>CM073490.1:3235000-4485000 GCA_037074585.1 Biancaea sappan | reverse complement strand
TTAAAGCGATAAACATTAAAAGCAAACTTAAACAAAAGTATAATTCTAAAAATTAACAAATTAAACTAATACTACAAACTAAGACCTAAGACTAGCTACTTCTAATAACGAAAGCCTAGGGTTGATGGGATTGATTTCATTTATTTTTAAATCCAATTAATTCATAGACAAACTAGTCTTTGAGTTGCTAAAGAATGATTCACTTTAATTACAAATGTTTTTTATGTTGGTTAATTTCTCAAAATTGTTTGAACCCAATTCCTTAGAGAAACAAATCTACCTAACCCAAATGATTGGCTAATTCCTTAGTCTAGTCATTAAAATAGGTGATTAAGAGTAGAAATTCATAAAAATCACATAAATAAGATTATTTATTCCCAAATTAATCCAATTTATGGTAGAAGTTACAAATATAGCTTCATATCAATCTATTCCTAACTTAGATACAAAACTCAAATCTCATTGAATGTAGCTAATCATTCAAGAGGCATTAAGATCAGTAAAATCCACTCTAACAAAATACGAAATGCAATTGAAAATAATCATTCAATAACAAAACTTCATAAAAATCAAGTTACATCAACCACCAAACCTTTCATTATTCTTAGGTTCCACAATCATTCTCTCACTCTCATTTTCACCAATTGTACATGCTAATTTAGGGCACAAATATTCTCAGAAGAATTTTTCCAAACCTCAACTAAGATAATAACCTAATATTCTATAATCCCTTATTTGAAAATCAAGTTAAATTGGTGAATAAGCCATAATTTGACTATATGAGGTTAATGTCTATATTCATATGATATTAACAAATCAATCCCCTTACTTTTAAGATTCAATAACTCCTACTACTCATTCAATGGCTTAGTCTCTACCTCTCTTCAACAAGTTTAGCAAAAACACCATAACATCCAATAATTGGCCAAATTAAAGTAAAGTATTAAGATTAGATTGAATAAACATACATTAATTAACCATTGATTACAAGAGTTTGAGAAGTTATATAAAACTTAATCTAAAGTTGGGTTCATAACAACCCTAAAATTACAAACTAACTACAACTAACAAAAGACAAGAAATTACAACATGAAATTAAGAGAACAAGAAGAAAAGAGAGAAGAAATGGGGGAAGAAAGGCTAATCCTAAGTGGGAAGGTCTCCTTCCTCTTTAATCAGCTATAGAAAATAGCCTTCTGCTGTTGCCTCTAAGAAGCCCCAAACTCCAGATCCAAAATTAGGTCAAAAACTCCTGAAAGTAGCTGTTATACTGTTAGATTCGTGGGTAGGCGCCAAGGTTTAAAAGCTTGTACAGTAGTGCAGGGGGTCTGGTGTGTCACATCCCAAACATTGAGCATGTGAAAAGACACTACTCATTTGATAAAATTCTCAAACATACGTTATTTACATGTATTCTGTAAGGTTTTACATTCAACCTTAATCATTCATTCCACACTACAGAATTATATTCATCTGATAAGCAAATATAGACATACATAGTCTGATATTTCTATCTCATCGCAAGCCTAGGAGACCTATAGAAAATACAGAGCTTTTCTAATATCCACATTAATAAGTACTGGTGTCCCACCAGACAGAAATAGAGAATAATCCCAAGGGGCTTCTAATCTTCAAACAGATTCTCTTCTTCTCTGTTTTCTGTATCTGAAAAAAATAATCATAGGGAGTGTGAGTTTATTTAAAAACTCAGTAAGTAAATAACTGTACTATATAAAATATCAAAAGTACAAATACCACATTTACTCATATAATTAATTATCTTATACATCGAGTAGTATGGGACTCTAACCCTTTCAAACTCATGAATAAGATTTCATAGATATACACCGAGTAGTATGGGACTTTAACCCTTTCAACTCGTGTATAGATTTCATAGATATGCACTGAGTAGTATGGGACTTTAACCCTTTCACACTCGTGTATAAGATTTCTTAGATATACACCGAGTAGTATGGGACTTTAACCCTTTCACACTCGTGTATTAGATCCCGTAGATCTTTACTCATTAATAAAATAGTGAGAATTCATCACATAGTACAATTGTCATGAAATAAATAGTTTCTTCATACTCTTATTTCTACTGATCATCATATACTCCCATATGAAAAATTAATTGCTTATTATCCAAATAATATTGTAAATGGGACTTATATTGTACTTTAACTAGTAATATCAAAGTAGCTGAGCAAGGTTATTCACTCACCTTGATGTTTGTCCAAGTTTACCTTGTTCCACACTAGAATTTGTGTAGGAAAATTTCCTAGTAAAATATATTACAAGGAATCATAAGAAAGGAAACAAAATCACGAAAATACGTAAAATTTTCTGACTGCTACAGTAACGGGTTGCTACAGTACGGTTTGCTACAGTAACGGTTTGCTACAGTGCCGGTTCGCTACAGTAACGTTGACTGCTACAGTACCGTTGACTGCCGACACTACAGTACTGCTACAGTACCCGAAGAAAATTTTCCAGATTTTTTCCCGAAATTTCTGGTCGCTACAGTAACTCGAAGAAAAATTTCAGATTTTCAGTTGCTACAGTACTTCGAATTTTGCAGAAAATCTTTCAAAAAATTTCATCCTTTCCTTTCTTTTGATTCAAAACCAGAATCTCAACTCTTTTCACCGATTATAACTCAAATATAACTTCTAAAACAACTGAGATTCATGAATTATCATCAAAATCTTGAAGAACAAAACCTCCTCTGATCTTGTATATAAACTGAAATTTAAGGAAAATAATCGGATTAAAGCTTACCTTTGATTCTTACAAAGCTTTTGAACCGAACAAATAATCAGAAATTCTGAAGATCAAGGAAATGATTTGAGAAGAAAATGAAGAACTGAGAGAGAAATCTTTTCTGCTTCCTTCGGCTGAGTGAAAAAGTGAGGGTTACTATTGAAACTTTATATTAAATATTTCTAATGGGTTATTCAATAACCCATGGGTATCCATAACCCAACATCCAAACCCATCCAGTCAATTTACAATAAATGGATTAATTGACCATTCTGAAACCACTTTTCCATGAATTTCACCATTCTTAGAATATATCCCTCATTGTGTAAATATTTAGTCCAGTCATTTAACTCAATTTTCATAAATAATATTCAAAGAGAACAATTAAATATGAAAATTAAAAATGACCAAAATAAATAACTAAAGTAACGTTGTAGAATTCTAAAATACTCTTAAGCGAATTATATTCTGAAATTAACGGGTATTACATGGTGCCTATGCGCCATCTAGGTAGAGAGCAAATACAATAAGATAGACGTGGCATCTGGGCGCCAACCTAGTGGAAGCTTCATTTGCCTTCATCATCTCTCGTTTCTTCCAAAATTGCACTTACAAAAGATTACAACTAAAATCACTTAAAAAGACAAGAAAATGGGAAATAAAACAAGATAAAAGAAAACTACAAAGCACAATGAAACTAAATGGAAACAAAGATAAAAAGTGCTAAAGTGTAGCAAAACAAGGATAAGGGAAGAAGAAAAACTCACTTTTAGTAGCATGATTTAATGAAATTTTAAGGACTTATAAAAAATATACACACACATACACTCTCATATATATACACATGTTAAAACTAAGAAAAAAGAAAATACTAACATAAAGATGTAATAAATATATAAGAAAATAAAATAATAAATACACAAAAAACAAAATGATCAAAATACAAAACAAAAAGAAAAAACGACAGTAATAATACTCTATATTATCAATCTCTATTTCTATACGTCTGCTCTTGTTATCTTTTTTAGAGCTCTTTATAATAGGACTAAATCTATTGACCACCTCGATAACATATGAAATGCAACAATATTATTCGTAGAAAGTTGAAATCAACAACAAATAAAACATAATCTACAAAACAAAAGATAAAACTAACTTACTAAATAGTTTTTGTCAGCAACACGATTCAAAATATTACTAAATGGACAAACATTGAAGACAAATTTTGAAATACTCAAATTATTTTCAGCTAGTTGGACATCATTTGAAAAATGAAAATCAAACATGAATGGATGTTTTGTTGTACGATACTCACTGTTATACTTAATTACACCAAACATTAACATCACATAAAATATTTTCCTCAGTTATTTGACACTTGAACTTACTCATAAATGATCTCTTTACATAACTATGTATGTAAACACTCTTAGAAAGCTAAAAATAAACACAACATAAGCATAATGAACAAAATAATACATATAAAAAATTTGAATATAATAAAGTTAAATTCACTTGAGAATCTTGCAAAACCATCTATAAACTAAAAATTTCCTCAAGCATATTGAATGATGAAACTGTCAATAACATCACTACCTGAACCTTAATCATTTAATCATTCATTAATGCATTAATATCAATAATGTCACTAAATTTAAACATATGTGAAGCACTAACAAAATAAAAACTAATTATGCAAGAAGAATAAACAATACAAATACGAGAGTAATACATAATAATTAGAATAACATGATATTTATATAACAGAACTGAGAAATATGAACAATACATGATTATTGAATATTAAACATAATAAACTAAATATAATAAATCATCATTATTAGCATAACAATTTATTTCACCGTTTCACCAAAATTCCTTTCACGTATTTAATGTAATGTGATTAATTTAATGTTATTGAATTTCAATTGTAAATCAAATCATCAATTCAAATCAATGTATTTGAAAACAATAAAAAATTATTATGTTAATAAGTAGATGAAAGTGCCAATTTAGGTACATTTTCTATTTTAAATATTAAATTATAATATAATGTATTATAACTCAAGAAAGGAATCAAAGTTGATGGGAATTCACTAATTAGGATGATTTGACTGTTGAAAATGTTAAGGAATCAAAATATTAATTCTTGTTAATAATATGAATAAATGCTATACAAATTGCCTTTTTTAGAAGATCATAATTTTGAATCATTGTGTTATTAAAAATATGGTAACTCATCCCATCATATAAAATAAAATTTTTATTTCAATTCAATTTATTGGATGTAGTAGCAGCTGTTTTCATGTATATATCAACAAACTGGCCATCGATTTAGAGAGAACCAATTAATTATATGTAATTGACTATATATATATATATAATATAACAAACAAGAGTAAAAGACGCATAACAGTAAATCATCATTATTAGTAGAAGTTTTAAAATCTGTATCGTATAGAAGCAATTAAATTTATTCAACTATTCCAGCAAAATTCATTTCATGCTTTTAATGTGACGTGATTAATTCATTAATTTAATGTTATTGAATTTTAATTGTAATTCAATTCAATGTATTTGAAAAAAATAAAAAAATTATTATGTTAATAAGTAAATAAAAATATCAATTTAAGTAGATTTTTCATTTTAAATCTTAAATTATATTATAATGTATTATAACTTGATAAAATAAAATTATATCATCTATTTATATTATTTAATATTTAATTTAATTAGTTATATTATTACAATATCATACTTTATATTGTAAAAGATATCTTATAAAATTATATTCTAAAATTATGTATTATGTAGAAATTATATAGTAACAATCTATATAAATCTATATAAATTTTTGCAGTGTTCAATAAAGAATGATAGGAATCCGGTTATTAAGAGAATGTGTAATAATTGTAGGCAGTAAGCCAGTGAAAAAATTGACAGTAAGATCAAAATCTGAAAATGCCATGTAATGTTATTAAATTTCATTTATAATTCAATACAATATATATGAAAACAATACAAATTTATTATATTAATAAGTAGATAAAAATGTCAATTTAAATAAATTTTTCATTTTAAATCTTAAATTATATTATAGGAATGAAGAAGAACTTGATGAAGTGAATACAATTAAGGACTTGCAATTAATGTCCAAGAGTAAAATTCTTTAAGTCTATTATTGTAATATCCCAAAAATTTATATGAATATTTAAAATTTATTTGAAGTTTATTGAAAAATTTAATTACATGAAAAATGTTCTTTTTGAATTAGTGAAGGAAATTTGGGAATAGAAATTTCAAAATTTTAATTTGGGAAATTTTTACAAATTCTCAAGGACTAATGTGAAAAGAAAAGAAAGTATAGAGGACTTTTGAGAAATGACCAAATAGGAACCCGAGAAGAAGAATGAGCTTATAGGAATGCGTTATGAGTCCAGTACCGTAAGGATGATGGATTCGAGGTTAAAGTGGAGTCTGAGACATTGAGAGGGACTAAAATAAAATAAGAAAATATGTGGGGCACCTAGGATTTAGAAACACCTGAGGTGAGATTTTATGAATTTACTTTTGCTAGTCTTGACTGAGGGTCAACTGGAGAGCAAGTGATAATTTCACCCCGGGCGAGTATATAGGTGGTCTCACCTCTTTTTCCTCTCTCTCTCTCTCTTCACCTTCTCTCCTCTCTTTCTCTCTTTCTTCTCTCTACTTTCTCTCTACACTCCAACTTCACAACCGGACTTTGAAGGGTGGATCTCAGGCTACGGGGCTAGCCTCTAGGAGCCAAGCAACATAGGGAAAGCAAGGAATCGAGGTAGAAATTTCTATTCTTTAAGTTTTTCCCTATTTTCTAGTTTTAAGAGTGTTTGAGGTAAAATCGAGATTCCGGCTTCGTTTCTCGATTAAAATTGGTGCTTTTGGTGTCTAAATGCTCCTTAGACATTAAGGGTGAGATCCCATGGAAGAAATCATGGAAAATAGTGGAGATTTGGCCAGATTTGGGCCAAATCCGAGAGAAATCCCGAAAGGTCGTGATCGTGGCGCCCAGGCGCCAAGGTTCGTTGGGAGGAAGAAAGAATTGGCGCCCAGGCGCCAGGTGTGCCGGGAAACCTTAGTTTATTTTCAATCGGCCATAACTTCTTCATCCGGACTCCGTTTTGAGTGAACTTTATATCGTTAAAAAGCTATTTAAGTCTAGTTTCCAATGGTATAAGTTTCATTTGGATATTCATTACCAGTTAGGAGTTATGATTTAAGAAGTGGATGAAGGTCGGGAGTAGTGGTAAGGAATTTCTCTATTTCGTAACCCTGATGGTTTTTATCTGGTTACAATAGGAATGGTTAACGTGCAAGGTGGGAGTGCCGAGAGCATGAAATCCAGGTGAGTGGGTTAATACTTGCTATGATTAAATATCTTTGTTATGGACTTTATGCATCATAGTGAAAATATGTTGTATATCCAAGTTTGAAAATGATGATGACATAAATATATATATATTTATATGTTTAAATTATATTGTGCTTGAAGGGGATGATGAGACATAAACAATTATGGAACTTGCCTAGTGATTCTTATTTTCTCATGAATGGAGGTTATATGATGGATTGTGAATGTCATGTGAACCGAGTTGAAATGTGTCATATTCTGATTATTGAGTTCATCCATATGCGGATAATTGAAGTATGTTATTGTTGAATAATTGATCTATATTATGGGTTATGTTGTATACATGCTATGTTGTTGAAACAATATTGATTATGTTGTGACTTGAATTGTAAATGACTGAGTTGTGTATGTGGCTCATGATTATGATTGAGGATGCTCTTAGATGTGATTGTGATTGTGTTTGACTAGAAAGGAAAGGCATGGTGGTGCACCCCATGGAGAAATCTACGTGAAGCTATAAGGGTGGAGAATATACATTGAGCGATAAGGGTGGATGCGGCGGGGGCCGCGGGCAACGATCCAGAGGTATCCTGGACGACCCGGTTGGTACGGGAAATGTGTGAAATTGATTTCACTGTTTGCTGTTGTGAATTATTTGAATTATGTTGAAATGTATTTGATTTACTTGGATATTGTTGTGAAGTACTATGAATTATATTATATTATATTATATTATGATCGATTACGTATGATTACTACATGTTATCATTATGATGCATGATATTTTTTTTGTCATAGTGTTGTGTTGTCTGCTCACTGGGCACGTGGTTTGCTCATACCCCTCTTATTAACATTTTTTTCAGAGTTGACAGCTGAAGGTAAATATCTGTACAAGGAATTATAGATCCTTAGCCCATGATTATCTTTTCATTTGTTTAGGATAAAGGTATAATAGTTAAGTCTTATTCTAAGTTGTATAAATCTAGAAATCTCTGTAATCGGGTAGGTTCATTCAGTGATGTAATGTGAATGACTGTAGTATGTATAGAGAACTCGGTTTGGTTGCATGAAAAAGAATGATATGATGCTTAAGAGAAAGATAGGCTTACGGAGGTGAAATGAAATTCACTTTCCGTGCCGGTCACGTGCTCAGATTTTGGGACGTGACAATTATATAGATTATTTAATAATTTAATAATTCTATATACCAATCGCCCTTTGTGGTATTATAAAAAAAAATTAATTTGGTCATTATTTGTCTGAGTCAACTCAATCCATCAATATTTATAAACAATGCAATTAAGTTACTCAACATTTTCTTTTGTTCCTGTGAGAAATAAAAAATAATAATGTTTCAGTTGACTCATTAATTCATTTCATAACTAATAATTAAGTTCGATGATATTTTAGTCATATGATTTTCCATTTTCAATCAATTTTTTTTTCAAATTAAAGTAAAATATAAACTATTGTTACTTAATTATTCATCATCTTGTAAATTATATGAACCAAATGTATGCAAATTAATCATTTCTAAAGTTTTGCTTCAACTTTTAAGAATAATACAATTTTTTTTTGGACTTAAGGAGATGATTTCCATTAAAGGTATTCAGCTTGGTATATATGAAATATTAAAAGATTTATAAATAAAACAATTATAATTTAGATTTAAATTCATAGGATAACAGGTACACAAATTTAGAGCAACATACTCTAAAAAGTACATAAGTCTTTATAGAGGCAACATACCTCTAGACCAACTGGATTAAAGCTAATAATGCCTAACCCAAAATAAAATAAGTTGATACATGAAAGCTAGCCTAAGTGGGATGGCTATAGTGCCCAGTAACCAACCAAAACATACCAAGAAAAAAAAAACTCTTGAAGCACATGAATGTGGGCCTTCTTTACAACAAGGTTCCACTCTTCCATCTTGATCCATTGTCAAAGGGGGCCAGGACTGTCCTTGCAGAGTTGTTGCTTCCCACCGAATAAGCATCATCGAAGATGTCCAAAGCATCCTCAGAAAACTAGCTGTTGTCTCCCGTCGAAAGCTCTATAGGAAGGGAGGTCGGACGAAACAGAATAATAATCTCCATAAGCATTAAATTCGTCAATCCAGCTGGCGATGTGAGACATTGTTCACTCTAGCAACATGGCAGTTGGCAGCGTGTGGGGAAGGTTTGGGAGGGAGGCCGATTGAAGCAGAGTACGAAACCTCCTTTGGTAGTGACATCTTTGGCAACTGGCAATGTGCTAGATTTAAACAAAAAGATACATTTTTCGACAGTCGCATCTTTGATCCAGCAGTGACCTCAGAGAATATCGAGGGATAAAACTTCAACTTGGTGACGAGGGAGCTCTCACGAAGGAGGTAACCCCTCGCCGACAAACGTGGCTCTGAAGAAGGGCGAAGTTATGGAGGCTAGGGTTTTTGAGTATGTGAAAATCTCTAATAATAATACAATTAAATAATACAACTTGATCCTTTCTTCTTAGTTTTCTGTTTGTGATTATACGATAGGTCCAAGCCCATCTTCAGTGTTTTGCAGTTGATAAGTGGGCCTAAACCGAAAAAGAGAAGTGGGCCGGCCCTAGTTGATGAGGAATGAGGACAAGGATGGTTCTCCAGTCGTCAGTCCGTCACTGTCTTTTTTCGTCGACTTCACGGCTTCACCAATTACTTGAGCCCCAATCCTCGTTTGGCCCGGATTATGATATTTATTTATTATATATTATTATTTTCGGAATTTCATTATATACGTTAATTTCAATCTTGTCATTTCACTCTGCCCAAAGCTAAACAAATTTCCCTCGCACTGAAGTCTGGCGACCGGGAAAAGACCAGAGAAAATGACGGGAAGTCAAGAAAAGAGTGAGAAAATGGCCAAACAGAAGAGAGACAGAAACCTACTTGCCTTCACCGGAGCCGCTGCTTTGCTTGCATTTGCCGTCAACCTTGCCATCACCGCTATCAAGCACAAGAAGGAAACAAATCAAAGAAAAAAAGGTCTAATTATCTCTTATTTTTCTGAGCCTTGTAGCTATGCAGTTTAGGCTGATTTGCTGTGTCGATCTGATACGTATTTTTTTGATTAATTTTGCATTAAATGCAAATATCTGTTTCTGAAATTCGCTCGCGGGAACTTGTAGGTCTTCCAGGCTCCAAGGTGCGTTTTAACCTATCAGCATCTGAGATTCTTAAGTTGGCTGACCAAATCATCGCGAAGTCAAAAGAGGTCCATGATTCTGTTGCTTCGGTACCCCTTGACAAGGTATTCTTAAATTGAAGTATTTTTTTATTTTGTGAGATGTTAATCACGAGGGAGCTTCTTCATGCACTACCGCTGTTTTGAAGCATGTTGTTTGTTTACTGATAAGCATGTGGTCCTCGCAAATCATGAGACCTCTAGGATATACCCTCTCTTCAACTTTCATGTATGTGTGCCAAATTAGTTATCTTGTCTTGTTTTTCATTGGCAAATCATAATTGCTGTCAATTCTGTTTGTCTATTAAAATTTTGTTCTTTTACGCATTGTTGTGGACAGTTTTCTTAGGCTTGCTTCATTTACTTGCGTGGACAAAAACTGCAGGTTACATACATGAATGTTATATCACCTCTAGCAGAACTGGAAGCACAGCAGTTCTCACTGATCCAATCTTGTGTGTTTCCAAAGCTGGTATCCACTCTGGAGGATGTCCGCAAAGCTAGTGCGGAAGCAGAAAGAAAAATAGATGCTCATCTTGACCTGTGCAGGTTTGGTATTATTACTTCTTAAGGAATAGATAGTGATTGCATTTGATGGTAATCCATCAAAAGAAGCCAAGAAGGGAAGTTACTGCAATTTTACTAGCTATGATGGCTTTCCCTACTATGCTTGTTAGTTTGTTTTCCTAAACTAGAAGTAAAATAAAAGGAAAACTGTTATTGTTATAGTTTCTCTTCTATCCCTTGACTTACTCTATATTCCTTGAAAGAAATTAAAAATTTAACTTTCTCTTCAGTTTATGGATTATGGAATTGAATACTGTCTTGTTCCATGCAAGTGGATCAGCAAACGTGAAGATGTGTATCTTGTGGTCAAGGCATTTGCTGCAAGGGGGGAGTGGATGAACGCAGAAGCCAAACTCTTTGTTCAAAATCTGGTAAGAAAATTTTATATCCCATAATTGTAATATTTTTGGAGACCTTGTTCAGAAACTCGATGCCACCTATTTGTTTACTACTTTTATTTAAGTAAACTTAATGCCATTTTTATTAGTATGTTATCTGTAGGAAATATAGAATCCAGATGTTGATTCCTGCCCAATCAGTGACAGGTGAGAGACTTTGAGCGAAATGGATTGAATCTCACTGCAACTAAGAGAGAAGAGTTACTGCGTCTAAGGGCGCAGATTGATGATTTAAGCTTAAGATATGTCCAAAATCTTCGTGATGATAGCACTTTTATTCTCTTCAACGAGTCAGAGTTAGCTGGATTACCTTCAGAGTTTATCAAGGTTTAGTTTGGTTTTCTTCCTTTTAGTTTTATTTCTGACAAACCTTCTTTATGCCTTTGGCTGTGATTCTTTAGTTCGATAAGGTGAATGCTTATAAACTGTTAATGTTTGAATTTATTGCTTATATAATTTGTTCATTACAAATTTACAATTGTGGAGGATAAGATATGCTCCTAAATAAAGAAAAAATCATAATAAAAAGAGCAAAGTAAACAGAAAAACAAAAGAATCAAGAAAGCAACAAATGCACAACCTCTTTGCATATTCTACTGAGGCCCCTTGAAGAAACCAGGAGAAGACAAAAAGGGAATCCATAAAAACTACTTTATTCCAGACCACCATCAAATCTCCAACCAAATACACCATAGCACTGGCAAAGACTGTGCAATACCTCAGTTGCTTTACTTCACCTCGTTATTCTTATTTAAATTTTTGTACCTTGTCAAGAAATATTACTTTAAGGTCAAGGATTACTACACCCGTTGTCCTCCTATGACTCCTCAACTTATAAGTTTGAGGAGTTCTACCCCCTAATTGGCTAGTCTTTTGGGTAGGTTCCTTTCAAGGGCTTGTGCTCTTTTTCCGAACAGATTTGTGGGGATCATGTTGGTGGGAATATAGGCTGATACATCTCTAGCTTGTGTTTCAATGTCGGGTAAGGTGGTCAAGCTACCTGCATCTTTCTGGTCCGATTGTTTAGTGGCTCTTTCTAAGAGATGGGACTGTAAATAGAAAACATCGCCTGGGAAAGCCTCATGGCCTGGTGGTCGATGTAACAATAATGACATTTGTCGATATGCCATGGTCTGTTTACTAAGATTATCATAGATTATTAATGCGTTCATCCGATTATCGTGGAAATATTCCCCCATGGCACACCCATAATATGGGGCCAGAAATTGCAGAGGAGTAGGATCCAAAAGCTGGTTCATCGATGTCATGGAGAGGTCTACCTATAGAGGGTTCTGATGGTGGGAGGGGCTTACCATGGTAGAGTAAAGCAATGTCAAGTGAAGTGTTGCAAAGTGTAGTTACTGTGGTGTCAGCTATTTAAGGGCAGTGCTATGATAGAGTTCCACATTGGGAGGTTTTCTTGAAAGAGGGGCCTTATAAATTTGAGGAGTTCTATCCCCTAATAGGTAATCTATTGGGTGGGTTTCCTCCAAGCCTCTCTTTTGGGAAGGTTCCCTTTTATAAAGATGAATGTAGACCTGAGTTATTTCTTCAGCAATAGCTTTCATGCCCCTTATCTGGCTTTCATCCTCAAGTCCAACTCCTTTATTGCACTCTTCCTGTTTTCTACCTATAGCCACTATATGACATTACTTATAAATAACATTTCCATCCTTGGCCCACCTATTTTAGATTTCTACTTGCAATGGTCTCCTCCCAAAGCATAATTTCCTCTAACTCATTCCTCATACGTTTTCTTAAGCAATTATATTTGGATGAAAAGAAAATGATGTAATTTATAGTGGAGTATCTAAGGTATTATTAGTGCACAATAGGTCAGATCTCTCTCCACTTTCTAGACAGATTAGTTATTTAATTGCTCTGGATAAGCTTTATATGATTTTTTTTTAATTTAGCTACTCAATAAATGCTACTTTTTTGGGGGCCTACTACTGCTTTAATCTTGGATTGAATTAAAAATTCAACTTTTATGTTTGTATTGTTATGTTGTTGAAAATTGGAATAAATATATTCCTCTGCAGACTTTAGATAAATCTGAAAATGGAAAATTGAAGATCTCTTTGAGAAGTCATCATGTTGCAGCTGTACTTGAACTTTGTAAGGTATGGCATCTGAAGTATTAACATATTACTTAGCCAACTAAGTGCTATATCATGGCAGGGTTGTTGTATCCCTTGTATTAAATTGTAATCTGGTCTTTGTAATGGTTAGCCATATCAAATTGGTAAAATATCTGGTTCACTTTCATTTTCCTTGTCATTTTGACTTGGAAAAGAGATACAGTTATAAGCAAGACAGGCAACCTGTAAGTGGATACAGAGTATCAGCTATTGTTTTAAACTCTATTTTGCTGGAAGAGTTGTTATATTTTTCTTCACTATAAATTGATTATAATTTTTTGAATAATTTGCTTTATGATTATTATTCTTAAACTCTTGTTTTGGACTTTATGAAGCCTTGAAATTGATTTTGTTGATTAATGTCAGTTGTGGTACAGAATTTGCTCACAGTAGTGAAGTGATGGACTGATTAATGTAGATGATTTGAGTTCTTCCACTTCAATAAGCAGAATTGTTAATTTTCAGAATATCATTCATTACTTCTATGTTGCCATGGTTGGTGCATCTTTTAGTATATTTCCTTTGATTTTGAAAGACAGTGCTGACATTATCCATAATTTTACATTGAGTATGTGAAGGTAGGAACCACAAGACGGATGGTAGCTGGAGCATATGGAAAGAGAAGTGGAGAAGTCAATCTTTCTCTTCTGGAAAGTCTGGTAATTTTTTTGGATAACATTACTCATTAAGGACGTCTTTATACTGTCAAATATGAGCTTATTGTGAGCCATGAACTGAGAATTTATTAATTATTTGACCAGGAGTTGGCTGTGTAGTGGGCCATTGGTTAAGTAAGCAACTTGTTTTTGTACTTAAACTATCAAATGGAGTTTGGATAGGACTAACAAATGAGAAGCTGGCTTTTTTAGCAAGTCATAAATATGTGAGCAACTTTTTGTTATTGTACTTTTCCAATATGAGCTGGGTAATGCTACTAACATAGCAGAAATTGGCTTTGTTGTAGGCCATTGATATGTAAGAACTTTATGTTATTCTACTTAAACTACCAGTAACTTAAACTACCAATAAGACTTTGGTAATATGACTAGTAAGATATGCACTAATTCAACAGCTCATTCATGATTGTTAATTGAATCCTTTGAATCAAAAGGTAAAAATTTGAATTGTCAACTTGTAGGTCAGCTATTGTGCTTAAAGTTTGAATTGTTTATGGGTTTCATCTGAGCATCTTCAAGTGTTGACTTTGTATCATCCTTGATTCTGTGTTTGTTGTACTCTTCATTCTCACTTTTCATTACAGAACATGCATATAAACTTGTTAATGCATATATTCTTTTGGCATGATTCAGATGCAACATCGCCATAAATACGCTCGTTTACTTGGCTATTCAAACTATGCTGAATATGCCATCGCTATTAGGATGGCAAAGACACCAGTAAAGGTTTGTAAACTGTAACAGATATGCTGTAGTCTGTACCAGTTAAAGGATTAGAAGCTGGGTTACAATTGGAAAATGCTTGTATAATTAAGTTCACTTGATTTTCCATGAGCATCTCTGGAGAAGTAACTAAATGATAACTTGTATTGCATCTCTTTTTGGATTGCCTAGAAAGTCGAGAAGGAGAAAGAATAATGTGGATAACTGATATGAGCGGTTTTTTATGAGCGGTTTTTCTTTCTTGTCCAGTTGAGCTTGTCATCTTCAATTTCATCTGTGTTTGTTTTTCAAATTGTATTTAGTAGAGGTAAATTTTTTCAGAAAAGAAGGAAGTAACAATCAGCAATGTATTTGTCATGCTATCAAGCTTGCCCAAATACATTTCTTCTTCTTACCTCTCTCTCTCTCTCTCTATTTATATCTCACTTCAATTCTACCTACTATGCTCCTTGTATGAGTAACTAGCAGCATATGTGGGTTATGCTAAAGTGGAAGAAAATAGATAATAGAGTATAACTTGCTAATGACAGACTTGTATCATTTATGATATGAATGAAGCCTCAGTGCAGGACTCATTGATAAAGTCATATTTCTTTACAGGGTTAAAGTGTATTAGGCCAATTATGTTAATCTTGGCATGTATGGTACATGCTTATTAATGTTGAATGATGTCAAAGGGTAGCAAGGATCAATACTTCTTTTTTTTTTTAATAAAATTACTACAATACTACTATGAGAATTTTGTATAATTCAGTATATATCTGAAATTTAAAAGTTTGTTTCTAATTCAATATTCCAAAGAGTGTCAAACTTCCAATGATAGTGCGGTATCTAGATATGATACAAATATATCTGTGTGATAAATTCTTCCTAGTCCTAGGTGTATTCACTTGAGTTTGATTGCAATGTGGGACATCTTTAATTCCAAAGGAAATAAGATGCTTGACAAATTGTCTGAACTAATAATTGCTGGCTATGTTCAGAGGACAATATAACGAGAATTGGAGGCATTGACTTGTTGTCATGCCATTGACTTATATTAACAGTTTAAGTTAGTTCATCGCACAGTATCTGTCTTCTTTTATTATTATTTTTTCTTTTCTTCCATTTCTCCAATGAAGTTCTTTTTTGGGTATTTTCTGAATTTCATCCAGGTGTTTGAGTTCCTAGAAGACATATCATCCAGTTTAGATGACTTGGCCATGAAGGAACTTGATATGTTGAAAGATATGAAGGTTTGTATATGTTTAATGTTTTCTATTTTTATAATTTATACATCCTGATTACTAATTTATTCTGGTATCAGAGGAAAGAGGAAGGAGAGTTTCCATTCGGAGTTGAGGATTTATTGTATTATGTAAAATGTGTTGAAGAGAAATGTTATGATGTGGACTTTGGTGAGCTCAAGCAGTACTTTCCAATTAATTTAGTTCTATCCGGGATCTTCAAAATTGTCCAAGATATATTTGGTAATTTTATGCCTGGCAATTTGTTAGCTTTTCTCATATTTGATTGCCCTGACCATTAGATATTCAGTTAATGTGTTTATTACTTATTTTTTATGTAGTACAATGTACGCTGATTATCATTCTTATTATTTCCCGTGCAGGATTAAGGTTTGAGGAAATTGCAGGTGCTGAGGTTTGGCATTGTGATGTTTGTGTTTTCTCAGTCCTTGATTTAGGTTCTGGTGAACTGTTGGGTTATTGCTATATTGATTTGTACTCGAGGTTCGTATTTTCCTTTTTTCATGATCTGATGAATGAGCACTATACGTACTATTTCTTTTGCTTGTGGAAGTTGGAAAAATGGATTTAAATTTTTTACAATAACAGGGAAGGTAAATATGGTCATACTTGTGTGGTGGCACTCCAAAACAGTGCATCAACAATCAGCAGGACGCATCAGGTTATTTTTCAATTAACAAATGTTTTCATAATTTTCTGACTGAAAGCACCATTTCCTATGTTGTTGGGTTAGCTTTTGAAGTCTCTTTACCTTTTCCCCTCCAAGCATACAATGAATTATTTTGCCTTTTTTTTTTTTGGGTGTCACTGCTTTTACTCATTTCATGATGGTTAAACATAACAATCAGAATCTGAAGCATTGATCTGCTGTCAGATCCTACAGGGATCTCAACTAAATATGCAATTCTCATATGTTGTTCTAAAAGAAAACACTTTTATCTGAGAAAATCCTTCCCTACACTTTTTTTCTGCATGGGTTATAATAATGCATGTTATGTATTTACAATTTCTTATTTTGTTTTCAATCCTTGTAATTACACTAAAATGTTCCTTGTGCACATTTTTTGCATGCCATAGCTAGGTTTGCATGGCATCTTTTGTTGATTTTAAAACAACGGATCATGACAAATGTATGGACAAAATATTTTCTTCTCGTCTCTTAAATTTTTTTTCTGTCATATATTTCTGTATGTAGATTCCAGTTGCATTATTGATATCTCAGTGTCAAAAGGATGTTGGCAGTAATTCAGGATTACTGCAATTTTCTGAAGTGGTCAGTCTTTTCCATGAGTTTGGCCATGTGGTATGTTTGCTTCCATCTTTGATGGTTTACTAATCTTAGTTATATTTTCATTTATTATGATTACCTTTATAGTTCTTATATTACCTTTTTTTTTGGGATAAAAGGAGGACAATGGGAAATTGCTCAACGGAAGAGATCCTATTCTGGGCAATTAAAACATTTTTCTTTTCCATGTAGTATCTCAAGCTATGATTTAGTATTTTGGTTTATTGCTGTAATAAATAATTCATTCAAAGTATATCTTTCTTCTGTATCTCTTCTTCATTGGTACAGAGAGGATTTCTACTAATGGTGGTTTGGAGTTGGACAATAAAAATATAGCTAGAGTGCAATATATTTTGTTTACAGCAAGTGATGAGAATTTGAATATTACTGTGCTATTTATGATTGAGAGTTGATATATTCGCATGACAAATTGTTATTGGCACTACCTCATGCACTACCCCTGGCCAAAGGAATATAGCTTTTGGTTTGAAATAGATTTTCATCTGTCCACAAGGGTTAGCTGCTGGAAAGAATGGAATGCCTAGGTAGTAGGTACAAATTTCTGACTAGAAAAAGGTGCTTTGAGTAAACAGTCTAGATTGTTTATTGAATATTGCTCAAGCATCTTTTTTTTTTTAAATGATATTTGTAATTGTAAAAAAATGGAAAAATATAATAACTTTATCTGATGCATTTGCCAGTATTTCCAAAATCTTTTTCCCTTCCCTGCGCCCACCTGAGCATCTAAGTGTCCAGCCATAGATTAGACCAAAACTTGATTCTCCATCTACTGAGTCCTGAATCCTGACTAATTCTTTTACTTCTAAAACATAATTAACCTAAATGGATTTAGTTTGGTTCTTTTGTTGTGTAAATGAATTGTATCCTAAATTAATTGGGTTCTTTAGATGTTCTTATCAGTTAAAGTTAATTGAAAAGGTGGTCTTGATGAAGGTGCAATGGTATTTAATCTTCCCAAGAATGTTATTTTACCAATTAGCAGAATCACACATCATAGTGGACTAATTAGTCTTGTTTTTGGTAAAAAATGTCTTATGCACTCTGATGTCCTTGATTGATTTAGTGGGTTTTATACTCTGCTTTTGACAATTGAATGTGCCTAGTCATTGCTCCAACTCAGTTATTAACAAGAGTTTTTCTGTCAATACTCAATAGCTTCAATTTTGATTGAACAGTATTGTCATCATACTTAAATAGCACCCTTTTGTTTTCTTTTCTTATGAAGTTTTTCTAAAATAAACTGTTAGGTTCAACAAATTTGCAACCGGGCATCATTTGCTAGACTTTCTGGGTTACGTGTTGATCCTGACTTTGTGGAAATCCCTGCTCAGGTGCTAGAAAACTGGTAATTGATCAACCAATATTTCTCAGTGTGATTTCTGTTAAAACACAAATTCACACTTTATGCTTGTGCAAAACCGTAGGTGTTATGAAAGTTTTTCTTTGAAGTTGATTTCTGGATTCCATCAGGTGAGTTTTGCTAACAGTTCCCTGCATGACTGTCTAAAATCTCTCAAGACTTACATGGTTTGATTATTATTAATTTTTTTGGATAAAATAATTAGTTCAATTAGTTGCTGCTGCTGCCATTTTCACTGTGCAGTGTGGCAGATTTTGATTTATTTGTCTGTGGGGCCGTCTGCACAGTTTGAATTGTTTTACTCTAAAACAATGTGCAACTATAATTACTCATCAGAAATTGATCTACTAAATACTTCTCTTGAATATACTATGCACTTGTTGTATTGAGTTTATGACTTGCAGGACATTACAAAGCCCATAAAGGATGACATATGTCAATCAATTAAAAGATGGAGGAACTCCTTTTCTGCACTGAAATTGAAGCAAGAAATTCTTTACTGTATGTTATTTTATGTTTATATTCTGAGAACTGAACTTTAAAATTTAACATTTTGATCTTATGTTTTTAGTTATATGATTGATAATTGGTGCTTATTTTGAATAGCACTCTGCTTAGAAGTAATAATTGATTGTGCTCATGTGTAGTTGGCTTTAGATGGTGGTTCCATTGTCTTTGATATAGTATGAGCATCAAGCTAAAATGTAGTTAATCGTTCATTTAATCCATTCAATTACTGTATTTGAATGGCTTAGTGGTAGAATATTGAGAGGAGAAATGCTTAAAAGCGTTTTCAATTTAAGTGTTTTCAATGTCGTTTTTTACTCCTCAAAGAAGTAATTAATTTTGTGAGTTGAAGATAGAATTGCCAAGACAGCTCAATTGGTTCTAAAAGTTTATCGGGTTTTCTAAAATTCTTAAAATAAAATGTTTAAAATTCTTAAATATAAATATCCAGGGTGTGAAGGAATTGGATCTTAGTGGTACATGGTGAGGTGCCTTAACATATATTGAGATGCAAGAGCCTCTTATATTAACAGGGCTTGACATTGAACTCATGTTTGGGTTATATCTTTCACCACGAGGTTCTTGAGGTTGCACTTATACTAATAACATTTGTAGTCAGTGTTGCCCGTAAAGATGTTTTAGAATTCTTATTCTGGTACTTTTTGATTGTTTAAATTTGTGAGCACTAATTTTATGGCCTTATGCATACCTATGAGCTTTTAAATAATTCCAACTTATTGTTGTCTCTTCTGATAAACATACATACACTTGTACCGTCTGCTAGAATCGGATGTTTTAGAGAGCCATACTGTTATATATACCCCAATGATTGCTGGTTTACAGCTGTATGTTAGATTAATCTCTGCTATATTAAAAATTACTTTGGGTAAGTCTGTGGTCTAAATTATTACTTTTTGATTGTTTAAATGTTATTATATTCTCAATTCATTTTTTTTTTCTTTTTTGGGTAGGGATGGAACATGGTTTTGAGCGTTGACATAGAGTATTATTACAACCTATCAATATTCAATTTTACTTTTCGATTTATACAATCTATGCGGTTCTTGCTTACAGGTCTTTTTGACCAAATCATACATTCTGCGGATAATGTAGACATTGTAGAGTTGTTCAAGCATCTTCATCCTAAGGTAAATGAATTTAATGGTATTTCCTTTATGAAGTTCATTTTGTGGAAAGATGGAGTGAAAGGAAGATCTATATAATTTTCCATTCCCAGGTGATGTTAGGCCTGCCAATATTAGAAGGAACCAATCCAGCTTCATGTTTTCCGTCTACTGTTATAGGCTATGAGGCTGCTTGCTACAGTCGTCTTTGGAGTGAGGTATGAATAACTCAGCCCTTCTTCATACCATTGTCGAATATTATAATAATCAAAACCTGAGAGCATCAAATATTCAGGTTTTCGCTGCTGATATATTTGCCTCAAAGTTCTGCAATGATGTTTCAAAGCATCACGTTGGCATGCAATTTAGAAACAAGGTAACTGAAGGCCAGCATTCTTGATGGTTTGTTATTAGGTTTAAATTGACATGAGGCTATTTCAAGGCTACCTAAATCAAATCTCTTATACGTTTTATTGTTACATTAGTTGTTTTTATTTTCTCATTTGATTTAACATATTGGCAGGTATTGGCCCCAGGGGGTTCAAAGGATTCCATTGAAGTGTTGTCAGACTTTCTGGGAAGAGAACCATCAATTCAAGCTTATATTAATAGCAAAGCCAGTTACGTTTTATAGGGAAGAGAACCATCATTTTACTCTGCACACTGATTTTATTTCTTGGCGCATAAATTTCTATTTTAGTTGGGCTATGTTGAAAAAGAAATGTTATAGTGATTGTCGAGTAGTAAAGTTAAATTATGTCCTTGGGTTAAATAATAATTATGCAGTTGGGATGGTTGTACATCCTCCTCCTCTTATTTTGGTCTGAAGATTCTTCTGTTGGTTCCACTTGGATGAAACAGACAGAAAGAGGAAGAACCAGGGTTAAGTTCTCAATGCTACTTTTGGGGACAAAGTTTTGATGTATTTACAGGTCTTCAGAGTCCATTATTGTGTAATTGTTTTTATATATGTGCCATTGGAATATTATTTTCTAAACTTGATTTGGGCGTGGATTGCTCTGATAGATCCGTAGTTTGCAAGATTCTCCTGGTGTGGGAGAGATGAAGTCTATGGACAAAAGGGGTTTAGTGAAATGATTTCAGGCATTTAGATGCGATCCCTCTGTGGCCGCAGAGCAGCACGTGTGTACAACCATTAGCTAAAGGCTTAAATGCTACCTTTTTCCTTTCTTTTCTTTTAAACATTCCGTCCTATATGTGAGCTGGATGATTAGGTATATGCGCTTGGCATGTAGAGGAATCATAGGATAGCGAACATGTGATTTAATGTTCCTGTTTCATTCATGTTAGTAACGTTTGATTGTGATGCTTTTTTTTTTTAATCATTTTGTACTTTTTTCTTCTTTTTTTATTTTCTTCCTGACGTAGGAACTAGCTCACTCATCCCGCGTTTTATGATTATTGCTTAAATATTTATGTAAGGGCATATAAAGCCTGATAATTCTAAATAGTGTTCGAACTCTATTACATTGTTTTTTTTTGGCTCAGAAAAATCTTTATCCTACATTGTTCTTTTTGCTCAGAAAAATCCTTATCCTGCCTGATTTTTTTTTTCTTAAAGGTGGAAAAAGGGCGGGGGGGGGGGGGTTGATATAATTGAACTACTTCCCATGGTAAAGGTGGTTAAAATGTAATTATAGACCATATTCATTTTTTCGCTATACAATATTTCTTATAAACGCCATCAAGGCATCAAAAAACAAAAATCTTTAGTTAAAAAATAGCAAAAAAAATTAATCAGACTTACAAATTTATAATTTTATTCTGATTTATTTTACTTTTGGTTGATTAAATTATTCTGTCTATTTTTTTTTCAACCCTGGTCCCTTTATATGTTTTAAAAATAAGAAATCCATCATCTTTCTCGGTTTACTTAAATGCACTTACCCCTTTTGCCTCCATCACAAACGAAAAATTGAAAAACAAAGCCGAACCCAGAACATACGTAGAAGACACAATTTATTATTTATTATTTAATTTTTTGTGAATTTTCTGTGGTGAGCTAAAAAAATACGTACGTAATAGTATCACACTCCGTTCTTTGTGCTTTTGCTAACCGCAAAAGGTATTCATTTTCGAGGCCTTCAACCTCAAAATCCAGCCAAATTCCCTTTCATAGAGGTTCAGAACGCGTGATATGATGTGACCGACGATGTCGTTTCGAATTGAGCCGTGGCCAATTGATGCTTTCTTGATGCATTACTTGTTCGTCTCGTCTCTATTTTTTCTTCCGCTGACTTGACCATCGAGTGGCGAGCAAATGGATCGAAAATCAGAGAGAAGAATGATTGAATCAGGGCAATTTTTTTAATGTTTAATGGTAATGAAATTTTCTCCAGGTCAACAAACAACGACAAGGAACGGAGGAAGATAGCGAAACCGTGTTTACTCTGTGTATAATACGACCCTGTAATTTTTTCATCTTTTTGTTGTGTTATTCTTTTGAGTTATCCGGAGGCCTTCTTACACTTGCATGTGCTTTTCCGGTTTTTCCTCCATCTTTTTTTTTTTGGGGTTATATTTTATTCTATACAGATAGTTCGAAAATTATCTTTTGTTTTCAGGAAACAGAAAAAAAACAGAAAGGGAAATCTGCGGAACATTCTTCGTCCTCCTCTCGCGTTTCAAGTTGAAAAGACGGAGACGAGGATTGAAATTCTGAATTCTGAAGAGCGTCGTCAAGGTTTTTTCTCCTGATCGTTGCTTTGTTTCTGAATCTAGTATAAAGGTTTAGTCTTTTCTGTCCAATTATCTCTTCAATTCGTTGGGAAAGCTGTATTTGCAGGAGGGTTTCCTTGAATGAGATTAGAGACTTGAGGATAAGGTCTTGATCCATGATTAGAGAGTTGGGTTTCCTTCTGCTCTCCAGATGAGCAGGGGATTTCTTGTGGCCACCGTATATTTTGTCTATTAAGGGACATGGTGGATTCAGTACATGAATATACGTCATTGAGGCGGGTTAGATGAATCTTCGTTTATTTCGCGCAAGATCAGTATTTCAAATTTCCAGCGGGGTGTTCATTCTATGAATTATGTTCAAGCAGATACTAAGTAAGCTTCCTCGAAAGTCATCTAAATCTTCTGAATACCGTGAACAAGGTGGAAGTGCAAGCCATGCAGTTCATTCAAATGCTTCATCCACCTCAAGAAACAGTGATCTTGGGAGCAGTAAATCTGGAAATTCTTCTTTATTGCAAGCCCATTACTCTGCTTCAGACGCAGGACAGCACCATGGTCACAGAGTTTTCTCGGGTGCAAATGTAAATCTGACTGGGAATTCGGTGCCTCTCTCTTATGAAGCATTGCCTTCATTTAGGGATGTTCTTAACACTGAGAGGCCAAACTTGTTTATAAAGAAGCTGAAGCTGTGCTCTATGGTGTTTGACTTCACTGACCCAATGAGGCATGTCAAAGAAAAGGAAATTAAGCGGCAGACCTTGGTAGAACTGGTTGATTATGTGACTTCTGCTAATGGTAAATTTACAGAAATTGTAATACAAGAAGTTGTAAAAATGGTGTCTGTAAATATATTCAGAAAAATTGCGCCTCAACCGCATGAAAACAAAATTGTTGAAGCCCTTGATGTGGAGGATGAAGAGCCTTCGATGGATCCTGCATGGCCTCACTTACAAATCGTGTATGAGTTTTTTCTAAGATTTGTGGCATCACCTGAGGTGGATGCAAAGTTGGCTAAGAGATACATTGATCAGCCCTTCATTTTGAAGCTTCTGGATTTGTTTGATTCTGAAGATCCTAGAGAACGGGAATATTTAAAAATGACTCTACACCGGATTTATGGGAAATTCATGGCACATCGCCCTTTCATTAGGAAATCCATCAATAACATTTTTTATCGTTTTATTTTTGAGACAGAGAAGCATAATGGAATTGCTGAATTTTTAGAAATTCTGGGGAGCATCATTAATGGTTTTGCACTGCCTTTGAAAGAGGAGCATAAACTGTTTCTTGTTCGTGTATTGATTCCCCTGCACAAACCAAAATGCTTAGCAATGTATCATCAACAATTGTCTTATTGCATTACCCAGTTTGTTGAGAAAGATTGCAAGCTTGCTGATACCATTATTAGGGGACTATTAAAGTATTGGCCAATAACAAATAGTTCAAAGGAAGTGATGTTCCTTAGTGAATTGGAAGAAGTATTGGAAGCGACTCAATCTCCAGAGTTCCAGCGATGTATGGTGCCATTGTTTCGCAGGATAGCCCAATGTTTGAATAGTTCACATTTTCAGGTATGGAGTTTTCAATGCTTTGCTCTATCTCCCCTTTTGTTTCACCTTATCATAATTATATGTGGACATTACAATTGACTTTATAAGTGGGTTGTCATTAGTAACCTCTATGATACTAAAGATTTTCAATTAGTTCCTTTAGTTGAGAAGACAGTTTAGTCTCCTAGAAAAGGAGAGACCTACTGCATCTCTTCATTTCCTAAGACATCTTTTGTTATAGGTTTCAATATCAAAACAATTTAATAAATCGAGATTTGAATACCTTTGTTTTCTTAAGTTGCATACCATTTTATTTTTTTTGATAGAAAAAGAAATTTTATTAATGAGAAGAGAGAGAAACAAAGGCAAAAGAAAAAGAAAAATACATCAGAAGAAGGACAAGGGATCCTCCTAAGATAGAACTAAAAGGATAGAAAAACTAAAACCAAAAGACGTCCCATAAGGCCCCTAAAAAAAGAGAATTTAGTACAACAACGCCCTCCAGTCCCTATAAACATCAGAAAGAGGCACCCCCTTGAAAGACCCATTGGCCGAAACCCACAAAGATGCCACATAACGAATGCGGTCGCATAACAAATGAGGAGGTAGACCCCGATCATTAAATATTCTGGCGTTTCTTTCCAACCAAATGCACCACACAGTTGCGAACAAAGCTGTTTTCCAAAGAATTTTGTTCTCCTTCCTAGAACCAAAACCAGTAAAATTGGTCGCAAGAAATGCAGCAAGGTCAGTTGGGCAAACCCAATTCTCATAAAAAAGAAATCATTCAAGTTGCATACCATTTTAATAAATAGAAATCATTCAAAATCTTTTTTTTTTCTTAGTTACTTAAGCTTTGGATGTAACTGGTATTTCGTCATAGTATTTTGGGAGTAGAGTTGTGTCCCAAGACAACAAACGTAGAAGTTCCCGAGTTTAAGCCTTTGCTTGTGTTTATGTTTCTCCATTTCAACAAGCAAGAGTATTTATCCCGTGGCATAATCCATTAGATGTCATATGAGGAATTATCTCGTACACACAACAATGTGGGAGTATGGTCAGCTCAAGAAATCTTAGTTCTCCTTCTTGGATTTGCATGCCTGCAAGTGGCATTTAGGAGAAAAGGAAGGAGGGAGGGGAGGGGTTACAATTTACAAATAATGGTGGTATTTGATTTTCTCTCCAGTAGGTTTTATCTTGCTGCAAACTCTTATATCTTCCATATTCTATTAAGTCAATGATAGAGCCCAACAACACAGTATAGAAGAATAACAGAACAAGATGCACAATATGAACTGAAGATTATATTGAGTTGAAAGTAGTATCTACCAGTGGGGTAGATGTGGTTACAAATATCAGACCACTCACAAACAACAATACAGCAGCACTTAAGTTAAGGACTCAAAACAGAACATACACCATGGATATCACACAGCCTAGCTTTCGAGAGGCTAGGTACTCTCCATTCAAAACATGATTTTTCCCCACACGTTTCCCTCCCCCAGTACACAGTATATCACCCTGCTAAATCCTCCCTTGCCTCCATTACTGTGTCAGAAGCCTTTTTGCCCACTACTGTACCTGCTCCCTTACTCTTTGTAAAATACTCCTTGGGCTCACTGTTATTGTTGGGCTTAGCCCTTACTTCTTTCCCTTTGTGTTTCCTTTTATACTTGTGAATAACAACAGGCCCATCAGTCAATTTATAAGTTGTCCCCCCCCCCCTCCCCCTTTCCTTTTCTTTTTCCCCCCACCGCAAAAAAAAAAAGGATAAATTATTTTAGTCTAGTATTAGAGTTTTCTTCTAACATGTCTCATTGTTTGTGTGCATTGCTTTCTTAATATGTGTGAAAATTTTTTCTAAATATTTAAGCTCATGTCTTAAGGTTCTTCTTCTTCTTTTTTTTTTTTTTTCAGTTCTGTATTATGTACTAATATTGATAGTTCTTTCCCGACAAAAAAGAACATCAACTTTTTTATTATTTATGCAACATCCTCTATCTTTTTTACTTGTCTATTCCTGCTTTATTTTTGTTCATTATGGATGTGCCTCTTATACTGAAACTTTGACCCTATTTTCCTTTAGATGACCCATCTGTACTTAATCTGTAGTTTGCTGGACTACATTGCATAGACAATCATTCGTGAGACAGTTTTCTTAATTATTTTAATTTGTTTCAAATTTTTTAATTCTTGTCAAAGTTGATGTTTCTATCCTATTGTATTTTTGTAGAGATGAATGAGACCATAACTTTAGTCTAATAATTTTCATTATGGTGGGTTGCCTACTCGCCTTTTGTTGAAAAGACAGTATGATGTAAATAGACGCTAGTAGTGATTGGTGTTGTGAAGCTCACATTTTTTAATTTTTCCGTTCATCTTTAGAATGACGTGCAGTGGAAGTTATGCCCTCATTTTTACTTGCTTGCTCTTTGTTTGAAGCTTTGTACATGTACACTAACCTATGGTTGATCTATTTTTCTAAGTGAGAAGAAGATCTTTTTATGATTTCACAGTTCATCAAGCATTTATAAGCATCTCTGGAAGTAACGAAAAGAACTTTTTGATCATATTCATGCTTTACAGATGTCAGATGGACACTTCCAACAGAATTTTGCTTTGTTGTATTTCTCTTATTAGAAAGTTGGACAAGAAATGTCACGTTATTCCTTCAGTGTTTTTTTTTTTGCTTGACTCTGTTAGGGACTGGATAGTATGGGATGTCTAAGTCCCACATTGGGTAGTATGGGATGTTTGATGGGGTACTTAAGTAGTTTGGTTCTTCTCCCTTAACAGCTAGCTTTTGAGGGTGGGTTCCCCAAGCTGTTTAAGTACCTAACATTGGTATCAGAGCCAGGTTGTCGATGCACCGGAGAGGGCTACCTACGAAGGGGCTGACCGGAAAGGCCGAGTGAAGCGTCGTAGAGTGCAGCCGCCGGGACGTCGGCTCTCAAGGGTGGTGCTATGTTAGGGACTGGATAGTATGGGATGTCTAAGTCCCACATTGGGTAGTATGGGATGCTTGATGGGGTACTTAAGTAGTTTGGTTCTTCCCCCTTAACAGCTAGCTTTTGAGGGTGGGTTCCCCAAGCTGTTTAGGTACCTAACAGACTCTCTAATAATTTTTTTTAAGGTGTCTGATCTAGTCTAAAAGCATGCAGTGCCAATAAATTGGAATTTACAGCATATAGTTTTCAAGTTTTGCATGAGTGGGATTTACTTTATATAGTTATCATTTTGTTACTTGTGTAAATGGAGACTTAAAAAAATTGCCGTGTCTGTGTCTGACACAGATCCTGATAGGTACTAGGTAATGGGGTGCTTGTTATAGTTGTTATATGGTTAAGGGGGTATTAGGAAATTGTTAGAGGGTGAGTCAGTTATAAATAGGGGAGTAGGAGTGTGAGAAGGAGGGAGAATGATAGTGTTTTGTGTAGGAGTTTTTGCTCCGGGGGAGTCTTGTGGCTCTAAGAGACTTAGTCTCTATTTATGTTTTTCTTGCTAATCTTGTTCTGTTTCTTCACCATCTGAGTAATAAAATCTTTAGTTCTTTCTTTAATCAAGTATAGATCCTCTCCTGTTGTGTTGTGGGTTGTTGATCTCCAAAATCAACGGCCTACAGGGAATAGGATCCTCTTGTTCCCAAATCCTGTTCCATCTGACACATAGATTCAACACTTTAAATTGCACACTCTTTAAATTTTGTTTTGTCATGTTTATGTCCATGTTCATGCTACTTATTCATACTATCTGCGGATGACACAAACATAAATCATGCGTCTCCGGTTACAGGTGGCAGAAAGGGCGTTGTTCTTGTGGAACAATGATCACATTGAGAATTTGATCAAACAAAACCGCAAAGTAATACTCCCCATTGTCTTCCCTGCATTGGAGAGAAATGCCAGAAGCCATTGGAACCAGGCTGTCCACAGTTTGACCCTAAACGTTAAGAAGACTTTCTATGATCTTGATCCTGATCTATTCAAGGAATGCTTACAGAAGTTTGAGGAAGATGTGTCAAAGGAAGATGAAATAACAGCAAAACGCGAAGCTACTTGGAAACGTTTAGAGGAACTTGCTGCAAAGAAAGCTGCAAGCAGCGAAGCAGTCCTTATTCAATGTAAAGCACCCCCTCACAGCTCTTCAGTTTAGGGAGAACTGGAATATAATGTAGTATGTGCCAATAACTTCATTTTTTTCAACTGAGCTGGAATTTTATATTATTTTTGTATTTGATGATGGGCTGGCCAAGAGCGGCAATTTCCTGAATATTTTCCTACTCCCACAGCAATTCAAGGTGATTAGTATCACATCACATTTGCTGAGCCTGTGGCATTTGAACCCCATGGTAATTTAGGATCAAACCTAGGGAAGGTTCTTTAGGTATTAAAAAGTTTTTGGAATGCTCAATCATGTGATACCAAGCTGTAAAAAAACTCATTTCTCATGTTTTTATTGAAGAATCCAATAGCAAATATTTGAAAACTGCAATTTGATTTTTTTTTTTTTCATTGATTTATTGGTGGAAGCAAGCTTGTGATGGATGCTTAGGTGCATTGGCACATGTTTAAAGACAGCATAGATCAATTTTTTGAAAATAGATTATCTCCTTTTCTGACGGAAAAGAAGTCCATTTCATGATTTAAGTAATTTGTTTTCTTTTATTTTAAAATGGACGGTCTAAACTAAAAGAATAAAATTTATAAAAAAATCAGAGAAATTAATATTGACCATCTATTCTAAAATGAAGAATAACAAATGATCAAAATCAATAAATGGACTCTCTTACTTATCAAATAAAGAAGACAATCCATTCTTCAATTTTTTGGCATTACATTGCAAGATATTGATTTGTGGACTTTCTAACCCCAGATTATTTTTAGATAAAACTTATGTGAATTTTACAAATGGTTATTATCAGATTCTTTATTTAAAATGATATATGAATATGTTTTTTTTTTATGATCCTCTTGGCATAATTAACTCTTTTATTGTTTATTAGAAAATATTGTATCTCATTATTTGTCTTTGGTGGAGTGGATGGTCTTCTTTTTGAAATTGGATCCGGTGTTTGTCTTATACAGATAAGTACTGTACTTACTAATTTAAAGTACACAAACAAATTTAAATAGAGGACCATTAAATTAATCTATATATGTACATGCACATGCTTACAAATTCGGATGCAAATCTTCTAACATGAAGATTCTTGATGTGAGATTTTAATTGTTTATTCTGCCCAATCGAATAATTTATATTTATAAAAAAAAAATAACTACAAATGTGAATTATTAATTGTGTAAAATAGACAATCTAAATTTTACGTCATGATGATGTAAAGTCAAAAAATTCACGTCTCAAAAGAGAAGAAAAAAAAGTCTACTATCACTTTTTCTATTTAACAATTCAAGTTCTAAGGTTTGTATAGTCCTTATCATGCCTTGAATTCAACTGTTACCTTTTAGGATTTAGATTTTTCAACTCTTTCGATTTGAAAATCTCTTGATGCTTCGAGAGTCCTCTTTGATTTTCACCCATCAAGTAATGTTGGATTGAAGGGTATCTCAACGCAGTTATAGTGATTTATGGCGCTAAATTTGACAGGATTTCCTTTCATAATTATGGTGCTAGCGTCTAAGTTTTCTATTTGAGAATTTAGGGTTTATCTTTTAATAACTTAACCCTTAATATTTAGTTACTGACGAATGTTATACTAAATTAAAGAGTTTAAAGTGACATATCAATTAGTGGTAAAAATAAAAATTGGATAGGAAGATGTAAGTCTTAAAAAATAGATTGTGCACAACCTTATTTAAATATGAACTAGATCTTTAGCAACCTGATTTTATTAGGGTTAGAGCCAAGTATATATATATATATATATATATCATTATGAATTAACTTAAGTCTATTTTTGAAATATTCAATCCAACCATATACAAACATACATTTATCTTTAAAATTTCAACCACAATCAAGCATTCAAAAAATATATTTGTCTAAATGTCTTGAAAAGTAACATATAAAATATTTAAAATAACAAATAAAAGCTTTAGTATTACATAAATTTTTTGTCACATCCCAAAAATTGAGCATGTGAAAAGATACTAATCATTTGATAAAATTCTCAAACATACGTTGTTTACATATATTCTGTAAGGTTTTACATTCAACCTTAATCATTCGTTCCACACTACAGAATTATATTCATCTGATAAGCAAATATAGACATACATAGTCTGATATTTCTATCTCATCGCAAGCCTAGGAGACCTATAGAAAGTACAGAGCGTTTCTAGTATCCACATTAATAAGTACTGGTATCCCACCAGACAGAAATAGAGTGTAATCCCAAGGGGCTTCTAATCTTCCAACGGATACTCTTCTTCTTTGTTTTCTGTATCTGAAAAATAATCATAGGGAGTGTGAGTTTATTTAAAAACTCAGTAAGTAAATAACTGTACTATATAGAATATCAAAAGTACAAATACCACATTTACTCATATAATTAATTGTCTTATACATCGAGTATTATGAGACTTTAACCCTTTCAAACTCATGAATAAGATTTCTTAGATATACAACGAGTAGTATGGGACTCTAACCCTTTCAAACTCGTGAATAAGATCTCATCGGTATACACCGAGTAGTATGGGACTCTAACCCTTTCAACTCGTGTATAAGCTTTCTTAGATATACACCGAGTAGTATGGGACTTTAACCCTTTCACACTCGTGTATTAGATCCCGTAGATCTTTACTCATTAATAAGATAGTGAGAATTCATCACATAGTACAATTGTCATGAAATAAATAATTTCTACATACTCTTATTTCTATTGATCATCATATACTCCCATATGAAAAATTAATTGCTTATTATCCAAATAATATTGTAAATGGGACTTATATTGTACTTTGACTAGTAATATCAAATTAGCTGAGCAAGGTTATTCACTCACCTTGATGTTTGTCCAAGTTTACCTTGTTCCACACTAGAATTTGTGTAGGAAAATTTTCTAGTAAAATATATTACAAGGAATCATAAGAAAGGAAACAAAATCACGAAAATACGTAAAATTTTCTGACTGCTACAGTAACGGGTTGCTACAGTACGGTTTGCTACAGTAACGTTGAATGCTGACACTACAGTAACTGCTACAGTACCCGAAGAAAATTTTCCAGATTTTTTTCCCGAAATTTCTGGTCGCTACAGTAACTCGAAGAAAAATTCTAGATTTTCAGTTGCTACAGTACTTCAAATTTTGCAGAAAATCTTTCAAAAAATTCATCCTTTCCTTTCTTTTGATTCAAAACCAGAATCTCAACTCTTTTAACCGATTATAACTCAAATATAACTTCTAAAACAACTGAGATTCATGAATTATCATCAAAATCTTCAAGAACAAAACCTCCTCTGATCTTCTATATAAACTGAAATTTAAGGAAAATAATCGGATTAAAGCTTACCTTTGATCCTTACAAAGCTTTTGAACCGAACAAATAATCGAAACTCTGAAGATCAAGAAAAGGATTTGAGAAGAGAATGAAGAAAGAAGAGAAAACTTCCACTGTTCAGTTTTCAACTTTTCCTTCTGCGTGAGAAATGAGGGGGTACTATTGAAACTTTATATTAAATATTTCTAATGGGTTATTCAATAACCCATGGGTATCCATAACCCAACATCCAAACTCATCCAGTCAATTTACAATAAATGGACTAATGGACCATTCTGAAACCACTTTTCCATGAATTTCACCATTCTTAGAATATATCCCACATTGTGCAAATATTTAGTCCAGTCATTTAACTCAATTTTCATAAATAATATTCAAAGAGAACAATTAAATATGAAAATTAAATATGACCAAATAAATAACTAAAGTAACGTTGTAGAATTCTAAAATACTCTTAAGCGAATTATATTCTGAAATTAATGGGTATTACATTCTACCCCCTTAAAAGAATTCGGTCCTCCGAATTAAAATCTTACCTCAAGTTTCAAATAAATGTGGATAGTTTTTCCACATTTCATCTTCTGCCTCCCACGTAGCTTCCTCGCGAGAATGATTTCTCCAAAGAACCTTGACAGTAGGAATTTCTTTAGTACGCAATTTCTTGACTTTTCTATCAAGAATAGCTACTGGTACCTCTTCGTATGTGAGAGTTTCATCAAAGTGAACTTCTTGGGGTTGAATGACATGAGAAGGATCAGGAAGATATTTCCGTAGCATGGACACATGAAATATTGGATGGACTCCCTCTAGGTCGGAAGGTAGGTCTAGGCGATATGCCACATTACCCACTCTGTCAACAACCTCATATGGGCCAACATACCTCGGACTAAGCTTGCCTTTCTTCCCGAATCTCATTACTCCCTTCATAGGTGAGATTCGTAAGAAAACCATATCACCTATTGCAAATTCAAGGTCACGTCGTCGGTTGTCCGCATAAGACTTCTGTCTACTCTGAGCAGTTAACAACTTCTCTCTGATCAGTTTAACTTTATTTATATCTTCCTGTATCATCTCAGGTCCAAATATTTTGGTTTCACCAAGTTCAAACCAACCTATAGGAGATCGACACCGTCTCCCATATAATGCCTCAAAAGGTGTCATCTGAATACTGGCTTGGTAACTGTTGTTATAAGCAAATTCAATAAGAGACAAATGATCTTCCCAACTTTCACTGAAATCCATCACACAAGCTCTTAGCATATCCTCTAAAGTCTGAATTGTCCTTTCGGACTCTCCATCAGTTTGACGATGGAATGCTGTGCTAAGATTCACTTTGGTACCCAAAGCCTCTTGAAAGACTTTCCAGAACCGAGAAGTAAACTGAGGTCCTCGATCTGACATAATGGATATTGGTACACCATGAAGTTTCACTATTTCTTTAACATAAATTCGAGCAAGTTTTGCTACACTGAAAGTGGTATGAACAGGAAGAAAATGTGCTGACTTAGTAAGTCAATCCACTATGACCCATATTGAGTCATTTCCTTTTGTTGACCGAGGTAAACCTACTACAAAATCCATAGTGATCCTTTCCCACTTCCATTCGGGAATATCTAGTTTTTGCATCAATCCAGGTGGTCGTCGATGTTCAGCTTTAACTTGCTGACAAGTCAAACATCGAGCTACAAAGTCAGTCACGTCTCGCTTCATGCCCTCCCACCAGTAAACTTGTTTCAAGTCTTGATACATTTTCACAGCACCAGGATGTACAACGTAGGGCGAACCATGAGCTTCCATTAAGATTTCATGTTTCAAAGATTCAATGTTGGGGACACAGAGTCTCTCATTAAACCATAAGACTCCTTCTTCATCTACCAAGAAACTTGGTGCTAGACCTTGCCTTGCCTTATCTCTGATTTTGACCATATCAATGTCATTTTCTAAATTTACTTTTACTTTTTCAACAAGAGATGATCTAACTGTTAAATGAGCCAGAAATGTACCTGACTCAGTGATCTCGAAGAATACTCCATCAGCTTCCAATTCTTGTAGTTCATATATTAGAGACCTCCTTATAGTGGCAATGTGAGCTAAACTTCCCATAGACTTTCGACTTAGAGCATCAGCCACTACATTTGCTTTACCTGGATGGTAAAGGATGGTACAATCATAATCTTTCAGAAGTTCCATCCACCTTCGTTGCCTTAGATTGAGATCTCTCTGCTCAAAAATGTACTTAAGGCTTTTGTGATCTGTAAAAATTTGACAAGTCTCCCCATACAAGTAATGTCTCCAAATCTTTAGGGCAAACACTACAGCTGCCATTTCCAAATCATGAGTGGGGTAATTCAATTCATGCTCTTTAAGCTGACGTGAGCCATAAGCTATGACTTTACCATGTTGCATCAACACACATCCTAAGCCTATCTTTGAGGCATCACAGAATACAGAGTAACCCCCTGGTCCTGATGGTAGGATTAAGACTGGTGCAGAAGTTAAACACTCTTTCAATTGGGTGAAACTTTGCTCACATGAATCATCCCAAATGTATTTAACATTCTTTCGGGTTAACTTATTTAATGGGAAAGCCATCTTAGAGAAATCTTTGACAAAGCGACGGTAATACCCTGCTAAGCCAAGAAAACTACGTACTTCCAACACAGTTGTTGGTCTAGGCCACTGTGTAACTGCTTTAATTTTACTTGGATCTACATGAATACCTTCTTGGGAAATAACATGTCCCAAAAACGTTACATGACTCATCCAGAATTCACATTTTGAGAGCTTTGCGTACAACTGATGCTCTCTCAAGGTCTGAAGCACTATTCTCAAATGTTCAGTATGTTCTTCATGACTCTTTGAATATACCAAAATATCATCAATAAATACAATTACAAACTTATCAAGGAATGATTTGAACACTCTGTTCATTAAATCCATAAATGCTGCTGGTGCATTTGTCAACCCAAAAGACATCACAAGAAACTCATAATGTCCATACCGTGTACGAAAAGCAGTCTTAGGTATATCATCACTCTTAATTCGTAACTGATGATATCCAGACCTTAGATCAATCTTTGAGAAGTATTTTGCTCCTTGAAGCTGATCAAACAAATCATCTATCCTTGGTAAAGGATACTTATTCTTCACTGTGACTTTATTCAGCTGACGATAATCTATACATAGTCTCATAGAACCATCTTTCTTTTTCACAAAAAGAACAGGAGCACCCCAAGGTGAAAAACTTGGGCGAATGAACCCTTTGTTTAACAAATCTTTCAATTGTTCTTTGAGTTCTTTTAGCTCAACAGGAGACATACGATAAGGTGGAATAGAAATTGGTCTTGTGTCTGGGACCAAATCAATACTGAACTCAATATCTCTTTCTGGCGGTAATCCAGGTAAATCTTCTGGGAACACATCTGGGAATTCATTAACCACATGTATGTCTTCTAACTTCTGTTCTTTCTTTTCTAAATCTTTGATAAAAGCTAGAAATCCCTGACATCCCTTTCGCAACATACGCCGGGCACTTAACATAGATATCATGTTACAAGGTACATCACTTCGATCTCCTTGAAACACAAAATTACTCCTCCCCGGCATATTAAAGGAAATAACTTTATCACGACAATTTATAGTAGCATGACAAGAAGATAGCCAGTCCATCCCTAGAATCACATCAAAATCTAACATATTGAGAACCATAAGATCTATCTCAGTTTCCATGCCTCCAACGATTATTTTACAAGAATGATAACATGTTTTAACCATCAAAGTCTCTCTCATCGGTGTGGAAACCAAGAATGGTTCTTTAAGAATAATCGAATCAATTGCAAATCTCTTGGCAAATAGGGGTGACACATATGAGTGAGTAGAACCGGGGTCAAACAAAATACGTGCAGCAAAAGTATTAACAGATAATATACCTGTAACTACAGCATTAGATGTTTGAGCATTCTGTCGGGTTAGAGCATATACTCTTGCATTTCCTCTGCCAGCAGCTTGTTTTCCACGGTCACCTTGGCCTCTTCCAAAACCTCTTCCCATACTACCCCCTATTGAAGGGGTTGGTGTTTGAGTAATAGTTTGTGGTCGAGGTGGCAAAGTAGACCCTTGACCTGGTCTTGTCATGAGCTGAGGGCACTCCCTTATAAAATGTCCTTTTTGTCCACAGTTAAAACAACCTGTACCAACAGTGTTTAACCTGCATTCTCCGAAGTGAAACTTTCCACATTCAGGACATTGAGGTTTTTCCCTTCTACCTTGAGTACCTCCTCTACTAGAAGAGCTAAAACCACCCCTGCTCTCTGAACGAGGCTTAGCCACACTGGCTGTAGAATAAGTTGACTTAGTAGGAGTGGCTGGAGCATTTTTTGATGCAGTAAAAGGTTTCAAAGTCCTTGAGTCTTCCCCTTGATCAAAAGATCTTCTATATCTAGCTTTCTTCTTTTGATGATATCCTTCTTTATTCTTTGACCTCTTTTCCATTCTTCGGGCCACATCAACAGCCTCTGAGTACGAAGAGTAATCGTTCATATTAGAACCCACTTGATCATATAAGGCATCACGAATCTCTTCCACAAACTTTTCTATTTTCTTCCTTTCAGAAGGAATGATTTCAGGGGCATATTCAGATAATTTAACAAACTGAGCTGAATACTCGTCAACAGTCATGGTTCCCTGCCGTAGATACAGAAAATCTCTGGCCCTGGATGATCGTTCACTTGCCGGAAGAAATTCATCCATAACCAATCTGTAAAATTCTGTCCACATAACTGGCGGTGCGCATTGAATTCTAGCTTTCTTCCAGTTCCTCCACCATTTACCAGCCCTACCTTTTAACTGAAAGGAAGTGAATTCTACCTTTTGAGTAGGAGAACACCCTATAGCATCACAGATTGCTTCACAATCTTCAAGGAAACATTGTGGGTCCTCTTTGGGATCTTCCCCTGAAAAAGTAGGAGGCCTCATTTTCTGGAATTCAGACATTCTTACCTCCGTTACATTAACTCCTCCCGCTAACGGAGCTGGTGGTACAATTTCAGCTTCAACAATAGGAGGATCCACTGGCAGGTTAGCTTGTGCAGCTCGACCTCTCATTTCAGCCTCAAATCGGTCAAATCGTTCATTCATCAAATTAATCACATGTGCAATAGTTGCATTACCAACGTGAGCATCAGGTTCGACTCTCATTGCTTGCTCACTAGTTACGCCCTCAGTACTTTGAGCATGTAAACTATCACCACGGTTATGATCATCTTGCACATGTACTGGTGGATTTATGGCCCTCCTTGGACCCATATGCTCATTATTATTAGAAGATCCTTCTGACATTGATCTGTCACAGATCTACACACATAACAAACAATTTTCAGACATAAACAAAATATCACTTACTAGCCCCACTGAGAAGTTATCTATAAAATGACGTTATACTCTACAAGGTCTTTTATGGAACCTAATCCTATGGTCATGCCGCGGCTCATGACAATAGGGAAGGGCCCACAAAGATCACTTTGCTCTTTACTCTATAGGGGACCTATAAAACCTTTCCTCTGATACCAAATTGTCACATCCCAAAAATTGAGCATGTAAAAAGATACTACTCATTTGATAAAATTCTCAAACATACGTTGTTTACATATATTTTGTAAGGTTTTACATTCAACCTTAATCATTCGTTCCACACTACAGAATTATATTCATCTGATAAGCAAATATAGACATACATAGTCTGATATTTCTATCTCATCGCAAGCCTAGGAGACCTATAGAAAGTACAGAGCGTTTCTAATATCCACATTAATAAGTACTGGTATCCCACCAGACAGAAATAGAGTGTAATCCCAAGGGGCTTCTAATCTTCCAACGGATACTCTTCTTCTTTGTTTTCTGTATCTGAAAAATAATCATAGGGAGTGTGAGTTTATTTAAAAACTCAGTAAGTAAATAACTGTACTATATAGAATATCAAAAGTACAAATACCACATTTACTCATATAATTAATTGTCTTATACATCGAGTATTATGAGACTTTAACCCTTTCAAACTCATGAATAAGATTTCTTAGATATACAACGAGTAGTATGGGACTCTAACCCTTTCAAACTCGTGAATAAGATCTCATCGGTATACACCGAGTAGTATGGGACTCTAACCCTTTCAACTCGTGTATAAGCTTTCTTAGATATACACCGAGTAGTATGGGACTTTAACCCTTTCACACTCGTGTATTAGATCCCGTAGATTTTTACTCATTAATAAGATAGTGAGAATTCATCACATAGTACAATTGTCATGAAATAAATAATTTCTACATACTCTTATTTTTATTGATCATCATATACTCCCATATGAAAAATTAATTGCTTATTATCCAAATAATATTGTAAATGGGACTTATATTGTACTTTGACTAGTAATATCAAATTAGCTGAGCAAGGTTATTCACTCACCTTGATGTTTGTCCAAGTTTACCTTGTTCCACACTAGAATTTATGTAGGAAAATTTTCTAGTAAAATATATTACAAGGAATCATAAGAAAGGAAACAAAATCACGAAAATACGTAAAATTTTCTGACTGCTACAGTAACGGTTTGCTACAGTACTGTTTGCTACAGTGTCGGTTCGCTACAGTAACGGTTCGCTACAGTAACGTTGAATGCCGACACTACAGTAACTGCTACAGTACCCGAAGAAAATTTTCCAGATTTTTTTCCCGAAATTTCTGGTCGCTACAGTAACTCGAAGAAAAATTCCAGATTTTCAGTTGCTACAGTACTTCGAATTTTGCAGAAAATCTTTCAAAAAATTCATCCTTTCCTTTCTTTTGATTCAAAACCAGAATCTCAACTCTTTTAACCGATTATAACTCAAATATAACTTCTAAAACAACTGAGATTCATGAATTATCATCAAAATCTTCAAGAACAAAACCTCCTCTGATCTTCTATATAAACTGAAATTTAAGAAAAATAATCGGATTAAAGTTTACCTTTGATCCTTACAAAGCTTTTGAACCGAACAAATAATCGAAACTCTGAAGATCAAGGAAAGGATTTGAGAAGAGAATGAAGAAAGAAGAGAAAACTTCCACTGTTCAGTTTTCAGCTTTTCCTTCTGCGTGAGAAATGAGGGGGTACTATTGAAACTTTATATTAAATATTTCTAATGGGTTATTCAATAACCCATGGGTATCCATAACCCAACATCCAAACTCATCCAGTCAATTTACAATAAATGGACTAATGGACCATTCTGAAACCACTTTTCCATTAATTTCACCATTCTTAGAATATATCCCACATTGTGCAAATATTTAGTCCAGTCATTTAACTCAATTTTCATAAATAATATTCAAAGAGAACAATTAAATATGAAAATTAAATATGACCAAATAAATAACTAAAGTAACGTTGTAGAATTATAAAATACTCTTAAGCGAATTATATTCTGAAATTAACGGGTATTACATTTTTAACCTCCCAAAAAAGTGACTACGATGAATCATTAAAAACTCTTAACATAAAATAACAAATTACAATAAAATAGTTAACAAAATATGAAAAATTGATTAATTTATGTATTAGAGATTTATTAATTCAAGATAAAAGAAAATTTTTTTTCAGGGTTCAGCGGATCAAATCACATGGATTAATTCATACGTCAAGTAGGCTGCTTAGTACACGATGTCGTTGTATCTTGGTGATCAACGTCTATCGTGAACTTACGTTGTTTGCTCTATTTTTGGATGATCCAATGACGCTACCTGCTCACTCTATCTTTGCATAATGGTTGTTGATCCAAGCAGCTTACTTGACTTTTTATGCTAAGCAAACGATCCATAATCAATTCATACTAACAATTGTATTAAAAAATATTTTTCTTATTTCAAATGATTAAAAAATTATAAATAACTCAAAATTAAAGCACACATTGGTAATACCTTTTTCCAATGTTTTTCAACCCAACAACATATTGTCAGAATTGATCCCGGTCATTTTTTGGACTGGCGTGTAAACGACCTAGTTGGCCTGATCGAGTTAAAGCTGACTCGACTTTGACCCAGCTAGGTCAACCCAGTTGACTCAGCTAGGTCAACCCAGACATCTTTTTCTATATATATATATATATATATAAGGTGCTAAAATTATTCTAACCCAAAAACCAAAATGTACATGTGGCAAGATGTCAAAAACTAAAATAGAAAAAATTTAACCAAAAAAAAGTATATTATTACTAATGAATTAGGAGATAAGAAAAAAAACAATTATGTTTATATAATTATTTGATTAAAAAAATTAAATCAAGAAAAATTGAAGAGCATAAACAAAAAAATTATATAATCATCTAAATTAAAAAATAACAATAAAATATTTTTAAAAAATTATTTGTAATTTGATGACAAAAAATATTTATGGATATTTGTATTTTAATTATTTATGACTAATGACTATGATTTTAAGACTTTAAAATGTGAAATTTACATATAAATTATTTATTTTACTTATTTTTAAATTTATTTGTAAAAAATATAAGTATATATATAATTTTTTATTTTTTATTTATTTATACTGTTTAGCAATTGATTTGGTGATCTGACAGTTGAACTAATAATCCAATGATCTAGAGGCCAGTCTGAGTCAATGATCAGATCAGTTCAAAAAACATTGCTTTTTTCCCAACATTAACAAGTCTGACTTTTATCGACCAGTGAGGCCCCTCTTTGTGTTGTGATATATATTTTTTATTTTCGACAAATAGATATTAATTCTATTAAATTGACACCAAGCCAAGGTTACATAAGATAAATTAGGCCTAAAAATTGTCAAACACATTACAAGTCTGAACTTATGGGAGAATGATACATGATTTAAGATAAAATACTCTAAAGTAGTACCAGACATATACAACATAACTATGAGACTAAATAGAGGCAACATACCACTGACTTGGACTAAAAAAAGGCAATACACTATTAGCCCAAAATTAGAGCTAGTCTTCTAACAATCAAAATAAAAGAAAAGATACAAGCTGTCACATTCCCAACAAATTGATCCAAAGTGGGCTAGAAAAGCTTAGAAGCCACCTAAAAAAAAAAACCCAAGCAAAGAAAAAATAACTAAAACAGAGACAGCAGCATTGGAGGAGGAGAAGCTTTTTCTAGCAGCACGACTGTACATCCTAGCAGCATGATTGGCAACCAATGAGACCTGTTCTCAAGAACTCTTTTGCTTCACGAGCATAAGGAGCTAACTTTTCATCTCGGTGAGGATTGCCCATTTTTGGGCACCTAATACTTGACAGGTTGACTCGTTGCTCTGTTAGTGGACTACCATATGGGATGGAATCATCAACATCAATAATGCAATCTCCACTAACAGCCTCTAACACCTCTAAACCCTACACAGGCGACGACACAACGTTTCCATTTATGGGCTCTAAGAAATTGATGTCATCTTCCAACTTGGTAAAGTCTTTGCGACCACTGGTTTCCTCTGCCTCCATCATCGTCAATGACTCCACTAAGATCATGCTCTACAACCACACTGCCATCAAGTAACTACACACCGGAGCCGGCAAGGGCAAAGAGCGAAGATATTAAAAATAAAAATTCTTCCAAAAAAGAGAGGAAATTTTTTACAAGGAGAATGAGAAAGAAGAAGAAGGAGAATGAAGAAGAAGAAGAAGAAGAAGAAGAAGAAGAAGAAGAAGAAGGGTAGAGGAGTTCTTGAAAATGAAACATTAATTTTGAAAAATTTGGAAATGAAACATTAATTTTTTTTAGATGGTACATTAATTTCATTGAGACAAAAAAGCAGATAAGAAAGGCCAAATGTGGAGGTGAGTCCATTCGCATCCCCAAATGCAATGAATGAAGCCAATCAACACACACTAATGAATAGAAAATCATTGCCATAAATTTTATATGTAAATTGGCTAATTGACATGTTAAATATAATTTTGATAAATTTTATTTATTTTGTAAATATACAAATATTTATTATAATTTTTAAAAACGAAAAACGAAAAACGAAATAATATTATTGTTTATATTTTGAAAATTAAAAAAAGTTAATATTCAAAATTTAAGATAAAATTTATTTATAATTTTAAATTATATTTCATAATTTTGATTAAAAAATATATATGCAAATGCATAAATAAGTACTGGTTATCAATGTTATATGACTAAAGGACTATTTATTACACTTAATGAGAGTCTAAATATAATTGTTCACCTTTCAATTTATCAAGTGTGTTTGTCTGTTTGTTTTTTTTTTTTCTTTCATATTCAATATCTAATGGCTCTTAACATATATTATTCAATCAATTCTCATTAAAAATTTAAAAAAGAATTTATACGTTAAATTTTTTTGAATACATATTTTACTAATATATATTTAATACGAACCTATGTTTAAAAAAATCTAAAACATTAATATTCAGATTTAAAAATAATATTTTAATAATTAAATATATATATTTAGATCTAAATCTCTTAATTTTAAAAAAATAAATAAATATCCCCTAACCTGGAAAAAAAAAGATCTTGGTCAGGAATTTACCTCTATTCAGTCCAATCATAAAAAATTGAGTTTGTTTGCTTTGTAAATATTTCTTATTTTTATTTTTAGTCTTAGTTTTTTAAAATATAAAAATATTTTTAAATTTTGACATATTTTAAAAAATATTTTCAATAAAATATTTTCATCAAATTTAACTAAATATATTTTCAAACTCATTAAACTAAACAAACCCTTGTATATATGTCTAGTAGATTTCTTTTCTCCGTTCTTTTTTTTTTTTTGGGGGGGGGGGGGGGGGGGTGAACTTCTTTTGTCCATTTGACTTATAAGTGGATAAAGATGATACTAAAATATACAATGTACTTGTTAATATTACTGCCAAGTAGTCTGCATATCAATTAAAATCATTTAAAATCATTGTCTCCTTTCATAAAATAGGGGAAGAAGAAGTTCATATTATCTTTACGATGAAATTTTCTGCATAATTTAGCCATTGAGCCTATCTGTCATATTTAATTTCCCAAAAGAATATAATATTTAATTTATTGTTCATCATTAGTTATTTGCAACGCGTCTGATCTGGGTGTTTCATTGGGTTTAGGTGACATCTAGGAGATTTTCCTTTTTAAAAAAAAACAAGAGAGCTAAAAAGCTTTTAATATAAGAGAAATTTATTTGATTGTGCATAATTGTATCGTATATCAAAAGAATTTAGGGTTTGGTTAAATTATCTATATGTGGATTAGTTTATTTTTAATTTCAGATTAGTATCAACTCAAGCTTTAACCCTAAAAAGCCAATCCCTTATCAACATCAGCGAGGTTAACATCAACGGATGTAAATAGACTATTATATGAATAAATTAACTAGGCTGCTCAAACAAATTATTCTTTTTTTAGATGAAATTTATTCTTGTAAAAATTGTTTATCCGTTAATAGATTTTTTAATTCTTCTACACCCCAATGACAAAAATATAGAAAAGTGTAAAATAGAAGAAGAATATCTCTCTGCCTTTTCTTCCTCTGCTTTTTTATTTTTGGATGATATATTTCTTCCTTCCTCTCTGTCTACCAAGTCTTTGCTTCAACAAGAATAAAAAAGATTCGTCTTTTTCACCTGGGATTCTTCAATCTCCTACATTTTTTCCCTTTTTGCTTCTTACTTACCAATTTCTTACTACTATAATTTTCACTTTTCTCAAATGGCTTATGGCCCAGACCATGTTATTGAAGAGATAGTACCTTAATGTTCTGGATCGCTCGCAGATCGTTATGTCGTTTTTTGCAGCTGGTCTACTAATTGAAGGTTATGCATGCGAAGAGGTGAGAGAGCATACTTTCTACCTTGTCCAGAAACTATTAAGTATATATTTCATCCTTGTAAAATTACATAAATCCGTTACTGCTTTAGTGTCCTCTAGTTTCTGGATTCTGCTTGTGCGATTCTGAGTTCAAAGACCAAGGGTGTATAATTTCTGATGCTTGATTTATCTCGAGACAAAAGAGGATTCCCCAGTTTGTTTGAGGATTTCATTTTCTCTACAACTGGTTGTTTCTGCTTTGATGCTTCGATTAATGCTTCTGAGTCTCTTCTAATTATTACTTGGTACTTAGTTTGCGATGCTCTTTCTGTTTATCGGTTGACTTTTTATGTTTTTTGTTATGCTTGTAGGTTTAGCTTCTCTGATTGTGGAAGTGAGGATGTTGTGTTGTTCTTGCATTAGGTCTTGCACTGAAGGCTACAAATAGCTGAGTTCGTTAGATTTGAAATTATGATCAAACAGATATTTGGTAAGCTTCCAAGGAAGCCATCTAAGTCAGCTGACAATCGTGAATTTGGGGGCTCATCATCGACCTCTTCACTTCACACAACTGGTTCTAGGGCGGCTGATCTCGTGAGCAGTGGACAAGTAAGCTCAAATAGTACTTCTCTCCCCAGCTCTGAAGCTGCTTCCAGTTCAGCATATGGTCAAGGAAGTAAAGTGCCTTCAGCTGTGAACCCAAAAGTGAATGGTGGTGCTGTAATTATTCCATATGAACCGTTGCCGGGATTTAGGGATGTTTCAAACTCTGAAAAGCAAAACTTATTTATCAGAAAACTCAATTTGTGCTGTGTAGTATTTGACTTCACTGACCCAACAAAGAATATAAAGGAAAAGGAAATCAAAAGACAGACATTGCTTGAGCTGGTCGAATATGTTACTTCTGTTAATGCCAAATTCACTGAGATCGTCATGCAAGAAATTATCAAGATGGTATCTGTAAATTTGTTTAGATCACTTAATCCGCAGCCCCGTGAGAACAAGGTTTCTGAAGCCTTTGATCTGGAAGATGAGGAACCACTGATGGACCCTGCGTGGTCTCACTTGCAGATTGTGTATGAATTTTTTCTTAGGTTTGTTGCATCTCCAGAAACAGATGCAAAGTTGGCAAAGAGGTACATAGATCACTCTTTTGTTCTTAGATTGTTAGATCTCTTTGACTCTGAGGATCCAAGGGAGAGGGAATATCTGAAAACAATCCTGCATCGGATCTATGGAAAGTTTATGGTGCATCGCCCATTTATTAGGAAATCTATCAACAATATCTTCTTCCGTTTTATTTTTGAAACAGAGAAATTTAATGGGATAGCTGAGCTTCTAGAGGTACTGGGCAGTATAATTAATGGGTTTGCTTTGCCGCTAAAAGAAGAGCATAAATTGTTTCTTGTTCGTGCGTTAATCCCTCTTCACAAACCAAAATGCTTAGCTATGTACCATCAGCAGTTGTCGTATTGTATTGCACAGTTTGTGGAAAAAGACAGCAAACTTGCAGACACTGTAATTAGGGGTTTATTGAAATACTGGCCTATCACAAATAGTTCAAAGGAAGTCATGTTCCTCACTGAACTAGAGGAAGTACTAGAAGCAACTCAGCCGCCAGAATTTCAAAGATGTATGGTTCCCCTGTTTCGTCAAATTGCCTGCTGCTTAAGCAGCTCGCACTTTCAGGTAACATTTTGTCAGTAGACAGCAGAATTTTATAGAAAATTATTTGCTGTCTTCTCATCAATAGACTTGTTATTTTTAGAAATGTTCATTTTTGTGATCAATAGAGGAAAGTTATGAGCTATACAAGGAGGCCATATTATAATGCCATATCCTTTGTTAGTTTCTCTGACTGATCTTATCTGGGACATGGGTGCAAGATAATTTTTTATGCTTGTACGGGGTTATGTAGACTTTGGATTGGTCTATGCTAACACATCATTTGGATTGGTCTATGCTGACACATCATACGTCGAAATCCACTTACAGCCAGTTACAACAACAACAACAACAACAAAGTCCTATCCCACTAGATAGGGTCGGTTACATGGATCGCATGACGCCATTGAGTTCTATTAATGACCAACTCTTTAGGTATTTCGTTTATTAGAAGATCCCCTTTAATAACTTCTCTAAGTGTCATTGTTGGTCTTCCTCGTCCTTTTTCACCGGACTCCAAACTATCTGCTCAACTTTCCTTACTGGCGCTTCCAACGATCTTCTTTGAATATGTCCAAACCACCTTAAACGGTTTTCAACTATTTTTTTCTCAATAGGTGCCACTTCAACTCTATTTCGTATATGATCATTATGGATCATATCTCTTCTTGTATGTCCACACATCCATCGTAACATCTTTATCTTCATTACCTCAATTTTTTGTTTTTGTTGTCCTTTCATCGCCCAATATTCACTCACATATAAAATTGTAGGTCTTATAGCAGTACGATAAAACTTTCCTTTGAGCTTATCAGGTACTTTTCGATTACAAACAATTCCTGATGCCAATTTCTACTTCAACCACCCAGCTTGTATTTTATGTGCCATATCTCCAATAATTTCACTGTCATCTTGTATAACTGATCCCAGATACCTAAACTTTGACACATGTGATACAACCTGATTTTCAATTTTAACCTTTAACTCGTTTCTAGCCTGTCGCTTGTTAAACTTACAATGCATATATTCTGTCTTACTCCTGCTCAGACGAAAACCCTTTGTTTCCAAAGTAGCTCTCCATAACTCGAGTTTAAAATTTATCTCTTTCCTTGATTTTACCTTGAGAACAATATCATCTGCAAAAAGCATGCATTTGGGGATTTCTTCTTGCATGTGTCTCGTCAGAACATCTAAAACCAAGTCAAACAAATAAAGGCTCAACGATGATCCCTGATGTAGGCCAATCTTAATAGGAAAGTCTCTTGTCTCCCCTCTAGACGTTCTTACACTAGTTGTAGCCCCCTCATACATATCCTTTATAGCTCTAATATACACAACCCGTACACCTTTCTTTTCTAAGGTTTTTCACAGCACTTCTCTTGGTACACGATCATAAGCTTTTTCCAAATCAATAAATGCTATATGCAAATCTTTTTGTTTACTCCAATACCTTTCTATCAATCTTTTTAGTAGATAAATAGCTACCAAGGAGATTTCAAAATATTGTCGAACTCAAGCTTTCAAGTAATAACTGTTATCTTTAATAACGCTTCTTAGTTGTCACCATTATTTTTAATGATTGGGAATAAAACACCTTTTGAGAAGTTTCTAAAAATGGGTTAAAAACTCATTGTTGGCATTATAAATTTCTTAACATATACTAACCAAGCCTTTTATATGTCTTGATCTAGTCATGATATAAAATAACCTTAGAATTATCTTATTGGCTTTAAAATTGAAACAATTGTCATATACTAGGCTTCATCAGAAATTGCTGGTATATTAGGATTTTACTATTTTTGAGAAAGCTACATAGTGAGACTGAGTTAGGAGAACATTACAACCTTGGAGAGGATCCTCCCAAAAGACTGGCTTGTAGGAAGGTAGAGCCTCCAAGGTTATAAACCCACCTAAGCGTACCATACTACCTAATGTGGGACTTTAGTAGGATCCCAACAAAGCCCTGCCTTTCATAGCCAATGTCCATGACAGCTTCACTCTAGGTAGCCCACAACTTGTTGGTCACTTGGCTATCTCATTGGTTGCAACCCTCTAAGGTAGCCCCTTCGTCGTTGGTGTGTGAAGGCATGAGGATCTAGTTTTGACAACTTTGGAGAAGATTCTCTCCCAAAAGAATAATTTTTTAGGAAGGTAGAGTCTCCGAGATTTTAAATTCACCTAGGCATCCCATACTACCCAATGTGGGACTTCAATAGGATCCTAACAGAGAACGAATATATATATATATTAATTTGAATTCATTTAGCCAAATGGTTGGTCCTTTCTATGAGAAATTTAACGGAGGATTTTGGTACTGTAAGTGGTGATACTATTAATTACTGAGAATCCTAATTTAATATAAGGCTTATTAATTATTGAAAGTCATTTGGAAATGAAATGGTTTATATTGTCTTGTGCTTGTATTATATTTGGTACTCTCAGCCTCATGTATTACCTTTGAATCCGATGGTGCTGCCTTATTATGACGCTCCCATTACAAAATAGAAGGCTGATGCTAGACATAAACATGGACTTGGATACTCTTGTGTGACTTGAAGTTCATGCCATGAGAGAGATAGACGCAAAACAATTAATTAGAAAAGGACAAATCTTTCTCTCTCTCTCCCCCCCCCCCTCCCCCCCTCTCTTTTTTTCATGTGGTTGTCATTTCACATGAAAGGATGGATCTCTTGTAAACATAGGAGTAAAGACTGTGCCTTCCATTAAGGCTTATTATTAGGGATTTCTTATTCCCTTTTTGTTTTAGGCACGTGTTTTATATTTTTCCTTATATGAAAAAAGGCCGAGAAAGACCAAAAAGGACACTTGGAGAAGTCATTGAACGAGATCTTTTGATAAATAAGCTACTTAAAGAGTGGGTCATTGATAGAGCTCAATGACGTTGTATGATTCATGTAGCAAATCCCACCTAGTGGGATAAGATTTTGTTGTTGTAGTTGGTTGCTTGTGAACTTTTCATTCAATTTTGAGAATATCAGTCTTTTTCCCTCTCTTCCCTTTTCTCACCATTTCTCCCTATTTTTTCCTGTGTCTTATCTTTTTTGGGAAAGAAAAGCTGTTTGAAAGTCCACAGAATCACAACACAGGCAACATACATCATCTAATTTTTTCGCAGAAAAAGAAGCAAATAAAGAAAACCAGCCCTTTTTATTTTATACATTCCAAATGCAACTAATTATTTTTGTGATGTATTATGGTATCTGAGTGATCCTTTATACAGATAGTCTTCCAGATAAATAGAAAATATCTGTGTTACAGTGTTTTCAATGGCGACTGCCATGGTGGAATGGCGTGGCAGTTTTGGGCTTCCTCCTATAGAACTCCCCAAGGCAAGGCAGCCCCATGGTGGTTGCTATGGCTGTGCTGGTCATCACCTATGGTTTTTCTGGGCTTGCCATATGCCGTTGATAACACTGGTATACTAGCATTTATCATTGATGGGGCTGAATGAGAAAATTACCATATAAATTATCACCACTTTATCCTTGTTTTTTATGCACTGTTGTCTTGGATGTGGCCAATGCTGCTTACCTTGATGGGCAACTCTTTGGTTGTATTTGAGGGAAGGGAGACATAGGTCTCTAATTTGTGATTGTAGTTGGGATAACATTTAAATGGTGTTTTTAGGTGTTATAAATTGGCAATTTACCCGTATTCACGGGCCGCTGTCTATGTAGCAGAACCACCATGATTGATCCATAGTACTAGTATAATGTTTTTGTTGGCATGCTCTTACCATCACAGTGGTCAAACTGATGACACAGCTTATTTTCAATTTGGTGGTGGCATTGATTGCATTTTTTCCTTAGGGTCTTAATCAGAAGTGAGCAACCTGTGATACTTCTGTTATTTCTGTAAAGAGCTTAAAAGTTGAGTTAGACCGGCCAATAGTACAAGGAGAATCATCTTCATTATCTCTGGGCTGCTTCAGCTCATTGGTTTAGTTAATTGCATTGATTTAGAAGCTAGTTTCCCCTAGTAGTGTGGCGTATATTTGTTGTGATTTCTTTTGAGTCTTTTTTTTAAATGGGAGCACCTAATAAAACTTATACTTTTCCTATCTCAGATTAGTGTTCACCATCTAACAAAATCATGATTATCGATGTTTTGTTTTACAGGTGGCTGAGAGGGCCCTGTACTTGTGGAACAATGATCACATTGAGAATTTAATCCGACAAAACCGTAAAGTAATACTGCCCATTATCTTCCCTGCCTTGGAGAAAAGTGGTCACACCCACTGGAATCAGGTCGTCCAGAGCTTGACCCTCAATGTGCGCAAGATCTTCTCTGATGTGGATCCTGAGTTATTTGAGGAGTGCTTGCGTATGTTTCAGGAGGAAGAGGCGAAAAGAGAAGAGGGGAAAATAAAACAAGAAGCCACATGGAAGCGCTTGGAAGAGATTGCCGCTTCAAAATCGGCTAGTAGTGATGCCATTCTTGTCTCCACCAAAACATCTTAGAGGATCATGTTAGATGATTTCTCTGTTTTTTCTCGATTGGCATGCTGGCATTAATGGTTCATGTGCTTCAAGAGGTTAAATTCTCACCGGTAGTTATCGATTTTCTTTGCTGTTTGTACCTGAATCTGGATTGCGTGAGGAGTCCTTCAAAGTTTAACCTCTAACATGTGGAGGAAGTAGTTGTGTAATGGAGGAATTTGCTAGTGGTGTTGAGTTTTGGGAATCTCATTCATGATCTTAATGGGTTGATTAGCTAGAAGAATCTATAGTTCTGAGGTATTTTACATGCTCAGACTTGTTCTTAAAATATTGCATTATTATTATTATTCAATCTGGTTTCATGTGTATGTATTACATTATAACGATGACATTTCATTCATTAATCATTGTAGAATTTGTTTTCTCTCTGTAATATGCTCAAATGGCTTACTTGAAGAGTTGTTTTATTTGTTACCGTTACAGAAATTTACGCAAATAGGTGAAGATAAATAATGTAAAAATAAAGACAAAATACAAAACGTAATTCGATTAATGTGACTTACGTCAAATAAAGAGAGATAATATGTTATTTTTGGTAAAATCTGAGAGTACAATACAATAAAGTGTGAAAATAAAAAATAAGCATGTACAAGAAAAACATTATTTTTCTCTAAATTAGTTCGTTCCATGGGTCATGTTTTAAATAAATCAAGTTAGGTCATAAATCAGGTTATCTCATAATTCAAGTTACTCAGCAATTTCTTAGTCTATTAGTCACTCACCAAGCAAGCTTAAAATATCGATAAAATTAGTGTTGTGCATCATAAAATTAGTGTTGTGACTCGTGTGATGCACGAGTAATTCACAACTTTAAAAATTTTTGTAATTTATAATAATAATAATAATTAATTGATAAACATATAGTAGTTGGCGTAAAAGATAATGTTAAAGTACCATAATTTCAGCAAAATTAAAGAGTATAGTATTAATTTATAACAAATGATGTTTTAGATTACATTAATTAATTATATAATTAATTTATATTATTATTTATAATATTAATTCTATAATATATATTATTAATTATTTATAGTACTTTAACTAATTGAATGAATCTAGGAAAAAATGAATATAGAATTAACATTAAAGAGTATTAACTGGTATATTAGTAGATACGTTAGAAATTTTATCCCAATATGAATTGAAAGAAATAAAGTTAAAGCACTATAATTTAGAAAAAATAATTTTATGAAAAAATCAATGAGAATACAATATTAACGGCATATATTAGTTAAAAAAAGTAATTATATTATTAATTATTTATAATACTTTAACAAATTGAATGAATTCAGAAAAAACGAATATAGAATTAACACTAATTATTATTAGTTAATAATAGATAATAAAAAAATAGTACTCTGTCGTTTGAAAAAAATTGACAGTCATCAATTATAATTCAAAGTATTTGAAATTCAATTTCTTTGAAAACAAAAAAAAAATTATTATGTTAATAAATAGATATAAATGTATTTTTAAATCAATTTTTCATTTTAGATTATAATAGTATTATAATTCGAAAGAAAATATAATTACATAATTTAATTATATAATTTAATTAAATATATTATTACAATATTATACTTTATATTGTAAAAAATATATTTTAAAATTATATTCTAAATAGTCAACTGTATATATTCATACACATAGACAATATTAGACATATTAGTAAATTTACCCAGATATGCATTGTAATAAACAAAGTCAAAGCACCGTAATTCAGACAAAGTTAAAGTGTATTATATTAATTGATAATAAGTAATGTTTTAGATTATATTAATTAATTTATATAATTTATTATATTATTAATTTTATATGATTAAAATATACTTGAGGTCATTATATTTTCATTGAAAAATAATTTTAGTTTCCATAGTTTAAAAATAATGAATTTAGTGTCTGTAATTTTCAAAATCATGAAATAGGTCCATAGGATTAGCTTTTGGTTAGTCAATTGTTAGTCAACGTTGACCGGGATGCTGATGTCAGTATTAAAATCCATGTCAATGCTGACTGTGTACTACTTATGTTAACATAGACTGGCCATGTGAAGTTCCTAAAAATAGTTTCAGTTTATTCACTTAGGTCTTTGGTCAAATTTTTCTTTTGTTTAATTTTTGATATAAACTCGTCTTCTACTTCATCTAGGTCCTTAGTTTAAGAATATTTTTCTTTGTCAAAATTATCCCCTACAAATTTTCAGTTTGTTCACTTTAGTTCCTGTTCTTCACTTTCATGCTTTTTTTTCTTACTATTCGGTCCTCCAAATCAGTTCATAATTTCATTTTTAGTCATGATATGATTCAATCTATCATTTCTACCCAAAACAACACAAGAAATGAATTAAAATTCAAATTTCAAATCTTACATTTTATTCACTTAGGTCCTTGTTCAAAATTTTTCTTTTGTCTAATTTTTTATATAAACTAGTCTTCTACTTCGTGTAGATCACTAGTTTAACAATATATTTTTTGTCAAAACATCCCCTACAAACTTTTTAATTTGTTCATTTTAATCCTTGTTCTTTATTTTCATGTTTTTTTCTCACAATTTGGTCCTCCAAATAAATCCATAATTTCAATTTTAGTCATAATATGATTAAATCTATCATTTCTACCCAAAAATAATACAATCTATCATTCAATCTATCATTTATACCTAAGTGAATAAAAGGTAAACTTTGAAACTTGAATTTTAATTCATTTTTTGTATTGTTCTTGGATATAAATGATAGATTGAATCATATCATATCTAAAAATGAAATTATTGATTGATTTGGAGGACCAAACTGTGAGAAAAAAGTATGAAAGTGAAGAATTGGGACTAAAGTGAACAAACTAAAAATTTTATAGGGATATTTTGACAAAAAAATATATTCTTAAACTAGAGACCTAGACGAAGTAGAAGATTAATTTATATAAAAAATTAGACAAAAGAAAAATTTTGACCAAAGATCAAAGTCAATAAAAGGTAAGTTTTGAAACTCAAATTTTAATTCATTTATTGTATTGTTTTTAGGTAGAAATGATAGATTAAATTATATCATGAATAAAAATAAAATTATGGACTGATTTGGAGGATCAAACCTTGAGAAAAAAAGTATGAAAGTGAAGAATAAGGGCTAAAGTGAACAAACTGAAAAGTTTGTAGGCTATGATTTTGACAAATAAAAATATATTCTTAAATTAAGGACCTAGATGAAGTAGAAGACAAGTTTATATCACAAATTGGATAAAAGAAAAATTTTAACCAATGACCTAATTAAATAAACTGAAACTTTTTTTTTAGAGTCTACATAACTAGTTCATGTCAGTATAAGTGGTACACAATCAGCACTGATATGAATTTTAATATTGACATCAGCATCCCAATCAATATTGACTAATGATTGACTAACCAAAAACTAACCTTGAGGACCTATTTTATTGTTTTGAAAACTATAAGAACTAAATTCAATGTTTTTCAATGAAACTATAGGAAACTCAAGTATATTTTAACCATTTTATATTATATAATATGAATTATTTATAGTACTGAATCTTAAAAAAAGCGAATATAGAATTAACACTAAAGAGTATTAACTAATATAAAATTAAAGAATATTAACTAAAATAATGTTAAACACATAAGAAAACTTACCCATGAGGGCTCATGTTGTGCACGTGATAAATCAATTATGATAAGCATCATCATCACCACTGTAACTCCCTTCATTGTCTCACTTCTTGCCATTAGTTTCTTCTCTTCTCAATCTTTGTGGTATTTGTTATGAGATTCAACTATTGAAGAGCTCAATTTATACTGATATGTAATCATTTCCAATAGAAAATGCTATTTATTCTTGCATATGATTGAGAGTGAAGTAAACTATTTTAATTAAGGTCATAAACTTGACTAGGTACCATGTTTAATATATAGACAAAAAATTGAGGAATCTTATTAAAGTTTAACTGATTATTAGCTGATTTGGAAATGAGGACATATCACATAATATGTTCCAAAATGTCCTCCATTATTCTAGAAACAGTATTTGAGTTTGTCTTGCGAATTCTTCTGATTTCTTTTTAGTTTAATGGCTTTCCTTTTTCAAGTTCGTGAAAGGAAAAAAGGAATAGAAATTTTTTGACACTATGTATAGAACTGTCAAAATGAGTTTGACATAATGGGCCAGCCCAATGTCAAAATGAGTTTGAAATTCAATGTCATTGAAAACAAAAAAAATTATGTTAATAAATAGATATAAATGTATTCTAAAATGTTTATGGCTCGTTTGGTAGCTAGGACAGAGTAGGAATGGAAAAAAAGTAGAAAAAAGCAAAGGAAAATATAATGGAAAAAGGAAAAGCGGAAAAAATTTGTTTGGTATAGGATGGAAAGGAATAATGAAAAAGAGAAATAATGTATTTGGTATGTAAGATAATTTACTAAATTACCCCTATTGACCCTTCTCTCTCCGCCTCTCTCTTTCTTCTCTCTTTAACTCCCTTATCATACTCTCTCTCTCTGAACTCTCGTCTCAGTCGCTGTCATCTCCCTTTTATCGTTCTCGCCTTCTGTTGTATGGTCGCCCTCTGTCTCTGTCATCGCCATCCATATCCGCCGCAAAGCAGAGTAAGATTTTACTTTCAGGGAGAGAGACTTGAGGGTTTGAGAAAGTTGAGAGATAGAGCATGGAGATTGGAGGATTTTTTTTTTTGAGTGGTAGAGTGAAGATCTGTGACGAAGGGAAGAAGATTAAAGTAAGAATTTTTTTTTTAATTTTTCATTCAGTGTTTTTCCCATTTTTGATTCTGTTCTAATTGATGATATACACAGAGTAGAGAGAAGCTTGAGAACGAAGAAGAAAGACTTGAGGAAGACGACGATGACGAGAAGGCGACCATATGGCAAAACAGACAGAAGGGGGACATTTTCGATATTCAGTGTAAAATATAAGGAGAAATATGTTAGCCCTAATTTATTATGCTATAAGTTTTGATGATGACAAATATGTGAGAATTATTGTATGATTTAATCTTCTTGGCCCAAATGAATGATTTAATCTTCTTGGCCTAAATGAATGATTTAATATTTTTTAGCCCAAATATATGATTTAGTTTTTTTGGTCCAAATGCATGATTTAATCTTTCTTGGTCCAAACATATTTAATGCTTTATATATTTAAATATAGTAGTATAAATTGATTTTTGATAAATTTTATTGATTGATTGTTAAAAAAGGATGACTTTTCCTGTAGCAAATTTGAAAAAGAAAAATGGTTATTGAAAAAGAATAATCTTTTACTGTAGCACTTTTGATAAAGAAATTTGATTGTTGAAAAAATATGATAAAGAATATTGATTGTTGAAAAATGTTGATAAAGTTTATTAGTTGTTGTAATAAAATTTGAAAAAGAATACTTTTTTACTGTAGCACTTCTGAAAAAGAAATTTGATTGTTGAAAAAGTATGATAAAGTTTATTGGTTATTGAAAAAGTGTGATAAAGTTTATTGGTTGTTGAAAAAGTGTGATAAAGTTTATTGGTTGTTGAAAAAGTATGATAAAGTTTATTGATTGTTGTAATAAAATTTGAAAAAGAATGCCTTTTACTGTAGCAAATTTGAAAAAAAGGATATTGATTGTTAAAAAAGGTTGATAAAGTTTTTTTGTTGTTGTAGAAAAGTTGAAAAATGATGATGAAGCTTACTGTAGCAATTTTGACTAAAACAATCACTGTAGCAGCAATGTTTCACTATATAAAGGGGATTTCACAACACAATTTGCATCAAGCTTCAATTGTTCATTTCTCATATTATCTTGAGTTCTATTCTCTCTAAATTGCTAGAAAAAAATTCTGAGCTTAATTTCTGGGTTATCTATACTTTGAGAGTGTCCACTACTATTTTCCTTAAGCCTTCAAATTTAATTGCTCAAGGATTGGTTCCTTGAGTTAGTGTTTGAGAGAAAACACATTGTAAGGGGGAGAGACACCTTTGAGGAAGAAAAGATCTATGTTGTAGTGGCTTTCAAGTGTCTAATTGCATAAACTTGTAGTTTATAGTAAAATACTCAAAAAGTTATCTTGAGGACTAGATGTAGGCTTAGTCTAAGCTGAACCAGTATAAATCTGGTTGTTTAATTTTCTCTTCTCTTTCCCTTTAATTATTTATATGCTCTTTACTTCCTTGCACTATATATTTATTCATTTCTTTAATTGTTTAAAGCTCTATGTTTGATTAATTGTACTCTATATTTATTCATCTTGATCATACTTATTTTACTTTTATAAAAAAATTGGCATTATTTTTAAAACTTCTTAAACTTTCATCAAGTCTTAGCAATTTTTTTTATAAACCCAATTCACCCCCCTTTTGGGTGCTAGTCATTTCTATCAAAATAGACATTTCACCAATCGGTTTTCCATGTTAAATTTGATGGAAAAAAAATTGTGCATTGTTAAGGGAAGATTGAAATCCCGCCTCCATGTCTTGATTCTACAGTGTTGCTCACTAAATGCGGGAAGATGGGAACAGCACAAGAATGAAGAGTTCTTTTCTTGAGTTAATGTAGTGTCACAACCCGACTCAGTTTAAGTGACTGTCACGGTGAAGGATCTGTCCCTCAACCGTAAGCCTTAAATTATAACAAATATGACACATGACGACCAATTAATGCATGATAATTACGTAGACTTATTTCCATTCAACAATATTCATCTCAATTATATGATATCACAACGAGGCTTATGTTTCTAAGCTTTCCTCCCTATCCACAAAACAAGGAAGGAAAGAACTAAAACACAGCCCATCAATGAGCATTAACTACAAAAGAATACCCTTTACAAAAGAATGCTCACAAGACCTAGAAGTCTTAATAACTATAGAGCATACTATCTCCCCAAAATAATCAAAAAGATAAATCACCAACAAGCGACAAGAATGTGGTGATGAGAGATATTCCACTACTCCTTTTGCAGAGACTCACCTGCTACAACAGGATATGCAAGAGGCACACACAAAAAGGGTAAGTATACTTACTCAGTGAGGGGATAATATAAATAAAACTTACGATGTGCTTCATGCATGAGAAGAAGGCATCATAACGCACCCCATCCTGGTCCCAATACAAAGCAATACCAGATTAAATCACATAAAAAAAAAACATGAAAGTGCAATCAAATTTGCACATATACTTGTAAACACAAAATAGGCAAAACTAGCCAAAAATAGTATAATCACAATTTAGATATTCCATGAGTCAATGACAATGAAAGGATCACCGAGGTCAATCCACCATTAATAGCCACTGAGGCTAGTCCACATAGGGAAGACCACCAAGGTCAATCCACCATTAGTAGCCATCGAGGCTAGTTCACATAAAAGAGACCATCGAGATCAATCCACCATTAATAGCCATCGAGGCCACATGGGAGAGACCACCGAGGTCAATCCACCATTAATAGTCATCAAGGCTAGTTCACATAGGTCAATCCACCATTAATAGCCACCAAGGCTAGTCCACATAGGGGAGACCACTGAGATCAATCCACCATACTTCATCCCAATCAAACTTTTATATAAAAGATTCCTAACTTTAAAATTTTAATTATATTGAATATATTAACAAGGAATGAATCACTATAATATTTATACAATTCTAAAATCTCAAGGAAATTGAAATAAGGAGATCCCTCACCTAGTGTTGGAAGTCTCACAGTGTTAAGAGGCTGAAAGCAAGCAATAGGGAATACCTAGAGGCAAGTAACAAAGTTTGAGGCATGAAGAAGAAAAAAAAAAAAAAGGAAGAACGTCTGGGCTTGGCGCCTTGGGTGCCACAATCCTATTCTCTCTCTACATTCCAGGGCACGGGTGCCTGGTGCCCTGGGTAGCGCCTCAAGATGTCAATCCCCAAACTCTAGAGTTAAAGGGTTTTGGGGTGCCACTCCATAGAGGCATTCTGCAGATTCACTGGTGCGAGGCGCCTGTGTCACGTCCCAAAATCTGAACAAGTGACCGGCACGAAAGGTGAATTTCACCTCACCTCCATATGCCTATTTTTCTCTTAAGCACAATACTAATCATTATTTTGGTTATTCTTTTAAATGCAATTAATTTAAATTATACAATTTAAGAATTAAAATAAGAGAACTATTTCTCTTTTCACAAAAGATAAGAAAGTACGGCTAAACCGAGTTCTTCATATATGTTACAGTTGTACACATTACATCGTTAAACGAACCTACCTGATTACAGAGCTTTTCTAAATTTATACAACTTATTGTAAGACCTAAGCATTATACTTTTACTCTAAACAATTAGAAAAGTAATCTTGGTATGCACGTCATCGAACTAGAAAATCCTCCATATCTGAAACTGATGATAGCTTCTACTTGAGAGAATCCTACCATATTCACACACAATATAAGTATATATATATATATATATATATATATATACATGTAGATATACATAACTGATCTAATATTACAATCATTTAAGTTTTGGTGTACAAGATATTTATCAACATACACATATTTAATTCATCTTGTAATTATTAACAAATACATTCAAGATCAAGTCAAATCACATTTCAAACAATTCAAACAATTCATACAATTTCAATTTAAGTTCCTAGACATTCGGGTCCCGTCTACATAAAGTGGTCGTTGCCCCACAGCCCCTGCTGCATCTTCCCTTATTTTACCTTGTCTTCAAAGGGACAAATCTGTAGTCTAACCTTATTTCACCATGTCCTTAAAGAGACGAATATCATATTTAATACCACATGGCTATTGTAATTTCATTCCACCCTTATTTCATCTCATGGGATCCCATAAACTCCATTTTCATTTCTTTCAAGATAAAAAACAATCACATTACATAAACATAAGCAACCATATGCATCCTATTTAGGAAAAAGTTCACAATAGTCTCACACTTACATATTTTAACACATAACATGAATGTATTAATTTCATGTCACATATATATATATATATATATATATATATTTATAGTACAATTTTAATATATACATTAAATAAGTAAATTAGGTAAAGTAGAATCTCTTACCTTGATAGTTGCCTAATTTTACCTTGAACATTTTTCGAAGATGTGTAAGATGATGGAAGGTAATTTCCTCTACATCCAAACTATTCACAACATTCCAAAATATATAGAAGATGCATCAAAGAATCCATCCCTATAAGATAATCATGCAAAAACATATCAAGGTCACCAAAATAGGAAAATTTCGTACTACAATACCTTTGATCATTCCTTTGAATATAACTCTCAAATGATAAAGAATTTTCAAATGAAACTTGTACCATTAGAAACTAGACTCAAAGAGCTTTCCAACTATGTCTTATTTGCTAAAAATAGAGTTTAGATGAAAGAGTTATGAACATTTTAAAACTGATGTTAAAGTAACTGTCAACGGTCAACGCAACTACAATAACTTTGACCAAAGTCAATACTACAATACGTTGACCGAGTCAATGCTACAATATCCTCAAAAATCTGGAAAAATTTTCTCGATAAATAGTGTTTTTCTGAAAAAATTTCTAGAATGAATAGTACTTTCTTCGTATTCTTCATTCAAAAATCCCAAAATCACATCCAAACACACCATTTCTTTTAATTTCTTCCATAGGTTTTCATCTTTGATGTTTAAGGACCGTTTTGACACTAAAAACTCCAATTTAAACTAACAATCCAAGCCTCAACCATCAAATTTTCATCAAGAATGCTAACTTTTTCAAATATTCGAATTCTATAAATTTCTCCTAGTTTTCTTCAAATTTCTTGTTCTAATAACATCATAAATTATGTAGGAATGTTTTAAATTAACACACACACTTAAATTCATCCATTAAAACTCAAAATCAACCTAAAACCTCATTTTTCTTCCATAGACAAAACCAAAACCGAAAATGGAGTTTGAAGTTGAGAATTAAGCTCACCTCTATTCTTTGCAACTTAGATGAACCGAAAAACAACTAGAAAATAGAAATCGTTCGGATAGATTGGAAGCAAGGGTCGAAGGAGTTGAGAGAAGATGAAGAATGAAGCCTCCAGAATGTGTTGATCATGAATGAAGAGAAGAGAGAGAAAAGGGACCTAAGGTTAGCCAAATAGGTCAATGGATGACCCGTTGGTATCCATACCCAGTATCCAAACTCACTTGACCATTTTGCAAAATTTCTTAATTAATTCTCAAATTAATTAAATTAAGTTCCTCTTTCATAAACTCTATAGTCCACAAAAATATACCATAGAGTATTAAAATATTTAATCCAGTCATTTCATCATAATTCTATAAATAACATTCATAAAGAATTGATTAAATATGGAAAAATAAAATGACTAAATTAAATATACCAAAATAACGCTATACGGTACTATAATACTCCAAAACACATAACTCCAAATTTGGTGGGTATTACAACCTGGGTGCCCAAGTCTAATATCTGCAACAACCTTCGAAAATCCAAACCCTTTTGTACCCCATTGCCTCTACGGTCTTAAATCAAGCATATTTGGGTGGGGGAAACATTCAAGGAAGCAAAATAAAACTATTATCAAGTTGGGAATGGAGTTATGAAGTTCAAAATCCAAGTTTCTTCCTTACTCACTTGTTTTTAAGTGGTTTAAGACAACAATTCCTTCCCTCTTGATCATAAATGTTAGCCAATAACCCAAACACAATATTAAAGTCTTTTACAGAAAACAACCATGAGAGGTATAATGAGGCACAATAGTTCTACAAATCAAAATTCCCTTTTTCCTCTTTACCTAGGGTTTCAGTTTAGAAGAAGAGAAAGATGAAGATGTATGAGCTTCTACTAACCTCTTCCTCTAATGAAGCACAAAGATGACTCCTCCCTTCAAGCAAACTCCCAGCCACAGCACACCCACACACACACAGATGCAGGGACACGAGAAAGAGAGAGAGAGAGCAAGGGAATAAAGGGAAGCATACACACAAAAAGCCACATGATCAAAAGGAGAAAAGAAGGGAAGGAAAAGGAAAGGTAGGTTATGGGGCCCACATGTTTAATTTCATAATAATATTTACCTCATGTTAATTCTTACTCCCTTCCCCCCTCCCCCCTCCCCCACCTTTTTTTTTTTTCTAAGAGTGTATAGTCACACAAGACGAAGCTTTTTATCCAAGTTAGAAACAAGGCACAATATATTCACACGAGATGTTCATAATGTCATCAAAATTCCACACAATAACCATATCATCCAAAAATCAAAGTTTTCAATAAGTGAACAAAGAAAATTTAAATTTCAAGGTGAAAAGTAATAAACCTTAAATTTTATGGCTTTTGCATGTAGCTACCAAACAACCCCTTAATGTGATGTGATTAATTTAATGTTGTTAAGTTTCTATTATAATTCAACTTAATGTATTTGAAAGTTCAATTTGAAATTAAATATATTTGAAAGCAATAAAAGTTATTATGTTAATAAGTAAACAAAAATGTTAATTTAAGTAGATTTTTCATTTTAAAATTTAAATTACAATTATAATGTATTATTATTCAATAAAGTGCAAGTATACCAATTAGATATATTATTACAATATTATACTTTATATTGTAAAAAATATATTATAAAATTATTTTCTAAAATTATGTAATAACTATTTATAACAATTTATATAATTTATATTATGGGTTAAATAGTCAAATGTATATATTAATATACATATACAGTACTAGACACATTAGCAAATTTATCCAAATATGCATTGAAAAAGACAAAGTCAAAGTACAGTGATTTAGAAAAAATGTAATTTTAGGAAAAAAAGTTAATTAAGGAAATTTAATTAATTAACAAATGATGTTTCAAATTATATTAATTAATTATATTTAATTATATTGTTAATAATTTATATTATTATTTATATAATTATTTATATTATTAATTTTATATAATTAATTATTTATACTACTTTAACGAATTGAATGAATCTGGTAAAAAGCGGATATAGAATTAGCATTAAAGAGTATTAACAGATATAGAATTAAAGAGTATTAATTGAAATAATATTAGACACATTAGAAAATTTACCCAATATGAATTGAAAGAGACAAAGTCAAAATATCATAATTTATAAAAAAAGTAATTTTAGGAGAAATTTTAGCAAAAAAGTAATTTAGGAAAAAAAACCAATGGGAATATAACATTAAAGAGTATCGTATTAATTGATATAAGATTCTATGAACCAACAAATGATGTTTTAGATTATATTAATTAATTAAATATATTATTAATTTATATCATTATTTATTTAATTACTGAAATTCATTTGATGTGTTTAATGTTATGTAATTAATTTAATGTTGTTTAATTTCAATTGTAATTTAATTCAATGTATTTGAAAGTGTATTTTAAAATTTGAAATTCAATATATCTAAAAACAGTAAAAAATCATTATGTTAATATGTAGATAAAAATGCTAATTTAAGTAGATTTTTCATTTTAAATTTTTTCAATTGACAGTCAGCATTTAATCAGTCAGATTGTTATAAAAATGTTGATTTTACATTTTAAGTAGATTTTTTATTTATGTTAATTTGTCAGATTTTTTATTTTAATAAGATTTTTATTTTAAATTTTAAATGTTAATTTAACTTTCTACAAATGTTAATAATAGATAATAAAAAAAGTAGCACTCCATCAGTTGGGAAAAAGATTAATAGTCATCATTTAATAATGAAGGAGTCACTATTAATTAAAAGATCGAAAATTTCACTAAAGATAATAAATAATGAATGAGTAACTACTAATCATATAAATAAAGTATAGAAGCTCTTTTGCACTACACTGCAAAAATTTGCACACCTCTCGGTCAAAAACAACAAATGAAGCATCACTTGTATCATTGGTGACCTTCATTTCAACCTTGAACCTATAATTTCGTAATAGATAGGAGATTGATAAATGATAATTATAAGTATTGAGAAACAACATCTGATAAACATTTAAAAAAATTACAAACCTTAGAACTATAGAAGAAGCGCAATCATTATATTTTTCACAGTAAAATTGACTTTCATCTAGCATTACTTTCTTCGAACACTTCTGGCAAGAGATATAGAACCAACCATATTTTGTAATTGTGTGAAAGACGGTAACGACGACAACACATACAAATTCCTATAAGCAAAATAAGAAGATTAAAAAAATAATATAAACTAATTCTACATAATGAAAACTAATTATTTAGGAAGAATAAACAATATAAGCACAAGAGTGATACATGACAGTTAGAATAACCCTTTATTTATATAACAGGGTAAGGAATATGAACAATCCATGGTCATTGAATATTGAACATAATAAATTGATTATAATAATAATTATATAACAATTAATGTTATTGAATTTCAATTCAAATCAAATAATTCATTTAATGTGATGTCATTAATTTATCAAATTTATTAATTTACCTAACTTATTCATTCAAATCAAATTTAGTCGTTTTTACTTCAATTTAATTTAAATGAATATAATAATAATTATATAACAATTAATGTTATTGAATTTCAATTCAAATCAAATAATAAAATTAATTGTTATTGAATTTCAATTAAAATCAATTAATTTATTTAATGTGATGTCATTAATTTATAAAATTTATTAATTTATCTAATTTATTCATTTAAATTTATTCTATTATTCTGAATTTAATGATACACTTGCAATTAATTCCTAAGAGTATAATTCTTTTAGTCAGTTATATAGATTTATTCATTTAAATTTATTCTATTGTATATAATAAATGCTAATTACTAAAATAAAATATATTATATTTCAATCGAAAAGTTTTCTTATTTTACCAATTGTATATCAATTATAGCAATTATATAGTAACTTATCATAATTTTTTTAAATTCATTTTATGTGATGTGATTAATTTTTTAAATTTATCTAATTTATTTATTTAAAATTATTATATTATACATAATTTAATAACTTACTGATAATTAATACTCTAAAATAAAATTATTTTAATTTATTATATAGATATTGCATGTTATTATATTAACATGCACAAAGGTCTGAAAGTTCAAAAGCATTAGAAGGGGACATTTTAAAATCTAACTTGACAACATTAAGATCTTGTTGATACCCATTTCATTAGATCAGCCTCTAACATGGTTCATCAACGTCTTTTTTATCTTCAAGAACAAGGCTTGATGAAGCTCTGGTAACTTTTTATTGACAAGGTTGGTTACTGTTGGGGAAATTCAGAAACTTAAAGTTGCTAGCTATTGACATACCAGGGTACTTATCAGTTAGGACATAACAATTAGGGATACGATCGAGATGGGTGCAATTTTCGTGATATATTCAAATTCAACTCAATTCAATTTCAACCAAACCAATTTAATATCCAACCAAACTTAATTAAATAATCAGAATAATTGGATTGATCGTTGAATAACTATAGTAGCGATCCAATCCAAACCCACTATCCTTTTTTTTTTTTTGCTAGGTTTGTGTAATCAAAGATGTTGCACAGATAGATTTATAAATTAATATTGACTGTCATGATATTGAACTTAAATTAATTTTATACATTACGTTATAATGTTGGATAAGTGCCATTTTTATTGTTTTAAATATTTTTTATTATTGAGATTTAAAAAATAAAGAAAATATAATGTTCAATTCTAAAAAATTTAGATACTTAAAATAAAAGTGACCATCCAACTCTATCAAATTGATTATAGCCCAGTTAGATTGATTGATTTGGTTTTACAAGTATAAAGAATAAAATTAATATCAAATAAATATTTTAGATGAAACCAAAAATCAACTCAAACTTTCGCGAGCAACTTCTTTGTTTTTCTTGGGACAAGTAGAGGTTTGCTTGTCCAAGTTAGAGCAACCTATTTATTTATTTTTTTACTTAAATAGTGTGTTTCAGTCATGTTGCTATTTTTTTTTTAAGGACTTAACTAAAGGAAAAAAACTTCAAAAAGGCCTCGATTATTACGTTTTCTTTCAAAATGACCCAACCTCTCTTTTAAAATGACCCACCGTCATTGTCTCCACCTTCTCCAACCACCTTCAACTTCGTCGGCGTCGTGGTGTCTCATTGTTTTCTCTCTTTCGTGATTTCTCGTCGTCAGCCTTTTTCGAGCTCTTCGATCGCCATTGTTAGGAGTAGGCATGGGTCAAGTTGAGGGTAAATATCAACCCGAACCGATCTCATACTCACGAGTTAGGTCGGGTCGAGTTTAACTTTTTGAGGTTGAACCCCGAACCAGCCCAACCCACTAGTGGACGAGTTGGTTTAGGTTGGGTTTTTTTTCTCCTTTTCAGCTTTCTGGTTTTGAACCAAAAATTTATGGTTGTATGAACCTCACATAAACCAAAAAAATGAGGACTTCGGAACAAGTTCAAAGGAGAACGGAGAAAGAGTACTTATTGGAGATGAAGATCTAACGGAGTGGTGGAGAGCGACAGAGGAGGAGAGGAGATGAAGACGTTGATGGAGACGGAGGCCAACTGAGGAGAGAAGAGAAGCAGTGAGGAACTAGAGAGTGGACTGGAGATTGAAAAAGTCAAAGTGTCGAACACTGAAAAAGTGAAGAACCTAGGCACGCACTCAGGGGTAGGAACACTTTAGTGTTTTCTTTACTCTTCAACCTTCGGAAGCAGGAAAACATAAATTGAAAAACAAAATTATATATAGGTCGTGTTCGCGGGTTAGATTGGGTTAAAAAACTCAACCTGCCCATGGTCGGGTAGGAAAATTTCAATCCAACCTAAACCAATTGTACAGATTGGGTTGGGTTGAGCGAGTTGGCAGGTTGGTTGCCCATACCTAGCCTTTGCTACATCGTCATGTTCCTCCCTTTTTCCCTCTTTTATTATGTCATCCTCCTCTGTTTGACCGGTATGTGCGTAGCGGCGAGCAAGATAAGGAAAAGGGAAGAAGATCATGCGAAGGAAGAGGGTTGCCATTGTCGTGGGCACCTCCTCTCTTCAATCCTATTACGTAATTCTAGAGCAGAGCCGTGGGATAGAGGGAGTGAGAGTCTTTGAACCCGTCATGTCTCTCTCGGGTCATTGTTGTTCGTGATAGGTCTTCTTCAATGGTCGTTGGAATTACAGTTCACAATGGCGATATGGTCTAGCAGTAGGTAAGAGTCAATGGCACTGTTTTTGGAATTTTGTCTCTCTCTCTCTTCATCAGTAAGTGGGTTTGACTGAGAAGAGAAATTCTCTGTTCTGATAAGTAATGCAGGACGATAGCATAGATAAGGGAGTTGGGTGAAGTTTTATGCATGGAAGCTGAGCTAGAAATGAGATGCCCACAACGCCAGCGAAGTTGAAGGAGATTGGAGAAGACGGAGAAGATGATAATGGATCATTTTGAAAGAAAATATGAGAGTTGGGACTTTTATGAAGTTTTCTCCTTCAATAAAGTCCTTGAAAAAAAATATAAGTAAAAAATTGTCTAAAAAAAAAAACAGGAACTGCTCCCAAACTTTCAAGACAAAAAGATCCCTTTTGGCCCCAAGTCAAGTAAAATTCAAATTTAAATTGTTGAATTTTACAACATCATGAAATTTGAGCATTTGATTATGAAATTTTACAGTTCAAATTGAGTTTAGCACAACTTTAGAGTCCAGCAGGAAATCAAAATACCGATAGGAGGGAAGCCCTTTAATTTGTAAGCTAATCTCTTAGACGCTGTACAATACTAAATTTATTTATGTCATTTGATCGGTATGGCCCTACACAAGTCAATGGGACCCACATTGAGGCCAGCACTATTGCTGGGCATCATTAAACCGGGTTCCTCTACTCTCCCTGATCAGGCAATTCTGGAGAGATCTAGAAATCGAGAAACTGAGGTCCACACTTGACTTGCAGTCCACACCGTGAAGCACCGAGTGCAGAGTCCATGGTGATGCTGTGCTTTCCAGAACCCTCCATTCCTTCCCTCTGGCCCCATCTCTTCTCTCGTTCGGCGCTATATATTTCACACATCCCTTATCGCCGCCCCTCACTAACACACCGATTCTTATTTCTGGCTTTCTAACAGCCACGAAGACAAAGCATAGCCTAATCACGGAGATGACTCAGGCAGCTTTATCCTCCTATCGGGGTCTTCACCTTCCCACGCCCTATGGCCCTTCGTCGTCGAGGTATTTCAATATTCCCAATTTCTTCAAACCGATCAACGCCATGGCAGGTGGCGATGGCAGAGACAAACTTCACCATCTTCAAAGACCCACCAACAGCCACTCCCACCCTAAACAGAGATTCGCCCCACCCATAGGTAAACCCTCCCTAACCCTAATTTCTCGTTGAACTCCAAGAAAATTTAGGTGTTAATTAAGATCTTCACTTATAATTTTTATATTTTTTTATGCATATTAATCATAAAAATATAGTCATAATTATTTTTTATTTCAAAAATAAAATTGTATCAAAGTTGATATTGGTTTGCAATCTGGATCTTGTGCAGTGATTTCTTTGACGCTTGTTCATCCACGTAGAGCTCTGTATTTTATTTGGATATATTCGTTGTTCGCTGTTTGGGGCTTATGTTTCTTGGTTTATGTTACTCGCAGATTGAAATTTTGAAGGGAAAAATTAACCAAAAAAAGGGATGATTTTGTAACTAATTAAAAAATTATATACATTGAATGAAGCAGAATTGCCGCACCAAAATAGATACTAAACCCCAATAGGGCAAATTATTCGTTTGAGATATATAATCTCATTTATACTTTAAATTTCAGCAAAACGCAGCATTTTAATAGTCATATTAACTAACATTCAACACCGTAAATGTAAGTAGTATATATTTTGGTACGTTGTGTAGATGCTTCATAGTATGGGACAGATATTTGTGTGTTAAATGTTTATTTTACCTGTAGATTGAATTATTGAATTAAAAATGGTGAATTTGTAAGCATAGCAATGTTATAAGTTTACACGCAGGGTTGTGGGACCGGTTTCCAACGGCAAAAACGGTGCAGCAGATGATGGAGACGATGGAGAGGATGATGGAGGACCCTTTCGCATTCAGCACCGGGGAGTGGCCAATGCCGGCGAGCGAGGGAGGCGGTTACCGGCGGGGACGGACGCCGTGGGAGATAAAGGAGGGAGAGGGAGAGTACAAGATGAGGTTCGACATGCCTGGGATGACCAAGGAGGATGTGAAGGTGTGGGTGGAGGAGAAGATGCTGGTTGTGAAGGCTGAGAAGCAAGCCATTAGGAAGAAGAATGGAGATGCAGATGAAGATGGTGATGAAGAATGGTCAGCCAAGAGCTATGGAAGGTATGATAGCAGGATTGCTTTGCCTGAGAATGTGGAGTTTGAGAAGATTAAGGCTGAGGTTAAAGATGGTGTTCTCTACATAACCATACCCAAGGCTGCTTCCTCTTCAAAGATCCTTGATATTCATGTACAATGACAAGTTTTTGTCCCTTTTCTGTCTTCTTCTTTTGGGGCAAGTTGTGTGTGTGTGTGTGTGTGTGTAATTTTTAAAATGTTAATTGAATTTACTTAACTTTAATTTTTGAAAATTTGTAGAGTGCACAAATTCTGTTTTAAGAATAATAGATTCAAAAGAATCCACATGAAATAGAGTTTATTTTGATTTTAATTCTAATTAAAAATTAGCTCATATGTTCATTAAATTTAATATAGCTGAATAGGGAGAAATTTTTAGGAATAATATATGCTATTAAAATTTTTATAATAGCTAATAAAATTAAGTTACTTGTTTTAAATTTAAATTTTCATTTAAATTTTACACTATATAACAAAATTATCACTTTAATTATTGGGTAACATTTAAGTGAAATATAAAATTAAAATAAATAACTTAATTTTATTAATTATTGTATAAATACTTTATAATGTATGTGGAAACAAATACGCCTTCTCATGCATTTTTACTTTTTCTAAAAAAAATATTATAATGTTTTTATTGGATAAAAAATGGTCAATAAATATATTTTGATTTGACGCTTTTGTAAATTTTAACCCATTAGTTAAATTTCGGATAATTATTAATAAATTAATTTAAAATACTGCTGTAAGTTTTAACTAATTAGATAAAGTGTTAATTGTAAATTTTAACAACATAGAATGTGTCTAGTGCGGTACACGAGGGTAATGAGAGTATTTGAAAAAACATAAGATTGTATGTAGAAGAATTCTAGATTTATTATAATTCATCTTATTGTTTTATGCATTTGTATTTTGAAAAATTATAAATTATTGAATACTTTTTTGTACATTATATTAAAAAGATATTTGAATATTTGTCTTCTTTGTAAAGAGATTGAATTTTCAAAAATTTTTGTCATGCACTCTTAGAGATTGCGACATATAATAATATTTCACAATAAGATATTCTATATACTGAATAAGCTAAAAAAATAAATAATAAAAGAGGGTGTGTAGATATGCTTCAAAATTATGGTATTCTTTGGTTGCACGTGATACTATGAGCATTTTTTTTTGGGGCTGATGTGGAGGGATGGAGTCGTCTAAATATGTTTAATATCAAGAAGGAGGTTGAGTGGCAAGATATATGGGCATGGGTCTGCAGATATTGTGATATGATTCTTTGGACATAGAGAAACAAGAGTCTTTTCGAAGATGATTTTGTGAGACCACCAAACCCCACTCAAGTTGTATATAAGTATGGCAGGGAGGTGTCCAAAGCAAATAATAATAATTGTGGAATCCGATTGTGAGAGTGAAAGGAGAAATTCAAGTAAAATGGAACTTGAAGGTGGAGTTCTCGGGTGTTGTTGAGGTCTTAAGCTTGCTAAGAGTCTCAATTTGTCAAACATCATTATCGAATGTAACTCAGTGCTCGTGGTGGAAGCAACCAACATGGATCATAAGCTCATTCTCTATTCTGAACCACAAAAAGCATTTTTATAAGGATCGGATCATGCTGGCCAATTCACTCAATTAAATTGAGAACTAGTTAAGAAATCAATTCGAAATAACTTTTAAAATTGGTGAGTGATTGAACTAGTATAATCAATCAAAAATCATTTAAATTGAGTAAAAATCAGTGCTAAATAAACCAATTGAACCGGCCTACTTATTTTTTATTTTTAAATTTTAGTTATTCTATAATCAGGTAATGAAGAAACTAATATTACAGATCAGCTATTTTTAGTTGAGATGTCAATATATTGGTATTTTATGAATTTGATATTAATGAACATTATATTATTTAATGATATTTCCTTATTATTTTGTCATTTTTTGTTGTGAACTTTTGATTATGAATGTTGTTTTTGTATAATTTGATATCAAATATTATTTTTGATTGAATTTGTAAATTTATATTTATAGATTTTAATTATGAATTTCTCCTAATTTTTTTCAAATTTCTTGTTCCAATAACATCATAAACCATGTAAGAATGTTTTAGATTAACACTCATACTTAAATTCATCCATAGAAATATTCTACAAATATTTCTCAAATTGATAACCTAGGGTTTGATCTTGTAAGATGTCACGACCCGTTTTCTGGGCACATGACCGGCACAATGATGAATCTCTTATCACTGTAAGCCCTTCGATAAATTCTACCCATGAGTTTAAATTATCTAGTTATTATCTCTATATTATCAAAATAACAATTCCTTAATAAATATGAAGAAAATATATCAAATTTTCTTGTTAAAAAATCATAGAGATGATTTGCATGTAATAATAGATCATTAATATAAAATACATTATTATACTGATATACAAGCCAAATGCCAAACCCCTGACCTAGATGTCCTAGACGATTACAGAGCAACATAATCTACAACAAAAGAGGGGTCTACCCGACAGCGGGAAGGTTCAAAGTGATCTACTCTTCTAGCGGATATTCTTCATCGGCAACCTGATCTGAACAAAAAGGTTTCACAGAGAGTGTGAGCTTTAAAACTCAATGAGCGAATCGGCCTCGCGTTAATAAAATTCAAATACATCACCAGTCATGCAAGTATACCAGAAGGCTCATACTCAAGCAATAGACATAATTAGAAATTACATACAAGAAGATAAAAATTCATCCAATTCAACAAACGTTACTAGTACTCATCAATGGCAATATATCCCGGAGAGCGCACACAGGCCGGCTCACCAATTTTGTATATTTCCGCCATGACGCACAACCTCATCCTCTTAGCTAGGGCGCCTCACGGATCTATTGCCGATCCGGGCTATATCCCTACTGAGGGAATCGTTGTCTCCACACTCGTTGGTCAAGACACCCTTTAAACCGGATTTTCCGCCTTGCTTTGAGAGGGGGTACTGTCCCGCTCAATCACAATCAATAGTACAGTATTTCATATCATAATCAGAAGCACAATATAATATTCATCCATATAACAGGTATAATATATAACTATATCATAGGTTTATAAACCACAATCAAGATAACAATTAAACTGTTTTTGAAAAGATTCAAACTTCACATCATCATGAGATACTTGCTTCGTCTTATCCATACTTCTGGATTAATTATCTCATTAGATTCGTCATTCTGAATCTAATTTCTCCCTATGAATCTTGGGAGTGTCCTACGACATACTTTTTATCACCAGTAATGCTAAAACTCTATTAAAACGAGGTCGTTCCACTCACCTGGATTCCGTACGAGTATCACTTCTCTAAGTCGTTACGGACAAGAGTACACAGATGAATTTCAGTATTCCGCTACAGAGATTTTCATGAAAGATTAAAGAAAACAAGTTAGGATTGTTTTCATACAGACACTGTTCATACATACGGTACTATTTATATGTACGGTCACTATTTATACATACAGTACTATTTATACGTACGAATACTATTCATACATACGGATACTATTTATATGTACAGATATTGTTCATACGTACAGATATTGTTCATACATACAGATACTGTTCATATATATGGCACTATTCATATATACAGTCACTATTCATATATACGCAGACTGTTTATACTAGAAATAAAGAATACAATTTGTAAAAGAGTACACTAGGTAAGTTCCCAGTAAAGAGTGGAGGGTCGCAATGGACACACTTAAAAATCAGATCTTTCTTTAGCCAGAACTTTCCTAGACATGTATTCTTCACAGTTTACATTCTATTTTGGTAATCAGAGAATCAAAATAATATATAGGCAGCTAAGGACAGTTTTTCTGATGTAGAAGATCAGCCAAAGCCGCAACCACAGAGCATACTTAAGAAAATAACTTCTAAAATTTGAAAGACATAGAAATGGCATAGTATCCTTACCTAAGCTGAAAAGGAAAGGCCCGAAATCTCAAACGCCTAGCATTGGAGTAAGAGAAACTTAAGGAGAGAAGAAGAGAAGTTGAAGGTGTGAGTTTAGAAGTGAAATGGAATAGCCTATTTATATGAAAAGTCAACAATACTATTTATCACGCTAATAAAATATTCAATTTACTATTTATGAAAATAACATTTGTGCAAAACGTGGCTTAATTATTGGTTACTATTGGAACTTAAAGGAAAAACTATTCTTTCACCTTAAATATTTAAGTTTCTTTTCAATTCAGTCCTTTCACTTTAGTCCCTGAGGGTATTTTTATACATAAAACGTCATTTTCTCCTACGAACTTCTTTCTAGTTTTCTCTTATGACCAAACCACATCTAGTACTTGACATTTCGATTGTATAAGTGAACAATATCGTATACGTAAATAGTATTATATAGGTGAACAGTACCGTATACTAGCATAGTAACCATAGTTTGCAAATACGCATTTATATTTTATTTTTCATGGGTATTACATAAGAGGAAGAAGAACATCAACTTACCAATCCTCCTAACTTCCATAGCTTTCTTCCTTGAGCATTTGGCATAGATAGAGGTGGAGAAGAGAGCTTGTGAGTGTTTGACCAAAAGAGAGTGAAAAAGCTACGGGAGGAGGATAGGAAAATGAATAAGAGAGAATGATGAGTGTTTAAGTGTGTGTATGCATGGGTCCCACTAATTTTCTTTTCAATTTGGTTCCTTTGGCAACCATCTTAACCAATGTTTTCAAAACCAGACCGGTTATTAAACCGATGGACCCACTAGTTCAAGGTTCAGTAATCAGACCGTGATCGAACCGGTAGTAATTAAAAAATATTAAAAATATAATAATTAAAAATATTAAAAATATATATAATTTAAAATATTAAAATACTTATTATAATTGATAATTCATAATAATAAGTGAAGGAAATAAAAAAAAATTAATTCATAATTAATAATTCATCACAACTCATAATATTCATAATTTCAAACTAAGTCTTAGTTGTAAAAATAGCCTTGTAAAAGAGTGAGTAAGTCCCACGTTGCTTAGAATAAGGAAAGAAAAAAACTTTATATACTAATATATGTTAATGGGCTTTTAAGAAGCTAAGGGAAGTGGTTGATTTATGCGATCACAATTCCAGGCCAATACAATACAGATCGTCCAATCTACCCCCTGCGCGTGTGATAAAGTGGACTCAGCTTTTTTTTTTTGTTCTTCTTCGATTTTTTCTTTTTTATTTACTTATCTGAGTGGTGGCATATTTGATAGTTACAAAATTAACTTAGGTTATCATGTGTTTTTTGTCCACTTCCCTATACATTTTTTACCCACCTCCATAAAAAAATAATAATAAACTACCAAAAAAAGCAAAAAAGGACAAAATCGGTTCAATCACCTGACCGGTTGATTATGGCTGGTTCCACCGATTCAGTCCTGGTTCAACCACCACTGGCCGGTTAAATGGCAAGACTAGACCAGTACCCCCTTTGATTTCCAGTCCAACCGGTCGGTCTGGTTTTGCTAACAGCGATCTTAACTAAGACTTGCAAGGGGAATTAAAAGCTTGATTATACTTAGGACACCGAGTATACTCCCACAAAACACACCTCAACATATCCTTTTTTTTTTTCAAAACACCAAAATCTAGTATTTGTTCACTTTAGTCCTCTCTCGATGTCCCATACTCTACTTTAACCTCGAATCCATCATCCTTTCAGTGCCGGATTGATAATTTATTCTCATAAGATTTATTCTCCCTCTCGGGTTCCTATTCAGTCTTTTCTCAAGAGTATTCTATATTTTATTTTCTTTTCACTTTAGTCATTGAATGTACTTCTTATACTTACCACACATGTTTCCTTTTCTCGATAAAATCTTACATAACCAAGAGTAAGTCTTAGTCTTATTAAACTTTAGGGTCTTTTATTTCCCTAATCAAAACTCCTAAATTCACGAAAATATTTTACTCTCGTGAATATGTGTATTTTCAACTATATCGTAATAACAGGGTATTACATAAACATATTCAGTACATCAATTAATCAAACTGATTATTAAACAAATATTAGAAAATTAGAAGCTTGTGAATATATATTTGAAGGAAAGTACAAATAATTTTTCAAAAGTCGATTATCCAAGTAATAGTTTATTTGTTTAAGTAAGTTACATTATTAATTGATTTATTATAAATTTAAACTTTTTTTAGAGGCAAAGTCTATGAAGAGACCTCTTAAGAGGTTGAGTTTTTCTACTTAAACCATCTTAAAATTTATATGTATGATAATAAAAAAAAATTTCGTACAAATTTAAAAATAATCTATTAGTAACAAAATTCAACATCTTAAAAGGTCAAGTTAGACTCACTTTTTTTAAAATCAATTATTTAGATTGCTGCTAATGGGCTAAAATTAGTCGCAGCATCAAAGAGGATGAGTGGGTTTGACTCACACCACGTCAAATTCAATTCTATTGACATGGGAAAAAATTAATATTTAAACATTGCATTACCTATTCAAAGCTCTCACTATTAATTAATTGGTCAAATTATTCTTATTGTTTATGTAATGTTATTCAATTTTTATAATTTAGAAGTTTATAACTAATTTGCTATAGTTTATAACATTTACCTTCAAATTTTGATTAAAATTCAATTAAATTTTATTAATCCTTTTAATTATATGTTATAAGTTGTTTGGTACGCATTGATTATTTTTTAATTAATTTTTATATAAATTTCAATTATTAAACTTTAAAAATAATAATTATAATTTATAATAATATAAAAATTTCATTATAAATTTTTAGATTATAAAAACTACATATAAAATTACATAAAATTATAAAAATTAAAAGAGTAATTGAATTTAATTTATTTTTTAACTTATGCTTATTTTCTCTGATTCAGTTAAACAAAATTGGATGCTGGGGAGACTTGAGCATTTTTAAATTGAAGAGAGAAAATCACATTGGTTCACATATCAAAGCCAATTATCTATAACCAAATTAATAACCGAACCTCCCTAAATTAGTGTTTCTTTTTTGGTTTAACATAACAACGTACTAATTTGTTTAGCTAATATTTAATAAAAGCAGTATTTTTTAACTAAAAAGCCCTCCAAATTTTATATATATATATATATTTTTTTTTCTTTCATTTTTTGAGATTTTCCCCATGTCAAAACTTTTGGGAAAAAACGATAAAATAATAAAGAGAAACTAGACGTTGGGGATAAAACGTTTGAGAGTAGTACTGATTCAATCTTTGTGGGCCCATAGACACCCAAAAAAAAGAAAAAAGAAAGGAGCCTTTATAATGCTTTAGCTTTAACGTACTTAGATTCAGAAAAATCCAGAGAAAATCGATTTTATTGTTGTGAGTAAGAAAATAACTATATATGCAAAATAGAAAAAAGGAAGAAAAATAATAAACCTTATTATTATTGTTATTTGCTTTCAAATATGATGAGTGTTTTGAGCGCATCATAATTCACAAGAAGGGTGCCCGTAGAGCCGAAGGGACTCTGCATTGCTTTCAGTTCGTGTTCTTCGTTATAGAGCGATGGGTGAATCGACTCGTCTCCTTCGATCCTTCTCTATTCCCACTGACACTTCTTCTTGCTTAGCCAAAGAGGTGATTCTCGCATTCAGCTCCACTCGAATTTCTGGAAATTCATGTTTTTGTATTAGGAAACCGGTAGTGAATGAGTCTTCGGTGCAGTGTTTGGTTTTGATCTTCCGGTCTGTTTGGCTACCGGGAAATGGCTGTGTGTTTTGTGTTTTGTTGTTGAGAAACTGCTCGGAAACGAGAGTTTGGAATGTCTGCAACTGCTTTGCTTATGTCGCTTTTGTGTTGGTTGATGGTTGATTTTGCGATAATTAAGAGAGAGAATGGATCCTGCTTCACCTTACCTTCTTCTGGTGGAGGATAGCAACTAAAAACATGGGATTTGAGGTCGTGGGTGCATGTCATTATTCTTATTAAGCTTATCTATACTCGAATTTTTCTCGACTTGCAATATTAGTTAGTGTTTAATTATTTATTTATTTATGTATTTTTATATAATTTCAGGGAGACTATTTTTGTTTGTTGGGAGAATCTATCTCTTTTGGGAGGTATATGTCAGAGCCTCTGGATTGGGAGAAATATTCAACTTTCTCGCACAATCGATACGTAGAAGAAGCTGAGAAATTTTCTAAACCTGGTTCTGTTGCGGAGAAGAAAGCTTACTTTGAGGCTCATTACAAGAAAAAGGCAGCTCAGAAAGCGGCAGCCTTGGTCCAAGAAGCAGCTGCATCAGTTAATGAAACTTTTGATTCTGAAACTCGGGATGGGAACTGCAGTAACTCGTCCACTGAGATAAACTCAATAGAGAAGAACAATGTGCTTTCCAATGAACAGCTTGAAAAGGATTCTGTTAGTTACCAAGTTGTTGATTATGTTGACACAAACAGAGATAAATGTGACATTGAACAAAGTGAGGTAGACAATTTCAAAGTGGAAACACCAGAGGATGAGCCTCAACCTCTTGTTGATACAAATCCTAATGTGGAAAATTTTGTTCTAATTGATAATTCTAACCAGTTTGATAATGTTGAGGAGATTGCAGTACCCAGCGAAGAAGAGATGGCTGATGTGGTATGTTTTTGCTTTGGATTTTGGATCCTCGAAGTTCAGAGAAAACTTACACTAAATTTGGGAGGGAGATAGAAACAACTGATCTGGGACCACATTCAAGAAATAAGTGGGGTCCAATGATTAAGTGATAGGCCCTTCATGTTGTGTCTTTCTTTCCAAAATTTACCATCTAGATTTCTCTAGAACTTTAGAAGATCCCAATCCTTTTGCTTTCTTTTTATTTTTACATCTGATTGCCTTTTATGAGTAAATTTTAACTATGGCCTCCCTCACATTTATCTTGCTGATCTTCAGAGTAATCCACAGCAAGTCAAGGGAGAAGAAGTAAATTCTTCTCCAACATTGGCAACCGAAGCTAAGGCACCAAGATCTTCATATTCTCATGCAGAAAGGAAGGCTACAGTACAATCCAGAAGTACAATAAGCGGTGCTCCAAAAAGCAAAAGATCTGATGGAGACTCGGTTAAAAAGGAGAGACTATCCGCAAGGTCTATCGACATGTCAATCAATCTTCCTTCTTGCGCTGGTGAAACAAGCAAGACAGCTTCAATGTTGCAACAGAACAGAATTAAAAATATCAATTCTAAGTTTGCCCCTATTCCAAGAGATCATTCAGTTGCATTACGGACATCAATTAGGGTATTCACTCTACCTATTTTTGGTCAAAACACTACTCTCACTGGAAAATGTATGGACTGCTAAAGATAGTTTATTTTCAAATTGCAGGCATCTAATGATGTATTCAATCAAGGTTCAGTAAATCCTCAATTTGAGGCTAGAAGGTATTTTGCTGTCAGGATGTACTTTTTTTTTTTTAAGATTCTTTTATGCACTTGAAAGTACTGAGCTTAAGTTACATGCATAAATATTTCCTTTTTTACTGACCTGTTCAGATTTGTCTATGTTAGGACTGATAAACCGCTTAAAAGGTCAATATGTAGAGTAGTGACTGCAAGTGCTAAACTGCCCTCCCTTTCTGTCGAGTAAGTATTTTACAAACTGCTAAAACTGTACTAGTTTGTGCACACTATGGATTGAAACATATGATGACTCTCTTGTTACTTCTTGTGGAAGCTATTAACTTTGCCTACTGTTCATGCTTAATTAGCCTTATTTTATGCATGGCAGCAATGCCTGACAAATATGAAATTTAAAGGTGCATCAGTATATGTAAATTAACATACAGAGCATTTTGATATGGAGAACTTACATGTATACATATATATTACATTTGAGAACAGATGCCCAAAATTTTCAAGCACAAGCAATCCACAATCCTCTACTGTATCATCACCTTTTAGATTCAGAAGTGAAGAAAGGGTAGCAAAACGCAAAGAGGCAAATTCTTATCCCTGTCTCTTGCATTATCTTTGCAATTTATGCCAGCATTTATCATAATACTTGCTTTTCCTATTTGTATTCCAGTTCTTTCAAAGGATGGAGGAAATCAAATTGAAAGAGGCAGAAAAAGAGCAGCTGCAGAGGAGATGCAAGGTGGATTTATTATAATTGTACTACTGATATTTTCTACTAGAAAGCGTGGTAATTCATTAGTGGTTTATTACTTTGTTTGAACCAGTAAAAGGTCAAGTGACATAATAACATGAAATGACTGGCGTTAAATTGCATGAAGCATCAAAGTTAATCTGGCATTATATAAAAATTAATGTCTCTAGATATTCTTATGACTTCCTCGTGACTCAAGTATTTATAAAATGGGATCCATGTATACCTGTATATGGTTGATGAATCAATATCTTTACATTGATCTTCTATCAGGAGAAAACAGAGCATGATCACAAGAAGTTGCAGCAAAGCAGTGGCATTAAATTTAAACTTAATGAAGACAGGAATGGCGGATTACAGTTGCCAAGTAATGAGATGAAAAAGGTACTTTGGCTTATTACTTATCTGACGTTTTAATGTTTTTGACTGAAGGCTATGATGGTGTTGAGGAATGGTTTCATTTTTAATAATGAAGTGTCAGGTTCTTTCATTAAAATACGTGTACGATTTTTACTATTTGGTACTACATCATTGACTCTATAATAAGTTTCTCAACATTTTTGGAGTTTTATTGAAAAATGTGATAACAAAAAGAAATGCACCTAAGTTTTGTCATTTCTTTTATGTTACGCTATTTTATAAAATCCCAATTTATGATGCCCTAGATGCCCTACTTAGAGATGTCTCATCTATACTTGCGATATGTTCAATGCTGATCATCTTTTTACTCTGGGTGATGTTCTGCTTCTAATTTTTCTTTTTGCAGACCTCAGTTACACAGCCTCAGTCACCAAAACCTGGATGGAAAGCAACTTCTACATGCCATGGCAAAAACCCTCGAAACTCTTGGAAACCTCCCATCAGTGCCAATATTTCTAAACGTGTTGCAGAGAAAATTAACCAAACAAGGCGATCAGTCGCCTCACTATCAAAAAAGACCATACAAGAGAATATTGCCCCAAACATTCAGCGTTGAGATCATGACAAACGGCTCTTTTTTTCTGAGCTGAATCCACTTCTGAGGATTCTGAGTTCTTCTCATGACTACAAAGGGCTTATGATTTGACCACAATATAAAGTAAAATCTGGCAGTCCTCGTCTGTTAGTATCTGGGAAATAGTCTTCTCGAATTACATTTGAGTTTTGATTAGTTTTAACGTAGGATCATTCTGTAAATAGCTGAGAAAATTGGATTTGTATCCTCCCATGTAAAATGAGAATCATATCAAGAGGGTCATAGGCATGACTTCATATCATTTTTAGTTGCTACTCTTCATCAGATAAAATCATCTTGGCGATTTTTTCTTTTGCACTCAACACGTTGGGTTATGCCTTGTGAGAAACTCCAAATGCATGGACTCCGAAGGGAACTGGGGAGTTACCAAACTACAGTTTTAGCAACGTGCCAATGAATGAAGCTCAGGACATCGGGCAGGAAGGAACCTCCAGCCGTTTGTCTTAATATTGTAATGATGATTTTGAAGAGACTCTTTCCTTCATTGAATTATTATTTATTATGGAATGTTCATGATTATTACTGAAATATCGCCATGATTGAAAGGATTTGGAAGAGAAACCATGTAGAGCTTCATATATGTAACCCCGGTACCTGTGTGCGTCCAATGACCTTATTTCTGTAACACAAATCTGGCTGATATTAAATATTAAGTTCTAACAAGGTTTGAAGATATCTATGAGCATGATAAAGCTAATATATATGTGTCTCGTGAGAAAGAAAGAGATTCAATCTAATGTTTGCAGCCCTTAACTGCAGTAAAATGCTTGCTTATATGTACAGTACAGACCGGATAAAACAACTTCAAAAGGATGAAGTTGATGAAGCAAGATTTTTGAACTTGATTTGTCATCAGTTACTTTTATATATACATGCCAAATCCTGGCTGATTGGGAAAAAAAATATCCCAACCCTTAAGGTTGAAGTTCTTCAATAATATATGTAATTAGTCATGCCTACATCTACAAGCAACTTTCAATAGATTCACGAATGGAGATGGATTATTTGTTGAAGATGCAAGAAAGAGAAGAGCAGATCATGCCTTGATCTACTGCTGAACAATCTGCCATATCATAGAAGAGATTTGGCACTTCTCCAATGAGCCCTGGATCATAATACTCTGGCATCTGTATATTCTGCAGTCCAGAGTTCATATTATAGCATTCACCTTGTAGCCAAATGGATTTCAAGTCCTCCATAGGTGCAGAAGCTACCTCACCTCCCAAAAGTAGGTTTCGTTTGTTAAATTCCAGGTCAGAAATGCAACTGGGATTAAAGCCCTGTGTTTTCGTGCTAGTATTCGAGGTAGTATTGGTCTCTAAACATGGATCATTCACCGTAAAGCTCTTGGACTGCATAGAAAAGGTGTCTGCATTCCATATTGAACCCAAGGAACCGGCATAATCACTCGTGTAATCAGCATACAAAGGCTTGGTTTCAATACAGGCAGCAGTTTCTCCCACTAACCCTGAGGAGTTGGAACTAATTGAAGCAGTCGTTTGTGGTTGATCGACCTGAATGTGATGCTGTGTACTGTGTAATGGCAACTGGCTGAAGCTATCCTTTAATGAAAGGCATGACTTCTGTTTTTTAAGTTGCATTTCTGGAAATACATTGCAACAGTACTGTGTCGGGGTAACACAATCAAACGTTGCATAGTTTCTTTCTGAATCTGGATGTCCAAAAGATTGATCATGGCCCTTCTGTGAACTCCTCCTTATATGTGTATCATGAATGTTACCAGTCAAATCTGTCGATTTATCTATCGTAGGTTCTGAAATGATTCCATTAATACCACCTTCATGACTTCTAGCATCCACATTCTGAACTTGTAATTTTCCATCTGAAAATTTGCAGCTATCAACTGAAACATCGTTTTGTTGCCTGTTTATTGGGTTCTGAAAACTACAACTTCCTGCAGCATCTTTTGCAGGTAAATCTGAATGCTGAATTCCACTTGAGGAAGCATTCCGATCACCATCCTTCTGCAGCCTACCCAGGTAGAGCCGGTATTTCTGCACAACAAAAATTTTCACAATTTCAAAATTCATTGATCATTACAAAATATGTATTTCTCTCTATTCTTTCTCTTTATTTTGTTTATGGAGGATCTACTTTGAATCCTAATATTTCTGTAAAATATTAGTAAAAGCCATTGATGGGGAGATTATTACATCATACTGTATCAAATGGAAGTTCCCTTGAAAGCTAGGTCTTTACTGAACCAAATGGCTTTCACTACATAAATATAGACTCTTGCCCATGAATATCACTTTTATTCCAATAATGACTAGGAGACTCTACTTTATGGCCAAAAGTCCTCTCTCTCTCTCGGCTTTTTCATAGCTAGAAAACTCCATGGTAAAAAAATCCCCAGACATATTCACTTAAGCAACACTTGAAATAAAAAATTATACCTGCAAGTGGCTAGCAACATTATCCCTAGTCAACCACGGAATGTTCATCAAGTCAAGTATTTTCTTGGGGCCAACTTCTGCCAAACAGAAAGTAAATGTTACAAACACTGCCACGCTTAGAAAAAATTATGACTATAATAAGAAAAAGATGAGATTTTTGTTCATTGCGTGTTCATTCTATATTTTTTTTTTTGGTGGTAGTACAGGTCATAATATATTTATTAGTCATTGTGATTTTTAGTAATCACACTTTGAAGAGGAAATTCATAAAACGCTTACTATCAAATCCAATCTGATTCACAGCCTTAACAAATTTCTGATGAAGATCTACAGACCAAACCACTCTGGGTTTCTTTGTGGAAGAATGATCTCTAAATTCTTTGTCATCGTGTTTGTTATCTGGATCTTTTCTTTTCTTCGTTGAGGTCATATCTTCTAGAGAAAACAAGTTCCCATCATCAAACTGATCTGATCCATCTCTCATTGAGCGAATGCCCTCAAAAGCCTCAAGACTTCCAAATTCTCTTGTCTCGTGCATCCTTTTTCTAAAGACATGTTGCCATATATTTCGCAGTTCTTTCATCCTTATGGGCTTAAGAAGATAATCACATGCTCCATGCTGAACGCCTTTCATCACCCTCCTTGTTTCTCCATCAACAGACATCACTGTGCAACATCACAAAGTGCAGTTTGTTAGAGCATGGACTTTCATTTAAAGAGAAAGTTGAATATATTATTGACAAAGAACTGACTAATAACAGGAAGATCCATCTCAAGTCCAACATGCTCGAGAAGTTTAAAGCCATCCATGTCGGGCATGTTTACGTCGCTGATCACAATGTCAAATCCATCTTTTCTTTCACGAAGCAGGTTTAGAGCTTCTCTTGCTAGACAACATGTGGTCACTGAGACATAAATGAAGAGATAATGTCAGAATGACATAATAGATTGGACATTCATATCAGAGCACACTAAACAGTCTAGGGATGTCCTTGCTTTCCAAATTTCAATTCCTTCATGACAATATAAGATTTTTAGTTAAAGTATAACATAAGAACAAACATTAAAGAGGAAACTTATAAGCTCAATAATTATTGACAGCAGCTGATTAGAAGTTTTAGCCAAGATGGTTAATGACTTGAAGTTCCTAAAAAGGCTTGTACATGACCATGTACCCACTTATGTACATATATGCATGCAGAGTTATTAGAAAAGAATAGTTATAGAAGGAGGATTGACTGCCAATCAAGATTTTGACTGAAGAAAACATGTAAAAAAGCCTCGACTATTACAGATTGCCTGAAATTCATATGGCTGATCTCAAGCTTTCTGTCCGATTTAACTCCATGATTAACCAAATATCATGTAATTACCATCGTCTAGGAGACAAACTACTGTCATGCTTCTATTCCTAGACACTACTCAAGAATGAGTAGGTGTCAGTTATACAAAAGTTTATACTTTTATATGATGGAGCCTCCCTAAATCATGTGTGCAAACATTAATTGGCGAATATAGGCTAAGCCTACACAAAAATACCTCAGGACCAATTTCTCAGACTGTCATTTGCTCACTGGAATTTTTACCACTTGAATTTTCTATACTTTTGAGGTTGTAGTAAAGCTCTGGTGTTTCACATTTCAAAAGTTCACTAAAAATACACATGTATTTCATTAGAACAAATCAGCTACTTCCTATATTTCTTTAAAAACAAGTCTTCGATACTACTACCAGCGTACCAACTACAATTCTGATTGCATCTAATTTTACATCTTCAACAGACACCTATATCAGCAAGTCCACTAACAAAAGGTATTTCTTTTGTAATTGTTGCGGTGCGCCTTTGCCTCTTACTTGAATACGGGTACCAACTACGCATGTAACCAGTGGACGTAAGAGAGGAGGCATTACCAACATGGCATATTACTTAGATAATACCATCTCAACATCATAAACCAGTAAATTCTGAAGATACTATTACGATTGAAAGATCAGCAGGAATCAAATTCAACAAGGACCACTCTTCTTCGCCACCTCTACTCTAGCTTTTCTGGCAGTGTGTTGCTTTTGCGGAAAGCAGAGAGCCATCCCTTACCTAAGACTTATCACTTCAAGTTTTGCATCTTGAAATAAGCTTCGTACTCTTAAGAAACACATGATAATTAAATTATCAAGTAAAAGCTCAGATTCACCAGTATGCATAAAGCCCAGGGGACAAAAAACCAACAACAACAGAGCATTCTTATTCCTAATAATCTTCGCTAACTAATTCAGTGTCATTTTAGGACACTCCTTTTTTCTTTATAAGAATTAAAATGCAACAAATACTGAAACCTCAAAATAAAACTCAACATGGACTGAAAAATGAACCAAAATATGGAAACCCCATCTTGCAAACAACAGTAACAGACTCAGTGAAAGAAAAAAGTGGTGTAAGAAAAGAAGAAGGAACGAGTAAAGAAACCTTCATAGGAGCACTTCTTGAGCATCTTCTCAAGGATCCTGAGCCATGTTAGATCATCGTCGACAACGAGAACTCGGAGACCGGCGGGAAAAGCATCGCGCCGAGAAGAGAAGCCACTATTATCCATAATTACTGAACTAGTGAAGTATCTGAGAATGGTACGGTTCCGATTCAAATGCAGAGAGAGGGGGAGAGAGAGAGAGAGAGAGAGAGAGAGAGAATAAGAGTGTCGGAGTCTAATAAAGCAAGTTACCGAGTTCTTTGGATTTTAAGGAAATAGAAATTAGAAAGAGAGAAGCTACGATGCGAATATTGAAGCTGGTTAGCCGTAGCTACTACCGTGGTCCCACGAGGATGGTGTTTATCCCCTCTTCCTGCTACGGTCCTCCAATTCCTGAGTTCAATAGTAGGAACAGTGAGAGCCGAACCATATGGGAATTTGGAGGAAATTAAGGCCAATTATTGTCCAATCTCCACTGTGAGTAAGCTTCAGAAAGTTGAAATTGAAATATTATCAGAGTCGCAGATAGTGAACTGGGAAAGACGGCCCGTTGAGATTCCAGGGACACCGTCCTCCTTTTTCCTTTTTCTTTTTTTTTCTATTATATGATAAAAATATGAATGAAATACCTTTAATAATAATATTAAATTGCCTTTTTTAAAGTATTCTATTGATATTGTTTATTTTGTCAAGAAAAAAGTTGCACAAAATATAGTAGAAAGTAGAGAATATATGAATTTAATGTGATTTGATTAATGTAATATATGTCTATGAATAAAAAGAATTTTTTGATATTCACATATTATATGATAAAAATTAAAATACATGTATCAAATACTTAAATAGTTGTTTAGACTATAATATTAAATCGACCTCATTTTACTCATCTTACAAATTTTTATGTTTTTTTTATTTTAGAATGTGCTCCCAAAAACAAACGGGTCATAACCCAGGTTATTATATATTTAAGCCACTCAACATATTTTTATTGAAATTTATAAGTTTAATTTGTGCTATATTTTTTAAAATAATTCTATACTAATCAAATATATATTTAATATTTATTATATTATAAAACAAATATATAAGATTGTTTAAATTAAAATACATGTAAGTGTAATACATATATATATATATAGTTTTATAAAAAGATATTGTAGCGCATATTGTAATCTCAAAAGAAAATTGTATAATTTAAATATCTATTAAAAATATAATTTACTCTAAATTTTAAAACAATGAAACAATAACAGCTCAAATGCTAAAAAATTCAAACAATCCAAAGTTGAGTCTAACGAACAACTACAGGTCAAGCCGTTTTAAGAAAAACATCTCGTGTTTTGAAAAATAAAAATAAATTTGGATCTCTTGTCGATAAAAACGACAAATTTCAGATGGACCCACAGTATTATTTAGTAAAAGAGTTATGGTAGGAATTAAAAGTAAAATATTAATTAAACACAAAATAAAATTGGAGAGTGGTGGGGTACAGGGAATGAATATGGAGAAGACATGAAGTGTATGGCTGTGAGATAGAAGTAATAGTTGATGAGGAATGTGAGAAAGAAGAAGAAGAAGAAGAATGGAAGATGAAAGGCTTCAAAGTTGACAATAATGTCAACTGTCGAGTGGCAGTGCACGTGGACTGCATTAAAGCTGTTCAAACAGCTCTGGTTGGACCGACAGGCCCATCAGGCCCACACCACCAAAACCCTCTCAACCCAATTTCAACTTCATTGGCTTCCCAAAAGTGACTTCACTGTTTCTGAAACATCAACAGCCGTTTGATTGCAAGACAAAGTAGGCATTGAAAGAAAAATAGAAAAAAAAAATGAAAAGGGAAAATGTTGTTTGGTATGAGGTAGAAATAAATAGAGAAAAAATATGTTATTTTGTTTGGTATTTACTTTTTAAGGGAAAGGAAATGAATATATGAAGTAATTTTTCTAAATTAACCTTAATTTAAATTAAAAAAAGAAAAAAGTTGAAGCCTGGAAGCTTATTATCTTTAATTCTTCATATAACACATTGTCAGTCTTAGTCTGTCTCGTCTCTTAGTATGTCTCTATCGATCTCGATTTCTCTCTCTCTCTTCCTCTCCCTCCTCCCTATCTTCCTTCTCGCCGGCATCTTTGTCTCCCTCACAGTCGTTCTCGGTGGCATTCTTTCTCTCTCTAATGCAACATTATTCTCCAACATCGGTGAAGGAGAGAACACGCCAATGACAGAGACAAAGAAAGAAAACGTTGGCGCTGGCAACATTCTTTTTGAGTATGTCTCCACTTGGCTTCTTTCACATTCTCAATTTCTTCGTCTCTCTCATCTCCCTCTCTTAGTCTCATCTCTCCCTATCTCTAATGACGATGACTGAACAAGGGGCAAATGTGACAACAATTTTTTTTTCATTCCATCAGCTGTTTTTCCATAGCTTGGCTAGTGGAAAGCTCCCATATAATTAAAATGGAAAAGGGAAAACCATGTTTCCCTTTGCTGCACTGTGCATAAGCATACCAAATGCAAGAATATAAAAAACAGAATGGAATTTCGTTGTAATATTGGAAAGGACAGCAAACCAAATGTGTTACAAGGTTCTGAAAATTGGATCGGTCAATGAATTAGTGGATATATTGATTTAATGGTCAATGGTCAAATTGTGGTTGAACTGGTATACTTTAAAATAATAACAAAATAAATATTTAAAGACTAAATATAAATTTACAAATTCAATTAAAAATAATATTTGATATCAAAATAAATAAACAACATCCACAATAAAAAATTCACAGTAAAAATTGACTAACTATTAATCAATGTAATGTTCATTTACATCAAATTCATAAAATACTAATATATGATATCTCAACTAAAATTAACTTAATATTAATTTCTTTATTACCTAATTATATAATAAGTAAAATTAAAAACCAATAAAAAATCAGGTGAATCAGTTCATTTAACACTGATTCAAAGGAAAAAATACTTTGATATTTGTCAAATAACAGTATTTCTTTTAATGCATTCCTCAACAGTTTTTTTTTTTTGTAGTTTTTGACAAATGGTAGTTTTCTAATTTAATTCTCACTGTATTATTTTATTTTGCAATTTAAATCTTTTAATTATTGAAATGGTGTTGATGTAATCCTTTAATTTCATATTTATCTAAACTTAAATGTCAAACTAAAAAGTTTGTTGATTTAAACAAACAATGCTAGCCAAACAAATAATATATAGGTCAATATATTACTACTTCTCAAGAAAAATTGAAAGAAAATGGGACAAAAGAAAAATATTAAAAGCATTAAATGATTAACCCTAAAGGAATCACATATAAACGACTAAATTACAATTTTATTTGTTTGTCAAAAACAAAAACAGAATATTTCTTAAAATTTTATTAAAAAATTTTGATATATATTTATTAATTTAAAATTGATTTAATTTATTTTTTAATATATATACACTACACATTATTTGTTAGTTATCAATGTAGGAAATTCTTTGGTAAAATTGGAATCAGTTAAAAAAATGTTAAGTGATTTGAATTATATGATAATTTAGATTATGTCAAAACTCTTTTTTTAGAACAATTTAAAAAGAGAAAAAATTAAAGGTTTATGGAACGAGCATGACAATTACTAATATGTCAAAGTCTTTTTTGCCAATAAAATAACATAAATTTGTTCTGTCTATAAATATAAATCATATTAATCAAACCATGTTAAATTTATGTGTAATAATTTTTACATTGTTTATCTTTTGTTGATGTCCCTGACCAAATTAAAAAAAAAAAAAAAAGATTCCACCCTTTATCCTTCATTGAGGCCATTCCCAACTTAGCCAATATGGTTGTGCCATGCATCCTAGAGTTCTAGACTTTTGAGTCACATTCCTATTCGAGAAACCCTAAAAATAAAATAATAACATTCCTAATTTCAGCGGTACCTTTTTCCCACAAACCCTAAAATAATAGAAGTGGGTGCACACACACTAGTCCCTGATGCGTGCTCAGTTCCTATAATTTAAAGCCTCTTTACGACAAACTAGAGGGAAGCACTTATACGAAGACAATACTTTAAAGAAATGGTATAATTTTATAATAATGTCATGGAAAGTTCAATTGTATTATTATTGATCTTTTTAAAATTTGTGACAACATTTTTGTATTTTTTTCATAAATTATTATATTATTTCTTAAGGTAACCGTGAATTTCAATTTTGTTCCTTATGTTTTTTTTTGTCATGATTTCATTTCATATATATATTTTTTTCATTTTGATTTTATCATAGGATAATGTTGTTAAAATAATTGATAAAAATATCAATGTAAACTTTTTCGTGTGACTCATCTACTACCAATATATCATATTATATTAGTTGATTTTATTTTTAATTTTATCATAAATATTTGATTAAGTTTCAATTTTATCTCAAATAATACTTTTATCATTTCTCTCATTCATCTCAAATTAATAGTTAAACTTTTGATAAGTTATATAAAAGAATTTACTTGCCATTTGAAAGAGTTTATATATTATTTAGAAGAGTCTACATTAGCATTTCTCGTCAATTTCGTTAACGACATTAACCCTATAGACAAAACTGAAACAAAAAAGAAATATGCATAATGAAATTGACAAAAAAAATGTTATGGATAAAATTAAAACTTAAAATAAATATAATAGAATAAAAATATACTTTGATCATTTCTTAAAAAGTTGATATATCATTAATTTAGTCTTTATTAAATAAAATGAAGAGCAAAATATTTTTGAAAATACTAAAATTAAAATTTCAGAGATCGTTCTTATCTGTATAAATTTTAATAAATTAACAATAATAATTAAAAAAAGAAATGAAATGAAACTCTCCACGATGGAAAGGCTTATATATAGTATATGGCTCAAAATGCAGCCTTTTTGTTTTGGGGACCATCATCATGCTTTTACCAAAGTGACAAAGCATGGCTCCAGAAAAAGGCATTTCTGAGACAAAATCCAAACGCAGAAAGACAGAACATCTTTGTTAGGCAAAAATCAATCTGATACCGGAAATGCCTGTGTCGTTTGTCGATGTCCCATTGGTGCGTGTTGTCCACGCTCCATGAATAATTCCTCTTTTGATGTTAGTAAGAAAAAAGTCGAGGTCCAAAAGGACAAACATTAGTGAAGTGGCAAAAGTATCACGAACAACATAAAAAGCATTTGAAGAGAGAGAGAGAGAAAAAGGTGGGTAAACATTATGGAGAAAAATAATGGATATTGCACTTAGTATAAAAAGAATGTCTGGGAACACTTGGTGCTATTTAAAACCATGAAGTATCCAATTATGCTATGATGACTTTCTGGACCAATGAATATAAATGGCAACCTACATTTAAAATAATCCTTACAATCAGGTCTAAGTTTGATTTTTTTTAAGGTTTGTATTTAAAATTGTTAAATTCGGATTAATTAAAGTAATCCAAATAGAATTGAACTACATATGTATGTATGTATATATATATATATAGTCGTTTTAGTAGTTAGTGCTAATTTTCTTTATTTATAATATTTAAATTTGACATCTTAGTATAAAAAAAAAATTGAGTGTAGATTGAAAGTCGCCTATGCTTTGATGCCTTGCGCTTTTGCCTTTGATCACCTTCTTCACCTTAATCCTTCTTCTTCTATTGGAAATTAAGGTCTGCGAACTTTTGAGAATTAAAGCACAAATATTTGGAAATTTAGGCAAGGGATATAAAAGGAAAATTTGGAAATTTTAATTTTTTTACATGAGCTCATTAATCCAATCATCACTTGTGTAGCAAATAATATATAATTTCTGTTAGGCAAGTTAATGGTTCTAACAATAGAGAACCAAAATATAACCACTTTGAAATATAAATGATCAAAATAGAACTTTTAAAAAATATATGACCAAAATAAAAATTTAAAATAAAAAAAGGGACCAAAATACTATCAACATAAAAATTATTAATCTAGTTAACATCTTATTATTATCCATGTGAATTTGTCACATATCATTTTTATTAAGTTCGATGAGATAACGACTTTGATGATAAAAGATCAAAATCTAACAATTTTGAAAAATTAAAAATTAAATTGAAATTCAAAATAAAAAATAAGAGACCAAATATTACCATTGTCCAAAATATATTAGCTCCGAAAACATCAAAGAAAATTAGGATCACAAAAAGTGCATGACATGATTAACTATGTGGATTGACAATTGACATAGGCCACGATAAGCTTACCAATAATATAACAGAAAACTTAGAAAGGAGCATGATATTGATAGCTCCATTTTCAGCGCATAACAGCCCTTATTGGTGGCGTCTACTTAAAATTAAACCATCCTTCTCCATTATTGAAACAACGATTTAATTAATTGATCAATCAATTAATTGCACCAATTACCACTTGATTAACTCATTGTTCAACAGCTGTAATACCCACTTTGTTGCTTTTCTCGATGCCCTTCTCCGTAATGCGTTCTCGTTCATTCTATAACATGTTACCCCTAAAGCATGCACATTTTTAAGAAATTAATAAGCATGCACATTTTTAAGAAATTAATGTTTATTTTTATTTTAAAGTTTTTTATTAAAAATAAAATATATGTAAAACAACTAATCGTGCAAAAATATTATAACTTATCCTATTGTGACAAACCACAAAAATTTTATTTTTCTCATTGCAAAACACACGCGCATCAAGCATACTGTGATGTCACACATGATGTAACTTATTTTTAGTATTTGAATATTAAAAGGTATTAGAAATATTCAATTTTTTTTTTAAGATAGGAGTAAAACAATGGTTTTTTTGGTGTTGTAATTTTTTTTTTACTTTAATATCTTGAATATTTATTAGATACTATAATTAAGATATCATGATAGAAAGAAGAAGTGACAATTTGTATAGATTACACATTTTTTCTTTTTAACTAGCATTTATAGTTGTCAAACTAATCGCACTAATATTTAATACTTAGATTTTTTCCATGGTATGTTTCTAATTTCAAAAAAACTAGTTTAGTGGCAAGAGCAAATAATTGACGTAAAATTAAATGTACTGTTATAAATTCCTGTCATAGATTTGCTGAAAAACTTTAGGCTGTAGCTAGGTCACCACCTCTTTAAAGATAAAATCTCTAATCCTATCATAAATAATATGCTTTTACTTAAATTGGACAAGTGAATCTCCAGAAAGCAGACATGTTGTGTCGTTATTCGATAAATTAAAGTATCCAACAGTAATTAATTATATAAATAGTATTTACCAAAAAAATAAAAAAGAAAGTGGTATTTGCAGAGTGGAGTACGGAAGAATAATAATGAGAAAAGGGCGTGTAGTAAACAAAAGCGAATGAGGTTGATGAGAGGGAATTTGTTTTTGCTGTTCCCACTAACAAAATCTTGGGGATAAAGGATAATTAATTAATTAATTAGTTAGTGGGGGAAAAAAGCAGAGAGAGAGAGAGAGAGTGAGAATGATTCGAGCAGGAAGAGGTTTTTCTGATTGAGTGCAAAGTGAATTAGGATATTCGATTCAATCTAAACAGATAAATTTTATAATTAATATTTTTAGTTTTAAGATGTTATTTAAAAAATATATATTTAAAAATATCATGAAATATATGCAATTAGTTGTGAAATTCAAAGATTCAAATTAGGTCAAATATTTTGTTTGATTTTGAGACTAATCAGAAGATCTAAATTTTTTTGTTGGGCCTAATCTGAGCTATTGAATTTTACAACCAACGAGTCATATTTCAAAATTTTTGTTCTTTTTAAAAAATAACATCATGAAATTTAGATCATTAATTATAAAATTTAACAATTTAAATTTAGTTAAGTCACTTTAAAATCAAACAAAAAATTCAAATCCAATTAAGCGGTATCAAAATAGAAAGGATAAACTCCGTGTAACTTCTGCTAAGAGAACTTCACTTTTTTATTTAGTTTTAATGGAAATCTCACAAAATGCAGTCTGACCACTATGACTAATTCATTTTTCCTTTTTTTATTATAATTAGCATTTAAAATTTAATTTAGTTTGAGCTAAATCAAATTATAAAGATATAATATTTTGACAATATTATTAATTTTTATTTATAAAACTCAAATTTGAAATATTGATTTTTTAAAAAATAAATACATAAGCACTAGCATTAGTTGCTCCTTATCCGTTTCTTCTTGGGTATTTAAAGATTTGTTTAGTCTATGAAAATAATTTTTGTTTTTATTTTTAATTTTAATTTTTTAAAATATATTTTTTGAAACATTGAAAATATCTTTTTGATGTTTTTATATTTGAATTTATTTTAAGAAATATTTTAAAAAAATATTTTTATTAAACTCAACTAATTATATTTTTAAGTCTATTTTTATTTTCAGTAAAATAAAAACAAAAAAAATGTTTAAACAAAAAAGGCCCTAGCTTTTATTTGTTTTTGGTTCTCCACATTTTCATTGATATATTCTTCACTGTTTCGCTTGGAATGACAAGGATATTCTTAAGTCGTCAATTTGCAATTTGCGTCTTTATTAAACAATTTATTTTCGAATAATCTAAAGATTGCGCTATATATATATATATATATATATATATATATATATATATATGGTGAAGTGCGCTTTTCATACTTATATGTTTAGTATATTAAAGAGAATATTGAATAAATATACTTAGGTGGTGATTTCAAAGTTTAAATTTAAGTGATGAATATAAAAAATAGGCTTTGATTCATTTGACTAATAGGCCAATCCCTTCATTTATTTATTATTTTGGTTTGGAAGAAGAAGATGCTTGCCTCTAATCATTTTCAGCCACTTTTCCATTTGGGAGTGTAAAAAACAAAAACCATAGATAGGTTTAATTTATAAATATTAATTAGATTTAACCAATCATAAATATATAAAACGTATTAGATTTTTTTTTTCTTCTTTTGATTGAGTAGAATCTACATAAAAGTACACGGTTTAAGAGTTAAGACCTACTACTCGTTAGAGCTTTTTTCGGTTTGGCCACTAATAATCTCAACTTATAATATTTAAATATAGACTTCGTAAATATATAATTACAATTCAATATTTAGTTTTTCAATTTATTTATATTATTTGATGAGTGTTTCAACGTATTTAACTATTTATGCAAGAATATATCCAACTATCACATTATAATCTACCAAAAGAAAAATACATCATTATAACATTGAGTTTTTCTATTCTTTTTAAGAAGATAATATTATTAAAGCACCAAGTTAAGATAATTTTTTTATTTAGTTTTCTAAATATAAAATAAAATTACTTAACAAATAGAACATTTGGTTAAGATAATATGGTTGAAATTTTTTAAATTGAAAAAATCAATTTTTATAGAAAAGAAAAATATTTTTCCAAATATTAAATCAGTAATTCTATTTTGTTGTCAAATAATTTTTTAGTGAAAATTCCGTAATGGGCTGACGAGCCCAAAACTTTATTGGGTCTGGGCCCTTCCCTTGTCTTAGGTCAGTCGGTCGCAATGAGAGTTAGGCAGAGTGAGTAAATGCTTCTGTAGATTGTTAGTTTTGTAGTTGGGGAGGAAACAGACAAAGCCATTAAAATTAAGCCCAAAGTGTACTTTTTAGTCCAAATATTTTTTTTTAAGTTTTAATTTTGTCTTTAATATTTTTTTAATGTCGATTTTGTCCTTTTTTGTTTTAATTTTGTTCTTAAGGCTAACATAGCTGACATAATTGATAGAAAATATTGACGTGAACTTCTCAATGTGATCTGTCTACTACAAACGTGTTGTACTAATTGATTTTAATTTTAATTTTGTCCAAATATTTAACTAAACTTCAATTTCACCTTTAATGAATTTTTATCATTTCTCTTATTCGTCCCAAATTAACAGTTAAATATTTGATGTGTTACATAAAATAGTCTATATATTATTTAGAGGAGTCTATGTGTCATTTAGAAGAGTCTACATTAACATTTTTCATCAATTTTGTTAACGATATTAACTCTAAGAACAAAATTGAAATAAAAGAGAAACATGTATGATTAAATTGACACACACAAAATATTAGCGACAAAATTAAAGTTGAAATTCATAATAAACGTGACATATGAAAAATGTAATTTTGTCTTAAATTAAAAACAGCAATTTACAAGTATTTTCAAAAAAAAAATTGGGGGAGAAAGGCCAAAATTGGACCTTAATTAGTTAACCGAAGATGAAACTAATGCAATGTAATATTATAACGCTAACATTTGATCAAATTTTTATAATTAGATTACTGCGATAGTTCAATAGTTTCTTTGATTCCCTGCATTTTGGTGACTTTCCTTCTGATTTATTTTTTGAGACTCTGAAGTTTCCAAGCCAAAACAATCACAGCGACATTGTTTTAACTGTTTAAGCCAATTCAAACATACATTTAATCAGCAATATTACTCATTTACAATAAAGTTGAAAAAAAAAAGACAAATTTGTATACCTATTCTTAAAATTTCATACATGAAATCAAAAGAGCCATTCATAGACTTGATTTTTCCGATTCTCCCCCACATAACTCAGGTTCAAAAAACTGAGCTGTAGATCGTAAATCTTAAGATATTCTCAACTAATTCCAGTTTATTATATATAATAAATCATGTCAATCATTAATAAATAAATAAATAATCATGATGAACTCTGTGTACCCTCATGCTACGTGAATGTTTGGAGCCATGTCATCGGTTGTAAACACAGTTGAAGAACCTGGATATATATATATATAGCTGCAAAGAAATGAACTCGACTTTTTTATTAAGCATTGTATGTCCAATAAAGTACTGGACGCTCCCACATCGTTTGATTGATGTGAGCCTCACACAAACATATGAATCTCACGTCAATCGAACGATATGAGAGCTACCGACAAATGATCATTGGGCCACATAAATAATCTTTAAATTCAAGTTACAACATATAGTTATATACAAACACGTGTGCGTCTTGCATAACGAGAGGCAGTGTTTCTATGTAAAGATAGAAACGTCTTAAGTTGTCTTTGGCAAGAGTGAGTCTATCTATCACATCTTTGTTGTCAATAACAACCCACAAATCTCTAGGGCTCACCCTCTTCAGGCTTCCTCGACAAAATGGGCATGATTCTGATCTCAAATTCCTGCAAATTTTGTACATCACAACCAAACTAGGCCCATGATATCATAATATATATATATATATATATATATACAAGCTACTTAATTTTTAGCTGGTTCATTCAATTTTTTTTCCCTCACATATATCATTCATCGGAGACAATTTTACTTGAAATATTGTCAGAATTAAATATGAGTACTTATCCTAACAAGAATTCAAACTCAAGTTTATCATATTATGGGAGGTTAACCATCCCTTCCGCTAGGCACAATCTCACTAATAGTTGGTCTATTCAATTAGAACATATTAAAATTGTCCTTTATTTTTCATTTCATTCTATAAATATCTTAATTTGTCAAGTTTGTTAATCCAGTTGCAAATAAAATGGTTTTATCTGTACTATGATTTTGTGGAAGATCGTGTTGAAATTATTAAAATTTTATTTATAAATTTTAACTTAAACTTGCACATTAATAAGTCAGTTGACCAAATCGACATTGATTAATTCAAGTGGTTTGACACTTATTTTTCTTACGTAAGGATTCGAGTTCAAACCTTGTGAATAAAAAAAAAATCAACACTAAATAAATTTTATATTTGAGGTTATTCAAATTAGATTAGACCCAATTCAGACCTAACTAGTCAAGTTTGATTCAACTAAAACATATCAAAACCAATCAAGTAAGACTAATTGGATGGAATGTTGGCATAAAAGATTTAATCACATGCTTGTTGGATTGCTATAGTAACCAATCAATCGATTATATAATATAATAATATATTATATATTTTATAGATAATATTTTTTTTATTTTCAATAAAGCATTAAAAAAACCTTTTTTATTGTTAGAAATATATATTTTTATAATTGAGATTTAGCCCCCAAAAAAAAGTTCAATCCAAACCAATTATGCATGAAATTGAATAAGTTTAGATTTTTGTAAAATGATCAAATTAATTGAATGAAGTTTCTTTCCATCCAATTAGATTATAAGGGTTGGTCAGAGTGATCAAATTGATCAAATTCAAACCAATAACCACCCTTATTTACACGTGTTATTCAACTTGATTTGAACCAAGTTAGTTGAATCTTAATGGATTTGAAACCAAATTGACTTTAATACTAGAGCCATTGATTCTCTCACCAATCATTCAATTGACGATTAGATGATTGACAGTTAGTCTCTAAAAATAAAACTTCATTATCAGTTGTCTGGTCACACGATCAGACAACTGGCAAGAGAATCGATTACTTTAGTACTACATCCAATCCGGTTCCAATGAATTTCCAATTAATGTTGGGTTTTTCTAAAAAAAAAAGGAAAGAAAAAACACACACACACACACACCGAAATCTGTTGGGTATTGAGAGTACCAATCATAGAAGCAGCTAATGCACAAGGAATGGCCACAATTAGGCAACACCATCTTCCTGCAGGTTTCCATGCAAATTCCACATTCTTCATCTCTCTCTTCGTCTTTATCAAAACCCTTCTTTCTGCTCACAACTCTATGATCATTTCTCTTTGATGCATTAAACTCCCCTTCAAGTAGCCTCAATGATGGGTATATTACAGCTACAATTGCAAACATATTTTAAGTTCAAAATGAAAAACATACTTTTAAGTAAAATTATTCATCCGTTATTACTTTTAATTAAAATTAGGACCACCAAATCAACGTTGATTGGTTCAAGTGGTTCAGCATTTATTTCCTATAAGCAATAATATAAGTTCAAATTTTGTAAATAAAAAAAATCAGTACTATATATAATAGCTTCACACTTATGTGGTTTGATTTAACTTAGACTAAATTAGTCAAAGTTTAATAGTTTTTCAGATAATACTAATAGTTATAACCCAAAAAAATTAGGACTACCAAATGATGAAACTAAAATATAATTTTCAGGAAAAAAAATTAAGAAAGTTAGATGCAAAATTAAGAGTTAAGACATACCATAAAAATCTTTAAGAGTGGCTTTCCTTTCTTTGGAGGATAAGGATGGCATTCCATCAACGTATACCTGAACAAAGAGTTACCTTAATGTTTAGTACACATTAAATATTTGCTTTATTGTGTCATGTTCAAAAAATCTCTATACTTCATAGAGCGGGACAAATAGATAAAAAGAAGAACTTGAAAAAAAAAAACACATCAAATAAGAAAAAATAAAGACAAAAATATATTTCATGTTCCTAACGTTTACATCAAATTTTAATTTTGTCTCTAACTTTTTTTTTACATCAATTATGTCCTACATATTTTATTATTTTTCAAATATATCATTTTCACTAATGCTATTAAATACATTGAGAGAAAATATTAACTGAGTAGTCCACATGACACATCTCATACAATATGCCATCTATCACTTGGACTCAAATTTGAAATTTCAAAAATACCCTCAATGCACATGTTTCTGTCCCTCTCGCTCTTTGCTAATTTTCCACCCTCTCTATGTTGAGCTCTCGGTTTATCTCTTTGTCAAGTTCCTCCTCCTCCTCCTCCTCCTCCTCGTTGTCATCGTCTCTCTCTCTCTCTTTCTCTCTCTCTCTCTCATGATTTTATAATTTCAAGTTTAAGTTTATGTGATAGATGACGTGTTACTTGAGATATACCATGCGCACTACTCAGTTAATATTTTCGGTCAGTGAATTTAATAGTATTAGTAAAAAGGGTATATTTAAAAAAATATTTAAAACATAGTTGAGGTAAATATTAAAGCCATAACATATACTTTTGACAAAAATAAATTATGGAGAGAAAGGAGAAAGATCAAAGAAATTAACCTTATAAATAAGGATGTGAAATAAGCCCAAATAAGTGGGTAAAGAATCTGTACAACTAAAGTCCATCCACTCAATCAAATGCAATAAGAAAGGAGCAAAAGGGCTGTAAGACAGTCTCATGTGAATGTGGTCCCCACCATAATATCTAGGAAGCGACGCTGCCCTGCAGTTTTTTAATACCAAACAACAAAACAGTAATTAAACCTTAAATTTCATGCCAGCAAAAGCCTAAGAAATTCGGATTTTCTGTATATTCAATCTACACTGTTGATTTTCAACTTAAATTTTAGGATATTTTATTTTTTTGATAAAAAAGAATTATAAAATTTGGGCCATTAACAACAACAACAAAATTTTATTTCACTAGATGAAAACAACAAAGCCTTAATTATTGGTTATAAAAAATTAAAAATTAATGATTTAAATTAGACAAACACCCTACTTAATTATTAGATTTGGAGTCAAATAGGGGATTTGAATTCAAATTTAATTCGTTGAACCAAAAAAAAAAAAAGAACCAGATTTTGCTCCCACAATTAAACAAAGCAACTCATTAAATTGACCAAACAGACAAATATGTTGACTTCTCTTTGTGAATGATTCTGCTCCATCACAAAATTGGGAAAAGTCAAAAAGGCATGGCTTCAGAAATTTTACTTACCCTTATTTTACACCTAATTGGTACAAAGTATTAGGAGTTAAGAAATATTTAGGACCCGTAAATAATTTAAATAGTACAATATTATCAATATATTAAAATAAGTAGGTCTGTTTCAGTTAATTTTTATTAACTTATTCTACAGCTAGTTACTTAAAGTTTAATAACGTCTCATCAAAATAAAAATGCTAATAAGTGATAGACCCATTAATTTCTTGAATATCTTAATTTAGTGAGTTTCCAACTAGTAAATTATATTTAACTAAGAATTTCTCCCGGAAATAAGGAAGCATCCTTTCTTAGATGAAGAACGAATAAAGAAAAAAAAAAAAGCTTATTCTTGGGGAAAATTTTCGTTCAGTTCACTGAGGGTCTATCTCTACTTTCATTATGTTATATATACATATAAATATGCATACATACATATATATATCTGAGAAATTATGCAGAAACTCAGAAAAAGAAAATGGAAAGGAGAGGAAGGAGAAATTAAATTCAGAATTTGAAGGGAAAAAAAGGTGAAACAGAAAGAGAACTCACAGGGTGTTGGCGTGTTGGATATCAGCTTCAAGGGCCTTGATAGAATCTCTGTAAGAAGAAGACGAAGAAGAAGAAGAACAACAGCAATATTTATGGGACTGCATCTGCAACATTAAGCTTAAGCCCCAACAAGAAACAGAGGATTTATTTAAAAAGTTCGAAACTTTTTGGCTATGGACCTGAGAGAGAGAGATAGAAAGGATTTTGTATTCTATTTCTATGAATGGAAGGGAATTTAGTTAGAAGGGATATGTTCTAAAAAGCAGAGAGAGAAAGTTAAAGAGGAAAAGAGAACATGAAGAAGAAGAGGCAGTAAAAGGGCAGGTTGCTTAATATTCAAACTTTCCACCCTGTAAGGAAAGAAAAGGATGTCTTCTCTATGAATGAATGAAAACTATAAATGAAAATAATTTTTTAATTAAATTATATATTTTCTCATATTAGATAAAGAATTAACAAAAAGCTATCAAAATGTACGCTTTACTAAAAACACCAGCACCGCCAGCAAATTCAACACCCTTTACAAAACTTGAATGAAAATGCTTCCATGGTTGCTAATAGCAGAATTTTTAATAAACACATAATATGTGGAAAAATATTTTAAAATAGTCAATTGTATAATACTAAATTGTGGAAAAAAAAAACTATGCATGTCATGTTTTATTATCTCAAGTGCTCTCTTTTTAAAAAATAACGGTATTAGATGAACTATTTTTTCTATAAAGTGACAAATTATGTTTTAAATTTTTACAAGGAAAAATATCTAAATTTAATATTCTACAGTTTCTTGAGCTTGATTTGCCTCTAATGAATTTAAAAAAAAGGGCAAAAGTACTATTTTTTACTTAATTTTGAGATATTTTAATTATAACTCAATATTTTTATTTTGTGTCAATTATAATTTATATGTTTTCAAGTAATTTTGATTTTACTCCTAAGTCTAATGCCAATAAAATATTTAACGATAAATGCCAACATGTAATTCCATATTTCACAAATTAACGTCAAATCATCAATATTAAATATGTCACCTCTAATACCCAACTTAAAATAACAAATGACCTATGAACCCTCTAAAATGTATCATTATTTTTGTCGTTAATAAAGGTTCACATAGTCATTTTGATTATTTTAAGCTAGTTAATATTTAAAGTGACACATTCTAGATAATTTGATGTTGATATATGTAAAATAAAATATCATAGCGGCACCTACTGTTAAATATTTTAACAGCGTTAAATTCTGAAGATAAAATAAAAATTAATTAAAAATATACAAGCTATAATTGATAAAAAAGTAAAATTTTAAATTATAATTTTAAAAAAATACTTAAAAATCTTTCATGGTTGGTTGGGCTTAATCTTGTCTAATACTAATTTTGTTGGGTCCTCAAAGAATGGATGTGGCTTCTATTTCTCTCTACTTTTTCTCACATTTGTGCAATAAGCCACCCATTTAATGGCGCCACCTGCCCAGTGTGCTTCTTTTTTATTGGTGAAATCTGTTACCACTTGGCTGTCCACCATTGCTCATTTTCTACCACTCACTTTAGAAAAAGTCCCACACTTGCATGCTCTATAGTCAACTTTCCAATTATATAATGCTAAGAATTTTGAACTTTCTAGAGATTTTTATTTTATACTTAAAAAGATAATTTCTCCATATTTTATCACTTAATTAGAAGTATTAGATCAATCCTGTCAATCCTTGTATCTCAGATTATGTTATAAATTACCAAATACATGTCAACTAATAAGATTTATCTTAACTTAATCAAATATCTCGAATTCAAGTTATTAAAAAAATAATTACGTTGAAACTTAGTTAACAGAGTTTTAAATTGAAAAAAGCATATGCAATCTCAAATTTCTGTGGAGCCTAGTCCCTAAAAAAAATTTGACCAGTATACAAATCAATAAGTTCCGGTAGTTTTTCCCTTCAAGTTGCATTAAAACTTGATTGGGAGAGTTCTACTTTCTTTGTAGTCATACCTAACTCGAATTAATATTAGTTAACATTTATGTAACGTTTGAATATCGGAAAATGCATGTCAAAATTATGTTACAGATAATCCAAATTTTTAACATTAAAATTTAGAAGCCTAATATGTCCCTTGATTCATTGATTAAACGGAAACTTTTTGAGTTTATTTTGCTCGTTCTTTTAATTAATTAATTTAAAATAGACATTTTAGTCTTTGAAGTAGTTTATAAAATTATATCATTTTAAAAAATTAAATAATGATTAGAAGCTAAAAGGTGATCCTTTATTTATTTTCTAGTTTAAAAAAACTCTTAAATTGTTTAATCATTAGATTTATGATTGAAATAAAGATTTGATTCGGTTTAAATTATAAAATAAATTAAAAAAATATGCTGCTCTGAATAAAAATTGTTAAAAAATAAATTGTTCTATAAAATAGAGGAATTGAAATAAAAAGTAAATCAAAAATTATATGACGGCAAAGAAGGAAAAACCAAAGTTATATTTGGCTGAACAACCTGCAATAAATATACATCACAAGCGTCCAGTTACAGGACCGACATTTTCCTAACAATTACGCCCAAAATGGTCCCCTTACGCAAATTTCACTATTTTCTCAAATTTAATGATATGCACTGTTTTGTGGATCAAGTTCTTTCCAATAATATGCCAGGTTTAGAAGGTAGGACTGATTGTTGAATAGATCGATATACTAGTTTAAATATTAATAGTTGAATCGTAGTTAAATTGTAGTGATAATACTTTAAATATATTAAAATATAAAATATTAAAAACATGTTACAGATATATATTTATATCAATCATAAATATTTTTTAATAGTTTAAATTTTTATAGATTTTTTTAAAATACATAATAATATTTAATAAATCGATTGATTTTACCAATTTGAGATCGATTCAATCGGTTTTATTAGTTTAAACATTCATTAGTTTCTAAGTCTAAATCAAACTAAAGACCTGACCAGTTCATCAATTTTCAATTAAAAATGTCTGTTTGGTCCGTTTCTTTAAATCATGATAATATGTCAATACATAATGGAAAAAAAAATTTTAACTTATTTTTTATCAAATAAATTTTTTTTTTGTAAAATGAGGTATAATTTTAATTTTCATATGATAGTGGAAGCAATTAAAATTGAAGTTAATTTTTTGGTAACAAGAGGATTCGAACGCGACCCTTTAACTTACAATATTTTAATTTTTTATCACTTAAATTATAAGTTTAGTAATAAAAATATAACAGATAATATGGTTAAGTAATTTATTATTGGAATGGATTTATATCATGCAGAAAATTAATTGCAATGATAAAAATAAATTAATAAATCAAGTATATTATTTATATAAAAATAAAAATATAATCGAACTAAACTTTAATAAAAAAATATATTTTACACAAAAATGTTAACCGTGTCAAACTTATTTATAAATATAAGGTAAAAATATTTTTTTTATATTTTTAACGTTTATATTAAATTTTAATTTCATTCTTAATATTTTTTATCAATTATGTCATATATGTTTTATTTTTATTTTAAATATACTATTTTTACTAACGTTATTTATTATATTGATAAAAAATGTTGACTCATGCAGTCCATATGACACAGTTGAGACAATTTCAGCTCAACAGTTTTATTCAGTAAAATAGACGACTTTAATAAAAAATATAAATTTAAAATAAAAATAAAACATATATAATATAACTGATTAAAAAAAATTAAAGATAAAATAAAAATTTAATATAAATATTAGAGATATAAAAAATACTTTTACTTAAATATAATTACAATGCAGTGTCATAATGAACATCATATTATATTATCTTTTTGTGTTCAAATTAAAATTATTTAATTCTCTCTTACGAATTTATAATACTCACTTGCCTTTGAATTTTAGCCGTCATTCATGACGAGTAGTGAACCAATTTGCACTGACACGCCCAATTCAAAGTCGACGGTATCATAAATGGGATTGATATCATAGACTTGAATACGAAAACCAATGAACAAAAATGTAGAGATTAAGATTAAATCTATTTTTTATTAGTTGTAAGATCAAAAGACACCAAACGACCCTAAAGGCATATCAGTTTAGATTTTTTTTTAATGTGGTTTTAAATCTTATAATAAAAATATTTCTTTTTAATATTTATAACTAATTTTTAAATTCAAATTAAACTTTTTTTTTTATCCAAAAGAAAAAATGAAACCACCAAATTATGTGGCGCGCGCGCGCGCGCGCACACACACACATATATATATATATATATATATATTTATATAGAGTATGTTCCATTGATCAAATGGTGAGAGATTAATCTCTCGAAGTATGGTCAAGTGTTAAAAGACTTTTTTTAACTATTTGTCTCATATATACTATTCTAAAACGAAATTATGACAAGATACTTAAGGTGTCCGAGATTTAGATTATATAACGTAAATGATTCAATGTTATAATAATATTGAATTTCAGTCGTCTAATTATAGGATATAGATGAAATTCCATGCGTCTATGTTAGCATTTTTTTTCTATAAATGAAGACCTAATTGAGCCGTTCATGTCCTTTGATCATACGATTGAGATTCAATGTTACTTTTTTCTTGTACACAATGGACAAATTTTTCATTAATATGACTCTAAGCCAGAGATACATAAAATTTTATAGGACACAGATAAATTATTATAAATCAGGATTGAACTTATGTGAGAAGAGAAAACAAAATTTAAAACAACACACTATAAAAAAAAGATTCGAGCCTACACAACATCATCCTTCACTAAGAAGACTAAAATGTAGGGGTAATACACCACATCTCATTCACTATTTTCTAGAGGGAGATCATCAAAACAAGTTTTCCTTGTACATATGACACTCAATCGACCTACCAAAAACTTGAGCCCATTGCAGAGTAAAAGGTCTTCGTCAACAACTGAAAAAATGACTAGGTTTCTGGAACTGCCATTTGGGGCCAAAAATGGGTCACGAAAGGGGCTTGCCATTGATGAGGTGAAATGAGGAGCCGTCAACGGTGGAGGTAGTGAAGGAAAATAACTTCTAAAATAGAGAGGAGAATTTTTTTTATTTAAAAAGAAAAAAAATTCCACAAAAAAAGAGAAAATAAAAAAAAGCACAAAAAAAAGGAGAATAATAAAAAAGGGGTAGAGCGCTTGTTTGAAGAGCCAACTCTCACCTTCTTAGCGACAACTTTCTCTTTAGGTGCAGGAATCCTAGCAAAGCAGTCTTGGTGTTGGTGAGCACATCTTCAACGTTATTGTGATGTTGAATTTCTTACATTATAAATTTTTTTTTGGGACAGCCTACATTTAAAAATCTAAATCCCCAACCAACTGCAAATTTTGCAATAGCGTTTTTTGGTGACAACAAATAGGCCCACATAAGCACACTGTTGTCTTCTTATGGGCTGGCAGTTGACATGAGTAAAAGAAACTAATGGGCCAGGCTACATACTCTTATGGGCTCATCAGGCATCTTAAAATTTTTCCGCCATGATAGTATATGTACCAACAAAATGGAAATGAATTCCATTAAAACATTAAAGGCAAAAAGTAAATATATCAATATTGTGTAAATAATAAATAAATAAATAGTACCATTCCACTCAATATTATAGCTAAAAAATGTTGCCGTTACAGATATTTAAATAAAAATAGTTTTGGGTTTAACTATAAAGATTATTGTAGGTCCTGTTATTTTATCCATTATCATGTACATATACTTAAAAGAAAAAAAATTCTAAAAAAAAGTTATTATAAGAGAAGAAAATATTTTCACTAAAATTAGATCAATTTTCAGACTATGAACCTTTAATGCAATTATTACTAATTTTCTTAATAAAATCCGAATGGAAGGAAAAATATATAGACTCCCTGTTTCACAAATTGATTTATATGGATCTTATTGCAACAGAAAATATCAAAAAGGTAAATATATAAATTAACAATCGATAGAATTATTAACTAAATAAACAGCCTACAAGTATCCAATAAAACAGAATACAGAGAACTCACTTCTGCTGTGATATTTGATCTTAGCATCCTCAGTGGCAGTCCTGGCCTTGGATAATTATCTGCTTGAGATGAATTGCTCTATAATCTCAAACGGATAAATAAATTTTTTATCTTGATTTATTCTAAGTCAATACTCTGATCAAATTTAAAATTTCTTACTAACTGTCTAATTTTGAGGTTCATTGCACGAAAGAAGTTAATGTTTCAGCTCTTCGAAGTTGTAACACTCAAGTGTTACCGTTTTGACTCTGTAAATTCAGCAACAAGGTCAATAGCGAGTCTCGGCGTCATCGCGATCTGGTGGTGCCACCCAACGTAAACGTCCAAATAACGCTTGATATTTCCAATTCCTAAATCATTTTCGACGAGGCAATTTGATTTTAGGGTTTCGGTATTTTTTTTTCTTTTTCTCTTTGACTGGTCAGTTTTTCGATTGAGCTTTGGTGTTGGATTTTATCGATTCTGATAGTTTTAGGATTTTCCTTTTGCGGATCCGAATCTTGTTTAGGAGGCAGTTCGATTATGACCGTTTGAAATGTCTGAGAATCGCGAAGAAGAGCAGCGTCCGGAAGGTCATGGAGCTACAGAGGAAAGGGAAGAGGGGAGCATTTCGGATTCTAGTGCGGCAATAGCATCCAATTTGGGGGAAATATCAAATGGAGATTACCAATTACTATCCAATTCTACCACTCATACTAACCAAGGCGACGTTACGGTGGACGCGCCTTCAGGAAACGCAACCGCAACAATGAATCAGGTAGCGATGCCAAGCTTTAATAATGTTTATTATATGCTTAGGATGTAGGGCGTCGATTGTGCGTTACATCTTTTTGGCTTGCTGGCGTATATATAACATGCTGATATATATGATGGGGTTTTGGGTGTTCCGAACAGGGAGATCCTGATTATGCAAAATCTATGGAGGATACTACAAGAGATGACATGTTTGTTGATTGCCCAGAGGAGCTAAGCTCAGTTGATGTGAGGCAAACTGATATTAAGGAAGAAATGGAAGCTGGGGAAAACAAGGATTACCCGGAAAAAGATCAAGAGAGTCATTTTGGTGAACAGGGTAATGGGGTAGGAGAGGGTTTGGTGGAGAGGACTGTTGCGGAGAAAGAAAGCATTACTCAAGAATATAAGGTTTGTTGTATGTGTTTAAGATTAGTGTTTGCAGGTGAAATTTATTCTCAATCACTGATCTGTTCTGTGATGCAGGAAGAAAGAGAAATTTTTGCCCAAGGAGTGCTTGATCTTCATCGTCAGCTGAAGGCTCTGTCTGGTCAACAGTCAATGCCAAAAGAAGCTGAAGGCGGAAGTAGGGATAAGGAGGCTCAACTGGCTGTTATTCCATTGAAGGATAAGCTTAACGAATGTTTGGAATTTGTGGAAACCACTTCAGAACAACGATCAAATGCTGAGGCCACCATACAATATCTTCATGCTCTTCTTTCTGAGAAGGATCAGAGGATAGAAAATCTCAATATGAAGGTTACTGAATTATTAGTATCCCATGATAACTCAGCACAGAAGACATTGGAAGTATCATCAGAAATTGATATTATTGTAGATAGAATAATGTCCTCTCTTGCAACAGTAGTTAGTCAAGAGCAAGTATTGGATAATTCTATCAGCACGAAAGTAGTTCATATTGAGGAAGGAACTGCTCTGTTAATTGAAAAATATAATAATATTCTTTCTGAAATGTATCAACTTGGGCAAACTTTCTCTGAGGCTGGGTTGGTTACTAGGGAGCAGGACTATGGAAACATACTTGTTGCTGCTCAGGGTGGATTACTGGAGATCAAAAGAAAGGAAGAAAAATTGGCTGAAAAAAGTGCTCAATTAGAAGACGAGAATCGGAAACTAGTGGAAGAGCTTGACAAGGAAAGGGTGATGATAGGGACATTGAATGCAGAAATTGGAAATATGAAAGTAGAACTTGAGCAGGAAAAGGCTAAATGTGCTGGTACCAAAGAAAAGCTTAGTATGGCTGTGACAAAAGGAAAGGCACTGGTACAGCAGCGGGACTCATTAAAGCAATTTCTGGCTGAAAGAACCAGTGAGCATGAGAAACGTTTGATTGAATTGCAGGAGAAGTCAGCTGAGCTAGAAGCTGCTAGACTTGCCAAGAATGAGTTGGTTCAAAGTCAAAATATGGTTGCATCCCTGCAGAATTCATTACTACAAAGTAATACAATTATTGAACAAGTTGAGAAAATCCTGTCTCAGATTGAACCTGATAAACCTGAATTTTTGGATGTGCTGGAGAGATTACAATGGATTGTGGATGACAGAAATGTCCTCAAGGGTACCTTCCTGGAGTTCTGCAAATTGACGGATACTCTCTCTCTGACAAATCTACCAGAATCTGTCTCATCAGCTGATTTGGAATCTAAAATAAATTGGCTGAGGGACTCTTACCATAGGGCCAGGGATGATACAAATATTTTGCAGGAAGAAATTTCTACAATTAAAGAAGCAGCCCGCAACTGTATTGATAGCTTGATTGGTTCTTTTTTGCTGGAATCACAGGAAAAAGATTACCTTCAATCAGAATTAACTGATTTAAGATGCAATTATGAAGAGATTTTTGAAAAGAACCATCAGATTTCAATGGAGAAGGATCAGATTGTGAAAATGTTAGTTGAGCTTTCTGGCTATAGCCCCAAAGATGAAGAAATTAATAGTTCCTCTTCCGACACCTTCATGATTATTAACATTTGCTTTCAAATGATAAAAGAACAAAGTGGTTCTTTCTCTAGGTCATCTCATATTGATGCTGAGTTATTTGAAAGAATTCAAGGTCACTTGTATGTTAGGGACCAGGAATTAATGCTGTATAAGGATATTCTTGAAGAAGAGGTGCTGATTAGATCAGAGGTGAATAAGCTCTCAAATGAGTTGAAAATGGCATCAAATAAAATTCTTGCGCTGAAAGAAGAAAATAGTTCTCTACAGAAGGAACTTGACCGATCAGAGGAGAAATCTGCTGTGCTCAGGGATAAGTTATCCATGGCAGTTAAGAAAGGCAAAGGTTTGGTTCAAGATAGGGACAATCTAAAAAGTTCTATAAATGAAAAGAACTCAGAGATTGATCAGTTAAGGCTTGATTTGCAGAAGCAAGAATCTGTAGTTTCTGAATACAGTGACCAGGTTAGTAAATTGGCCAGTGATGTAGAAAGCATCCCGAAGTTGGAGGCTGAGCTTCAAGCAGCAAAAGGTGAAAGGAATCAGTTTGAGCAGTTCTTGTTAGAGAGCAATAACTTGTTACAGAGAGTAATAGAGTCTGTTGACCTTATCGTTCTTCCTGTTGATTCTGTTTTTGAAGAACCTGTGGAAAAGGTGAAATGGGTTGCTGGTTTTGTCAATGAATGCCAAGATGCTAAGCTACAAGCAGAGCAAGAGCTGGAGCTAGTAAAGGAGAGAGCCAGTAACCTTGAAAGTAAATTATCAGAAGCCCAAGCAACTTTAAAATCCCTTGAACAAGCATTATCTTCGTCAGAGTATGATATTTCTCAAGTTGCTGAAGAAAAGAGGGAGTTGGAGCTTGGGAAAGCAGAAGTTGAGGAGGAGTTACATAAAGTTAAAGAAGAACTTGCTGAGGTTAAAGCTGCATTGTCTCAGGCAGAAAAAGATATTGCTATTATTTCCAATGAGAAAGAGCTGACTCAAACTGGTCGAGCTGCAGCAGAGATTGAGCTTGAGAAATTTAAAGAAGAAGCTGCCAGGATGACAAGCAAACTAGCTGAGGCCAGCACAACCATAAAGAGCTTAGAAGAGGTTGGGGAGTCTACTATGTCACTTAGAGCTGCATTGTCTCAGGCTGAAAAAGATATTGCTGTTCTTTCCAATGAGAAGGAGCTGGCTCAAACTGGTAGAGCTGCTTTAGAGACTGAGCTAGACAGAGTTAAAGAAGAAGCTGCCAGGTTGACAAGCAAACTGGCAGAGGCCAGCACAACCATAAAGGACTTAGAAGAGGTTGGGGAGTCTACAGTTTCACTTAGAGCTGCATTATCTCAGGCAGAAAAAGATATTGCTATTCTTTCCAATGAGAAAGAGCTAGCTCAAATTGGTAGAGCTGCTTTAGAGACTGATCTAGAGAGAGTTAAAGAAGAAGCTGCCAGGTTGACAGGCAAACTAGCTGAGGCCAGCACTACCATAAAGAACTTAGAAGAGGTTGAGGAGTCTGCTATGTCACTTAGAGCGGCATTGTCTCAGGCAGAAAAAGATATTGCTATTCTTTCCAATGAGAAAGAGCTAGCTCAAATTGGTAGAGCTGCTTTAGAGACTGAGCTAGAGAGAGTTAAAGAAGAAGCTGCTAGTTTGACAAGCAAACTAGCTGAGGCCAGCACTACCATAAAGAACTTAGAAGAGGTTGGGGAGTCTACTGTGTCACTTAGAGCGGCATTGTCTCAGGCAGAAAAAGATATTGCTGTTCTTTCCAATGAGAAAGAGCTGGCTCAAAGTGGTAGAGCTGCTGCAGAGACTGAGCTGGAGAGAGTTAAAGAAGAATCTGCCAGGTTGACAAGCAAACTGGCAGAGGCCAGCACAACCATAAGGGACTTAGAAGATACACTTTCTCAAGCTGAGAGTAATGTCAATTCATTGAAAGAAAAATTCGATGCTGACCAAGTTCTTAAAACCAATATGGAGAATGAATTGAAGACATTGCAAGATGAAGCTCAGCATCAGGCTAGCCAATTCGTAGATGCCTCTGCAACTGTAAAATCATTGGAAGATGAATTGTTGAAGGCACAAAATGATATTTCTGTTCTTGAAGATGCTAATAAAACTGCCAAAGAGGAGATAACATCACTCAGTTTCGAGTTAAATTCATGCCTGGAAGAGTTATCTGGAAAGAATGGTAGCTTGGAAAACAGGTCTGTGGAGCTCATTGGACTCCTAAATGATCTTAAGGTGTTTATGAAAGAGGACACTCTAGGTCCCAAAGTAAAACAATGCTTTGAGAGGAAGCTTGAGACCCTGAAGAATATAGACCTCACTCTGAACAAAATAAGGGACTATACTGTTGGCATGACTGCTAAAGATCCTGGAAGACACCGTATGAGGGAGGTAAATTCTCACCTTCCACTTGTGCTCTTCACTATTTCTTCTTGTTTCATGTATGCTATACTGGTTTTGACCTACATAAATATGCCACCTGAGGCTTTACCTGTTTTAGTTTGCCTATAGGAGAAATGCAATCTAGTATGGACAGATATGTAGATTGTTTCATATATAGTTAGTGATTTTTAAATGATAAATATATAGTGTACTTAGTAGAAATTTGCATGGTGTTTTTTTAGATCAGATATATGTTGTTTTGAAGTTTTTGTTCTGTTTCTGTGTATGTTCTTATTATATCTGTTTTTCTTAGTATTCTATTTTGTTTCTTCCAGGAAGACCTGCTTGTGAGAAAAGCATCCTTTGGTGCCATTGAGAATTTTGATGTTGAAGTGGACAGTACGATGATGAATGACACTGATATTGACAGTATAATTTCACTATTTGGAAAGATGGTGAAAGGATTTCAACTGAGAAACAAACTCATTGCAGATAGGTTGGATGATTTTTCTGATTCCATTGATGAATTTATTTCTCTTCTTCGAACAAAACTATTGGAAACAGAGACCGATGTAATTAGTATTTCTGAGCATATGGAAACCCTGAAAGGAAAAGTAAATGCTGAGGAAAGTTTAAAAGAACAGGAAAATACAATTGCCACTTTAGAGAAAGATATCACTATCTTGTTGTCTGCATGCACTTTTGCTTCCAGTGAACTTCAAGCTGAAGTTCACAAAAATCTTGTGGAACCAGGCCCCATTTCTGAGACAGTGAATCTTGATGCAGATGCACTACCCAAGCATCATGAGAACAGCAAGTATATGGAAACAGCACGAAAGTTGATAACTGATACTAGGAAGGCTCAAAATTTGATTAAACAGTTTGAATTTAGAAGTAAGGAGGTAGATGCAACGATTAAAGATTTACAGAATCAATTGAAAGAAACAAGAGCTTCTTCTGAAAAGGTCATAAAAGAAAGGGACCTCAGTCAAAACAGAGTTTTACAACTGGAGTCTGATATACAAGTACTACAAAATTCTTGTAGCGAGCTTAGGAATAACTTGGAGGGTCATTACGTCCTAGAGGAAAAATTAAAGGAAAAGGATGCGGAGATTTCATCATTGCACAGTACTTTGTCTACAAAACAACAAGGTAAATGTTGAAACCTTTTATTTACCTTATTCTATTGGATTTTATACTCATTTTGTTTAATTTTTGGATATATTGATTCACCTGATCATGATTTCATTTCATTTTTCCGGAGGCAGAAGACTCCCTCCTCTCAGCATCTCAGATAAGAACTCTCTTGGGCAAGATTGATAGGCTCGAAATCCCTTTTGTAGAGTCAGGAGAAGATATGGAGCCGAATACTTCAGTTTCTGTAAAGAAGCTCTTTTATATCATTGATAGCATTGCTAGTTTGTATCATCAAATGAATTCTTTGTCCCACAACAACGAAGAACTGCAAACAACCCTTGCAACTAAGGTTCTTGAAATTAAGCATCTGGAGGAGGAAGTCAAAAGGCTTAGTAGTAACTGGGAAGACTTGGAGAAGGTGAAAAATGAGTTGTCTGACTTCACCTTTGCTTTGGAAAAAGTTCTTGGTATGTTTGGAGCCAGTGATTGGGTTGAAGACAAAAAATCCACAGGTTTGAAAGAATTAATGCTAGTACTGGAAAAGCAGGTTATGGCCATTCTTTTAGAATCTGAAAATGCAAAATCTAAAGCTCAAGAACTTGGTGGGAAGTTGCTTGGAAGTCAGAAGCTTATTGATGATTTAACAACCAAGGTTAAATTGCTTGAAGGTTCACTTAATGATAAGACTTCTCAGCCGGAAATTGTCCAGGAAAGGAGTTTATTTGAAGCTCCCTCATTGCCTGTTATGTCTGAGATATCCGAAGTTGAAGAGGTAGTCAAAAGTTACATAAATATCAAAGATTAATATTTTTCCTTAATTGTGCTGGGTCTTCAAAGATTGTGCTCCATAAGCTTGTTAACTTAGTCCAGCGCATAGTCCTATGGTCAAAATAGAACTATATCACCTGCTAAGATTTTAACTTCAGTCTGACTTGAGTGGAATTGTTTGCTTGATCTGGACAGATTTGTTGACAATTTATTTGAACCCTCAAAAAGTTTGTTAACAATAGCTCTAACTGGTTATGGAATAGGTATCTAGTGGTTAAAGCTGAAAGGGTGTTTTAATGAATTCAGTTTATAAGAAGTTTATCTTGTCTTTTGTGATTTCATCCAAATGTGGTGCAATGTTGGACATAAGTATTCTGATTTTAAGTTTTGTCAATCCCTTGTGGTGATGTACTTGGCACAAAATATGTAGTTTCGAGTTTTTCTAATTTTTGGTGTCCCTGCCTTTGTGAGGTCTGCTTCTGAGGGTTTCTGCACCCTTGTCACCTCCTTAATGCTGATAAACCTAAGAGATTGTTTGAGGGGTTGTGTTGTCTTAAACCCATTGATATTTCTTTTCTTTCGGTTTCTTCGTTAATCACTATCACTTGTTCCATCTTCAATTGTGGCGGTGTGTGGTCAAATTGACATACATTTCTTGTATCTATCAAGAAGTGCATATGTAAAGATTTTATTTCCTTTTGCAGGGATCCCTTGGCAAGAAAGTCATATCTCCTGTCCCCCCAGCTGCTCTTGTGCGAAACATGCGAAAAGGGTCTGCGGACCATCTTGCAGTTGATATTGATGGGGAATCTGATAGTTTAATCAGCCATGCAGATATTGATGATAAAGGTAATTACGAGTTTTTAAGAAAAATTGCTTAGTATCATAATTGTAGCTTGAAGACTCAACTCTAGATTACTTTGCAGGTCACGTGTTTAAGTCTCTGAACACATCAGGGTCCATACCAAAACAAGCAAAGCTCATTGCAGATCGTATTGATGGAATCTGGTAAAGTACTATATTGTCTAATTGAATTTTCTGCCGATGGCAAAGAAAGCCATATTGGGAATTGCCACTTTTAGCATTTTACTCTGTAGTAGTAAGTGAATCTTAATAACATACATCAGAGATGGTAAAACGATGAAAGCATGAGATATTGGATCTTAAGATCTTTCATATCCATTTGCAGTATCTCAACAAACACCCTGCAGAGATATTTGAGAAAGAAGTACGCCAACCTTGGAATAGGTCAAGGACTATAACTCAAAATCTCATGCAATGAAAGTTCAGGATTGTTTTATATTTAACATGTTCCTTCCTACAAAAGTAATCAGGGCTTGAAGCATGGATAAAACACTTGAATTGAATGGAAGTTTAAGGATTACTTAATCAATATCTTAAACAGAAAAATATGGGCTAAAAGACTAAGTTGGGATTGAAATTCTTTCTGCAGGATATCTGGTGGTCGGGCTCTCATGGGTCGTCCCAGGGCAAGATTAGGAGTCATTGGTTATTTGCTACTGTTGCATATATGGCTATTGGGAACAATCTTGTAGATAAGCTGTGATCATTTCCTATCTGGATTCCTGAAAGCTGCTTATTCTGCATCTGCAAATTGTATGATAGATATGCTAATATTGTTCCCTTTTTTTGGAGGTTCCTGTTTCTCTTTTTGCTTTCTAATAGAGCCCATCTTCTTAGAACTATGTATAGTCACATTCCGTTTGATTCTCTGCTGTCACATTTTAAGGATGCAGAGAATCCAATCGTCAATATTGGGGATATTTTTTCTCCTCATTCTTTGAATTCCTTCATAATATTTTTATGAACACTCACCATTTGATTATTGGGAGTAGTTTAATCTATGGAAGTATTATAGATGAAGATAAATTGTTAGTGGCTCTAGCGTCGTCCTTGCCACATTTCACTGTGCTAACTATTTCTTCCGTGTAAATATTTGAGATCAAATAAGATCAGAATATTTTTCATTGTTTGGGGAAACAAATTTGTTGGATTATTTTAGTTCTTGATCAATATGTAGTTTGACGGTAAAAATATAATCTTTCACATATCATTAGAAAATTATTGAATATTTCTGATATATTTGTTTAATAGTAATTGTTTCAATTATTTTATAATTTTATATAATTTTATGTGAAATAAAATTAATATAACAAATATACGAGACGAAATTAAAGTTTATCCTAAATATAAGAAATGATAAATATATTTTTGTCTTTTAAAAAGAGGGATTGAATTCTTGAAATATTTAAGAGTAAAAATTTAAATACTATGCACCTTTAAAGTTGTTAAAATCGAAACTTCACCGCAATAAAGTTGGAGGATACTTATGTGAAATATTTACAAGATAATAGTAATAATAGTGAGTTGATAATTATTAGCGTATCAAATTTAATAATGAAATTAACAATTGGACAGTGTCTTGAAAAAAAAAAAACGAAAAAAAGAGCTCTGCAAGCCTTTGACGATAATAAGGCAAAGAAATATTTAGTGGCATAATTTTTTCTTATAATCGTCACAATTTTATATTGAAATTCAAAGAGTTTTATGACAATAATTTTTTTTTAAAAAGAACAACAAAAAATATAATACAATCACAAATCAGTTGCCCAAAATCTTTTTTATAAGCAAAGGTAAATAACATTTGTTTAGTAATAATTAATTTTGGGTAATTTTTTTCTCTTTTTTCAACAAAATTATGACAAGGCTATGTTTTTGACAAAAATAACTAATATACTTAACTGAAAACTAAAAACTTTTAAGTTATTGAATTAAAAATATTTGATAAAAATAATTGTAAAATTAGTTGAAAAATGTAAAATAATATAAAAAGACATATATTTTATAATTTTAAAATAATACAAATAAATATATCATTTTTTATTTTTTAATTACATTAATTTAAATGATTATGTATATAATTAATTAAATATATATTATTTTATTCTAATAAAATATATTATTATATTTTCTATATATATTATTTATATTTATATATAAAAATATAATGAATATGACAATAAAACTATAATAAATATTTTCATAAAATAATAAAAATAAAAAAAATATATAAATTATAAATTACTCAAAATAATATCTCAATATAAATTAAATTATTGAAATAAATTTGTTTATTAAATATTTTTAATAAATTTATAAATTAGTTAATAAACCTTGTTATTTTACAATCCAAACACACCCACATTTCTCAGACGCCTGCTTGAACATGTGGCAACAGCACAAAAATTGTCGTTCTGCGTCTCGTGAGCTGTGCTCCACTGGTTCTGATTTCGAAGTCCGCAAGAGTTCGTTTGAAACTATCATGGTTCTTATTGTTTTATAACAAACCGAAAGAAGGTTTGCGGTTTCTCTCGAGTTTGAATTTCCTTTTATCTTCGTTAATGTGACCAGAAATCTAGGTCCAATTTCGTCTATTTTGAATCAGAAGCTCTTAGCATGGCTCTGTGCACTGTGAATTGTTGGTACAGTACTGTAAAAGATGCTCCTACGAAAACACGCTTCTTAGCCTGGCGATGGCAATGTTCTTCTTTCAAGAGTTAGTTTACTTTCTTTTCTTATATTATGATTGCTTTTAAATTTCTCTTTCCATCAATTTATGTATTTACATTTACTTAGATAGATGCTTTCATGTATTTGCGTCACTTTACTGTTGTTTCTGAAATTTTTTAGCTAATGATAATGTCTCATTGGTTTTGCAATTACAGGACATGGTATTTCTACTTTTAATACACAAATCAGGATTCAGGAGCTAAATGTTTCTTTAATATAATATTATGAATTATCTTCAGAAAGAAGATGAAGATGAAGAACTTTAGCTGAAGTTACTTCAGTAATTTTAAATAATTATCAATTCATGAAAACTTTAAAGATTAAGCTAAAAATTGCAACAATGAAATCATAAATAACCTAAAGGAACTATTGGAAGAAGGATGCAGAAGCACATCTTTATTTGGTATTAATTATTACATGAAAGTATTTCTTTTAACAAAAGAAGTGATAAGATATGCTCATGAGATTTAGGTGAAAGTATAGCAGTGAAGTTATTACTTATCAAACTGCACTGTTTTACACCGTTGATTTTTCATCCTTCTAGCATACTTTCTTCTCCTATCCTGCTCTGTTCTTATTCAGTCATGTTATGTATACAAAATAATGAAATATCAAGATGGACATGCCAAACCTCTTAGTGTAGATTTAAGCTATACTATACAATTTATGCCAAACCTCTTATTTTATTTGACAATTTCACCATCCTGCACAAAAGCTTTATTCTTGGTCATGCTATTCCCTTAACATGCAGTTTCTTTCTTTTTAAGTCTGAGTTATATTTCTTCATTTTGCTAAAGTGGTTATACTTATGCCAGATAAAGAGTTCACGGGTCTTTGGGATGCATACCAGGTCTTACCACGCAAAACATTCCATGTGAGATTTTACATTTAATTTTCTATGACAAACATTTTCAGCAGCACGTACATCTTACAAATCATATTATCTTTTTATAGGGATTTAGATATAGCATATATTCCTGTGCCAAGAAGCCTGTGAAAAAAGCAATAAGAAATGGACAAGAGGCAATTGGGTCTCTCCCAAAAGACAAATTTGTTCAAAATGACGATTTGGACACTTCTATTAACTCAGCTGACGAGACATCTAATCCCATGCCTTCTAGGAGTATGGTACTTCAGGCTTGCACAACCACTTCTGGTCTGATAGCTGCTCTGGGAATAATAACTCGGCAGGTGATCTTCCTTTATGCATTGCTAGAGTTGTTTCCCCCTTTGTTTCATTTTACCAAAAAAATAAACTTCTTTGTGATTTTCTTATTTTATTAAAAGTAACTCTTTCAGCTATAGTAATGATGTAAACATGATTGCAACAGAACCTGATATTTGTTTTAAGTTTTTAAGCCTTCTTAGAATGTATTTTGGTCCCAACTACTCTTCCATACACCACATTATAGTAAGTTGTTAATTGAGATAAAAAGTTCTATTCTTTAGGGCTTTTAATTACAAATAGAAAGTTTTGAAGGAAGGTTCTTCAGTTTATCACAACTCGATCTAAGAGTGTAAGCAGTGGAATTTTGCATGACATAGGGTGTCACCTTCATATAAGACTTCATTTAGTCATTGCAACTTGCAGGTATCTCATATTGCATCAGTGGAAGGATTGCCAGTCCTGGACTGCTCTACAGTAGTATCATGTATTACACTAAAATTTGCTTCTTACTTCTAGTTTGTCATTCAAACTTCTATTTTATACTCCTTGGTGAGAAAGGATACTTGTTTATATGAAAGATGTCGTGTATTTAGAAGCTATTTTTGGGAGCTAAAGACATTGAATAACTGCAATCCTTGTACATGTACACTGTACAGTTACCGTAATCTAGTTTATGTTTTTTAAATGTTGTATTATTCAAGTGGTATCAACCAGGGAATATGGATTAGCAATTTAGGCCACATGATCCATGAGGCATGACTTGAAAGCTAATCATGAATATCTTGAGATATTCTGTTTAATGCAGGTGACAAATATGAGTGTGCTTGTTTTGTCACAGTTACTGTGAAAATGCGTGGGAAAAATTTGTCCTAATGTGATGGAAGTACCTTCTTGGTATATTTCCCTCTGCAGCACATCCAACGTTTTGATATCACTTTTAAAGAATTATTTTGTCTCTTCCTTCCCCTTATATGCAGTTGATTTTGAGATGTGGCATCTTGAGTTGATAATAGGACTGGTAGTACTAATATCATCATGTCGATTTTTGCTATTGAAGACATGGACAGATTTTGCCGAGTCTAGTGAAGCAGCGAATCAGCAGGTAAATCAAGTCACTGTTTCAGAAACTTAAAAATTTTTGGCCAAAAGATTATTCCAGCTTGAGGTGACTTTTGTTACAAATCTGCTGCTTTTGTCATTTTTGTGTTTTCAGGTCTCCATAATATGATCTGCTTTCCCTTTCAGGTCCTTACCTCACTCCAACCTCTAGATTACATGGCTGTTGCTTTTCTTCCTGGAATTAGTGAGGTAAAAATTGAAATAGTATTCTTCTGTTTAATTGATATGCTGTCGCTTAATTTCCACCATTTTACTGATGGATGCTATATTCTGTCTCCAGGAACTACTTTTCCGTGGGGCGGTTGTGCCGCTTTTGGGAATGAACTGGATGAGTATTGCAGTGGTTGCCTTAATCTTTGGTGTTTTGCATCTAGGCAGTGGTCGAAAGTATTCCTTTGCCATCTGGTACATATCTTTGTACCTTCTGGATTTTCTTTCGCCAAACTGTTTTTCGAGATCATGATTTTGTATTTTTTTATTTTCATTTTTAGTCTTCATTAAAGTACGGTGGGAAGAAAACTGATGAGGCAATTTAATCTGGAATTTTGGTATTTAGAAACATCGGTTTCTTGATATATATGTGAATTCTTTTTTTTTTTTTTCACCGTAAGATTTGTTGGTGGTGATGTTTCAGGGCAACCTTTGTTGGGCTTGCTTATGGGTATGCCACAATTTTATCGTCAAGCATTGTCGTGCCCATGGCTTCTCATGCAATGAACAATCTGATTGGAGGAATTTACTGGCGGTACACATCAAATATGTCAGAATAGATATGGGAATTGCCATCACTTTAAGTCACAATACAATATATAGTAACCAAGAAACTGGTCGGTTGTCAATTCACTTCACTAAATTGCATGTTGTATTTTAAGATTACCAGTTTACCACCTCCTTTTGACAAATTCGGCTGGCTAGTATATGCGTTGTGAATTTCTATCCATAACAATGTAATAGAGTTCATTTATTATAAATTCCTAATCCAAGGGAGTTACGAAAATTTGTAAGAAAGGATTGGATTCTGTCTTGGATTCCTTTGAGGGAATAAAATTCTAAATGTACTAGGCTGATACGAGGAGGTGTAGCCTTGAGATCGTCCAAAATATTTAGCTCAAAAATGAAATTCGGATAGACCTTAATCGTAATAACAAAATGATGGGTTATGTAATTTATAAATGCTGTCTCCCTCCTGCTGATTGCTGATCTTATTCAATCCAAACAAGCACTGAAGCTGGATCGTCTTTTTTATTTTTTTAGGAGGAACCATCCAAATATCGTTAGTCTATATTTTGTAATATAGATTCCCTGGTGTGGGTTGTGCCATTGCTTTCTGTCCAATTCTGGAGCCCTCTATGAATCTGGAAGTTTGTGGTTGAGCATGATTATAATTAATGACTTGCTTTTTGTCCTAATTTTGCTTATTGAATTTCACAATAAACAATCTGAATTTCATGATGTTATTTAAAAAAATTTTAAAAAATAATATTATAAAATTTAATCATTAGTTATAAAATTTAATAATTCAAATTGAGTGAAGTATTCTAATTACGTTTGAGTTCAAATAAAAGATGCTCTTCTATGATATAGACCCCCCAAGTACTGGAGCCCTACATGAATCTGGAAATTTGTGGTTGAGCATGCTTATAATTAATGACTTGCTTTTTGCCTCAATGAATTTCATGATGTTATAATTAATGACTTGCTTTTTGCCTTAAAGAATTTTTTTAGTAGAATTAACCATTTATTCCTAAATCAAAGCTATTGAAGCGATATTTTATTTCTTTAATTCACAGTAAAATAGCATCATTATGACTCAGTTCCTTTTGTTATGGACAATTGCTGCACCTGTCACATCTCGACTGTAAAGTTTTTCTGTTCCATTAAACTCGGATGCAACCACTAGTTTTAGTGTGTCTTTGATGATCAGTATCGTAGTGGTCATTTGTCATTTAATATTTGCCTTTCGATTTACAAAGTAATCAATAGCAATTGGCAACCGCATTACCTTCTTGGTGTCCAACCTACAAAATAGAAAATGAATTAGTTGCATAGTATGAGGGCCAATAAAGCTGTGTAAATTTGGCTAGACTTGAGTTTGATTGTTCGGCTTTTTTTACCTCTAAAATATACCTATTTTCTAATATTGTCCAAGCTAACATATATATATATATATATATATATATATATATATATATATATATATATATATATCAAAAGATACAAGTGATAGTATGTTCAAAATTAAACAAAACTGGTTAAGTTGAACCAAACCAATCAAAAATTAACCCAAAAAAAAGAATATCTAAATTAATTTTTACAATATGAATTATAGTTATACATTTTTATGTCAACAAAATTATTTTTATTTTTTACATTTATATATATTTTATTAAAATTAAAAATTAAAAATTATTGTAAATAAAATTATCAAAAACTAAATCGAACTAAACTGTCCATCTAAAATTGATTTAAACTGCTCGAAATCAAATTAATCTACTCAAAAATTAAAACTAAATAGATTCATAATTCTACAAAATAGTTTAGTTTGATTAAAATTCAAAATCGAATATAATTGAGCCTACAAACATCTTTTAAGTCACCGTGCTAAAAATTCAAAGATTTGAATTGTGCAACAATTTATTGCACATAAATCGTCCTACGGTGGAGTAACTTATGCGCAATAACCTATATACTGTTTGATATGCAATGCAATAGAGCTTTAGCCTTACGTGAATATTATTACGGTTTAAGTCGCTATTAGGTCTTGTTTGGTTGGAGGGAAATGGAAAGTAAGGGAAGGGAGGGGAGAAATTTTTTTAATTTGACCTTATTTGTTTCAATTAATTGGAGGAGAGGAAAGAAAAAATGTAAGTGAAAAATCTCTCCCAACCTCTTGTTTTCTTTCCCTCCGAAAGTGGAGGGATTTGGAGGGAAGAAAAATTGTAACAATATAAAAGACATAAGTGCCCTAAATAATTTTTCTTAATACAAAAATTGTCTTCTAACTTATTTTATTTTTCTTTTTAAATAATATATTATTAATATATTTTGACTATATAAAAGTTATTATTATTATTATATGTAAATAATATATTATATGTATAATTAAATAATAAAGAATAACTAAAAAAATAATTATAATAATAATAAACTGAGTAAATTAATAAGGACCAAAATATTATTTTGGTCCTTCACAGATTTTTTTTTCTCAAGTTAATCACTTACAAATTTTCATTATTAATTTGGTCTTTTATAGATTGATATGTTATCAACTTAGTTCTTCGTAAATTTTCATTCTCAATATGTTGATATATTATTAATTTAGTCCCTCACATATTTTTATTTTTAATTTGGTTCCTAATAGATTTATATGTTATCAATTTAGTCCCTTCATCAAAGTTGTTACCATCAAAAGTTATTACTAGCAAAACAAGAACTAAATTGACAATATATTAATTTGTTAGGGATAAAACTGAGAATGAAAATAAGTGAGGGACTAAATTGATAACATATTAATATATGAGGGACCAAATTGAGAATATAAATTTTTTTGAGGGACTGAATTAATAACATATCAATCTATAAGGGACCAAATTGAGAATGAAAATCTATGAAGGACCAGATTAAAAAAAGGACATATGTGAAGGACCAAAATAGGATTTTAATCAGTTAGTTAAATTTTACTTAATTATTATTATTTTTATTTCTTCTAACAATAAAATTATTTAGTTTTTTTTTCTTATTACGGTAAGAATAAAATCAAAATTTTATATAATTTTTAAAACACATTACATATTTGAGATGCTTTTTAAATGAATTAAATTGAAGTTATTAAAATGTTATATTATTTCATCATAGCAAATGAGTTAAGTTATTTGAATATAAGTGATAACAAATTTATTATATTTTGTTAGTTATACAATCAAAGGGTTATAATAGTCATTTTATTTTACTTTCCTTCCCTTCTCTTTGTAAACCAAATAAAAGAAGGTTTATTTTCTTTCCTCTCCCATCCCCTCAAACTAAACTAAATAAAGAAATTTTATTTCTCCTCTCCTCCCCTCCCTTCCCCTCCATTAAAATCTTTCCCCTCCCCTCCATTAAAATCTCTCCCCTCCCCTCCGTTGAACCAAACAGTCTTAGAATTCATCTATTAAATATTTTTTGAAACGACTTTAAGGATACACACTCTATTTTTTTTTTCCACATTGCGTTTAGAATTATACTGTGAGAGTGAGAGGTAAAATCCCACTTGCTTTCACCTACATATTGCTATTGTGAGAAGTTCCATAATCATATTAAACCTATAATTTACTCAAAAGGAATTAGTTCAAATAGTAATAAAAAATAGTATTTTAATTTAATAATTCGAGTTTCATTTCTTTACAAACAGTCAACAATTATGAAATTTTAAAGCATAATGTTAATGAAGAAAAGATATCTCTTGAAATTGTCTAAAATATTAATTAGAAAAATATATGAAATTGCTATGATCATAGATTTTTTTAAAATAAAATAATAATTAGTTAAACTAGAACATGACTCGTGTGTTGCTAACTGTTTTTTTCCCATGCCATATTATTTGAATATTGCATTTATTTGATTTTTAACTAAAGTTTACAACATAGTTGATTTACTTATTATTATTAATTTTCTAAAAAAAAAAGGAGCCATCATATGAGAGACGATGAAAATGAGAGCTAATATGCACAGTCCATGACAAGGTGATTAATTTTGAATTTAATTTTTCACAAATTAATTATTCATATGATGGTTGATTGGTTTAAGTGGCATTATTAATTGATTTATTGTAAACTTGAATTTTTTTCAAAATCAGTTATTAGATGGTAGCTGATTTGCTAAAATTAATGCTGACATTAAATTATTTATTTTAAATTCAATTTTTTAATATTTATTATATTATGGTCAAGCATTGCATCAATAAGAGATACATTATAACTGATGGAGATATATTTAATGTTTATTCTGCATTAAATGCAAAATGGAAACAAAATTATCTATTTTGTAGATTATATATTATAGTGAAAATGGCTTTGCTCCTACGCCCAACGTGCGTAGGAGCCTCCTCCACCAACTGGGATCACTGGATCAAATTTGATCCAACGGTCCTTACGTCGCACTAGCTTCAACCTTTTTTTTTTAAAAAAAAAATTGTGTCAGGCACAGCTTTTAGACGAATATTATTTAATTAAAGGTTTGCCAACTAACTAAGATGCGACATGTGACATCCTCGCTGTCAGCCAAAACATCACCCTAAATCAATATAATTAATAATAATGTTTAAAAACAAATAAATTACAATAAACAAAATTATAATATTTAATTAAATACTACAATAAATTATTTTTCAATAAATATAATTTAATTAAATATAATATTTAATTTACATAAATTAAATATATAAAAAGGTAAAGTAAATATATACAAATTAATTTATAAAAAAAGAAATAAAATTAATTTACCTTTTTATATATTATATTTAATTTAGTTAAATATTATATTTAATTATATTACATTTATTTAAAAATAATTTATTGTAGTATTTAATTAAATATTATAATTTTGTTTATTATAATTTATTTGTTTTAAATATTATTACTAAATATACTTTAATTAAATTAAATATTGCATGGATTACCCCTTGGTCACATCTCAACTCACAAGATTTGTAAAAAATTGTCAATCATACTTATATAACTTGTAAAAACTACGTTATAAACTAATTCATATCTTATTGTCAATCCATTAATCTTCCCATGTTAAAAAACTAAGAATCCGAGAAAACAAAAATCCTGAAACACTAGAAAGATTGCAGTGGCATTGAGATCCTGCCATCTTGCCCTTATCCTTTGGAAATTGAGATCTCTAAAATTGAAAAAAATGAAATTATAAAAAAACTAGTAATCAAATACTCATTTGTATTATATTAAACTAGACTGTGTTATATTTAATCATTACTTGAAACTCATCTGAAAAGAAGTCATCACGCCTAGGCCTTTTCTCTGCAACATTTACTATAATTGCCATTCGATCCGGACTCTACAATATAAATAAATATATATATATATATATATATATATATATATATTTAACTGGTTGCGAGCAATGCCTATTATTAAAATTCAATACCTCGAGTGATGACTTGCAATTGTCAATAGATGCCTACATTAAGCAAGAACGGAAATCAATAGAGGAATATTAATTAGATAGAAAAAAAAATTAAATTCTATTATGTCACAAAATGTCACCCATTAGCAATTCAGTGAAGCTCAAATCAACAGCATATGTTTGGGGTACTGGAAATGCTGAGCATGAGACCGGACTTGGATCTTATGCTTCATTCATCTGCAAGTAACAAAGAGAAACCATGTTAGGTGAATCTTAAACACGTATTTAACACACATTTTACTTAAACATATATAAAAACATACTTTACTTACTCTAAATGGTGATATTCATGAATCTTTAATAACCATAGATCTTTTGTTCCCTTTTCCCTGACCCTCCAAACAACTCTTATGGCCTTTTTTAGAACTCTCGCTAGCTCTTTGCTTAACTCCAGTTGACTGAGGTGTGCACTGAGTTATGGGTACATCGATGGCATCAACATGAGGCTCTTGCTATGTTTGCATTAAACTAATATTACATAATCTCTTGAAACATTCAGAAATTATGTCTAAAATCATCGAGTATCCTTTTTCATCGTTAGAGGCTTTAGCAAATAATCTTATTCCTTCTTGATTGAGATGTTTGAATCATTGTGTGCTCTCTAGTCTAGGATTTGTATCTTTTTTCCTTTAACGTCGAGTATTACACCACTTCTTGTTTTTTTGGTCCATCGATCTAAAATATAGTGCTCCGGGAGTAGTTTGACGTCATTCACATCAAATACCTTCAAAGCATGACGGCATAGACGACCAACGCTTTCAAACATTTGATAACTGCATGTAATTGTTTTACCTAAAGTGTGAAATAATACGATAAAGTCTCCCAGCTTACCTAAAAGGCAAATCATGTTAGATACATAACTATCCATTTTAGACATATAGATACACATATGAAAGCATATTTTACTTACATTAGAAGGCAACAACATATGTCCTTATTTGCTTACTCTCGTTTCTTTCCTTGATATATGACTCCACCTGTCATGACCCGTTACTTGGGCACATGACCGGCACAATGATGAATCTCCCATCACTGTAAGCCTTTCGATAAATTCTACAAATGAGTTAAATTATTAGTTATTATATCTGTGTTATCAAAATAACCATTTCATAACAAATAAATACGAAGAAAACATATCAAATTTCCTTATTTGAAATACACAGAGATGACTTGCATATAATAATAGATTCTCATTATGAAATACATTATTATATTGAAATACAAACCAAATATACCAAACTCCTGACCTAGATGTCATAGACGATTACATAGCAATATAATCTACAACAAAATGAGAGCCTACTTGACAGCGGGAAGGTCCGAAGTGATCTACTCCTCTAGCGGATATTCTTCATCGACAACCTGATTTGAACAAAAAGATTTCACAGAGAGTGTGAGTTTTAAAACTTAGTGAACAAATCGGCCTCGCGTTAATAAAATTCAAATACATCACCAGTCATGCAAGTATATCCAAATGCTCAAACTCAACTAATAAATATAGTTAGAAATTACATACTAGAAGATATAAAGTCATCCAATTCATCTAACAGTATTAGTACTCATAAATGACAATATATCTCGGAGAGCGCATATAGGCTGGCTCACCAAATTTGTTTATTTCCTCTATGATGCATAACCTCATCCTCTCACTTAGGGCACCTCACGGATCTGTTACCGACTCGGGTTATATCCCTATCGAGTGAATCGTTGTCTCCACACTCGCAGGTCAAGACATCATTTAAACCGAGTTTTCCACCTTGCCGTGAGAGGGGGTACTGTCCCAGTTAATCACAATCAATAGCACCTAATTCATATCATAATTAAAAGTACAATAGCCCCTAATTTCATATCATAATTAAAAGTACAATATAATATTCATTCATATGATAGGTATTATATATAACTATATTATAAGTTTATAAACCACAAATCAAGATAATAATTAAGTTGTCTTTGGAAAGATTCAAACTTCATAGGTAAATTTCAGTGTTCCGTTAGAGATATTTTCATGAAATATTAGAGAAAATAAGTTAAGGTTATTTTCGTACAGATATTGTTCAATCATACAGTTACTGTTTATATGTATGATTACTGTTTATACATACAGGCACATTCATACATATAGTTACTGTTCATACCAAAAATAATGAATACAATTTGTAAAAGAGTACACCAGGTAAGTTTTTAGGAAAGAGTGGAGAGTCGCAATGGACACACTTAAGTACTAGGTCTTTCTTTAGCCATAACTTTTCTAGACATGTATTCTTCACAGTTTACATTCTATTTTGGTAATCAGAGAATTAAACTAACATATAGGCAGCTAAGGACAATTTTTCTGATGTAAAAGATCAGCCAAAGCTGTAATCACAGAGTATACTTAAGAAAATTATTTCTAAAATTTGAAAGACATAAAAAGGACATAATATCCTCACTTCGGATCTAAGCTGAAAAAGAAATGCCTAAAATCTCAAAGACTTAGCGTCGAAGCAAGAGAAGCTTGAAGAGAGAGAAGAAGAGAAGTTGAATGTGTGAGTTTAGAAATGAAATGAAATGGTCGATTTATAGGAAAAGTCAAGGGTACTATTTGATACTATGCATTAATAAAATATTCAATTTACTATTCATGAAAATGTCATTTCCAATAATTTAATTTACTATGCACTTTAATAATTTAACTTACTATACAAATTACGGAAAGACGAAGGTAACTGAATTATTGGTTACTATTGAAAATTTAAAGGAAAAACTATCCTTTTACCTTAAAACTTTAAGTTTTTTTTCAATTAAGTCCTTTCATTTTAGTCCCGGAGGGTATTCTCACATAAAACGTCATTTTCTCGTACAAACTTTTTTCTAGTTTTCTTTTATGCCTAAACCACGTCTAATACTCGACGTTTCGATTGTATATGTGAATAGTGCTATATACGTGAATAGTATTATATATGTGAATAATACCGTATATTAGAATAGTAACCATAATTCTAGAACACACCTTTATATTTTATTTTTCATGGGTATTACACCACCATACCATCATATTCCTTTTGGAATAATTCAAATATAGTACATGTATAAATCCTAGAAAGCTGTTTCAACATATGACAAGTTGGCATTCTAAACCCCGGGAGTATTTCTTTGGAATTATAATCAAACATCAATTCATTGCACTGCTTGTCATCTACAATCTTCTCAAAATGCTTGAAGAATTGTACAATATCCAAGTCAGGTCTCATTAGCACTTTTAGGTCAGCATTGAAACTCTCATTGAGCTATGTGCTTTACATTCCAAGGGTGAGAGCTTGCCTTATAAAATATGTCGCTCATTTTTGCCTGATACTATAAAGCGATGCTAGTCATTGATTATCTTCAACACCATGGTCTGCTAATAATTGAATCCATGCCTCCTCAAATTTCTATTCATCCATAATATTGTACATGCACAGTGAAAGATCAGCTAAAATATGCGAATCACCCTTATGAAAATAAGACAAGTGTTTGGTGGTATTTTGTATCAAATGCCAAGTGCATAATCTATGTACTGTGTCAGGCATCACCTCACTCAATGCCTTTGCCATTGCTGCATCCTGGTTGGTGAACATTGTAAGGGGTCTTTTTTATTGTTAAGTTTCTAAAAATGTTTCAAAAAGTCACTTAAAAGAGTAAGCAATTTCATCATATAATAGAGCCGCTTCAAATATAATCATTCCTCTATAATGATTGAACCCACATAACATAATGATTGGCTTATTTCTTTTATTGGTACCAAATATTATGTCAAATGACACCACATCTCCAAAGAACCCATAATCAGTTAGCATTTTTGGATCTGCCAAAACACATTTGTTATCTGTTCCTCGAATCCATCTGATAAGCATGAAAATACGATGGATTTTTGTAATATCCCAAGAATTTATATGAATATTTAAAGTCTAATTTGAAGTTTAGTGAAGAAAATCTGGGAATAGAAATTTTAATTTTTAATTTAGGAAATTTTTACAAATTCTCAAGGACTAAAGTGAAAAGAAAAGAAAATATGGATTACTTTCGAGAAATGACTAAATAGGAACCTGAGAGGAAGAATAAAGCTTATGAGAATGAATTATGAGTCCGGTACCGAAAAGATGATGGATTCGAGGTTAAAGTGGTATTTGAGATATCGAGAGGGATTAAAGTGAACAAATCTTATAAGCTAAGGTGGCTATGAGCGATTTTATCGAAAAATAAATTGGTGGGACCCATGCGTATACACTTCTCTCTTATTCTTTTCTTTCTCTTATTCTCCCGTAGCTTCCTCACTTTCTCTCTCTCGGTTATGCGTCGAATTTCTTCATCAACCATTTATGCAATTTTTGCATGGGGAAGGAAGTTATGAAAGTTAGGATGATTGGTAAGTTGATGTTCTTCTTCTTCCTCCTCTTATTACAAGACCAAATCATCATTTTGTAAAATTTTTGTAGAATATTTTAATGGATGAATTTAAGTGTGGATGTTAATCTAAAACATTCCTAGGTAGTTTATGATGTTATTAGACAAGAAATTTGGAGAAAACTAGGAGAAATTCGTAGAATTTGGATATTTGAAAAAAGTTAGTGTTCTTGATGAAAATTTGAGATTTGAGCTTGGATTGTTGCTAAAAATTGGGGGGTTTTAGTGTTAAAACACTCCTTAGACATTAAGGATGAAAACCCATGGAAGAAATCAAAAGAAATGTTGTTTTAGATATGATTTTAGGATTTTTGGATGAACAACACGAAGAACATCCGAAAATTTTTCCCAGAAATTACTGTTCATCAGGAAATTTTTTTCAGATTTTCTCGGCTACTGTAGCATTGACTCGGTCAAAGTTACTGTAGCTACGTTTGACCGTTGACCGTTACTGTAGTGTAATACCCAAGAAAAATAAAATATAAATATTTGTTTACAAACTACTGTTACTATTTCAGTATACGGTACTATTCACCCATATAATACTATTTACGTATACGATACTGTTCATTATACAATCGAAATGTCAAGTACTAGATGTGGTTTGGTCATAAGAGAAAACTAGAAAGAAGTTTGTAGGAGAAAATGACGTTTTATGTGTAAAAATACCCTTAGGGACTAAATTGAAAGGACTGATTTGAAAAAGAAACTTAAAGGTTTAAGGTAAAAGGATAGTTTTTCCTTTAAGTTTTCAATAGTAATAATAGAAAAATTTTCGGCCATTGCCGCTATTTGTACAGTAACTGCATTATTAGAAATGTCATTTTCATGAATAGTAAATTGAATATTTTATTAGCGTATAGTGTCAAATAGTACCCTTGACTTTTGCTATAAATAGGCCCTTCCATTTCACTTCTAAACTCACACCTTCAACTTCTCTTCTTCTCTCCTTAAGTTTCTCTTACTTCAATGCTAGACCTATGAGATTTTGGGCCTTTCCTTTTCAGCTTAGGTAAGGATACTATGCCCTTTCTATGTCTTTCAAATTTTAGAAGTTATTTTCTTAAGTATGCTCTGTGGTTGCGGCCTTGGCTGATCTTCCACATCAGAAAAACTGTCTTTAGCTGTTTATATGTTATTTTGATTCTCTGATTACCGAAATAGAATGTAAACTGTGAAGAATACATGTCTAGGAAAGTTCTGGCTAAGGAAAGACCTGGTTTTTAAGTGTGTCCAGTGTGACCCTCCACTCTTTCCTGGGAACTTACCTGGTGTACTCTTTTACAGATTGTATTCTCTATTTCTGTATGAATAGTGACCGTACGTATGAATAGTGACCGTATGAATAGTAACCGTATATATGAACAGTATCTGTACGAAAACAATCCTGACGTATTTTCTCTAATCTTTCATGAAAATCTCCGTAGCAGAACACCGAAATTCACCTGAGAACTCTTGTCTGTAATGACTTAGAGAAGCGATGCTCGTACGGAATCCGGGTGAGTGAAACGACCCCGTTTTAATAAAGTTTTAGCATTACTGGTGATAAAAAGTATGTCGTAGGACACTCCCAAGATTCATAGGGGGAAATTGGATTCAGAATGACGAATATAATGAGATAATTAATCCAGAAGTATGGATAAGAAAAAGTAAGTATCTCATGATGATGTGAAGATTGAATCTCTTGAATTGTGGTTTATAAAGCTATAATATAGTTATATACTATACCTGTTATATGGATGAATATTATATTAAGCTTCTGATTATGATATGAAATGCTATTGATTGTGATTGAGCGGGACAGTACCCCCTCTCACGGCAAGGCGGAAAACCCGGTTGACAGGGTGTCTTGACCAATGAGTGTGGAGACAACGATTCCCTCAGTAGGGATATAGCCCGGATTGGTGATAAATCCGTGAGGCGCCCTAGCTAAGAGGATGAGGTTGTGCGTCATGGCGGAAATATACATAATTGGTGAGCCGGCCTGTGTGCGCTCTCCGGGATATATTGCCATTGACGAGTACTAGTAACGTTTGTTGAATTGGATGAATTTTTATCTTGTATGTAAGAGGATGATGTTGTGCCGGTCATGTGCCCAGAAAACGGGTCGTGACAAAGTTGGTATCAGAGCAATGGTTGTTAGGTCTCCTAGTGATTACAGAGCAAGGTAACCTTAGTGGGACCTCCTCTATCGTTGTGAACCCGGGCACAACTATAGAGAGACGACTCTACTGAAGGTCCTGTAGGATGTTTCCATTTCCTTTCCCTCCGAGACTTATCTCTTCTTAGAAATTATGTTCTCAGTTTTAGTTTTAGACAGATATGGCCACACTTTTTGTACTTAGTAAAGGAAAGGTTATTACTTGTTTTGATTCCGTTGTTGTCGGATCAAATTTTTATATGGTGGATTTTATAAGCTGAATTCATGATTGAATTTGTGTAGCTATATTATTTTAGGATACCAGCCAATAAAAGAAACCACTCGCATTAAAAACATAAAAAAACTGAAGGATTACATTGCAAAAAAAGAAGAAGTTTACTCATGTATGAGTAATCTAAAAGCGAGGTGGTCTCGGATTAGGAGGGTTGTATTGTATCATCACCCCTCGACCATTCCTTGGAGCAAGGGACATAGCAATATCGCGGAGGGTAGTGTAAATCCCATTCATACAATCAACACTTCTTTGTTGTTGATTGCAGAAGCACTGGGTAGACCAATAGAAGAACCTGTCTATTCTTGAAGTCATTTCTGCATGATTGCGTTTAGTTAACTTCTCCAGGTCTCCTATCATCTTTTTCAGATTTTTCACCTCCTGCTCTAGACAGGCGATTTTGTCCTCCGAGGTATGGCCCGTGCTAGTCTCCTCAGCTTCCTCGATCTTCTTCATTTTCTTCTCCTTCTGTTTCTCTGGAGACCCCTCAAAAGGTCTTTTGCCCTTGTCTTTGCCTAGACTTAAGTTTAAGTCGAGCTCTTCTTCCTTAGCCTCTACTGTGAGATCAATGTACTTCCTTGCGGACATGATTTGGAAAAATTTAGAAATTTTTGTAAGAGTATGAGGCGAGAGGAATACTGGGGGATTGTAGGCTCGGAGATTATTACTCTTTGTGGTGTGCTAACTGAGAACGCTGAGAAGGTTTTTATGGAGAAAAAATTTGGACTAAGAGACAAAGAAGATATCTCTTCACCGCACCCCTACACGATCAACCTATGGATTTCTGCAAGCTGGAAGCCAGAAGTCTAGGGTAGGCGTGCACACCGATAGCGCGTTGCATTAATGCCAAAACCACGAAAGTCAGTATTCGGTGGATTTGCGGCCGATTTTACTTGGTTTTCCCATTTCTCCCGTTGGCATTTTTCGAAATTCAAAGAAGTTGACGATATAGCCATTAAAGATTGCCTTAGATGCTTTTATGATGAACTGAAATGCATTTCTCTGTTTTATTGTGTTGTTCTTAAGAGCCTTCAGTTGAGTATAATATACATAATTGATTGAATCATGTTGTAATTACATTTATGTATGTTATTCATGCATAATGAGTGAAGGCTACGATCAAGGAGAATATGTGATTATCCTACATATACTCATAGAGATGTGAAATCAAAATGACTTGGATAGAATAAAATGTGTAGATGATGATATATCTTCATGGTTACACATACTTACATATAATGCTCTCGTGGGCAAATGAAAGGCAGTGATTTCCTTACATCATGATAATACTTACTGCATGTGACCGTAAGCAGTTTACTTTGTTTTAATATATTGATATACATATATTATGTGTAAATCCAGAATAAAGACACCGATCAGAATCTAAGATAAGGCTAATATGAGACTACCCGATCATAGAGGGACATCGTGATATGGGATTACAGGATAAAACAAGTTAGAGGGAGAAAATCTCAGACTGAAGAGCGTAGTTAGTCAAAAGTTTGAGAAAGGTCAAGATTAGCCGAAAATTTTTTGAGGAAATCTTTGACTTATGTTAATTGCATTTACTATTTATCTGCATGTCCGACATTAATTGCTGGCATTACGACATATGTGATCTGTAAACCTTATAGCAAGCGGCGTGTAGGTTGTGGTGGCTTTAGCTCCAGGGGCTTCGGGTTGTCTATAAATCTTGTTTTCCCGTTACCCTACTCATCGCACCAAGCAAACCTACTTTTTTTCATTACATACCTATTTCTCAATCTCCATTCCTTTCTCATTCGAAGTTATTTCTGATATCCCTAGAGCAATGGCCGATAATAAGTCTTTCAACTTGAATTTTGAGACTGGCAATGTAGAGCTTGATTTAAATCTAAGTCTCGGAAACAACAAAGGGAAGAGACCTGTAGACAGGTCACCAGAAATAAAGAAGAGAAAGAGGGATGTAATAGAATTGGAGGAGGACAGTACTGCAACATCCTCAGAAAATAAGCTTGCATTCCTGGAACGTAAGATAGAGAGCCTGGAATACAAGATAGAGGACCAGAAGCGACTAATAAGTCGTCTCTTTGAAAACCAAGAGAAACTGATAAACCGTCGTTTCGGGGAACTGGCTAATCGAGTTGATAGACATTCAATGTTTGCAACTCAAAATTTTCGTGACCAACAAGCAAGGTGTATTGACTGTATGAACAGAGTGACTTATGCTCTTCGCCAAATTTCTCAGGCGCTTCCTCCAGAAACTCTTTCTAGGCTGCAACGATTAGCTTCCTCCTTAAGGTCTGAAGCACCTTCCTCTTCTAGACCTGGAGCACCTTTTACATTTCAAAAGCCTCCTCGTCCTTAATTTATTTTTCTTTTGTTTGTACCTAAAGCTACATTTGGTGTAAGCTTCACGTATTAAAATTGTCTATGTACTAGAAATAAAATTTAAGTTAGTATCTAGATCTTCTTTGTTGAAGTGATTCATTTTACTGAAAGAACTTGAGGAATGAGAAGATGTTAGACTTATATTTCGTACTTGATTATGAAAATTCTAAAGCAGAGTATAGTAATATCCTTTTGACTGAGAAGAGTTACTAAAATGATATTTCATTGCATTTTTGAGCTATGGAGGAGTGCTAAATAAGTATTTTATGAACCTATACATAGAGAACTATGGGTTTGCCCTAAGCATTGAAGGGATACGACTCTATATGAGTCATTGAGGTGAGAGGAATTTCTATATATATTTATTTTATAATTATGCGTGAGGAATATGTTATTTACTTAACACATTTTCTAGAATTGTTCTTCTTAGAGATTTATGTAATGATTTCATTTTATATAATGCCTTCAGCTGAGAGTATCGCCTTCGGGCAAGAGTATTACCTATGACCAAAATGATGCCTTCGGATAGGGTGCTTGTATTCGTAAAAGTTATAAGCTATGTGTGTGGAAACATGTGTTCTGATATTCAATGTGAACTGGAAAGACCACGTGCCACTTTTGAGATGACACCTATTTGAGGTTTTACATAGAGACAGAGTTCGTCTCTGATTAGGTGGTTTGAGTTTGGTAAAGGTTATGAGGATGAGACACTTTATGGTACAAAAGGTTGTGGAGAAGATTAAACTGATGAGGAAGAGATTACTTGCTGTCTAGAAAAGGCAAAAGTCTTATTCAAATTATTGATAATGCGGTTTAGAGTTCACAGTCAATGGTATAATGTTCTTGTAAATCTCACCAAGGGTGTGATGAGGTTTTGGAAGAAAGAGATACAAAGAATGAGATATAGACGAAGTAATCACATTTATTTCAATCTTGAGATGAGTTTTGAATTCGGGGGACCGAATTCTCTTAAGGGGGTGATAATGTAATACCCAAGAAAAATAAAATATAAATATTTGTTTACAAACTACTGTTACTATTTCAGTATACGGTACTATTCACCCATATAATACTATTTACGTATACGATACTGTTCATTATACAATCGAAATGTCAAGTACTAGATGTGGTTTGGTCATAAGAGAAAACTAGAAAGAAGTTTGTAGGAGAAAATGACGTTTTATGTGTAAAAATACCCTCAGGGACTAAATTGAAAGGACTGATTTGAAAAAGAAACTTAAAGGTTTAAGGTAAAAGGATAGTTTTTCCTTTAAGTTTTCAATAGTAATAATAGAAAAATTTTCGGCCGTTGCCGCTATTTGTACAGTAACTGCATTATTAGAAATGTCATTTTCATGAATAATAAATTGAATATTTTATTAGCGTATAGTGTCAAATAGTACCCTTGACTTTTGCTATAAATAGGCCCTTCCATTTCACTTCTAAACTCACACCTTCAACTTCTCTTCTTCTCTCCTTAAGTTTCTCTTACTTCAATGCTAGACCTATGAGATTTTGGGCCTTTCCTTTTCAGCTTAGGTAAGGATACTATGCTCTTTCTATGTCTTTCAAATTTTAGAAGTTATTTTCTTAAGTATGCTCTGTGGTTGCGGCCTTGGCTGATCTTCCACATCAGAAAAACTGTCCTTAGCTGTTTATATGTTATTTTGATTCTCTGATTACCGAAATAGAATGTAAACTGTGAAGAATACATGTCTAGGAAAGTTCTGGCTAAGGAAAGACCTGGTTTTTAAGTGTGTCCAGTGTGACCCTCCACTCTTTCCTGGGAACTTACCTGGTGTACTCTTTTACAGATTGTATTCTCTATTTTTGTATGAATAGTGACCGTACGTATGAATAGTGACCGTATGAATAGTAACAGTATATATGAACAGTATCTGTACGAAAACAATCCTGACGTATTTTCTCTAATCTTTCATGAAAATCTCTGTAGCAGAACACCGAAATTCACCTGAGAACTCTTGTCTGTAATGACTTAGAGAAGCGATGCTCGTACGGAATCCAGGTGAGTGAAACGACCCCGTTTTAATAAAGTTTTAGCATTACTTATGTCGTAGGACACTCCCAAGATTCATAGGGGGAAATTGGATTCAGAATGACGAATATAATGAGATAATTAATCCAGAAGTATGGATAAGAAAAAGTAAGTATCTCATGATGATGTGAAGATTGAATCTCTTGAATTGTGGTTTATAAAGCTATAATATAGTTATATACTATACCTGTTATATGGATGAATATTATATTAAGCTTCTGATTATGATATGAAATGCTATTGATTGTGATTGAGCGGGACAGTACCCCCTCTCACGGCAAGGCGGAAAACCCGGTTGACAGGGTGTCTTGACCAATGAGTGTGGAGACAACGATTCCCTCAGTAGGGATATAGCCCGGATTGGTGATAAATCCGTGAGGCGCCCTAGCTAAGAGGATGAGGTTGTGCGTCATGGCGGAAATATACATAATTGGTGAGCCGGCCTGTGTGCGCTCTCCGGGATATATTGCCATTGACGAGTACTAGTAACGTTTGTTGAATTGGATGAATTTTTATCTTGTATGTAAGAGGATGATGTTGTGCCGGTCATGTGCCCAGAAAATGGGTCGTGACATGTAGCATCAGTTTTTTTTATATCGTTGAAAAGCTCTTTGAGTCTAGTTTCCAATGGTATAAGTTTCATCTGGATATTCATTACCAATTAGGAGTTATGATTTGAGAAGTAAGTGAAGGTCGGGAATAGTGGTAGGAAATTTCTCTATTTCGTAACTCTGATGGTTTTTATCTGGTTACAATAGGAATGGTCAAGGTGTAAGGTGGGAGTGCCGAGAGCGTGAAATCCAGGTGAGTGGGTTAATGCTTGCTATGATTAAATATCTTTGTTATGGACTTTATGCATCATAGTGAAAATATGTTGTATATCCAAGTTTGAAGAGGATGATGACTCAAATATATATATTTATATGTTTATATTATATTGTGCTTGAATGGGACGATGAGACATAAATAATTGTAGAACTTGCCTGGTGATTCTTATTTTCTCATGAATGGAGGTTATTTGATGGATTGTGAATGGCATGTGAACTGAGTTGAAATGTGTCATACTCTGATTATTGAGTTCATCCATATGCTGATAGTTGAAGTATATTATTGTTGAATAATTGATCTATATTATGGGTTATATTGTATACATGCTATGTTGGTGGAACAATATTGTTTATGTTGTGACTTGAATTGTAAATGACTGAGTTGTGTATGTGGCTCATGATTATGATTGAGGATGCTCTTAGATGTGATTGTGATTGTGATTGTGTTTGACTAGAAAGGAAAGGCATGGTGGTGCACTCCATGGAGAAATCTACGTGAAGCTATAAGGGTGGAGAATATACATGGAGCGATAAGGGTGGATGCGGCGGGGGCCGCCGGTAACGATCCAGAGGTACCCTGGACGACCCGGTTGGTACGGGAAATGTGTGAATTTGATTTCACTGTTTGCTGTTGTGAATTATGTTGAAATGTATTTGATTTACTTAGATATTGTTGTGAAGTATTATGAATTATATTATATTATATTATGATCGATTACGTATGATTGCTGCATGTTATCATTATGATGCATGATATTTTTTTGTCATAGTGTTGTGTTGTCTGCTCACTAGGCACGTGGTTTGCTCATACCCCTCTTATTAACATTTTTTTCAGAGTTGACAGCTGAAGGTAAATATCTGTACAAGAAATTATGGATTCTTAGCCCATGATTACCTTTTCATTTGTTCAGGATAAAGTTATAATAGTTAAGTTTTATTCTAAATTGTATAAATCTAGAAATCTCTGTAATCGAATAGGTTCATTCAGTGATGTAATGTGAATGACTGTAGTGTGTATAGAGAACTCGGTTTGGTTGCATGAAAAAGAATGGTATGATGCTTAAGAGAAAGATAGGCTTATGGAGGTGAAATGAAATTCACTTTCCGTGCCGGTTACGTGCTCAGATTTTGGGACGTGACAATTTTCTACCAATTGCTTTTGAAAATAATTTAACAATGCACCAACCTTTCCATATTCCATGTTTCTTTGTCTTTTGGACTTCAAATAATTTTTCACATTTGTGCATAGTATCCAAGATTAGATCTCCCTTCCACGTGCATGCTCGTCAAGTCGAAAGAAGCTTTTTGTCGGATTCTAGAATTCTTTACTAATTCAATCTCATGTGCTTGCGCTTCCGAGATTTGACGTTGAAATCAAAGCCTATGGCTAATCTCCATATATAGTTTGAAGTTGATGATCGTGTTCTTCTACAAATTCATGAACTTTAAATTTATTGTTGCTACATTTCAAAACTATTTTCACTATGCAACCTGTTCGAGTGTCTATGCGGGGATTCTTAGGGTTCAAATTTCTTTTATCTAGTTTTCAAAACCCCTCCTTTGAACAAACTAATCTTTGAACTATTGTGCTTCCATCATTCTTGCTCTTTCTATGCTATTCATTTCTCACTCTGAATCCAATTCGTCCACCATATGTCCTCCAAAATTTCCACGCATCGTCTAAACCCCAAAGTATTAAATTTCATCTTAACCTCAAGTTTCAATATGACCTCAATTGAAGTTTTTCAACTACATAAAAACATAAAAGAAATCGAAAACCTAACTAGAACTCAATGGGCAAAACTTCATAGTTACTCTCAATTATGTAAATACAAATTCTAATACAACATATATCTCTAGCAAAATTTTCATATATCTCTAGCAAATCTCTAGCACATTATGGTCGAAAGAGGATTTAAAGTAAATATTAAAGAAGATTGCAACACAATTAAATATTCTAACCAAAATAAAGTGAAATCCTCAATTTATACACTAAAAAACAGAATAGAATGCCAAACTGAAAAAAAAAATTAACAAGAAAACTATCATTAGAATTTACAAATGCCAATAATATAATGCAAGACAGAAATCATAGAAGCAACTTTTAAGCGTTACTCACCTGAAACAAAAAAAAGATATGGAACAAATACCCAACAACAATGTAGCTATCTCCCTAATAAATGCAATTGTAACTAAACCAAAAAAAAAAGTCCAACAAAAAATATAAATTTTTGTAACAATGTCTGTAAAATCCACAAAAGCAAGTAATCATAAAGCTCAGGTATAATGTTCATTTTTAAATTTTAGTATCCAATAAATATAAATTATATATTATATATTATACCACATATATTAATTTTAGAACCCTAGAATGAAAAGCATGTTATAAATACAAAACTTGTTAATTTAGTGCAAGAACGTCAGCTAGGAAGAAAGAAAGAAAAAAAACACATATTACTTATTAGAAACAAAAAACAAGGAGAACCAAATTATGAAAACCTGAGGGGGAAGATGGATTAGCAAATAAAGGAGATCGATATCTGACCTCCCTCCTGCGGCCAAATTGAATTATTAAGTGCTGCTCTTTCTTCTTCTTGATCCTCTCATCATGCTATCCATAAATTTGATTTACATGTAAAAGTACTGTTTTTGTTTTTAATAAACGGCGTGTGGTGTCAAAGACTCAAAATTGCTTGAAACCCTAACACTTTGGCACCATTTATTCGGTTATTAAAAATTAACTTATCATAAATATAGTTTAATTTAATATTATATTTAATTTAAAATTATATTTAGTGTAACATTTAATTAACTATTACTTATATATATACTGAAACAAGGTAACAGTTAGTAAATTCAGTTTATTTTAATTTTACCTTTTTATAAATTAATTTGTATATATTTACTTTACCTTTTCATATATTTAATTAAATTTAATATTATATTAAATTAAAAATTGTATTTATTTAAATATAGTTTATTGCAACATTTAATTAACTATTAGTTATGGTTATATATATACTGATAAAGGGCAACAGTTTGTAAATTAATTTTATTTTAATTTTCCTATTTATAAAAATTACAGTAAATTATTTTTAAATAAATATTTAATTTTATATTTTTATAAATATTATCTTTATTTAAACATAATTTAATGTGATATTTAGTTAAATCTTATAATTTTAAACTGTCTAATGTATATTCAATTTATTCAGTGTCTAATATATATTCAGTTTAAAATTATAAGATTTTTAATTAAATATTTATTTGAACATTATTTATTGTAATATTTATAAAAAGGTAAAATTAAATAAATATAATATTTATATATACAAATTAATTTATAAAAAGATAAAATTAAAATAAAATATTATACAAATTAATTATTGTACTTTACCTTTTTTATATATTTAATTTATGTTAATTAAATATTATATTTATTTAAAATTAATTTATTGTAGTATTTAATTAAATATTATAATTTTGTTTTTTGTAATTTATTTGCTTTTAAATATTATTATTAAATATACTGATTAAATATGGTGATGTTTTGGCTGCTAACCAAGATGCCACGTGTAACATCCTGGTTGGCTGGCAAACCTTAATTAAATAATATTCCTCCAAACGCTCTCCTAGCATGGAATTTTAAAAAAAAATGGTTGAAGTGCGTGCAAAACAAGATTGTTGGATCAAATTTAATTCAATGGTCTCAGTTGGTGGAGGAGGTTCCTACACGCATTGGGCGTAGGAACGAAGTTGTTTCCTATTATAGTTACCACATCTTTAATTTTAAATATTGTACTTAGAGCATCTCCAATGACAGATTTTAAAATATTCTTAAAAATAAGAATATGCTCTTAGTGAATTTCACCGTTGGAGTGTGTCAGCGTGAATACCACATGTAAGAATTGTTTTTATATAAAAACATCTTAATGGTACAATTCTAATGAGTTACTTATTTTAAGTTCTACAATACCACATTACTACTTTTTGTTTTAAGCAACTCTCCACTACTTTAAGTAATTTTATACTCCAATGGTGCAACTCTAAAGAGCTCACAAATAAGTTTCACAAGTTATCCCATATTTTTATACTCTCACAATGAGTTTCACAACTTTCCACTACTTTTGTTGTAAAAATCGATTCCTATATAAGAACGGTTTTTACATGTGGCAGCTACACATGTGCACTGCAATGGTGAAACTCACTAAGAGTGGATTCTTATTTTTGACAACCCTTTAAGAATTGTCATTTGAAATGCTCTAAGAACCAGTTCTTATAACAAAAGCAGTGGGGAGAGTTGTGAGACCCATTTGTGAATTCTTTAGAGTTGTATAATTATATTAGAGTAGATAGTCACTTAAAATAGTGGAGAGTTGCTTAAAGCAAAAAATGATGAAATGACATTGTAGAACCCATAATAAGCAACTCATTAGAATTACACTATTGGATATGCTCTTTTAGTTCTTCTCATATTTTCATATATATATATATATATATATATATATATATATCTCACTTCCAAATTACCTGTTAGATTTTCTATGCAAGAAAATTGTAATTCTATTTTAATATTACAGTGAAAACATTTAAATTAATGTTAATACTTAATATGAAAGTTTGGATATTTTTAATATTACATAAAATTTATCCATATTGTGTAAAATATTAATTTTAATAACAAAAAATAACTTTAAAATAGTTGAATATTTAAAATCAAAGAAGTAGCAAGTATTATTTAACCAAACTTACAAACACAATCACTAAAATTTTACCCTCGAAAGCCATTTTGCCTCATCCATAGTCACAGATAACCAAAAATAGAAATGCAACAATTACCCAAAAAAAAATTACAAATCCAACAAGAAGTCAAACAGTTCAAGAATTTTAGATTGTAGTATCCAAATTAAATTGCCTTTAGTTCCATACTTTGGTACTTAACATTTTGTTATATATGGCAGTTCTATCATACTCGTCAAATGATCATCTACCGTATCATTTATGAATCATGCGTTGCAGCAACTTTAAGCACCACCTACCTATCACCTACTTACTCACACAAATAATTTAGAAGAGCAAGAAGAAGAAAGAGAGAGGAGAAAATGGCGGTACCTGAACGTGTAATCACATGCAGTGACCCCTTGCAGCTGGTTGCTTCACAGCCTCCATGGCTTCTCATCATCACGTGCCTAGTTGGTTTCCTCATCGTTCTGAAGCACTCCTTCTCCCTCCTCACATGGATCTTCCACACATTCCTTCGATCCGAAAAGGACCTCATCGGAAGCTACGGCTCCTGGGCTCTCATCAGCGGAGCCACCGACGGCATCGGAAAAGCCTTCGCCCGCCGACTCGCCAGCCGCGGGCTAAACCTCATCCTCGTGAGCCGAAGCTCCGACAAGCTCCGATCAGTTTCCGATGAAATCCGCACCGAGTTCCCCGACACCAACATCAGAACGGTGGAGATCGACTTCTCCGGCGACATCTCGGAAGGTCTTCAGCGGCTGAAGGCGGCGACGGAGGACGTGGTGGATCTAGGAATTTTGGTGAATAACGTAGGGATTACGTATCCGGGAGCGATGTTCTTTCACGAGGTGGAGGAGGAAGTGTGGATGAAAATCGTGAGGGTGAATCTGGAAGGAACCACGGCGGTTACGAAAGCGGTTATCAGGGGAATGATTGCGAGAAAAAGAGGTGCGATTGTTAACATAGGTTCAGGCGCTGGGATCGTTATGCCTTCACATCCTCTCTATGCCATTTACGCGGCTACAAAAGCGTGAGCTCTATCTCTCTCTCTTTCTTCCATCTCCAATTCTGCATTCTCTGCTTTTTCTTAACCATCAAAATACTTTTATATTTCCGCTCTTAACAATTAGTGAAGCAAAAGTTTTAAAGCACGTCTGATAATTAAATTTAAAAACGAGTAAATTATTTCTACAATATAAAGTATGGATATGTACATTGCCTACCACTATTTTTTAACATTAAGCTTTTATCATAAATTATTTAGATCTTGTAAAACTGAAACTGCGCACCACCATGCACCTTGGTACAAAAATGTAAATTAAAGATCCTATTTAGCCAGTTAGGTAATATGTTAAGGATTATTTTGCTCTAAAACTCGAGCTCTATGAAATTTGAGTTCTCAATTATTGGATAAATATTGAGATATATTTATATTTATGTATTTCTTAATGATCATACAATCTCTGAGAGCTCAAGTTTTACTGTGATTTTTCCCATACGATAAACTGACTGAGGGCAGAGATTCACATATGAAAGGATAAAGGAAAAAGATTAGGTACAGTTGGGTATTATCGCATGATTGATTTTTTAATTATATATAAAGATATTAAAAAAATTAAATGCGAATTATGAGTTTGTAACATGTGAGCAGGGCAAGTTCACTCACTCGATTAAACCTCAAAAAATTTTAATACACTTAATGGCCCAGAGGTGTCGTACATATTAAAAAAAAAACTTAACGTAATTTATTATATATTAACTAGCTTTCAGATACTCTCACCATAATATAATAAGTGTGTAATTTTTTTTTATCAGAATATAACAAATGTTGCCTTTAAGAAATAGTTTTATATTCTTTATAACTCATTATTAAATATTAATTTTTTTAAATTTTTTTTACGTATATTATATGTTGTTGTTGTATTATATTTCTATTAAAAATTTGATAATAAAAATATAAAGAATTTTATATAAAATTTCTTCCTACATACATAGCTAGGAAGGGGATTTACATAAGAAAATCTTGACCGTTGGATACAATATATCTAATGGTCCAAATTTCTTAAATATAAAAAAAAAATTAAACCATTAAATACATTTAACTGTTGAGATTCTCTTAATAGAATACATTTTCATATAGCTAGCATCCCTCCTCTATGTCCTAAATATTTAATTCAATACAAATGCAATAATGGCCGGTCGCTTTATGGTGCAATGAAAACTGTTGCACCTATTAAAAGATTATAACGGTGTTATAGTACACCGTTAAACCATGGAAGAGCAAGGTGGTTTTTTTTTTTTTTTTTTGGTTGGGGGGTTAGGGTTCTAAGAATCATTATGAGTAAATTATAGATTTTAAAAACCTTTAAAAGATTATAATTATTTTAATTTAAATTTTAAAATATTAAATATTTTAATTTAATTTTTAAAATTTATATTTATATTTATTTTATTATTTTATTTTTATGAAAAGAATTTTATTATTTTATTTGTTAAAGTAACATTTAGTAACAAAAAAAATTAAATTGAGATACTTGATTTTTCAAAAATTAATTTAAAACAATTATAATTTTTTAGGCACCAAATCAATAATTTAATTACTTTATCATTATGTATAGTTTAAGTCAGTCTTAAAACTATATGTTAGCAAATAAAATATATAAAATAAACGTTAAAATGCATATAAGGGGGATCAAAATTAAATAACTTCCACTACAATTTATTTTAAAAATATAAATTCTTTGATTGTAGCGGGTCCAACCTAGTATCTTCTAGAATCAAATTATTGCAACAACACTAAACGTCTAAAGAAGCATTTAACATCTTATTATCTTTTTATATAATATTTTGAGTAAATTATTGTTTTCATGTTTAAAATGTTACAATAATCTTTGGCTCCTAAGATAATTAAGTGTTTCAATGTTGCTTTTGAAAAGTTATATGTGTTTTAAGGGAAAATTATACTTTATCCCTATGGACTTTTTTCTATAGGTAAAAAATCCTTATAAATTTTAAAACTCAACAAAGAACTCTTATGAATTTGTTATTTTGTACAAAAAAGTATTTCTATCTAGTCAACTAATGATCAATGCTGATTAAGATATATAACTGTCACATTAACTAATTTTTTACACTTCAACAATTGATGTGAATTAAATAATACCATATTATTGTCACTTTGCTAAATTTCATCGTATCACGATAATCAATTATCCTTTCTCCTTTACGAGTTGCATCAGTCATTCTCCTTGACGTCAAAGCTCTATCAATGAGGTGATTGTCAAATCCCTTTTAAAAATGGAGAGAATGAGAACGTAATTTTAAAAATCATCTAATATAATATACTCTCTCGCTACTTCATGTTGACCTTTATCGTTCTCTGTGTCTACCACACTGTCATTATTGGGTTCTTCCGCCGCCTCATGATCATTCTCTAACAATCTTGCTTCGTATCTTATATGTTCACTTGATGATAAACAAGGGAGGACTTTCAAAATCAAGTAGATCTTGAAATTGAGGCATTGAACTCGGCTTCCTCGTCTGTACTAGAAAGCGCCCTATCAGTATTTAGTTTCATCTATTTCTTCACTCTGGAATTGTCTCTAGGGAGCAGCATATAATTAACAAAGATTCTGATGTATCATGGTTTTCCTTTCCAGAAATGAGCGTTTTGCAAGAAGATGAAGATTGTATCATTTTCAGAATCTGATTGCTGATTAATTAATTTTAAACAATCACAACAAAATCTAGTGATTTGAACTGAACTCTAGAGATGCAGCTTGATCATCGTCTTTGTTGAACTCCACACTATCATTAATTTTAAACGAGCGTTTTGCCGATCACCGTCTTTGTGGCTCATCAGTAGAGCTTCGATGTCAAGGAGAATGTGAGATGCAGCTCGTAAAGGAGAAAGGATAATTGATTGTCGAAATCTAATGAAGTTTAGTAAAGTGACAATGATGTGGCATTATTTAACCCACATTAGTTGGTGGAGTTTAACAAATTAGTTGACATGGTAATTTTGGATCCTATGCAGCATTAACCATTAGTTTGTTTAACAGTCAATTAGATAGAATATTTTTTTTTGCACAAAATAAAAAGTTCATAGAAGTTCTTTGTTGAGTTTTAAAGTTCATGAGGGTTTTGTGCACATACAAAAAAGTTTATGGGAGTAAAATGTAATTTTTCCTTATTTTAATTTTGTCTTTTAGTATATCAAAGGGAAATTTTAGCAATACATATTTGAAATTTGATAATGGTTGATTTGATGATTTAGCAATATAAATAATTAAATTGAAACATATATAATTTTAGAGTATTAAAACAAGATATTTGATATTTCAAAGATTAAATATAACTATAATTTTTTAAAATTTAAATCAAATAATTTAATTCATAATATTTTGTATACCAATAAATAAGATACTATAATATTTAAATTCCTTTATTTGATATGATGGTTAAAAGTTGTAACCATTAAAAACAATGCAAATGATATTTTTTAAAAAATTAACAAATTCAAAAATTGGAACAATATATGCTTCCAAACCCCTAGTATGAGCACACTTCCAAAACTATAAGTAATGTGAGACATTGGAGCAGAGATACTACTCATTTCTCATACCATATGAGACTTAGCAAACCTTTGTTTATTTTTCTCCTTTACAATGCAAATTGTTTTCCTTTCTAATATGTTATATTTTCTTTTTCTTTCTACTTATATTTTTTATAGTAATATTATTTATGCCACAAAGATAAATAAGAAGACAAGAAAAATTACACACACATATATAAGTTTCTAAAACTAAATATAAAAAAAATATGTTTTTTAATATAAAAAATTAAAGTTATATAGATTTAATTATTATTAGTAGGCATCTATTTCTACCATGATTAAAGCAATAAATTATGAATTATAAATGCTTTTACCTATTCAATGACAAATCTAACTTTAAAAATATTAATAAAAAACTGAAATCACATAATTTGTCTCGAGGTATCAAAAATAATGTCTGATATCTTGGATAATTAAAAATTTGAATATCAATATCCTAAATATAGCAAATAATCTAAAATTGTTTGACACATGTGTACAACTAGATGAAATCGGATTCTAGTACTGCAGGAGGCTTCAGGTCATGACTGTTAGATACATCACATTCAATAGTTCACGTTGTTCTTATATTATTTTATTTTTTTAATATTCTTAAATTATACTAATCGTAGTGCAATTTAAAAAACAATTAAAATACAAAAAAATCACATAAAAAGTTATAGTCGTCATTTAACAATTATAATAAAATGGTGGAGCCTCCAACATGTAAAACGTATAAGAGAAAATTAATGTCCTAACTAAACATATTCCACATCGTCATTTTTGTTTGTTTATTTTTATTTTTATTTATATATATTTTTTCATTTCAGACCGACACCGTTATTGTCTCGGTTAAATATTAACCTGACATGAACGGAATTACATTGCAGTTATGTGAATCAATTGTCAAGGTCTCTGTACGTCGAGTATCGGCATCATGGGATCCACGTGCAGTGTCAGGTACGCTGTTTGAACTTCAATTAATCTTCACATTTTCCTCCTCCTATTTCAACCAAAAAAGTGCAGTGCTATACATAAGAATAGGACAGGCTTGAGCTTTGCAACTACGGGAATACTTCAAAATTTATGTGTATAACAACAAAAAAATATTTTACACATTTTAAAATATCAACGATGTGAGAGTTCGGCATTTTAAAGAGTTTAATCCTTTAATATAAGATTAGCTTGATATAACAAACAATGTTAAAATTAGGGTTGTGATTCGTACGATACACAAAAAATATATAATTTTAAAATTTTTTATAAATTATAAAAATAATAATAATTGATTGACAGCAAACATATAATGACTGACATAAGAAATAATATCAAAGCAACGTAATTGAGGCAAAGTTAAAAATTATCATATTAATTAATAACAAATTATGTTCCAGATTATATTAACTAATTTATATCATTAATTATATTATGAATTTTATATTATATATTATTAATTATTTATAGTGCTTCAACAAATTGAATGAATATAGAAAAAAATGAATATAAAATTAACATTAAAGAGTAATAACTGGTATAGTATTAGATACGTTACAAATTTTACTCCAATATGAATTGAAAGAGATAAAGTTAAAATATTGTAATTTAGGAAAAAAATTAATTTTATGAAAAGTTTTAGAAAAAAATAATGAGAATACAACATTAACGATATATATTAGTTAAAAGAGTAATTATATTATTAATTTATATTATTAATTATTTATAGTACTTTAACGAATTAAATGAATCAAACAAAAAGTAAATATAGAATTAACATTAAAGTATGTTAATGTAATATAATTAACATTAATTATTATTAGTTAATAATAGATAATAAAAAAATAATGCTATATCATTTGGAAAAAAAATTGACAATCATCAATTGTAATTCAAAGTATTCAAAATTCAATGTCTTTGAAAAAAAATTATTATTTTAATAAATAGATATAAATGTATTTTTAAATCAATTTTTCATTTTAGATTATAATATAATGTATTATAATTTGAAAGAAAATATAATTATATTATTTAATTAGATATATTATTACAATATTATACTTTATATTGTTAAAAATATATTTTAAAATTATATTTTAAATAGTCAATTGTATATATTAATACACATAGACAGTATTAGATACATTAGCAAATTTACCTAGATATGCATTGTAAGAGACAAAGTCAAAGTACCATAATTAAGACTAAGTTAAATAGTACCGTATTAATTGATAATAAATTATGTTTCAGATTATATTAATTAATTATATAATTAATTTTATATTATATATTATTAATTATTTGTAGTACTAAGTCTGAAAAAAAGAAAATATAGAATTAATATTAAATAGTATTAATTAAAATAATATTAGACACATCAAAAAATTTACCTATGAAGGCTCATGTTGTGCACGTGCTAAATCAATTATGACCAGCATCATCATCACCATTGTCACTCTCTTTATCATCTTACTTCATACCATTAGTTTCTTCTCTTCTCGATTTTTGTAGTATTAGTTATGAGGTTCAACTACTGAAGACCTCAATTTATACTGATATGGAATCATTTCCAAATGTCATTGATTATTGTATGTGATTGAGAGTGTGGTCAACTGTTTTAATTAAGGTCATAAACTTGATTGGATACCATGTTTAATATAGACAGAAAATTGAAGAATCTTATTAAGGGTTGATTGATTATTAGCTGATTTGGAAATGCGAACATATCACATAATATGTTCCAAAATGTCCTCCATTATTTTGGAACCAGTACTTGAGTTTGTATTGCAAATTCTTATGATTTCTTTTTAGTTTCATGGCTTTCCTTTTTCAAGGACTTCAAAGGAAAGAAAGAACAGAAAGTTTTAGCCACTATGTATATAGCTGTCAAAATAAGTTTGACTTAATGGACAAGCCCAATGTCAAAATGAGTTTGAAATTCAATGTTATTGAAAATATAAAAAAATTATTATGTTAATAAATATATATAAATGTATTCTAAAATGTTTAATGTGATGTGATTAATTTAATGGTATTGAATTTCTATTGTAATTCAATTCAATGTATTTGAAAGTGCAATTTGAAATTAAATATATTTGAAAACAATAAAAGTTATTAAATTAATAAGTAGATAATAATGTTAATTTAAGTAGATTTTTCATTTTAAAATTCAAATTATAATTATAATATATTATAATTCAATAAAATATAAGTATACCAATTAAATATATTATTATAATATTATACTTTATATTGTAAAAAATATTATAAAATTATATTCTAAAATTATGTAGTAACTATTTATAACAATTTATATAATTTATATTTATAAAATTTATATTATGAGCTAAATAGTCAACTGTATATATTAATACACATGAACAATATTAGACATATTAGTAAATTTATCCAAATATGCATTGAAAGAGACAAAGTCAAAGCACCGTGATTTAGGAAAAATGTAATTTTAGAAAAAAAAGTAATTAAGGAAATTTAATCAATTAACAAATGATATATCAGAATATATTAATTAATTATATTTAATTATATTGTTAATAATTTATATTGTTATTTATACAATTATTTATATTATTAATTTTATATTTTATATAATTAATTATTTATAGTATTTTAACAAATTGAATGAATTTGGTAAAAAACAGATATCAAATTAACATTAAAAAGTATTAACAGATATATAATTAAAAAATATTAACTGAAATAGTATTAGATACATTAGAAAATTTACCCAGATATGAATTGAAAAAGACAAAGTCAAAACACCATAATTTAGGAAAAAAAGTAATTTTAGGAGAAATTTTAGGAAGAAAGTAATTTAGGAAAAAACCAATGGAAAAACAATATTAAAAAGTATTGTATTAATTGATATACGACTCCACGAACTAATAAATGATATTTCAGATTATGTTAATTAATTAAATATATTATTAATTTATATTATTATTTATTTAATTACTAAAATTCATTTGATATGTTTAATGTGATATGATTAATTTAATGTTGTTGAATTTCAATTGTAATTCAATTCAATGCATTTGAAAGTGCATTTTGAAATTTGAAATTCAATATATTTGAAAAATGATAATTATGGGTATTGAGAAGTAGCATTTGATAAATATTTAAAAAAATTACAAACCTTAGAATTACAGAGGAATCATAATAATTACACTTTTTATAGTAAAATTAACTAACTTCCATCTGACATTACTTTCTTTGAACACTTCTTGCAAGAATTATAGAACCAACCATATTCTGTAACTGTGTAAGTAACAGTAGCGACAACAACATGAACAAATTCCTATCAGCAAAATAAGACATTAAAAAAATCGATTTAAACTAATTCCATATAATAAAAATAAATTATGCAGGAAGAATAAATAATACAAGCATTAGAACAATACATGATAGTTAGAATAACCCTTTATTTATATAACAGGAGTAAGGAATATAAACAATTTATAGTCATTTAATATTGAACATAATAAATTGAATATAATATTAATTATATAGCAATTAATGTTATTGAATTTCAATTTAAATCAAATAATAAAAGTAATTGTTATTGAATTGTAATTCAAATCAAATAATTCATTCAATGTAATGTCATTGATTTACTAAACTTATTAATTTACCTAATTTATTCATTCAAATCAAATTTATTCATTGTCACTTCAATTTAATTTAAATTGAATATAATAATAATTATATAGTAATTAATGATATTGAATTTCAATTCAAATTAATTCAAATCAAATAATAAATGTAATTGTTATTGAATTTTAATTAAAATCAAATAATTCATTTAACGTGATGTCATTAATTTACTAAATTTATTAATTTATCTAATTTATTTATTTAAATTTATTCTATTATTCTTAGTTTAATGACATACCTGCAATTAATGCTCGAGAGTGAAATTCTTTTAGTATGTTATATATATTTATTCATTTAAATTTATTGTATTGTATATAATAAATACTAATTACCAAAGAACAACATATAATATTTCAATTAAAAAGTTTACTAATTTTACCAATTATATATCATTATAACAACTGTAGCAATTATATAGCAATTTATCCTAATTTTTTTAAATTCATTTAATGTGATGTGATTAATTTTTTAAATTTATAAATTTACCTAATTTATTCATTTAAATTTATTTTATTATTCATAATTTAATGACTTACCGGTAATTAATACCTTAGAGTGAAATTGTTTTAGTCTATTATATAGATAAAATTGAGGAGAGATCCAACTTTTTCACCATAAAATTATTTTGATATTTATATGTATAAAAATAAAAAAAGAGATTGTGTTTTCCTATTGTTAAATTCTTTAAAATTTATGTGTAGTAATAAAATTATTGTAATTTAATAGTAAAATAGCTTAAAATTCTCATAATTTTATTCAATAAAAAAATAATTTATACTAATTTCCATGTAATTTAAAATTAAGAGAAGTTAACCTCTTGAAAAGGTTTAAAATCTTTATAGGCTTACCTATATGCATGTGTGTGTATTTTTTTAAAAAATATTATAATAAAAAATAAGACACTATTTAACTTCTCATTCTTGTATTATTAAATATATTTTAATTTAAGTGGTAATTTTTTTTTTTGTATTTTTTAAACACTATATATTACATTGTTTAAATATTCTTATCAGCATATAATTTTAAGAAATATTAATTAAAAAGGTCCAACATCATATATAATACCGCAGATGTAGGGATGTAATTAATGAAATGACGATGATGCATGAAGGAAAAATAATTATACAGGTACCACTATATGTTGCAACAAAGATGGTGGCGAAATTAGCGTCGATCGATAAATCGTCGCTGTTCATTCCATCGGCGGAGGATTACGCAGAGGCGGGAATAAGAAGAATAGGATGCGAGGCAGAGTGTAGCCCTTACTGGTCTCACTCTCTCCAATGGTACTTAGCCTCCTTCGTCCCTCACTCTTTGCTTGACGCTTGGCGTTTCTTCGTCGGCATCCGCAGAAGCCACTGCAGGAGCTAGCCTGTACTTTCATCCCCATTAGTGTATGGTTGAAAAAAAGTTATTTTCAAATTGATTATGGATAAAAGTTTATTTGTATGAATGTGATTTATGTTTAGAAATTGTTACTGAAAAGTGATTTTAAAAAATTGATGTTATTTGAATAATGTTCGTCAAATTTATTTTTGAATGTATAATTATTAAAAAGGATATGAACATATTATATTATTTTGTTTGATTTATTCTTAATATTATATTAAAAAGGGCATGTTCCTGGAAGGTTGAGGGTAAAGAAGCTAGCCCAGGAGAGCAAAATCAGGATCGGTACGTGGAATATCGGGACTATGACAGGGAAATCCATGGAGGTTGTAGACACTATGAAGAGAAGGAAAATTAACATCTTGTGCCTTCAAGAGACTAAATGGGTTGGAGAAAAGGCTAATAGGTTTGACGGTTCAGGCTTCAAGTTCTGGTACACGGGAAAAGTAAAGACAAAGAATGGTGTAGGTATCATGGTTGACAAGAATTGGACGCCGAGTGTGGTGGAGCTAAAAAGGATTGGGGATAAGATTTTATGCTTAAGAATGATTGTTGGAAGAGATACTATCCATATCATTAGTGCCTATGTACCCCAAGTAGGGGCGGATGCATATCTTAAGGAAAAGTTTTTGGAAGATTTGGAGGGATTGGTCAGAAGCATACCCTTAGAAGAGAAGATTTTCATCAGGGGGAACCTTAATGGCCACATTGGGAAAGAAGCAGGACAGTATGAGAGAGTTCATGGTGTCTTTGGTTTTGGGGAGCTTAACGAGGAAGGACAGTCTATACTCGATTTCTCAATGACTTATAATTTTAAGGTTGTCAACACCTGCTTCAAGAAGCGAGAAGAGCATTTAATCACATACAAGAGTGGAGCTTCAAGGTCACAGATTGACTTTTTTTTGGTAAGGAATCTAGATAGGAAAATTTGTCAAAATTGTAAAGTTATTCCTGGGAACCCGTGGCAACTCAACATAGGGTCTTGGTCCTTGACGTGAGTATTAAGGGTTGGAAACAAAAGAATCGACAGGTGATGAACCCTAAGACAAAGTGGTGGCAGCTAAAGGGGGAGAATCTACAGACTTTCAAGAGAAGACTATTGGAGGAAGGGTCTTAGGAGTTACGAGAAAATGCTAACATCATGTGGGAGGAGATGGCCAACAGGGTTAGAAAGATAGCTAAAGCACTCTTAGGAGAATCTAAAGGTTTTGGACAAAGAGATAAGGAATCTTGGTGGTGGAATGAGACCGTTCAAGAGAAGATCAAATTTAAAAAAGATTGCTTTAAAGCTATCCATTTGAGCAATAACTCAAAAAATTGGGAAAGGTATCAGAAGGCTAATAAGGAGGCTAAAAAAGTAGTAAGTGAAGCACGATCTAAAGCGTTTGAAGAGTTTTACAAGGACTTAGAAACGAAAAAAGGGGAATAAAAGGTTTACAAGATTGCGAAGACTAGAGAAAGGAAATCTAGAGATTTGGATCAAGTAAGATGTGTTAAGGATGAAGAAGGAAAAGTTTTGGTTACAGATGGAGATATTAAAAACAGATGGCAAGGTTACTTTCACAAGCTCTTTAATGACGGAGCAGGGTCGACCTGTAATAGGGAAGATTTAACAACCTTGGAGAGAGAACAAAATTTGACATATTATCGCAGGATTAAGGTTGATAAGGTCAAGGAAGCTCTAAGAAGAATGGATAATGGTAAAGCCGTTGGTCCTGATGGTATTCCTATTGAAGTTTGGAAGTGTTTAGGGGATGAGGGTACTATCTGGCTAACTAAGCTCTTTAATGAGATTTTAAGGTCCAAAAAAATGCCGGAGGAATGGAGAAGAAGCACTTTAATGCCTATATACAAAAACAAAGGAGACATCCATAACTGCGCAAACTACCGAGGGATTAAGCTTATGAGTCACACTCTAAAATTATGGGAAAGAGTGATTGAACGTAGGTTAAGAATGGAGACGAGTATTTCAAAAAATCAATTTAGATTCATGCCAGGGCGAGCAACTATGGAAGCTATTTATCTTCTAAGAAGGTTGATGGAAAGGTATCAGAGCAAACAAAAAGACTTGCATATAGCGTTTATTGATTTGGAAAAAGCTTATGATCGAGTACCAAGAGAGGTGCTCTGGAAAGCCTTGGAATAGAAAGGTGTACGTGTTGGTATATTAGAGTTATAAAAGATATGTATGAGGGGGCTACAACTAGTGTGAGAACGTCTAGAGGGGAGATTAGAGACTTCCCTATTAAGATTAGCCTACATCAGGGATCATCGTTGAGCCCTTATTTGTTTGACTTGGTTTTAGATGTTTTGACAAAACATATTCAAGAAGAAATTCCTAAATGCATGCTTTTTGCTGATAAAGTTGTTCTCATAGCAGAGTCAAGGGAAGAGATTAATGTTAAACTTGAGTTATGGAGAGCTACTTTGGAATCGAAGGGTTTTTGTCTGAGCAGGAGTAAGACAGAGTATATGCATTGTAAGTTTAACAAGCGACAAGCTAGAAACGAGTTAGAAGTAAAAATTGGAGATAATGTTGTATCACAAGTGTCAAAGTTTAGGTATCTGGGATCTGTTATACAAGATGACGGTGAAATTATTGGTGATGTGACACATATGATACAAGGTGGGTGGTTAGTGGAGAATGGCATAAGGAGTTGTTTGTGATGGGAAAGTACCGGATAAGCTCAAAGGAAAGTTTTATCGTACTGCTATAAGACCTGCGATTTTATATGGGAGCGAATGTTGGGCAATGAAAGGACAACAAGAGCATAAAATTGGAGTAGCGGAGATGAGGATGTTGCGTTGGATGTGTGGTCATACAAGAAGAGATATGATTCGTAATAATCGTATATGAGGGAGAATTGGAGTGGTACCTATTGAGGAAAAAATGGCTAAAAATTATTTAAGGTGGTTTGGACATGTTCAAAGAAGACCATTAGAAGCGCCAGTAAGGAGAGTTGAGCAGATGGTTTGGAGCCTTGTGAAAAAAGGTCGAGGAAGACCAAGAAGGACACTTAAAGAGGTTATTGAGAGGGATCTTCTGGTAAATGAGATCCCTAAAGAGTTAGTCATTGATATAGCTTAATGGCATTGGGCGATCCATGTAGCCGATCCCACCTAGTGGGATAAGGCTGTTGTTGTATAATAATAACTTTTTATTATTGGTATTAATATTTGATTAAAAAATATACAATTTTCAAATAAAGTGCATGATCTAAATAAGAAATACAAATGATAAATATAATATGTTAATTTTTTTTATTTATGAAAGTGTTAAGTATTTTTATAACTTAGCATCACACTATTATTTGTTTTAAAAAAAAAATTCTTTTGTATGTTATGTATGTATTTGAAAAGTTGACAATAAATATTAAGATTTGCAAGTGGAAGGAAAAAATGGAGATGTGAAGAGTAAAATCAATTTTGTAAAATGGTTCCAACGCCAAACACCAACAACTTTATCCAAAAGCCTAAGTCGAGAGTATACTCTAGAGCGTTCTCGTTGTGTGATAATTTCCCGATGTCATCATCGTCGTCTCCTATTATTCCTGTGCTTTTCTTTTTGTCATTGCATTCTGTCAATATAGGGGTCTCTGAGTTTCCTGAAGGCTAGTTCTTACTGACTTTCTTTGTCCTCTCCTTTTCTTTCTAGTTCACTTTTTTCTTGTCGTCGATGTTTTTATAGAGGGAGTGGTTCTTGTTCCTACAATTATGAACAAATCAGAATTAGAAGTGGTGGAAGTAGAGGATGAGGTGGATAACGAAGAATTTAATAGATTCAGCCTCTGTTTGGCTGGTAGAATGTGGACGGAAGCTTCATATAATTTAGGGGCACTACAATCAACTTTGAAACAGATTTGGAGACTGAATAATGGAGTGAGGATTAGGGAGATTGGAGAGAAGGTTTTCTCTTTCTAATTCTTTGACTGGAAAGACAAAGAAAGGGTTCTCTAAGGAGAACCTTGGTGGTTTAACTAAAAAATTCTAATTTTATGTGAAATTAAGGGAGTGGAACAACCATCAATGCTCAAATCATACAAAACACCCTTATAGGTTAGAGTTTCTAACACTCCCTTCAACCTATGAACTGAAAGAGTGATCGAACAGATAAGTAATGTTATAGGGGAATTTTTGAAATGGGATAATAAAGGAAGAGGAAAGTGAGGGAGTTTTTTATGTTTGATAATTATGATTGACTTAAATAAACCCTTAAAGAAAGGCACAATCCTAGAAAGCAAGGAAGGAGCAGTTTTTAAGATATCCTTTAAATTTGAAAGACTTCTAAATTTATTCTACATATGTGAGAGAGTGGGCCACCTTATAAAGGAATGCAGTGAGAAAGAACAAGAAGAAGTAGGGGATAGTTCTAACTTGAGCTATGGACCTTGATGAGAGCAGTCCTACAAGAGTGAGGTAGAATGCTGAAAGGGAAGATGATAAAGGAAGGAACAGCTGAAAAATGATTTTCAAACCTGATTTTGAGCTTGGAAGGAGAAGCTCTCCTCATCAAACCAGAAGGAATAAAGAAAGAAAGAACTTTTTAGCTCTTCCAAACTGTAAAATTGACCTTTGAATAGAAGAAGACTCGCTCGAGTATATTGTGGTGTCGGATCCAGGGACTACTCTTAACGAGGCCATTCTGAACCAAGACCAAACTAAGGTGTTGAACTCAATGTTAGACTCTTTAATAAGATGCCACATATTGCCTACTAGTTTGAATGAAGCCTAGGGAACACATTCTGAGATGAGAAACATCATGAAAAGTAACAATTATATCTTAACATAAGCTTCTAAGCGGCTACAAGTGACTAAAATTGACAACGAACATATGGATAAGGGGCTGAAAGAAAACAAAGATTCAAAGTCACTAACCTTTGTGAAGGGGGATGAATTAGAATGTGGAAACATTAAAAAGACTTGAAAGAGGATGAAAATAAAGGAGATGAATTAGTAAAAGAACAACAAAAGTATTTCCTTGGAGGTGGAACATGAGGAGAATGTGGCTGCAATAAAAAAAAAAGAAGAGAAAGGGCAAGAAAAGGAGGTCTAAGAATTCTTCTATTGATGCTGAAATGGCTGAGGTTTCTAAGTTGCCATGAAGTCTATTTATTGGAACCGCCATGGCTTGGGTGCACCATGATCAATCAAAGCTTGTCAAAAGATAATAAAACAATCGCACCCAAACTTTGTTTTCTTATTGGAAACAAATATGAAAAAAAGGGAGGCAGAAAAATTAAATAACATATTGGGTTTAAGGAATGCTATTTGGGTGGACTGTGATAGGGAAGGGAGGATAAGAGTAGGAGGGTTGGGCTTTCTATGGGATGCATATGGATGTTAACGACATTGATGTGAAAATACGTGAGGTTATTGATGGAAAAGAATGAAGATTCACTAGGTTCTAGGTTATCCTGAAGAATATGATAAATGGCTTTCATGGAATTTATTATTTATGCTGAAAAATTAGTGTGACTTACCTTGGCTTTGTGAAGGAGACTTCAACGAAATCCTCCTTGAATCTGAAAAAAAGGGGGGGTAAGCAGAATAAGTCAGTCTATGGCTATGTTTAGAGAAACTACAGATTAATGCAATCTGATAGATGTTGGTTTTACAGGTTACCCCTTTACCTGGTCCAATGGGAGGGAGGGAGATGAGAACATCTAAGAGAGACTTGATCGTTATTTTGCAACTGAAGAATGGCCATCCCTTTTCCCAAGTGCTGAGGTGACGCATGGTCAGAAAAGCTTTTCTAATTACTGCCTTATTTTGCTGGAGAGTTAGAAATCAAAATTGGGGGAATCTTCTAACAGTAGGTAAACATTCAGATTCGAAGCAACCTAGACTAAAGAAGTTAAATGTGAAAGCTTATTAATGGAGCATGGGTTTGAGGAAGGGATGCTGTAGAAAGTATTAAAAAAGTTAAAGTGGTGCTAATTTCTTTTGACTTGTTTTACTTGAAGAAATCACTTCAGAGAATTAAGGAGATTGAGGCTCAGTTGGAAACGTTATAGCAGGAGATTCCTTCTTGTGCAAAGCTTGATCTTCAAAGTAAACTTCTTGGTGAAATGGATGGTTTGCTTGATCAATAAAAGATTTTTTGGAGATAGACATCAAAAGTTGTTTGGTTAAAAGAAGGGACAAGAATACAAAGTTTTTTGATGCTAAAGCAACCAAAAGAAGAAGAAGAAATACAATCCATAAAATTAAAGCTCAGAATGATGAATGGATCTATGATGAGAAAATTATTGGTGAAGAAGCTATTAAATTTGTTTCTTCTCTCTTTTCAGCCTGTAAATTAAAAAATATTGAGGATGTTTGCTCACACTTAAAAATATGTCTTACCATTGATCAAGCAACCTTTTTATCCCATCCTTTTACCTTAGATGAAATTTCAGAAGTTTTATGTAATACCCGTTAATTTCAGAATATAATTCGCTTAAGAGTATTTTAGAATTCTACAACGTTACTTTAGTTATTTATTTTGGTCATTTTTAATTTTCATATTTAATTGTTCTCTTTGAATATTATTTATGAAAATTGAGTTAAATGACTGGACTAAATATTTGCACAATGAGGGATATATTCTAAGAATGGTGAAATTCATGGAAAAGTGGTTTCAGAATGGTCAATTAATCCATTTATTGTAAATTGACTGGATGGGTTTGGATGTTGGGTTATGGATACCCATGGGTTATTGAATAACCCATTAGAAATATTTAATATAAAGTTTCAATAGTAACCCTCATTTTTTCACTCAGCCGAAGGAAGCAGAAAAGATTTCTCTCTCAGTTCTTCATTTTCTTCTCAAATCCTTTCCTTGATCTTCAGAATTTCGATTATCTGTTCGGTTCAAAAGCTTTGTAAGGATCAAAGGTAAGCTTTAATCCGATTATTTTCCTTAAATTTCAGTTTATGTAGAAGATCAGAGGAGGTTTTGTTCTTGAAGATTTTGATGATAATTCGTGAATCTCAGTTGTTTTAGAAGTTATATTTGAGTTATAATCGGTTAAAAGAGTTGAAATTCTGGTTTTGAAACAAGAAAGGAAAGGATGAATTTGTTAGAAATTTCTGCAAAAACTTCTGCAAAAAAACGGGTTACTGTAGCGACCAGAAATTTCGAAACAAAATCTGGAAAATTTTCTTCGGGTTACTGTAGCAGTACTGTAGTGTCGGCAGTCAACGGTACTGTAGCAGTCAACGTACTGTAGCGAACCGTCACTGTAGCAAACCGGCACTGTAGCAAACCGTTACTGTAGCGAACCGTACTGTAGCAACCCGTTACTGTAGCAGTCAGAAAATTTTACGTATTTTCGTGATTTTGTTTCCTTTCTTATTATTCCTTGTAATATATTTTACTAGGAAATTTTCCTACACAAATTCTAGTGTGGAATAAGGTAAACTTGGACAAACATCAAGGTGAGTGAATAACCTTGCTCAGCTAATTTGATATTACTAGTCAAAGTACAATATAAGTCCCATTTACAACATTATTTGGATAATAAGCAATTAATTTTTCATATGGGAGTATATGATGATCAGTAGAAATAAGAGTATGAAGAAATTATTTATCTCATGACAATTGTACTATGTGATGAATTCTCACTATTTTATTAATGAGTAAAGATCTACGGGATCTAATACACGAGTGTGAAAGGGTTAAAGTCCCATACTACTCGGTGTACATCTAAGAAATCTTATACACGAGTTTGAAAGGGTTAAAGTCCCATACTACTCAGTGCATATCTATGAAACCTATACACGAGTTGAAAGGGTTAAAGTCCCATACTACTCGGCGTATACCTATGAGATCTTATTCACGAGTTTGAAAGGGTTAGAGTCCCATACTACTCGGTGTATATCTATGAAATCTTATTCATGAGTTTGAAAGGGTTAGAGTCACATACTACTCGATGTATAAGACAATTAATTATATGAGTAAATGTGGTATTTGTACTTTTGATATTTTATATAGTACAGTTATTTACTTACTGAGTTTTTAAATAAACTCACACTCCCTATGATTATTTTTTTCAGATACAGAAAATAAAGAACAAGAGTATCCGTTTGAAGATTAGAAGCCCCTTGGGTTTATTCTCTATTTCTGTCTGGTGGGACACCAGTACTTATTAATGTGGATATTAGAAAAGCTCTGTATTTTCTATAGGTCTCCTAGGCTTGCGATGAGATAGAAATATCAGACTATGTATGTCTATATTTGCTTATCAGATGAATATAATTCTGTAGTGTGGAATAAATGATTAAGGTTGAATGTAAAACCTTACAGAATATATGTATATAACGTATGTTTGAGAATTATATCAAATGAGTAGTATCTTTTCACATGCTCAATTTTTGGGATGTGACAAATTTGGTATCAGAGGAAAGGTTTTATAGGTCCCCTATAGAGTACAGAGCAAAGTGATCTTTGTGGGCCCTTCCCTATTGTCATGAGCCGCGGCATGACCATAGGATTAGGTTCCATAAAAGACCTTGTAGAGTATAACGTCATTTTATAGATAACTTCTCAGTGGGGCTAGTAAGTGATATTTTGTTTATGTCAGAAAATTGTTTGTTATGTGTGTAGATCTGTGACAGATCAATGTCAGAAGGATCTTCTAATAATAATGAGCATATGGGTCCAAGGAGGGCCATAATTCCACCAGTACATGTGCAAGATGATCCTAACCGTGGTGATAGTTTACATGCTCAAAGTACTGGGGGCGCAACTAGTGAGCAAGCAAGGAGAGTCGAACCTGATGCTCACATTAGTAATGCAACTATTGCACATGTGATTAATTTGATGAATGAACGATTTGACCGATTTGAGGCTGAAATGAGAGGTCGAGCTGCACAAGCTAACCTGCCAGTGGATCCTCCTATTGTTGAAGCTGAAAATGTACCACCAGCTCCGTTAGCGGGAGGAGTTAATGTAAGAGAGGTAAGAATGTCTGAATTCCAGAAAATGAGGCCTCCTACTTTTTCAGGGGAAGATCCCAAAGAGGACCCACAATGTTTCCTTGAAGATTGTGAAGCAATCTGTGATGCTATAGGGTGTTCTCCTACTCAAAAGGTAGAATTCACTTCATTTCAGTTAAAGGGTAGGGCTGGTAAATGGTGGAGGAACTGGAAGAAAGCTAGAATTCAAGGCGCACCGCCAGTTATGTGGACGGAGTTTTACAGATTGGTTATGGAAAGGAAATCAAAGAATAAAGAAGAATATCGACAAAAGAAGAAAGCTAAATATAGGAGATCTTTTGATCAAGGGGAAGACTCAGGGACTTTGAAACCCTTTACTGCATCACAACATGCTCCAGCCACTCCTACTAAGTCATCTTATTCTACAGCCAGTGTGGCTAAGCCTCGTTCAGAGAGCAGGGGTGGTTTTAGTTCTTATAGTAGAGGAGGTACTAAAGCTAGAAGGGAAAAATCTCAATGTCCTGAATGTGGAAAGTTTCACTTCGGAGAATGCAGGTTAAACACTGTTGGTACAGGTTGTTTTAACTGTGGACAAAAAGGACATTTTATAAGGGAATGCCCTCAGCTCATGACAAGACCAGGTCAAGGGTCTACCTTGCCACCTCGACCACAGTCTATTTCTGCTTTTATTACTCGAACACCAACCCCTTCAACAGGGGGTAGTATGGGAAGAGGTTCTGGAAGAGGCCAAGGTGACCGTGGAAAACAAGCTGCTGGCAGAGGAAATGCAAGAGTATATGCTCTAACCCGACAGGATGCTCAAACATCCAATGCTGTAGTTACAGGTATATTATCTGTTAATACTTTTGCTGCACGTATTTTGTTTGACCCCGGTTCTACTCACTCATATGTGTCACCCCTATTTGCCAAGAGATTTACATTTGATTCGATTACTCTTAAAGAACCATTCTTGGTTTCCACACCGATGAGAGAGACTTTGATGGTTAAAACATGTTATCGTTCTTGTAAAATAAATTGTTGGGGGCATGGAAACTGAGATAGATCTTATGGTTCTCAATATGTTAGATTTTGATGTGATTCTAGGGATGGACTGGCTATCTTCTTGTCATGCTACTATAAATTGTCGTGACAAAGTTATTTCCTTTAATATACCGGGGAGGAGTAATTTTGTGTTTCAAGGAGATCGAAGTGATGTACCTTGCAACATGATATCTATGTTAAGTGCCCGGCGTATGTTGCGAAAGGGATGTCAGGGATTTCTAGCTTTTATCAAAGATTTAGAAAAGAAAGAACAGAAGTTAGAAGACATTTATGTGGTTAATGAATTCCCATATGTGTTCCCAGAAGATTTACCTGGATTACCGCCAGAAAGAGATATTGAGTTCAGTATTGATTTGGTCCCAGACACACGACCAATTTCTATTCCACCTTATCATATGGCTCCTGTTGAGCTAAAAGAACTCAAAGAACAATTGGAAGATTTGTTAAACAAAGGGTTCATTCGCCCAAGTTTTTCACCTTGGGGTGCTCCTGTTCTTTTTGTGAAAAAGAAAGATGGTTCTATGAGACTATTTATAGATTATCGTCAGCTGAATAAAGTCACAGTGAAGAATAAGTATCCTTTACCAAGGATAGATGATTTGTTTAATCAGCTTCAAGGAGCAAAATACTTCTCAAAGATTGATCTAAGGTCTGGATATCATCAGTTACGAATTAAGAATGATGATATACCTAAGACTGCTTTTCGTACACGGTATGGACATTATGAGTTTCTTGTGATGTCTTTTGGGTTGACAAATGCACCAGCAGCATTTATGGATTTAATGAACAGAGTGTTTAAATCCTTCCTTGATAAGTTTGTAATTGTATTTATTGATGATATTTTGGTGTATTCAAAGAGTCATAAAGAACATACTGAGCATTTGAGAATAGTGATTCAGACTTTGAGAGAGCATCAGTTGTACGCAAAGCTCTCAAAATGTGAATTCTGGATGAGTCATGTAACATTTTTGGGACATGTTATTTCCCAAGAAGGTATTCATGTAGATCCAAGTAAAATTGAAGCAGTAAAACAATGGCCTAGACCAACAACTGTGTCTGAAGTACGTAGTTTTCTTGGCTTAGCAGGGTATTACTGTCGCTTTGTCAAAGATTTCTCTAAGATGGCTCTCCCATTAAATAAGTTAACCCGAAAGAATGTTAAATACATTTGGGATGATTCATGTGAACAAAGTTTCACCCAATTGAAAGAGTGTTTAACTTCTGTACCAGTCTTAACCCTACCATCAGGACCAGGGGGTTACTCTGTATTCTGTGATGCCTCAAGGATAGGCTTAGGGTGTGTATTGATGCAACATGGTAAAGTCATAGCTTATGGCTCACATCAGCTTAAAAAGCATGAATTTAATTACCCCACTCATGATTTGAAAATGGCAGCTGTAGTGTTTGCCCTAAAGATATGGAGACATTACTTGTATGGGGAAACTTGTAAAATTTTTACAGATCACAAAAGTCTTAAGTACATTTTTGAGCAAAGAGATCTCAATCTAAGGCAACGAAGGTGGATGGAACTTCTGAAAGATTATGATTGTACCATCCTTTACCATCCAGGTAAAGCAAATGTAGTGGCTGATGCTCTAAGTCGAAAGTCTATGGGAAGTTTAGCTCACATTGCCACTATAAGGAGGTCTCTAATACATGAACTACAAGAGTTGGAAGCTGATGGAGTATTCTTCGAGATCACTGAGTCAGGTACATTTCTGGCTCTTTTAACAGTTAGATCATCCCTTGTAGAAAAAGTAAAAGCAACTTTAGAAAATGACATTGATATGGTCAAAATCAGAGATAAGGCAAGGCAAGGTCTAGCACCAAGTTTCTTGGTAGATGAAGAAGGAGTCTTATGGTTTAATGGGAGACTCTGTGTCCCCAACATTGAATCTTTGAAACATGAAATCTTAATGGAAGCTCATGGTTCACCCTACGTTGTACATCCTGGTGCTGTGAAAATGTATCAGGACTTGAAACAAGTTTACTGGTGGGAGGGCATGAAGCGAGACGTGACTGACTTTGTAGCTCGATGTTTGACTTGTCAGCAAGTTAAAGCTGAACATCGACGACCACCTGGATTGATGCAAAAACTAGATATTCCCGAGTGGAAGTGGGAAAGGATCACTATGGATTTTGTAGTAGGTTTACCTCGGTCAACAAAAGGAAATGACTCAATATGGGTCATAGTGGATCGACTTACTAAGTCAGCACATTTTCTTCCTGTTCATACCACTTTCAGTGTAGCAAACTTGCTCGACTTTATGTTAAAGAAATAGTGAAACTTCATGGTGTACCAATATCCATTATATCAGATCGAGTACCTCAGTTTACTTCTCGGTTCTGGAAAGTCTTTCAAGAGGCTTTGGGTACCAAAGTGAATCTTAGCACAGCATTCCATCCTCAGACTGATGGACAGTCCGAAAGGACAATTCAGACTTTAGAGGATATGCTAAGAGCTTGTGTGATGGATTTCAGTGGAAGTTGGGAAGATCATTTGTCTCTTATTGAATTTGCTTATAACAACAGTTACCAAGCCAGTATTCAGATGGCACCTTTTGAGGCTTTATATGGGAGACGGTGTCGATCTCCTATAGGTTGGTTTGAACTTGGTGAAACCAAAATATTTGGACCTGAGATGATACAGGAAGATATAAATAAAGTTAAACTGATCAGAGAGAAGTTGTTAACTGCTCAGAGTAGACAGAAGTCTTATGCGGACAACCGACGACGTGACCTTGAATTTGCAATAGGTGATATGGTTTTCTTACGAATCTCACCTATGAAGGGAGTAATGAGATTCGGGAAGAAAGGCAAGCTTAGTCCGAGGTATGTTGGCCCATATGAGGTTGTAGACAGAGTAGGTAATGTGGCATATCGCCTAGACCTACCTTCCAACCTAGAGGGAGTTCATCCAATATTTCATGTGTCCATGCTACGAAAGTATCTTCCTGATCCTTCTCATGTCATTCAACCCCAAGAAGTTCATTTTGATGAAACTCTCACCTACGAAGAGGTACCAGTAGCTGTCCTTGATAGAAAAGTCAAGAAGTTGCGCACTAAAGAAATTCCTACTGTCAAGGTTCTTTGGAGAAATCATTCTCGCGAGGAAGCTACGTGGGAAGCAGAAGATGAAATGTGGAAAAACTATCCACATTTATTTGAAACTTGAGGTAAGATTTTAATTCGGAGGACCGAATTCTTTTAAGGGGGGTAGAATGTAATACCCGTTAATTTCAGAATATAATTCGCTTAAGAGTATTTTAGAATTCTACAACGTTACTTTAGTTATTTATTTTGGTCATTTTTAATTTTCATATTTAATTGTTCTCTTTGAATATTATTTATGAAAATTGAGTTAAATGACTGGACTAAATATTTGCACAATGAGGGATATATTCTAAGAATGGTGAAATTCATGGAAAAGTGGTTTCAGAATGGTCAATTAATCCATTTATTGTAAATTGACTGGATGGGTTTGGATGTTGGGTTATGGATACCCATGGGTTATTGAATAACCCATTAGAAATATTTAATATAAAGTTTCAATAGTAACCCTCATTTTTTCACTCAGCCGAAGGAAGCAGAAAAGATTTCTCTCTCAGTTCTTCATTTTCTTCTCAAATCCTTTCCTTGATCTTCAGAATTTCGATTATCTGTTCGGTTCAAAAGCTTTGTAAGGATCAAAGGTAAGCTTTAATCCGATTATTTTCCTTAAATTTCAGTTTATGTAGAAGATCAGAGGAGGTTTTGTTCTTGAAGATTTTGATGATAATTCGTGAATCTCAGTTGTTTTAGAAGTTATATTTGAGTTATAATCGGTTAAAAGAGTTGAAATTCTGGTTTTGAAACAAGAAAGGAAAGGATGAATTTGTTAGAAATTTCTGCAAAAACTTCTGCAAAAAAACGGGTTACTGTAGCGACCAGAAATTTCGAAACAAAATCTGGAAAATTTTCTTCGGGTTACTGTAGCAGTACTGTAGTGTCGGCAGTCAACGGTACTGTAGCAGTCAACGTACTGTAGCGAACCGTCACTGTAGCAAACCGGCACTGTAGCAAACCGTTACTGTAGCGAACCGTACTGTAGCAACCCGTTACTGTAGCAGTCAGAAAATTTTACGTATTTTCGTGATTTTGTTTCCTTTCTTATTATTCCTTGTAATATATTTTACTAGGAAATTTTCCTACACAAATTCTAGTGTGGAATAAGGTAAACTTGGACAAACATCAAGGTGAGTGAATAACCTTGCTCAGCTAATTTGATATTACTAGTCAAAGTACAATATAAGTCCCATTTACAACATTATTTGGATAATAAGCAATTAATTTTTCATATGGGAGTATATGATGATCAGTAGAAATAAGAGTATGAAGAAATTATTTATCTCATGACAATTGTACTATGTGATGAATTCTCACTATTTTATTAATGAGTAAAGATCTACGGGATCTAATACACGAGTGTGAAAGGGTTAAAGTCCCATACTACTCGGTGTACATCTAAGAAATCTTATACACGAGTTTGAAAGGGTTAAAGTCCCATACTACTCAGTGCATATCTATGAAACCTATACACGAGTTGAAAGGGTTAAAGTCCCATACTACTCGGCGTATACCTATGAGATCTTATTCACGAGTTTGAAAGGGTTAGAGTCCCATACTACTCGGTGTATATCTATGAAATCTTATTCATGAGTTTGAAAGGGTTAGAGTCACATACTACTCGATGTATAAGACAATTAATTATATGAGTAAATGTGGTATTTGTACTTTTGATATTTTATATAGTACAGTTATTTACTTACTGAGTTTTTAAATAAACTCACACTCCCTATGATTATTTTTTTCAGATACAGAAAATAAAGAACAAGAGTATCCGTTTGAAGATTAGAAGCCCCTTGGGTTTATTCTCTATTTCTGTCTGGTGGGACACCAGTACTTATTAATGTGGATATTAGAAAAGCTCTGTATTTTCTATAGGTCTCCTAGGCTTGCGATGAGATAGAAATATCAGACTATGTATGTCTATATTTGCTTATCAGATGAATATAATTCTGTAGTGTGGAATAAATGATTAAGGTTGAATGTAAAACCTTACAGAATATATGTATATAACGTATGTTTGAGAATTATATCAAATGAGTAGTATCTTTTCACATGCTCAATTTTTGGGATGTGACACTTTAAAGTTGATGGGTCCTTTAAAAGCCCTGGGCAGCTATGGCTTACCTGCTCTCCTTTTCCAAAAACATTGTAGTATTGTCAGCAAAGAGATTTGTAACTTAATTCTCGATATACTGAATAATAAGGTGGATATGAGAGAGATAAATCATACCTTAATTGCTTTGATTCTGAAAGTCACAGGCCCGAATAATTTCTCCTAATTTCATCTTATTAGTTTATGCAATGTGGTGATGAAATTAGTGACAAAGACAATTGCAAATAGACTGAAGAGAGTTTTACCAGATCTGATTAGCGAAAATCAAAGCGCCTTTGTCCCCCTATCGGCTGATAACTAATAATTCTCTTATTGCATTCAAAATTTTCCATTATCTGAAAAGTGAACAAAGGGTAAGACATGTTACTTTGCTTTAAAGTTGGACATGGTCAAAGCCTATGATAGAATGGAATAGAAAATTATTGAAACTGTATTGAAAATATGAATTTTCCTACCAGCTTTGTAGATTTGGTGATGAGATGTATCACTTTAGTCTCTTACTTAGTTTTGATTAATGGTAAGCTTGGTCAAGCTTTTACTCCTTATAGGGAGCTGAGACAGGAATCCCCTATCTCTATATATCTTCATTTTGTGTGCAGATGTCTTCTCTTGTATGCTAGAGAAAGCGGCAGAGTTTAAACTTGTTGATGGTGTTAAAATTGCAAAAACAACCCCCTGATTATGCACTTATTGTTTGCAAATGATAGTATCATATTCTCTAAAGCAAATGCAAAAGCTATTAACACAACAATCCAAATCATTAAAGCATATAAAGAGGCCTCAGGTCAGCATGTAAATCTCTCTAAAACAGAGCTAACCTATAGCAAGAATGTGATAGAAGATGTCAAACATCTACTCTAAAGGATGATGGGAGTTGAAGCTGTGGTTAGTTACGAAAAGTGCCTAGGTCTACCTGTTGTTATTGGAAAATCAAAAAAGCTTATATTTTCAAATATTCAGGATAAACTTTGGCAAAAAATTAAAGGTTAGAAGGAAAAAGGGCTTTCTTAAGCTGGAAGAGAAATTTTAATTAAATCAATTGCATAAGCTATTCTTAACTATGTCATGAGCTATTTCAAAATTCTTACAGAATGTTGTTTGAAATGGAATCTCTTATCCAGCAATTTTGGTGGGGTGATAAAGAAGGAAGTAAGAAAATACACTAGATTGCATGAGAGAAATTGTATATGCCAAAAAAAGAGGGAGGGCTCAGGTTTTCGAGACTTCCAAACATTTAACAATGCTTTGCTAAGGAAGCAAGGCTGAAGACTTATTAAGAATGAGCAGAACCTACTGGAAAGAACTATTAAAGCTCGATATTATCCTAGTGGAAATTTCCTCTTTGCCAATTTAGGATTTCAGCCAAGTTACTCTTGGAGGAGTATATGGAATTCCAGGTTAATCATTGAGGACTGAGGTAGATGAGGAATTAATACTGGATCAAGGGTTAATGTTTAGAAGGATAGAAGGCTTCTTGAGTAAGCAGGGGGCAAGATTTAGACCCTAAAGCCTCCTAACACTAAGATTACTATGGTTAGTTGTCACATCCCAAAAATTGAACATGTGAAAAGATACTACTCATTTGATAGAATTCTCAAACATAAGTTATTTACATATATTCTGTAAGGTTTTACATTCAACCTTAATCATTCATTCCACACTACAGAATTATATTCATCTGATAAGCAAATATAGACATACATAATCTGATGTTTTTATCTCATCGCAAGCCTAGGAAACCTATAGAAAGTACAGAGCGTTTCTAATATCCACATTAATAAGTACTGGTATCCCACCAGACAGAAATATAGAGTAATCCCAAGGGGCTTCTAATCTTCCAACGGATATTCTTCTTCTTTGTTTTCTGTATCTGAAAAATAATCATAGGGAGTGTGAGTTTATTTAAAAACTCAGTAAGTAAATAACTGTACTATATAAAATATCAAAAGTACAAATACCACATTTACTCATATAATTAATTGTCTTATACATCGATTAGTATGAGACTCTAACCCTTTCAAACTCATGAATAAGATTTCTTAGATATACACCGAGTAGTATGGGACTCTAACCCTTTCAAACTCGTGAATAAGATCTCACAGGTATACAACGAGTAGTATGGGACTCTAACCCTTGCAACTCGTGAATAAAATCTCATAGGTATACACCGAGTAGTATGGGACTCTAACCCTTTCAACTCGTGTATAGGTTTCATAGATATGCACTGAGTAGTATGGGACTTTAACCCTTTAAAACTCATGTATTAGATCCCGTAAATCTTTATTCATTAATAAGATAGTGAGAACTTCTCACACAGTACAATTTCCATGAAATAAAATCATTTATACATATTCTTATTCCTTTGAATTTCTGTAAAAAAAATATATCAATCATCATATACTGTCATATGAAAAATTGATCAATTAATATCCAAATAATATTGTAAATGGGACTTATATTGTACTTTGACTAGTAGTGTCAAATTAGCTTCGCAAGGTTATTCACTCACCTTGATGTTTGTCTAAGTTTACCTTGTTCCACACTAGAATTTGTGTAGGAAAATTTCCTAGTAAAATATATTACAAGGAAACAAAATCACGAAAATACGCAAAATTTTCTGACTGCTACAGTGACGGTTCGCTACAGTAACGGTTCGCTATAGTGCCGGTTCGCTACAGTAACATTGACTGCTACAATACCGTTGACTGCCGACACTACAGTAATTGCTACAGTACCTCGAAGAAAATTTTTCAGATTTTTTCCGAAATTTCTGGTCGCTACAGTAACTCGGTTTTTGCAGAAATTTCTAACAATTTCATCCTTTCCTTTCTTGTTTCAAAACCAGAATTTCAACTCTTTTAACCGATTATAACTCAAATATAACTTCTAAAACAACTGAGATTCATGAATTATCATCAAAATCTTCAAAAACAAAACCTCCTCTGATCATCTACATAAACTAAAATTTAAGGAAAATAATGAGATTAAAGCTTACCTTTGATCCTTACAAAGCTTTTGAACCGAACAAATAATCAAAACTCTGAAGATCAAGGAAAGGATTTAAAAAGAGGATGAAGAAGAGAGAAAACACTTTTCTGCCTTCCTTCGACTGAGTGAAAAATGAGGGGGTACTATTGAAACTTTATATTAAATATTTCTAATGGGTTATTCAATAACCCATGAGTATCCATAACCCAACATCCAAACCCATCCAGTCAATTTACAATAAATGGACTAATTGACCATTCTGAAACCACTTTTCCATGAATTTCACCATTCTTAGAATATATCCCACATGGTGCAAATATTTAGTCCAGTCATTTAACTCAATTTTCATAAATAATATTCAAAGAGAACAATTAAATATGAAAATTAAAAATGACCAAAATAAATAACTAAAGTAACGTTGTACATTCTACAATACTCTTAAGCGAATTATATTCCGAAATTAATGGGTATTACATTAGTGACCTCGTAGATCATGACTTACGCCCTTGGGATAAACAACTAATCCATAGAATTTTTCTCCCTTTTGAAGTTGATCAAATATGTAAAATTCTTATGGCTCAAAAAAATTTTAGGGACATTCTTTTTTTGGCTGTAGGAGAAAAATCAATTGTATTGGGTCAAATTTTCCTATCATTTAGCTCAATAGAAGAAAAGGGTTTTCACGGCAGAGACATCAAAGGATAAGAGAAAATGGAAGTGGATTTGGAACTTAAAGTTCCCTCTAAAATTAAAAATTTCATTTAGAAGCTTTGTCATTATGGTATTCCAGTTAAAGAGAGATTACAATCTAGGGAGTGAGAACTGACCTGATATGCTTCTTCTGTGGCGAAAAGGAGGAGACAATCAAGCATTTGTTTGCTGATTGTGAGTGAGTGAAGAAGGTCCGGTTCCTAACTCCTTTGGGCAAAGGTCCTCAGTTGCAGAAAAATAGAAACCTCAGTGATTAGATTATGGATTTAGTTGGAAAAGAATCAAAGGTAGTGCTCAACCTTCTCGCTGTTGTCCTCTGGAGTATATGGACTTCAAGGAAAGACTTTGCTTTCAAGGGATGGATTCCTGAGTTGGCGATGACTAGTAAAAGAGCATTAGGCATTTATGCTGATTACTGGGAAGCAAATCGTACTGATCGAAGGAGAGAAGTTCTGAAAGGTGGTTGGAAGCCTCCCCTACAAGGTCTGGTGAAGTTGAACATCAACGCAACAGACCTTGGCTCCTTCTAGTGGGGTCTCGGTGTAGTTTGCAAGGATTCTAAGGGGACAATTTTAAGAGCAGCAACAAGAAGAGTTGAGTTAGAGAACAGCCTAACAGTGGCGGAGTATATAGTAGTGAGATAGGTGCTATAACTTACTCAGGCATGGGGTTGAAAGAATGTTATTCTGGAAAGCGATTGTCTGCAAGTGGTCTAGAGTTTCAAAATCCTAATCCCTTGTCACCTTTTGGCTTTCTATAAGATATTAGATGCTTAACTAGGCCTCTGCTTTCTTTCTCCTTTGTTTTTTCTAATAGGTTGTCTAAACATGTAGCCCATTTCCTTGCTAAATGGCATTGTAATTAGGATGTTAGAATTTGGAGTAATCTTTTCCTTGAGTCTATTATTAAGCTAGCTTGTCAGGATGTACAGTTACATAGCCAATCTGTGATTGATCAATAAAGTTTTGGTCATTTTCAAAAAAAAAAAACTTTATCCAAAAGCCTATTAGAAGATGTTGAACTTGAGTTTGGCTTTACTCAACACAAAGCCAAACATGCCATTAATGTCACAATATAATACATGTCTTAGTGCATGCTTGTTTTTCTGTTGCATTCTCCCTAACCACGTTTAATCTTATCCATGTTTTAAAGCTCATTAAGTGCTCGTTTAGCAGTACGTTGGAAAGTTTGCAACCACGTTTCAGTAGTAGTAAACGTGATTTGCACCAAAGAGAAACTGAGGGTGCATTTAACGTGATTTTGAATATGTGGCTTTCAACGTGGTTCAACCAACTCGATCCGGTGTAGTACAATGAAGTTAACGTGGGTTGGTGTAGTCATTAGTGCCATTCCTTCATCTACCCCTGCTACCCTTTCCATTTCCTATGATTCTCTCTCATGCTGGCTTGCCTGTCACATCCCAAAAATTGAACATGTGAAAAGATACTAATTCTAAGGAAAACCTCAGTGGTATCCTGAAATCCTGGACAATTTTAATATCCACAACTACTCATTTGATAAAATTTTCAAACATGAGTTATTCACATATATTCTGTAAGATTTCACATTCAACCTTTATCATTCATTCCACACAACAGAATTATAATCATCTAATAAACAAATATAGGCATACATAATCTGATGTGATTATCTTATCGCAAACTTAGGAGACCTATAGAAAGTACAGAGCGTTCCTAGTATTCACATTAATAAATACTGGTATCCCACCGGACAAAAGTGGAGAATAACTTCAAGGGGCTTCTAATCTTCAATCGGATACTCTTCTTCCTTGTTTACTATATCTGAAAAGATAATCATAGGGAGTGTGAGTTTATTTAAAAATTCAGTAAGTAAATAATTGTACTATATAAAATATCAAAAGTGCAAATACCACATTTACTCATATAATCAATTATCTTGTACATTGAGTAGTATGAGACTCTAACCTTTTCAAACTCGTGAATAAGATTTCATAGATATACACTGAGTAGTATAAGACTCTAACCCTTTCAAACTCATATTTATGATTTCATCTATTTACACCGAGTAGTATGGAACTCTAACCCTTTCATACACATGCATATGTTTTCATAGTTATACATGAGTAGTATGAAACTTTAACCCTTTCAAACTCATGTATTAGATCCCGTAGATCTTTGCTCATTAATAAAATAGTGAGAATTTATCACATAGTACAAATACCATGAAATAAATTAATTTATACATACTTTTATTCCTTTGAATGTCTATAAAAATATATATCAATCATCATATACTGTCATCTGAAAGATTGATTGCTTAATATCCAAATAATATTGTAAATGGAATTTATATTGTACTTTGACTAATAATATCAAACTAGCTTAGCAAGGTTATTTAATTACCTTGATATTTGTCTAAATTTACCTTGTTCTACACTAGAATTTGTGTAGAAAAATTTCCTAGTAAAAGATATCACAAGAAAAAAAATAAGAAAGGGAACAAAATCATGAAGATATGAAATTTGTTCTGATTGCTACAGTAACGGTCAACGGTCAACTAACCGTTGCTACAATAACCGCTAATGGTCAACTAACCACCACCGATGCTACAGTACTTTGACCAAATTCAATGCTACAGTAATTGCGAAAATCTGAAAAAATTTTCTCGATGAACAATAACTGCGATTTTTCCCTCTAAGTTTTTCATGATTTTGAGATCAAATTTTCATCATTTACCTTGATTTCTTCCATGGGTTTTTATCCTTAATATATAAGGAATCTTTTGACACCAAAATCCCTAATTTTAACCCACAAACAAAGTCTAAATCTTCAATTTTTCATCTTAAACCCTAAAAACCAAACTTCCTCCAAATTATATGATAAATTGAAGTTTTAAGAAAATCAAAGAGATTGAAACTTACCTTAGATCATTGTTAATCAGTTGAACTGAACAAATAATTAGAACTCTGAAGATCAAATGAGAGGATTTGAGAGGAGGATGAAGAAATGAGAAAAAATTCCACTATTCACTTTTGCCTTGTTTCAGGTACGGGAATTATGAAGGAAGTAGGAAGTTTTTGGTTTAAGGTTAAGGGTTTCTAATGGGTTATTTGAATAACCTATGGGTATCCATAACCCAACATCTAACTCATCCAGTCAAATTACAATTAATGGACTAATTGACCATTCTTAAACTACTTTTTCATAAATTTCACCATTCTTAAGAATATACTCCACATGGTACAAATATTCAGTCCAGTCATTTAACTCAATTTTTATAAATAATATTCAAAGAGAACAATTAAATATGAAAATTAAAATGACTAAAATAAATAACTAAAGTAACGTTGTAAAATTCTAAAATACTCTCAAGCGAATTATATTTTGAAATTAACGGGTTTTACATTCTACCCCCTTAAAAGAATTTGGTCATCCGAATTAAAACCTTACCTCAGGTTTCAAACAAATATGGATATTTTATCCACATTTCATCTTCTGCCTCCCACGTAGCTTCTTCGTGATAATGATTTCTCCAAAGAACCTTGACAGTAGGAATTTTCTTAGTGCGTAATTTCTTGACTTTTCTATCAAGAATAGCTACTGGTACCTCTTTGTAGGTGAAAGTTTTATCAAAATAAACTTCTTGGGGTTGAATGACATGAGAAGGATAAGAAAGATACTTCCGTAGTATGGACACATGAAATATTAGATAAACTCCCTCTAGGTCTGAAGGTAGGTCTAGGCGATATGCCACATTACCCACTCTGTCTACAATCTAATATGGGCCAACATACATCGAACTAAGCTTCCCTTTCTTCCCGAATCTCATTACTCCATTCATAGGTGAAATTCGTAAGAAAACCATGTCACCTATTGTAAATTCAAGGTCACATCGTCGGTTGTTCGCATAAGATTTTTGTCTACTCTGAGCAGTTAACAACTTATCTCTGATAAGTTTAACTTTATTTATATCGTCTTGTATCATCTCAGGTTCAAGTATTTTGGTTTCACCAAGTTCAAACCAACTTATAGGAGATCGACACCGTCTCCCATATAGAGCCTCAAAAGGTGCCATCTGGATACTGGCTTGGTAACTATTATTATAAGCAAATTCAATAAGAGACAAATGATCTTCCCAACTTTCACTGAAATCCATCACACAAACTCTTAGCATATCCTTTAAAGTCTGAATTGTCCTTTCAGACTGTCCATCTGTCTGAGGATGGAATGCTATGCTCACTTTGGTACCCAAAGCCTCTTAAAAGACTTTCCAGAACTGAGAAGTAAACTGAGGTCCTCGATCTGATATAATGGATACTGGCACACCATGAAGTTTCACTATTTCCTTAACATAAAGTCGAGCAAGTTTTGTTACACTGAAAGTGGTATGAACAGGAAGAAAATGTGCTGACTTAGTAAGTCGATCCACTATGACCCATATTGAGTCATTTCCTTTTGTTGATATGGGTAAACCTACTATAAAATCCATAGTGATCCTTTCCTATTTCCACTTGGGAATATCTAGTTTTTGCATCAAACCAGGTGGTCGTCGATGTTCAGCTTTAACCTGCTGACAAGTCAAACATTGAGCTACAAAGTCAGTCACATCTCGTTTTATGCCCTCCCACCAGTAAACTTATTTCAAGTCCTGATACATTTTTACGGCACCAAGATGTACAACGTATGGTGAACCATGAGCTTCCACTAAGATTTCATGTTTCAAGGATTCAATGTTAGGGACACAGAGCCTCCCAATAAACCATAAGACTCCTTCTTTATTTACCAAGAAATTTGGTGCTAAACCTTCCCTTGCCTTATCTTTGGTTTTGACCATATCGATATCATTTTCTAAAGTTGTTTTTACTTTTTCAACAAGAGATGATCTAATTGTTAAATGAGCCAGAAATGTATTTGACTCAGTGATCTCAAAGAATACTTCATTAGCTTCTAATTCTTATTAGAGACCTCCTTATAGTGGCAATGTGAGCTAAACTTCTCATAGACTTTCGACTTAGGGCATTAACCACCACATTTGCTTTACGTGGATAGTAAAGGATGGTACAATCATAATCTTTCAGAAGTTCCATCCACTTTCGTTGTTTTAGATTAAGATCTCTCTGCTAAAAAATGTACTTAAAACTTTTGTGATATGTGAAAATTTTACAAGTCATGTCTCCAAATCTTTAAGGCAAACACTGCAGCTGTCATTTCTAAATCATGAGTGAGGTAATTCAATTCATGCTTTTTAAGCTGACATGAGCCATAAGCTATGACTCTACCATGTTGCATCAATACACACCCTAAGCCTATCTTTGAGGCATCACAGAATACAAAGTAACCCCTTGGTCCTGATGGTAGGATTAAAACTAGTGCAGAAGTTAAACACTCTTTCAATTGGGTAAAACTTTGCTCACATGAATCATCCCAAATGTATTTAACATTCTTTCGAGTTAACTTATTCAATAGGAGAGCTGTCTTAGAGAAATCTTTGACAAAGTGACAGTAATACCCTGCTAAGCCAAGAAAACTTTGTACCTCAGACACAGTTGTTGGTTTAGGTCATTATTTTACTACTTCAATTTTACTTGGATCTACATGAATACCTTCCTGGGAAATAACATGTCCCAAAAATGTTACATGACTCATCTAGAATTCATATTTTGAGAGCTTTGCGTACAACTGATGCTCTCTCAAGGTCTGAAGCACCATTCTCAAATATTCAGTATGTTCTTCATGACTCTTTGAATACACTAAAATATCATCGATAAATACAATTACAAACTTATCAAGAAATGATTTGAACACTCTGTTCATTAAATCTATAAATAATGTTGGTGCATTTGTCAACCCAAAAGACATCACGAGAAACTCATAATGTTCATACCATGTACAAAAAGAAGTCTTAGGTATATCATCATTTTTAATTCGTAACTGATGATATCCAGACCTAAGATCAATCTTTGAGAAGTATTTTGCTCCTTGAAACTTATCAAACAAATCATCTATCCTTGGTAAAGGATACTTATTCTTCACTGTGACTTTATTCAGCTGACGATAATCTATACATAATCTCATAGAACTATCTTTCTTTTTCACAAAAAGAACAGGAGCACCCCAAGGTGAAAAACTTGGGCGAATGAACCCTTTGTTCAACAAATCTTCCAATTGCCCTTTAATTCTTTTAGCTTAGTAGGAGCCAAGCGATAAGGTGGAATTGAAATTGGTCGTGTGTCTGGGACCAAATTAATACCAAACTCAATATCTCTTTCTGGCGATAATCTAGGTAAATCTTCTAGGAACATGTTTGGGAATTCATTAACCACATGTATGTCTTCTAACTTCTGTTCTTTCTTTTCTAAATCTTTGACAAAAGCTAGAAATCCCTGACATCCCTTTCGCAACATATGCCGGGCACTTAACATAGATATCATGTTACAAGGTACATGATATCTATGTTAAGTGCCCGGCATATGTTGCGAAAGGGATGTCAGGGATTTCTAGCTTTTGTCAAAGATTTAGAAAAGAAAGAACAGAAGTTAGAAATCACTTCAATCTCCTTGAAACACAAAATTACTCCTCTCTGGCATATTAAAGGAAATAACCTTGTCAGGACAATTTATAGTAACATGACAAGAAGATAGCCAATCCATCCCTAAAACTATATCAAAATCTAACATGTTGAGAATCATAAGATTTATCTCAGTTTCCATACCTCTAACAATTATTTTACAAAAACGATAACTTGTTTTAACTACTCAGGTCTCTCTCATCGGTGTAGAAACCAAGAATGGTCCCTTAAGAGTAATCGGATCAAATTCAAACCTCTTGGCAAATAGGGGTGACACATACGAGTGAGTAGAACCGAGATTAAACAAAATACGTGCAGCAAAAGTATTAACAGATAATATACCTGTAACTACAACATTGGATGTTTAAGCATCCTATCGGGTCAGAGCATATACTCTTGCATTTCCTCTGCCAGCAGCTTGTTTTCTACGGTCTCCTTGGCTTCTTCCATAACCTCTTCCCATACTACCCCTGGTTCTATCATGAGTTGAGGGCACTCCCTTTAAAGTGTCCCTTTTGTCCACAGTTAAAACAACCTGTACCAATAGTATTTAACCTGCATTCTCCGAAGTAAAACTTTCTACATTCAGGACACTGAGGTTTTTCCCTTCTAGTTTGAGTACCTCATCTATTAGAAGAGCTGAAACCGTCCCTGATCTCTGAACTAGGCTTAGCCACACTAGCTGTGGAATAAGATGACTTAGTAGTAGTGACTGGAGCATGCTGTGATACAGTAAAGGGTTTCAAAGTCCCTAAGTCTTCCCCTTGATCAAAAGATCTCCTATATCTAACTTTCTTCTTTTGTCGACATTCTTCTTTATTCTTTGACCTCTTTTCCATCCTTCGGGCCACGTCAACAACTTCTGAGTATGAAGAGTAATCGTTCATATTGGAACCCACTTGATCATATAAGGCGTCATGAAGTCCTTCCATAAACTTTTCTATTTTTTTTCTTTCAGAAGGAATGATTTCAGGGGCATACTCAGATAATTTAACAAACTGAGCAGAATATTCATCAACAGTTATGGTTCCCTGCCTTAGATACATAAAATCCCTTGTCTTAGATGATCATTCACTTGTCGGGAGAAATTCATCTATAACCAATCTGTAAAACTCTATCCACACAACTGGTGGTGCGCCTTGAATTCTCGCTTTCTTCCAATTCCTCCACTATTTACCAACCCTACCCTTCAACTGAAAGGAAATGAATTATACCTTCTGATTAAGAGAACACCCTATAGCATCACAGATTACATCACAATCTTCAAGAAAACATTGTGGGTCATCTTTAGGATCTTTTCCTGAAAAAGTAGGAGGCTTCATTTTCTAGAATTCAAACATTTTTACCTCCATTACATTACTCCCTCAAGCTAACTGAGCTGGTGGTACAATTTCAGCTTCAATAATAGGAGGATCCACTGGCAGGTTAGCTTGTGTATCTCGACCTCTTATTCCAGCCTCAAATCCATCAAACCGTTCATTCATTAAATTAATCATATGTGCAATAGTCGCATTATCAATCTGAGCGACAGGTTTGACTTTCCTTGCTTGGTCATTAGCTGCGCCCTCAGTATTTTGAGCATGTAAACTATCACCATGATTAGAATCATCTTGCACATGTACTGGTGGAATTATGGCCATCCTTTGATCCACATGCTCCTTATTATTAGAAGATCCTTCTGACATTGAATTATCAAAGATCTAGACACATAACAAACACTTTTCAGACAAATAAAATATCACTTACTAGCCCCACTGAAAAGTTATCTACAAATTGATATTATACTCTACAAGGTCTTTTATGGAACCTAATTCTATGGTCATACCGCGGCTCATGACAATAGAGAAGGGCCCACAAAGATCACTTTGCTCTGTACTCTATAGGGGACCTATAGAACCTATCCTCTGATACCAAATTGTCACTCTAAAAAATTCAACATGTGAAAAGATACTAATTTTAGGAAAAACCTCTGTGGTATCCCGAAATCCTGGACAATCTTAATATCTACAACTACTCATTTGATAAAATTTTCAAACATGAGTTATTCACATATATTCTGTAAGGTTTTACATTCAACATTTATCATTCATTCCACACAACAGAATTATAATCATCTGATAAACAAATATAGGCATACATAATCTGATGTGATTATCTCATCGCAAGCCTATGAGACCTATAGAAAGTACAGAGCGTTCCTAGTATTCACATTAATAAATACTGGTATCCCACTGGACAGAAATGGAAAATAACTCCAAATGGCTTCTAATCTTCAATCGGATACTCTTCTTCCTTGTTTATTGTATCTGAAAATATAATCATAGGGAGTATGAGTTTATTTAAAAACTCAGTAAGTAAATAACTGTACTATATAAAATATCAAAAGTACAAATACCACATTTTCTCATATAATCAATTATCTTATACATCGAGTAGCATGAGACTCTAACCCTTTCAAACTTGTAAATAAGATTTCATAGATATACACCGAGTAGTATGAGACTCTAACCCGTTCAAACTCGTATTTATGATTTCATCTATTTACACTGAGTAGTATGAGACTCTAACTCTTTCATACTCGTGCATAGGTTTTCATAGTTATACATGAGTAGTATGAAACTTTAACCCTTTCAAACTCATGTATTAGATCCCGTAGATCTTTGCTCATTAATAAAATAGTGAGAATTTATCACATAGTACAAATACCATGAAATAAATTAATTTATACATACTTTTATTCTTTTGAATGTCTGTAAAAATATAGTCATCTGAAAGATTGATTGCTTAATATCTAAATAATATTGTAAATGTGATTTATATTGTACTTTGACTAATAATATCAAACTAGCTTAGCAAGGTTATTCACTTACCTTGATATTTGTCCAAATTTACCTTGTTTCACACTAGAATTTGTGTAGAAAAATTTCCTAGTAAAAGATATCACAAGGAAAAATAAGAAAAGGAACAAAATCATGAATATATGAAATTTTTTCTAATTGCTACAGTAACGGTTGCTACAATAACCGCTAATGGTCAACTAACCCCCACCAACGCTACAGTACTTTGATCAAAGTCGATGCTACAGTAATCGCGAAAATTGGGAAAAATTTTCTCAATAAACAGTAACCGTGATTTTTCCTTCTAAGTTTTTCATGATTTTGAGATCAAATCTTCATCATTTACCTTGATTTCTTCCATGGGTTTGTATCCTTGATGTATAAGGAATCTTTTGACACCAAAATCCCTAATTTTAACCCACAAACAAAGTCTAAATCTTCAATTTTTCATCTTAATCCTAAAAACCAAACTTCCTCCAAATTATCTGATAAATTGAAGTTTTAAAAAAATCAAAGAGATTGAAGCTTACCTTAGATCATTGTTAACCAGTTGAACCAAACAAATGATCAGAACTCTGAAGATCAAAGGAAATGATTTGAGAGGAGGATGAAGAAATAAGAGAAACTTCCACTGTTTACTTTTGCCTTGTTTCAGGTACGGGAATTATGAAGGAAGTAAGAAGTTTTTGTTTTAAGGTTAAGGGTTTCTAATGGGTTATTTGAATAACCCATGTGTATATATAACCCAACATCCAAACCCATCCAGTCAAATTACAATTAATGGACTAATTGACCATTCTTAAACTACTTTTCCATGAATTCCACCATTCTTAAGAATATACCCCACATGGTACAAATATTCAGTTCAGTCATTTAACTCAATTTTTATAAATAATATTCAAAGAGAACAATTAAATATGAAAATTAAAAATGACTAAAATAAATAACTAAAGTAACATTGTAAAATTCTAAAATACTCTCAAGCGAATTATACTTTGAAATTAATGGGTATTACATTGCCTATCCATGAATACTATGTTTTTGGGTATCAAAAGCAGAGGCACGAAAGGAGATGTGGTCTGCACCAAAAGGACCACGGAACGTGCTCGTCGCCAGCAAGAATCCAGTCAGGGGATGGTGGTCAGCGATGAGGAGCGACAACAGCATAGAAATGACAGACAGTGGTCATGCATGCACATCTGTTCTCACTCTCGCACTCTTAGGCTGTCTAACATAAAGTCTTTCATGTGGGTGATGCTCCTGTGCCTTTTAATGATGAAGACATAGATAATGTGTCGTGTTTTTTAATTATTTATATGAATGAAGATAATATTACTTAGTTATAATTATAATTGTACTTTAATTATAATTTTTACTAATAATTATAATACTTTAATTATTATTATTACTAATAATTGTAATTGTAATTAACAATTTATTAGTACAGGGACCAAAGTGAATAAACAAAAAAGTTTATAGGGATTAATTTTAACAAAAAATATATTTTTAAACTAGAGATCTCGATGAAATAATATAAGAGTTTATATCAAGCAAAAAATAAAATAAAAATTTTAGATAGGGACCAAAGTGAATAAATTGAAAATTTTATAAGAGTTGATTTTAACAAATAACAAAATATATTCTCAAACTAGGGGCCTAGATGAAGTAACATAAGAGTTTATATCAAGCAAAGGACACAAAAAATTTAGCTGGGGACCTAAGTGAATAAACAAAAAAGTTGTGGGCTAATGGTGAAATTAAAACAAAATTTGGTATAAATTATCAATTCATTTTGTTTTAAATAATGGACAATTCTTTTTGTTTTAAATTTAATTAAAAATTAAAAATTAAAAATAGTTAATAATTTATTTTGTAATTAGTAATTTATTAACACTTTAACTATAATAATACTTATTTCAAATCAAAAAATTAGTATACTTTATTAAAATATTGATATAATTTACTAAGTTAACTTTAAATAAATTAAAAATAAATAATAATGATATATCAAAAAATAAAATATAAAATTTATGTCATTTATGGTAATTTCATATTTTAAACTACGTTTGCACATTAATATCCAAATATCATATTTTGCACCAAACCACATTCACACAAATGTCTCCCAAACATAAATTACGTTCATCTAACCCTATCTTTTTTTCAACCATGTTCAATTAAACTTAATTTGCCCCATTCACGTTAGTTCACTGGCCTTCCAAACACACTCTGAATGTGGTTTGCACAATACATAAATGGAATGTTTAGGGAATCATTTACGTTCTGCCACTGTGATCGCGCTTCCACTCCAACCATGGTTCACACAACACTTTGTTAGGTTGCTTCTGAGATCACAAAACGTGGTTAGGTGGTGCATTTAACTTTTTTCTCCAATACCTCTTTGGTACCCCTTTGCTTTAGTTCACGTTCGAAAACTGTTTGTTATTCATATGGTATTGGTTTCCTCTTGTTTGTCGCATGTTGTTCTTTTCCTTTGATTTTCGTCCATTTCTTGCACTTTTCGATATGTTTTCTTCCCCCAGCTGACCTCCTATGTTCATCTCTGTTTTCTCGCCATTTGCGTGTAAATCCATGTTCGACTGTTTCATTACGTTTTCTCCCATTTTTTTTTGGTGTTTTTTGGTGCTTTGGGTTGCTAGCGATGTGTGAATGGAGCTCAAACCAGTGAAAAACTGCTCTTCGATCTCTATGCATGCAAAATTCGACGGGTTACAAAGTAGGATTCTTTGTGACAATGTCAACTTGAGAAGAAGATGGTTGTTTATTTTTGGTTTGTTTGGGGTTTGGGCTTCGTGGGCTGGGTTGTAGAAACATTGATAACTAGTAAACATTGATTTAATTGTAATTGGTAGTTAATTAATAATAATTAGTAATTAAGTAATTATTAGTAAAGTATTAATTAATAAAAAACAATTAGTATTTAAATAAATAATAATTTAAGTAGTAAATATTGATTGATTAGTAATTAATTACTAATTAGTAATTAGTGATTAATAGTAATCTTGATACAAAAAAGAAAAATAATAATTAGTACTTAATTATATAGTCATTTAATTAATAATTAATGATTGATGGCAATCTTGATACAAAAGGAGAAAAATTATAGTTAGTAATTAATTATTAGTCATTTAATTGGTAATTAGTGATTGATAGCAATCTTGATACAAAAGGAAAAAAATGATAGTTAGTAATTAATTAGTTAGTCATTTAATTAGCAATTAGTGATTGATAACATTAATCTTGCTACAAAAGGAACAAAAATTAATAGATAATAATTAACTATTTAGTCATTTAATTTGTAATTAGTTAGTAATTAATAATTTAGTAATTTAATTAGTAATTTAGTGTTTAATAGTAATCTTTATACAAAAATGGAACAAATTACCCCTATAAGTAAATTATATAATTAATTAGTAGTTTAATTGGTAAGTAATTTAACAACCCAACAGAACTTTTCACATTCACTCTAGATAATTTTTTTTTGCTTTTAGAATTATTTATTTTTAATAATTTCTCATAACCCAAAGTTATTGTATTTTTAATAATTTCATGTCTTGTCTAATAATGATTTGTTTTTTCAGCTAAATATTATTTGGTAAATGTAAGTTATCCAACACTAGTTAGATATATTAGTTCCTACAAATATAAGCATTATCATCTACTTGATTTTAGACGTTCACTCAGATTTTTCAATAAAAATAAAATATTTAATTACGATCACTTAAGTTTGAGATTTACCATTGAAAGAAATTTTGAAGTATGAAAGAATAAATTTGTAATTTTTTATCACATGCTTAAATTCAAAATTGAAACACAAGTTCAAATAGTAATGGCAACAATGACTATACACAATTTTATTATAAGGGATGCTGAAATAAATATTAAATTTAGTTGTTCAGAAAATGGAGATACACTTCAAGAAGAGTGTGAAAACCATGCTATTTCAAATTTCCTACTTAGCCTAAACATAATATTTTCATTTGAAATGGATTATGTTCGAGATGTATTTGGGATTAACTCATAGAGCATACACAAAACTATTAGCAATTATACGTATAAGTTCATTGCGTTGTAAAAAAAATAATTATACTTCTAGGTTTTTTGAAAATTTCCTTCATTATAAAAATGGACCTATAAATTTTGTTTTCTTTGCAATTATATTCCTTTTTTATTATTATTTACATTTATTTCGGTCATTTTATTTGTTACTTTTTATTTTAAGTAATTATAAATAAAAGCATTTGAAACAAAAAATGAATAAATAAGAAAGAACAAACAAATATTATTTATAAAATAAATGTATTTTATTGAAACATTAATATAATTAATGACATTACAATTAAATGAGTGAAAATAAATAATAAGAGCATATGAAATAATGAAATATAAATCACATTTATTGTTTGCACAAACTTAAATTTACTCAAAATCAATTCTACAAATCATGATTAATTTACACAAAACTAAAAGTATATTTAGTTTGGACATTTCTTATTTTCGTTTTTATTGAAAATAAAAAAATGAGTTTAAAAATATGTTTGGTTGAGTTTAATGAAAATATTTTCTTAAAAACATTTATTAAAATATACCTAAATTTAAAATATTAAAAAATATTTTCAGTATTTTAAGAAATAAAGATTAAAAATAAAAATTAAAAATATTTTTCACAAACTAAACAATCCCTAAATTTTTTCAACTATTTTTCCAAATAGACACTTACTAATATGTGCTATCACAAATTAATTTGATAATATATACAATAGCGAGAGTCTGCGAATTAAATTGGAATATATATTTTCGATTTAATTTTTATGTATAATTTAATATGATTTTATACATAGTTAGTTGAAGAAAAATATCTAACAAGATAGAAATAGAAGCCACGATTTAAAAGAAAATTATTATTTTATAAATAATAATTATTCAGATGTTATTTGTAGGGATTATGTAATATGATTGTAGTAAGTCATAATTGAAATCTGATGTAAAAGCTTTATTAACATGAAGGTGAACAATTTTGTTTAAATGTGAATATATAAATATATATATATATATATAAATAAATTCACGGGGCATTTACCAATTTTTGTAGTTTAGGAATGTGTTTGCAAATGAATCATATTTGGCAAAGAGTATCTGCATTTTTTTTTAAAAAAAAATCTATCTAGCAAACTTTAATGTTATATGAAGAAAAAAAAAATCAATTTTCGTTAAATTTCATATATTAATAGTCATGGTAAGAATAAAATTATGATTTCATAATATACAAAAAGTTATAGATTTGATAAAAAGTAAATTAAATAAAAAATTTATAAAATGTGTTAAAATATAAAGAAATTAAATATAATATTTAAAATAATATTAAGTTGAGGGTATTAAAGTCTACATAAAATAATCCAAATCACTCCAACTTCCAACCTGCATCAGTGGTATTGCTTATTTATTATTGAATCTTAGCAACATTCTGTTCATTTCTGTTCTGGAGCCATTATTGTGATAGCCAACGTGGACGTCGTTGTATGGCTTCATTTATTTCTTCTTTCAAGTCCACGTCATATGCGTTTGTTTATAAAAGCAACAATTATTACCGGATTTCTACCAAATGGACCACCAACATATCACTCTGAATTGGCTTATCTGCCCGTCAAATACTGTGCTTGGCAAGCGAGAATCATTCGATTGATCAGAGAATTTCCTCACATTGTACTTACTTTATTGAATTAATATGGGCAACATTTTACTGAATGTTTTAAACCGCTGATTTCAATAGCCTTAATTCGTTTAGTAGGGTGTCAGTTAGCAAAAATTCATATTCACTATTTTTTTAATGAATAATTATTTGATATCTGAACATTAAGTTATAAGTGTTAATTAATTTAAATTTAAATCAAGTAAAAATATAATAGGTGAAAAAATTTTTTTTACTAAATTTTAATACAGTTACATTTTCAAAAATTAAAACTTAAAACTTCTAATTAAAATAGATTAATTTTTTACCAGTTAATCTGCTGTAGTTTTCTTTCTTTTCTCCTAGTGTAAATTGGTAAAAAGTTAGGTATAATTTTTAGGTGTTTGTTATAGAATTCCTTGACAGAAAAATGACGAAGTCGATATTTTTGACAGTTTAGCACCATGTGATTGGGTGCTTGAAATAAATTCCTCCTTGTGTCTTTGTGTATTTATGGAGGAACTTGATGATATTACCGAACAGTTGAGGGACTTAACTCAAACCTAGTCGTCCCAAACTTTCTCCTCTGACTCTGATTCTGACAGTTCGGGTGATGGTGGATGCAGGTTCACTATATCTGATACAGTGGTGGAGACTTTCAAAATCAAATAAAATCGATTAAATTGATAAAAAAATTGTTTAAAATTAAAAAATAAGTTTAAATTAATTTTTAAAATATGAATTTTGATTAATTCAGTTACAAATTTTATATATTAAAAAATATAATATATATAATTTTATATTTTTATATTTTTATATAAACAAAATTATTTTTATATATTTTAATTAATTCAGCCTATTTATTTTAATTAAATTTGTCTCTTTTTTTATATTTATATATATTATTAAAATAAAAAATAAAAATTATTGTAAATAAAATTGTCTAAAATTGAACTAAATTGTCCAAAAATTAAAACTAAATAAATTCATAATTTTGCAAAACTGATAATTACGATTCAGTTTGACTAAAGTTCAAAACTAAATCGAATCGATCCTATGAACTCTCCTAAGGCAAGAAAGAGCATGAATAAGAAGATGTTTGTTGTTTGTTCCATCAAGAGAGCTCTACATGCAAAAGCAAGTGACATGAATGCCCAGCAATCCTCTTCTAGGTGCCATATGCGCAACAGAATGTTGAATGTTCTTATACCGTCTGATTGGTATAGGGCCCATACACACATGTAGGTCCCATACAGATCGGATGATGTGAGAGCTTGTGTGGAGCTCACATTGGTCAAATGACAAAGAGCGCTCAATACTCTATTGGACATATAACACTCGTAAAAGAATCCGAGCTTGAGATGAGTAGGATATGAGCCTCGTTGCACGCGATACTGCCCTCATTCCCTTATTAGGGCATTGGGGCCAACTCAGACTCAAGGAAGATGGACTGAATAGAGCAAGAGGATGCTCTCTTCTGCTTTTTATGCACAATGCTTGCTTGCTGTACGTTTATGGGTTTCATCTTACTTTGTTGGTAGCAATTAATGGCCCAGCTTATTCTTTTCCTCTTCAATCTTTTGTTATCTAAAAATTGTTGCCTAGATAATCTATATATATAATATATATAAAAAGAGATTCGTGGTTACGTAAATTAAGTCAGTTATAAAGAGATATATAAAATATATTAAAGGCTCTTCTCGGATTAAAACAAAAAAAGGGGGGGGGGGGCACGTATACATTTTATAATTTGTCAGGTATTGTTTTTTCTAAACCGTTGAGTTAGTAAAAGGAATTTTTGCTAGGCTTTTAAAGTATTTGGCTCATTTAAACTATTAATTTTAAAAAATAATTGCTCAAATTTTATGATTTTTTTTAAAAAAATAAAAAATTAAATAAAAACAGTATCATGAAATTTTGACTTTCAAAGCAGGTAAATGATCTGAAGTTAAATGAAAAATAAAAAGGTGATCACTTGAAGTCAGCTTTATCTTGTTATTGTCACATCCCAAAAATTGAGCATGTGAAAAGATACTACTCATTTGATAAAATTTCCAAACATACGTTATTTACATATATTCTGTAAGGTTTTACATTCAACCTTAATCATTCATTCCATACTACAGAATTATACTCATCTGATAAGCAAATATAGACATACATAGTCTGATATTTCTTTCTCATCGCAAGCCTAGGAGACCTATAGAAAGTACAGAGCGTTTCTAGTATCCACATTAATAAGTACTGGTATCCCACCACACAGAAATAGAGAATAATCCCAAGGGGTTTCTAATCTTCAAACGGATACTCTTGTTCTTTGTTTTCTGTATCTAAAAAAAAATAATCATAGGGAGTGTGAGTTTATTTAAAAACTCAGTAAGTAAATAACTGTACTATATAAAATATCAAAAGTACAAATACCACATTTACTCATATAATTAATTGTCTTATACATCGAGTAGTATGGGACTCTAACCCTTTCAAACTCATGAATAAGATTTCATAGATATACACCGAGTAGTATGGGACTCTAACCCTTTCAAACTCGTGAATAAGATCTCATAGGTATACACCGAGTAGTATGGGACTTTAACCCTTTCAACTCGTGTATAGATTTCATAGATATGCACTGAGTAGTATGGGACTTTAACCCTTTCACACTCGTGTATTAGATCCCGTAGATCTTTACTCATTAATAAGATAGTGAGAATTCATCACATAGTACAATTGTCATGAAATAAATAATTTCTACATACTCTTATTTCTACTGATCATCATATACTCCCATATGAAAAATTAATTGCTTATTATCCAAATAATATTGTAAATGGGACTTATATTGTACTTTGACTAGTAATATCAAATTAGCTGAGCAAGGTTATTCACTCACCTTGATGTTTATCCAAGTTTACCTTGTTTCACACTAGAATTTGTGTAGGAAAATTTTCTAGTAAAATATATTACAAGGAAACATAAGAAAGGAAACAAAATCACGAAAATACGCAAAATTTTCTGACTGCTACAGTAACGGGTTGCTACAGTACGGTTTGCTACAGTGCCGGTTCACTACAGTAACGTTGACTGCTACAGTATCGTTGACTGCCGACACTACAGTACTGCTACAGTAACCCCGAAGAAAATTTTCCAGAATTTTTCCGAAATCTCTGGTCGCTACAGTAACTCGGTTTTTGCAGAAATTTCTAACAATTTCATTCTTTCCTTTCTTGTTTCAAAACCAGAATTTCAACTCTTTTAACCGATTATAACTCAAATATAACTTCTAAAACAACTGAGATTCATGAATTATCATCAAAATCTTCAAGAACAAAACCTCCTCTGATCTTCTACATAAACTGAAATTTAAGGAAAATAATCGGATTAAAGCTTACCGTTGATCCTTACAAAGCTTTTGAACCGAACAAATAATCGAAACTCTGAAGATCAAGGAAAGGATTTGAGAAGAAAATGAAGAACTGAGAGAGAAATGCTTTTCTGCCTTCCTTCGGCTGAGTGAAAAATGAGGGGGTACTATTGAAACTTTATATTAAATATTTCTAATGGGTTATTCAATAACCCATGGGTATCCATAACCCAACATCCAAATCCATCCAGTCAATTTACAATAAATGGACTAATGGACCATTCTAAAACCACTTTTCCATGAATTTCACCATTCTTAGAATATATCCCACATTGTACAAATATTTAGTCCAGTCATTTAACTCAATTTTCATAAATAATATTCAAAGAGAACAATTAAATATGAAAATTAAATATGACCAAAATAAATAACTAAAATAACGTTGTAGAATTCTAAATGAACTAATTAGTAAATTATGAAATCATATTTGTTCTAAAAATATTCATGTATATTGTTTATTTTTACTTTATACAAATAATGTTATTTATTTTTACAAATGAAATTATGTATCTATTTTATCATTCATTTGTTAATTATTAAATTGGCCTACATAATTAATATTTGTATTAAATTAAGTTAATGATATTTTTTATTTAGCTATCTTAAAATTATAATTTATCAATTTATAATATTAATAAAATACATTATTTTTTTTATTGTTATGACAATTTTTTTATCTTGTTAAAAAATATAGAATAGTCATATCATGTTAAGTAAATTAAAAAAAAAGTACACTAAAATATAATTAAAAACTGGTAAAAAAAAAAGAAGTACACTAAAATATAATCGAATTTGGCCTTCAAAACATCTCCCCTTTCCTTCACGAGATTAAATTTGAAGTCCGTGTGTCAGAATAATTCAGTGCATGCGCGAATATTATTCAGTGTCATATCTTTTCAATTTGACTATTAGTAACAATTTTTCAACAAACAATCCGACCAACTGTAATTATGCATTGTAACGTCATTTCATTAATACTATTTTACATCTACACATCACGTTTCTGCAATATCTCACAATGAACATTCAATTCATTCTCTATATATACGTAATGAAGTTCATCGAATCACCACTGCAAAAATCCCTTTGTCTTCAAATTTATTACTCTCAGATAGCAAAAAATTTCTTTATTCTGCTCTATCCAAACAGAATGAGTCAGCAGATTACTGCGTATGTACATCTTTACGGAGAAATTACTATCTCAGACGAGGGTGACACTTTCATGTCCGAAAATATGACGATGATGCGGCTGTGCGAAGGAATTACCATGGATGAGTTTAAAGACTGTCTACGTGTTTAGTGTAGCTTACTCTATAACCAGGCTGTGAGCAAGGTTTGGTATCGATGTCCTGTAAAATTGTCGCCACTTCGTTATCGAAAGGTGAAAATGGAAAATGACTATCAACTTCAAGCTGCGGTGATTACACACCTCGATCACTTTCAAGATCAGGCGATGATGGAATTATTGGTAGAGCTCAGTACAGTGGAAATCGATCTGAGCACTACTATATCAACCTACATGACAAATCTAGACTTGTAGTCTCAAGTACAGCAGGGTTTAGACTATCAACTATGTGATCCAACGACTCTCTCAATCCCCCAGTACTACTCACAGCCAAGTTCATCAGATCAAACACTTTTACTATCTGCTGCATATGACATGGGCTTAGAAGATAACATATCAGACGAGTTAAATGATCCCGACTACGATCCAGAAAATTTTGACAATCACAGCGATGACGACAACGACGATACCACAGACGTAATTACACCGTCGGACATGGCTCTCATGACGAATACATCATCAACTTTTTTACATTAAGTTGACGTTGATCGAATGGGAAACGACGACACTTGGCATACCAATACGTTGGCCCCTATTAATATTCAACAGGAGCTATGTAAGGATATGCGGTTTGCAGATGTCCTTAGTTTAAGATGGGCAGTAAAACTCTATGTTGTTCAAACACACCAAACGTTTCGAGTAACACTGTCAAAGTGTGGGACCGAAGATTACAGGTGCCCGAATTATGGAAATGGCTGCGAGTGGAGGGTCAGAGCAGTGAAAAAATCACCTGCACACCCGTATAGGATCACCAAGTACAATGGAGACTATACGTGTCTGTCGGCTATAATGTCTTAAGATCATGAAAAGCTAGACTCCGATCTGATAGCCTCTTGTATTACTCCTTTGGTCTCTAAAAAAGGTGATCTAGCGATTAGCCAAATAATAACCATAATAAGGAACACATTTGGGTATACTGTATCATACAAGAAGGCTTGGCTTGCAAAACATAAAGCTTTGTCATTTGTTTTCGGAGGTTGGAAACGGTCCTACAATTTGTTACCATGGTGGTTAAACGATGTTCGTCATTTTAATCCTGGCACTGTGTACGAGTTGGACACTCACCCACCAACACGTAACCAAAATGGGAAGGTTTATTTCAGTCGTCTTTTTTGGACCTTCAAGCCGTGCATTGATGCTTTCGTCCATCTGAAGCCTATACTACAAATGGATGCGACACATTTATACGGAAAGTATACAGGACAATTGATAATAGCTGTGTCACAAGATGGGAACAGAAAGATAGTTCCAATTGCATTTGCATTGGTCGAGGGTGAGACCAAAGAGGCGTATCAATTTTTCTTGTCACACTTGAAAACACACGTGACTAAGAATCTACAAGATCTTTGCATTATCACAGATAGAGGAAAGGGTGCGTCGGCGGCTTTGGAAGATGCAGAAACTGGGTGGAAACCACCATATGCTCATTGGAAGTTTTGCATTCGTCATTTGGCTGACAACGTCAAAAAAGAAACGCACAGCAAATACTTACGAGAAAAGTTTATTAATATAGGTTTGCTCTTTTTTTTTTTACTAATAGTATAGTTAGTTTCTCAACTGAGACTGTGTATATGGATAACAGGATACTATTTTGAGCGCCATCGGGTGGATGCAGAGCTAACAGCTATACGAACCTGGTGTGCCACAGGCGCAGACTATATAGCAGATATACCACTGGAACAGTGGTCTCGTGCGTACGACACAGAAGGTCTCTGATGGGGTCAAATGACTACAAACCTTGTCGAATGCATGAATGTCATCTTCCTCAGGATGCGGCACTTGCCTGTGCTCGGATTGGTAAAAGCAACCCTATATAAATTAGTAGAATATTTCACAACACGAGCTACGACCATACAGGCACAGATTTTAGCTCAAATCACCGACTTCTCAGAGATTGTGATGAAAGATTTGCAAATAAATCGCGAACGCGCAAGAAGGTGTGTAATGATTGATTTCAATCCACAAAGGTCTTTATTCGAAGTGGAAGAACCATTTGATGAACTAAACGGACAGTTTAGGCGTACTTGCAAGCTGGATCTTAGTGTTGGAATGTCACGACCCGTTTTCTGAGCACATGACCGGCACAATGATGAATCTCTCATCACTGTAAGCCTTTCGATAAATATATCAAATTTTCTTATCTGAAAATCATAGAGATGATTTGCATGTAATAATATATTATCAATTTAAAATACATTATTATACTGACATACAAGCCAAATGTCGAACCCCTGACCTAGATGTCCTAGACGATTACAGAGCAACATAATCTATAACAAAAGAGGGGTCTACCCGACAACGGGAAGGTCCAAAGTGATCTACTCCTCTAGCAGATATTCTTCGCTGGCAACCTGATCTGAACAAAAAGGTTGTACAAACAGTGTGAGCTTTTAAACTCAATGAGCGAATCGGCCTCGTGTTAATAAAATTCAAATACATTACCAGTCATGCAAGCATATCCAAAGGCTCATACTCAACCAATAGACAGAAGATAAAAATTCATCCAATTCAACAAACGTTACTAGTACTCGTCAATGGCAATATATCCCAGAGAGCGCACACAGGCCGGCTCACCAATTATGTATATTTCCGCCATGACGCACAACATCATCCTCTTACATACAAGAAGATAAAAATTCATCCAATTCAACAAACGTTACTAGTACTCGTCAATGGCAATATATCCCGGAGAGCGCACACAGGCCGGCTCACCAATTATGTATATTTCCGCCATGACGCACAACCTCATCCTCTTACATACAAGAAGATAAAAATTCATACAATTCAACAAACGTTACTAGTACTCGTCAATGGCAATATATCCCGGAGAGCGCACACAGGCCGGCTCACCAATTATGTATATTTTCGCCATGACGCACAACCTCATCCTCTTAGCTAGGGCGCCTCACGGATTTATCACCAATCCGGGCTATATCCCTACTGAGAGAATCATTGTCTCCACACTCATTGGTCAAGACACCCTGTCAACCGGGTTTTCCGCCTTGCCGTGAGAGGGGGTACTGTCCCGCTCAATCACAATCAATAGCATTTCATATCATAATCAGAAGCTCAATATAATATTCATCCATATAACAGGTATAGTATATAATTATATTATAGCTTTATAAACCACAATTCAAGAGATTCAATCTTCACATCATCATGAGATACTTGCTTTTTCTTATCCATACTTCTGGATTAATTATCTCATTATATTCGTCATTCTGAATCCAATTTCCCCCTATGAATCTTGGGAGTGTCCTACGACATACTTTTTATCACCAATAATGCTAAAACTCTATTAAAACGGGGTCGTTTCACTCACCTGGATTCCGTACGAGTATCACTTCTTTAAGTCGTTACGGACAAGAGTACACAGGTGAATTTCAGTGTTTTGCTACGGAGATTTTCATGAAAGATTAGAGAAAATACTTTAGGATTATTTTCGTACAGATACTGTTCATATATACGGTTACTATTCATACGTACGGTCACTATTCATACAGTTACTATTTATACATACGGTTACTATTTATACCAGAAATAGAGAATACAATCTGTAAAAGAGTACACCAGGTAAGTTCCCAGGAAATAGTGGAGGGTCACACTGGACACACTTAAAAACCAGGTCTTTCCTTAGCCAGAACTTTCCTACACATGTATTCTTCACAGTTTACATTCTATTTCGGTAATCAGAGAATCAAAATAACATATAAACAGCTAAGGACAGTTTTTCTGATGTGGAAGATCAGCCAAGGCCGCAACCACAGAGCATACTTAAGAAAATAACTTCTAAAATTTGAAAGACATAGAAAGGGCATAGTATCCTTACCTAAGCTGAAAAGGAAAGGCCCAAAATCTCAGAGGCCTAGATTTGGAGTAAGAGAAACTTAAGGAGAAAAGAAGAGAAGTTGAAGGTGTGAGTTTAGAAGTGAAATGGAAGGGCCTATTTATACCAAAAGTCAAGGGTACTATTTGATACTATGCACTAATAAAATATTCAATTTACTATTTATAAAAATGACATTTCTTACTGTGCACCACTATTGGAAACTTAAAAGGAAAACTATCCTTTCACCTTAAACCTTTAAGTTTCTTTTCAATTCAGTCCTTTCACTTTAGTCCCTGAGGGTATTTTTACACATAAAACGTCATTTTCTCCCACGAACTTCTTTCTAGTTTTCTCTTATGACCAAACCACATCTAGTACTTGACATTTCGATTGTATAAATGAACAGTATCGTATACGTAAATAGTATTATACTAGTGAATAGTATCGTATACTGAAATAGTAACAGTAGTTTATAAACAAATATTTATATTTTATTTTTCTTGGGTATTACATTATCACCCCCTTAAGAGAATTCGGTCCCCCGAATTCAAAACTCATCTCAAGACTGAAATAAATGTGATTACTTCGTCCATATCTCATCCTTTGTATCGCTTTCTTCCAAAACCTCATCACACCCTTGGTGAGATTTACAAGAATATTATACCATTGACTGTGAACTCTAAACCGCATTATCAATAATTTGCATAAGACTTTTGCCTTTTCTAAACAACAAGTAATCTCTTCCTCATCAGTTTGATCTTTTCCACAACCTTTTGTACTATAAAGTGTCTCATCCTCATAACCTTTACCAAACTCAAACCACCTAATCAGGGACGAACTCTGTCTCTATGTAAAACCTCAAATATGTGTCTTCTCAACAGTGGCACGTGGTCTTTCCAGTTTATACTGAATATCAGAACACAAGCTACCATACACATAGCTTATAACTTTTACGAATACAAGTATCCTACCCGAAGGCATCATTTTGGCCATAGGCAATATTCTTGCCCGAAGGCGATCATTCTACCTTAAGGCGATACTCTCAGCTGAATACGTCATATAAAAGGAAAAATCACGTAAAATTATTACATAAATCTCTAGGAAGAACAATCCCAGAAAATGTGTTAAGTAAATAATATACTCCTCATGCATAATTATATATATGGAAATTCCTCTCACCTCAATGACTCATATAGAGTCGTATCCCTTCAATGATTAGGGCAAACCCATAGTTCTCTATGTATAGGTTCATAAAATACTTATTTAGCACTCCTCCATAGCTGAGAAATGCAATGAAATATCATTTTAGTAACTCTTCTCAGTCAAAAGGATATTACCATACTCTGCTTTAGAATTTTCATAATCAAGTACGAAATATAAGTCCAACATTTTTTCATTCCTCAAGTTCTTTCAGTAAAAGGAATCACTTCAACAAAGAAGATCTAAATACTAACTTAAATTTTATTTCTAGTACATAGATAATTTTAATACATGAAGCTTAGACCAAATATAGCTTTAGATACAAACAAAAGAAAGAATAAATTAAGGACGAGGAGGCTTTTGAAATGTAGAAGGTATTCCAGGTCTAGAAGAGGAAGGTGCTTCAGACCTTAAGCAGGAAGCTAATCGTTGCAGCCTAGAAAGGGTTTTTGGAGGAAGCGCCTGATAAATTTGGCGAAGAGCAGAAGTTACTCCGTTCATACAGTCAATACACCTTGCTTGTTGGTCACGAAAATTTTGAGTTGCAAACATTGAATGTCTATCAACTCGATTAGCTAGTTCTCCGAAACGACGGTTTATCAGTTTCTCTTGGTTTTCAAAGAGACGATTTATTAGTCGCTTCTGGTCCTCTGTCTTGTATTCCAGGCTCTCTATCTTACGCTCCAGATTTTCGATCTTACGCTCCAGGAATGCAAGCTTATTTTCTGAGGATGTTGCAGTACTGTCTCACTTGAATGTATTTTTTTTTTGAAAAAGAATATATCTTGAAAAATTAGATATTCATTATTCATTATTCTTTTTCAAATTATGCAAGGTTTAAGGGGGAGCATAAAACTCTTTCAAGTTTTATTTTTTGGCTCATTTCATTTGACATGAGAAAAATTTTTCTAAAATTTTCTTTTTACATGTCAATGAAATCAATGATAAGTTTTGATGTATCCTTACCCCATACTATATTGACATCTTCTGACATCCTGACTTAAAGAAGGTATGTGCTTTAACTTCTATATATTGTGTTCCTTACACCTTTTTGTTGATGTCAAATAGGGGGAGAAGAAACAATAGAAAAATATGTATACGTGCTTATAACATTGCATTCATTATCTTGTGATACATATTTTTCTGTGGTGATTTGTCATCATCAAAAAGGGGGAGATTGTTGACCCTAAGGCTATATGCCATAAGTTTCGATGATGACAAATGTATTTAAATAGTAGCATTGATATATATAAAGATTAATTATCATATATATGCTACAAGTACTTAAGCATGATTATGTTATTTAATATGTATGTTGCATATATTGAATCATGCTATTAAACTAACCATTGGGTTTGCAAGTAAGATATATTTTATAGGTTGGTTCAAAATAAGAAGAGTGAGCATTGTATTGAAGAACAAGGAAAAGCAATATCATGCTTCACTCAAGGAAAACAACATGCAAGGATGAAGTTCCAAGAAATGAAGAATTAGAAGATTTGAAGTCTTGGAAGCTTGGATGCATCAAGATAGCCTATGTGTTTACATTAGGTATATTTTATATACGCTAGTATACTTGTGCAACTCAATGATTTAGATTTGCATACATTGGCTCAATTATTTTGAACAAAAAAATAGTGAGATATGAAATTTTACAAAAGTTAGTTTTTGACCTTTGGTCACTCTTTATATCATATCTCATAAACAAAAAAATCATTTTTTCAAGTATCTTAATCTCATTTGATAGTAGACTCAAAGATCTTTCCAAAGGTATATTATTTATTGAAAACGGAGTCCAAATGAGAAATATATAACTATTTAAAATATAGTTTGAAAAACTGAAAGTTGATTATTCTGTTCTGACCTATAGTCAGTATTTTGATTATATCTTTTAAAAGAAAAATAATTTTTGAGTAAAACTTGGCTCATTTGAAACTAGACTCCAAGAGCTTTCCAACGGTATATTATTTGTTTAAAACGGAGTTCAAATGAGGGAGTTATGAATTTTTAAATAAAGCTCAAAATCTGGACTGCACTATAAGTGCTGTAACGGCTATATAACGGCTAGTTTTGTAAAATCTTATATATATGACCTTAGATACACGATTTTGAGTAAGAACAAAGTCCTACAATGTGATATTAACTTCTTCTATCATCTTTGAGAGAAAGGAAAGCATTCTTGAGCCAAATCTTGCATATTCTCTATCATTAGAGTTATTAGAGCTTCATTTGTTTTCATCTACTCTTTAGAGAGAGTTTCTTTGTATTGTTGATTTTGATCAACACATATATTATTCTGAGTTGAGGTTCGCAAGTACCGGTGTTGGAAGAACTTGCTTTGGGTTGAGGAGGAGCCCGGATTCATAAATTCTCCATTGTGGTTTCGCAAATACCCGGATCGAATTTGCGTGGTTGTAGTGGTTTGCAAGTACCCGGATTAAACTTGCAATTATAGTAGAAATACTCAAGTGGTCTCTTGAGGACTGGATGTAGGCTTGGATTAGCCGAACCAGTATAAATCTCTGAGTTTGCTTTCTCTATCCCTTACTCTTTAATTTGTGCATATTGATATCTATTCTTTAATTCCTTGATCTTTATAATTATTTATCTTGACAGCACATTGATTTTCTGTATTGTATTTATTATCCTAAGCATTGTACTTTTACAGAAAATCATTTTAACTTCCAATTAATTCTTGTGAAAAATTTATAAAACCCAATTCACCCTCCCTCTTGGGTTCCAACCATTACTTTCATGTGTAACCATGAAGATATATCATCATCTACACATTTCATTCTATCCAAGTCATTTTGATTTCACATCTCTATGAGTATATGTAGGATCATCACATATTCTCCTTGATCGTAGCCTTCACTCATTATGCATGAATAACATACATACATGTAATTACAACATGATTCAATCAGTTATGTATATCATACTCAACTGAAGGCTCTCAAGAACAATACAATAAAACAGAGAAATGCATTTCAGTTTATCATAAAAGCATCCAAGGCAATCTTTAATGGTTATATCGTCAACTTCTTTGAATTTCGGAAAATGCCAACGGGAGAAATGGGAAAACCAAGTAAAATCGGCCGCAGATCCACCGAATATTAACTTTCATGGTTTTGGCATTAATGCAACGCGCTATCGGTGTGCACGTCTACCCTAGACTTCTGGCTTCCAGCTTGCAGAAATCCATAGGTTGATCGTGTAGGGATGCGGTGAAGAGATATCTTCTTTGTCTCTTAGTCCAAATTTTTCTCTATAAAAACCTTCTCAGCGTTCTCAGTTACCACACCACAAAGAGTAATAATCTCTGAGCCTACAATCCCCCAATATTCCTCTCGCCTCATACTCTTACAAAAATTTCTAAATTTTTCCAAATCATGGCCTCAAGGAAGTACATTGATCTCACAGTAGAGGCTAAGGAAGAAGAACTTGACTTAAACTTAAGTTTATGCAGGGACAAGGGCAAAAGACCTCTCGAGGGACCTCAAGAGAATCAAAAGGAGAAGAAGATGAAGAAGAATGAGGAAGCTGAGGAGATTAGCACAGGCCATAGCTCGGAGGACAAAATCGCCTGTTTAGAGCAGGAGGTGAAAAACCTCAAGAAAATGATAGAAGATCTGGAGAAGTTAACCAAACGCAATAACGCGGCAATGACTTCGAGAATAGATAGGTTCTTCTATTGGTCCACCCAGTGCTTCTGCAATCAACAGCAAAGAAGTGTTGATTGTATGAATGGAATTTACACTACCCTCCGCGATATTGCTATGTCTCTTGCTCCAAGGAATGGTCGAGGGGTGATGATACAATACAACCCTCCTAATCCAAGACCACCTCGCTTTTAGATTACTCATGCATGAGTAAACTTCTCTTTCCTTTTTTTTTTTTTTGCAATGTAATCCTTCAATGTTTTTTTTTAATGCAAGTGGTTTCTTTTATTGGCTGGTACCCTAAAATAATATAGCTACACAAAATCAATCATGAATTCAGCTTATAAAATCCACCATATAGAAATTTGATCCGATAGCAACGGAATCAAAACAAGTAACAACTTTTCCTTGACTAAGTTCAAAAGTGTAGCCACATCTGTCTAAAACTAAAACTGAGAACATACTTCTTAAGAAGAGATAAGTCTCGGAGGGAAAGGAAATGAAAACATCCTACAGGACCTTCAGTAGAGCCGTCTCTCTATAGTTGTGCCCGGGTTCACAACGATAGAGGAGGTGCTACTAAGGTTACCTTGCTCTGTAATCACTAGGAGACCTAACAACCATTGCTCTGATACCAACTTTGTCACGACCCGTTTTCTGAGCACATGATCGGCAAAATGATGAATCTCTCATTACTGTAAGCCTTCCGATAAATATATCAAATTTTCTTATCTGAAAATCATAGAGATGATTTGCATGTAATAATATATTATCAATTTAAAATACATTATTATACTGACATACAAGCCAAATGTCGAACCCCTGACCTAGATGTCCTAGACGATTACAGAGCAACATAATCTATAACAAAAGAGGGGTCTACCCGACAACGGGAAGGTCCAAAGTGATCTACTCCTCTAGCAGATATTCTTCGCTGGCAACCTGATCTGAACAAAAAGGTTGTACAAACAGTGTGAGCTTTTAAACTCAATAAGCGAATCGGCCTCGCGTTAATAAAATTCAAATACATTACCAGTCATGCAAGCATATCCAAAGGCTCATACTCAACCAATAGACAGAAGATAAAAATTCATCCAATTCAACAAACGTTACTAGTACTCGTCAATGGCAATATATCCCAGAGAGCGCACACAGGCCGGCTCACCAATTATGTATATTTCCGCCATGACGCACAACATCATCCTCTTACATACAAGAAGATAAAAATTCATCCAATTCAACAAACGTTACTAGTACTCGTCAATGGCAATATATCCCGGAGAGCGCACACAGGCCGGCTCACCAATTATGTATATTTCCGCCATGACGCACAACCTCATCCTCTTACATACAAGAAGATAAAAATTCATCCAATTCAACAAACGTTACTAGTACTCGTCAATGGCAATATATCCCGGAGAGCGCACACAGGCCGGCTCACCAATTATGTATATTTTCGCCATGACGCACAACCTCATCCTCTTAGCTAGGGCGCCTCACAGATTTATCACCAATCAGGGCTATATCCCTACTGAGGGAATCGTTGTTTCCACACTCATTGGTCAAGACACCCTGTCAACCGGGTTTTCCGCCTTGCCGTGAGAGGGGGTACTGTCCCGCTCAATCACAATCAATAGCATTTCATATCATAATCAGAAGCTCAATATAATATTCATCCATATAACAGGTATAGTATATAATTATATTATAGCTTTATAAACCACAATTCAACAGATTCAATCTTCACATCATCATGAGATACTTGCTTTTTCTTATCCATACTTCTGGATTAATTATCTCATTATATTCGTCATTCTGAATCCAATTTCCCCCTATGAATATTGGGAGTGTCCTACGACATACTTTTTATCACCAATAATGCTAAAACTCTATTAAAACGGGGTCGTTTCACTCACCTGGATTCCGTACGAGTATCACTTCTTTAAGTCGTTACGGACAAGAGTACACAGGTGAATTTCAGTGTTATACTACGGAGATTTTCATGAAAGATTAGAGAAAATACGTTAGGATTGTTTTCGTACAGATACTGTTCATACGTATGGTCACTATTCATACATATGGTTACTATTCATACGTACGGTTACTATTCATACGGTTACTATTTATACGTACGGTTACTATTTATACCAGAAATAGAGAATACAATCTGTAAAAGAGTACACCAGGTAAGTTCTCAGGAAAGAGTGGAGGGTCACACTGGACACACTTAAAAATCAGGTCTTTCCTTAGCCAGAACTTTCCTACACATGTATTCTTCACAGTTTACATTCTATTTCGGTAATCAGAGAATCAAAATAACATATAAACAGCTAAGGACAGTTTTTCTGATGTGGAAGATAAGCCAAGGCCGCAACCACAGAGCATACTTAAGAAAATAACTTCTAAAATTTGAAAGACATAGAAAGGGCATAGTATCCTTACCTAAGCTGAAAAGGAAAGGCCCAAAATCTCAGAGGCCTAGATTTGGAGTAAGAGAAACTTAAGGAGAGAAGAAGAGAAGTTGAAGGTGTGAGTTTAGAAGTGAAATGGAAGGGCCTATTTATACCAAAAGTCAAGGGTACTATTTGACACTATGCGCTAATAAAATATTCAATTTACTATTTATAAAAATGACATTTTTAATAATGCAGTTACTGTGCACCTCACGCGTGGAAAATTTTTCTGTTATTACTATTGGAAACTTAAAAGGAAAACTATCCTTTCACCTTAAACCTTTAAGTTTCTTTTCAATTCAGTCCTTTCACTTTAGTCCCTGAGGGTATTTTTACACATAAAACGTCATTTTCTCCCACGAACTTCTTTCTAGTTTTCTCTTATGACCAAACCACATCTAGTACTTGACATTTCAATTGTATAAATGAACAGTATCGTATACATAAATAGTATTATATGGGTGAATAGTATCGTATACTGAAATAGTAACAGTAGTTTGTAAACAAATATTTATATTTTATTTTTCTTGGGTATTACATGGAAAGTGCGATTGTGGAGAATTTCAAGCTCTGCATTTTCCATGTCAACATGCAATAGCGGCATGTTTAAAGTAGGGTTTTGACTACAATCGACTGGTCAACAATGTTTTTCGATTGGAAACTATATTTAAAACATATCAGGGAAAATTTTATCCAATCGGAAGTCAAGAAGATTGGCCAGTCTACAATAGACAGAAGGTGCTGCCTCACCCTCAAATGACTCGAAAGCAAGGACGCCCAAACTCAACGCGCATTAATAGTTCAATGGATTATAGGCAACGTGGGTGTAATATCCGTTAATTTCGAAATATAATTCGCCTAAGAGTATTTTAGAATTTTACAACGTTACTTTAGTTATTTATTTTGGTCATTTTTAATTTTCATATTTAATTGTTCTCTTTGAATATTATTTATGAAAATTGAGTTAAATGACTGGACTGAATATTTGCACCATGTGGGATATATTCTAAGAATGGTGAAATTCATGGAAAAGTGGTTTAAGAATGGTCAATTAGTCCATTTATTGTAAATTGACTGGATGAGTTTGGATGTTAGGTTATGGATACCCATGGGTTATTCAATAACCCATTAGAAATATTTAAAATAAAACTTCAATAGTACCCTCTCATTATTCACGCAGAAGCAAAGGCTGAAAATTGAACAGTGGAAGTTTCTCTCATTTCTTCATCCTCTTCTCAAATCATTTCCTTGATCTTCAGAATTTTGATTATTTGTTCGGTTCAAAAGCTTTGTAAGGATCAAAGGTAAGCTTTAATCTCATTATTTTCCTTAAATCTAAGTTTATATGGAAGATTAGAGGAGGTTTTGTTCTTGAAGATTTTGATGATAATTCATGAATCTTAGTTGTTTTACAGATTATATTTGAGTTAGGATTGAGTTATAGTCGGTTAAAAGAGTTGAGATTCTGGTTTTGAATCAAGAAAGGAAAGGATGAAATTTTCTGGGAAAGTTTCTGCAAACTCGAATTTACTATAGCAACCAGAAAATTTGGAAAAATTTTTCGAGTTACTGTAGTGTTTGCAATCAACGGTACTGTAGCAGTCAACGTTAATGTAGCGAACCGTCACTGTAGCGAACCGTACTGTAGCAATAAGAAAATTTTGCATATTTTCATGATTTTGTTTCCTTTCTTATGTTTCCTTGTAATATATTTTACTAGGAAATTTTTCTACACAAATTCTAGTGTGGAACAAGGTAAACTTGGACAAATATCAAGGTAAGTGAATAACATTGCTAAGCTAATTTGATATTACTAGTCAAAGTACAATATAAGTCTCATTTACAATATTATTTTGATATTAAGCAATCAATTTTTCATATGAGAGTATATGATGATCGGTATATTTTTTTTACATAAATTCAAAGGAATAAGAGTATGTAGAAATTATTTTATTTCATGGCAATTGTACTATGTGATAAATTCTCACTATCTTATTAATGAGTAAAGGTCTACGGGATCTAATAAATGAGTTTGAAAGGGTTAAAGTCTCATACTACTCAGTGCATAACGATGAAAAACTATACACGAGTTTGAAAGGGTTAGAGTCCCATACTACTCGGTGTAAATAGGTGAAATCATAAATACGAGTTTGAAAGGGTTAGAGTCCTATACTACTCGATGTATATTTATGAAATTTTATTCACGAGTTTTAAAGGGTTAGAGTCTCATACTACTCGATGTATAAGACAATTAATTATATGAGTAAATGTGGTATTTGTACTTTTGATATTTTATATAGTACAGTTATTTACTTACTGAGTTTTTAAATAAACTCACACTCCCTATGATTATCTTTTCAGATACAGAAAACAATGAAGAAGAGTATCCGCTTGAAGATTAGAATCCCCTTGGAATAATTCTCTATTTCTGTCTGGTGGGATACCAGTACTTATTAATGTGGATACTAGGAACGCTCTGTACTTTCTATAGGTCTCCTAGGCTTGCGATGAGATAAAAACATCAGATTATGTATGCCTATATTTGCTTGGAATGAATGATTAAGGTTGAATGTAAAACCTTTCAGAATATATGTAAATAACTTATGTTTGAGAATTTTATCAAATGAGTAGTATCTTTTCACATGTTCAATTTTTGGGATGTGACAGTGGGGAACCTTCACGATGTGGAATCTGCAGACAAACCGGACACAATCGATCAACATGCCCATCTCGTCCTGTCTTACCAGACCAATCAGATTAAATAATATTTTATTTGTACGATTATATTATCTATTGAGATTTTAAAAAAAATTCTCATTCCAAATTGTTAGACTATTATTTTGTCGTACGTGGCTTAGGGTAAACAGAAAAATATTTCACAAAAAAAATTATTTAATAAACAAAATTAAAATCTATAATTAAAATTATAGATATACATCTATATAAAATTACAAACTATAATAAAAATAAAAAAAATTAAACAAAAATTAGTATTAATATAGTTACATATTGAGTCATTAAAACTTAAAAAAAATATAAATTATGAATATTCTTAAATTTTTCAATAAATAATTAAAAAATATTAATTTAAATCTTTTAAATTGCTAACAATAATTAAATACATTTTATTCAAAGTATTATGAAAACCATTACACATTAATAATAATTATATATGTTAATTTAATAAAATAACAAATGACAATCTCATTATTGTCATAACAATAAAAAAAATAATGTATTTTATTAATATTATAAATTGATAAATTATAATTTTAAGATAGCTAAATAAAAAATTTCCTTAACTTAATTTAATACAAAAATTAATTATGTAGGCCAATTTAATAATTAACAAATAACTGATAAAATAGATACATGAATATCATTTGCAAAAATAAATAACATTATTTGTATAAATTAAAAATAAACAATATACATGAATATTTTTAGAACAAATATGATTTCATAATTTACTAATTAGTTCATTTATTATTCACGTTAATTAAAATTGGTTGGTTCATTGAAGGACATTGTTTCTCATTTAACAATAATAAATTTAATTAATGATAATTGTAATTGGTATTTTTTATTTTTTAATATCTACTTTTTCATTACAATTTATATATTTTCATATTTTTATTAATTTAAAATATAAAATTTGAGAATATTCTTAAAATCTAAGAAAATAATAATTAAAATGAAACTAAATATTATAAAAAAATGAAATAATCATGTATAAAATAAAATAATCATGTATTTATTTATTATATAATTTTAATTTCTTTCATAATTTTAATTTTCAATAAAAAAAATTCAAAAAAGTGGTACCAAATTCGACCAGGGGCTGGTCGAATTTGATGTCTGAAATTAATAAAAAAAATAACCTGCAGCAAATTCGACCAAAACTTGGTCGAATTTGCTGCATTTTCCCACTGAATTTGACCACGAGTTGGTCGAATTAGCCAAAAAGTTAGTATATAGGAAATACTTTTGAATAGTTAGTATACGCGAAAATTTTTTTAAAAATAATAGTACCACGATAAATACGCCCACATTGCTTCCTTTATACACACACATATTCTAAAAATTCTGACCGTTTGTTCAAATGATGTATATAACTGCTTTTGGCATGTAGAGAGAATTATGCTCGAACATCCACTATGCTTTCCAAAGACTGGGCTGATACAGGTTCATGCTATTAAAGGAATCTGAGGAAGGAACCTTAGAACCTGTCCCAATTGTGAAGGAAAAAAGCAAAGAGTATAAGGGAAAATGAAGATATAATACAGGGTGAAAGGATTCATTGACGTTATGTTAGGATAACGTGAAATGAGAACCATTCGATCAAAATTTGACAATCAAAATTAACAATAAAATACTTTGAATTTTAACAATAGCAATGAAAACAATTAAAAATTGATAGATTACAGTTACGTGAAAGGATCTCTTCTCTGGTAGATGATGGTGCTTTTAAAGGCAAGAATGCTTCTGTCCTGGGAGAAAAGAGCATTACTGATGAACTTTGTCAGAATTCTAAGAGGACATGCTCTGGAACAGAGATGTCAAATGAAGCATTTAAGGAAACTGAAATTCCAAAGGAGCACACCGAATGCAACAATAACAACATTGAGAACAGCATTGATGTTGGATGCAATAAGTCAATGAAAGAGGCTTCTGAAGCTAGATCTGATGCAAATAAAAAGCATAGGAAAAGGAAGAGATCTTTGACTCTCGATGTAACTACACAAAATTTAACAAAAGCACAAAAGATAAGTGAAGAACTAAAGGAGCAGGTAGAATTTAATAATGACAAATCTGGGGATGCGATTGAATTTCAACACAATAAGGTGTCTCAAGAACCTTCAGATACCAGGTCTCCTGCAGAGAAAAAGCAGAACGGAGAAGAGAGAAATGAATGTGAAAGTGCTTTGGAGGAAAAGAGATCTATGGTTAACTAGTGATTCTAATAAAGAGACCTTGAAGCCAGAGAATGTTTCTCAGCACTCTGTGGATTACCTGAAGAAGATTAAGGCTCTCTTTGAATAGCATAGCTTATTAGAGCTTCTTTTTTATTATAAGTGTTTTATATAAAAAAAATATAGTGTTTGAATAAATTTAAATAAGTAACTTAGGGCCTGTTTGGTTTGTGAAAACATTTCCTGTTTTCATTTTCAATCTTTATTTCCTGAAATGCATTTTCTGAAACACTGAAAACATCTTTTTGGTGTTTTTAAATTTAGGCTTATTTTAAGAAATATTTTCAAGGAAACGTTTTCAGTTAATTCAACCAAACACATTTTCAAGTCCATTTTCTGTTTTCAATGAAAATGAAAACAGGAAATGCCCAAACCAAACAGGCCCTTATTAATTCCCAAAAAATTATTTTTAGCTTATTTTATGAAGCCAATTTTTTAAGTCTTCAAAAAACTTGTGTGAAAACTCAAATTCAGATGACATGAAAGTTGTTTTGCACTTTTATAAGATAAGTATATCTCTAATTATAATTTAAAATTCTATAAAAACTAAATCCTTCACCTCCCTCGTTCTCCAATTATAATTTGAAAGTACTTTTTCAAATATGTATCCAAATACTAAATAACTTAATTTAAAATGAACTTATAATATAAAAATTTTTCATATAAAGTCATTTTTTATAAGTATTTAAATAAGCTGTTTACACAAATGAGTCCTAAAAATAACAGTGATACCAATCAACTAAACATTTGATGATGCTGATCCACCGAGAACCAGTGTACTAGGTTTAAAGAGGAAAGGGAAGAGGAATTTATTCTTTTTTGCAGATATCAGTGTGATCAAAGTTGCTGGTGACAACATTGAAATGATAACAGATGCATGCGAAAAAGGCACTACATAGTAAATAGAAGAAATTCTAAGGACTATTGTGCCATTGATATGAAGGTATATCCTTCTGATTTGAATGAGCCCAAGGAGGTAAGGTAACAAAGGATAACAAGCCTGACATGCATGAGAATATTGCCCCTGACCATTGTCATTTAAGTGAAGCTGGGCAGACTGAGCGATCTCAAGAAGGAAGAGACCTATAACTCCTATATGATCCTAAGCCAATGCTTATCACTATTCCAGAGGGAAGAGGAAGTCGCAGAGATTGTTGAAAAAATTGAGGAAAATTGTCAGTAAATAAACTCTTAGAATAAAACGGGTCATTTTGAGATGAAACTTAGGTCACAAAATAGCAAAGAGATATATATAGAGAAGGAGGGAGAGAGAGAGAATTGTGTAACCCAATGTGAAAAAAAAATGGTCAGGTTAGAAACTCTAGAACCAAGAGGTGGAGGCTCACTATCCCAAAGAGATGATTAATTTTATAATTAAATTTAAAAAAATAATTATAACAAATCTGATCATAAAATAGTAGAGATAGTGAAAATAGTGAGTAATAGTTAGTTATAAAGATAATATTATAATTAAATATAAAATAAAACAGATAATTATATATAATAAACATAATTCATATCATGTTATATATAAGTATGAAAATAATTAAATTAAATTTTCAAAATATTTTTACAACAATTTAAAATATCTCTTTTAAAATACTCTGTTTTTCACAACAGAGATTGACCGAGTGGACAGCAAAGTGGTGCAACCTCCTAGCAAGCTGTGCTGCACGTGCCTTGGTTGTAGTTGATTATGCTTATCTATTGCAACCTCCTATATGGAACATTAAGGATCAAATTCTGTAATCACTTTACTATAGTTTACTGAAATTGTTTAGCTAACAGTAATGTCTCATTGGTTTCAAACTTACAGCACATTACTGAACTTCTCGGGACGTCCCTTTATTAAGTTTCTAAAATACATTTTCATGTAAGGAAGCTCTAATTTTGTAGTCGGTGACAAGCAATTGCAAATTTGAGGGATGTGAACTATACGAAGAGGGAAATAAATACGTTGATAATTTTGAAAAGAAAGGAGGGGCTTACGTCCCAGCCTTCTTGGAAGTTACATATATGTGGTCCAACACTTGGGAACACGATCTTTTTCCTATACTTTAAAATGAATCATCCAGAATAAAATTTCTAATTAAGAAAACAGAATCTTGATCTTGATCAACAATCCACGAGGGGGGGATAAGAACATTCTCTTCTTAAAAGGAATAAGGGACGATACTATTCCTCCTACGAATTTTGAATTTATGTTTGGCTTTAAAGTTAAGTACGACGTTTGATCTAATATAAACAGTTAAATTTTATAAATAACGACTTATATTTGATGATGTTATTTTTTTAAAAAAGTAGAAAAAGATAAACAATATCTGAAAATTTGATTTATTAGTTATAAAATCTAACGATTCATATTGAGTCAAACACTTTGTTTGATTTTGAGCCCATGCACATGATCCTCTTCTTTTCACCTACTATGTTGAGTTGATTTTGTAAATGATTTTCCATAACCCCGTTTTTTTAAATGCCAAAAAATAAAGATTACACTTATATAGAAGAAAACAAATAAAAAGATTAAAAAACCTCAATTGAGATTTTTTTTTATTTGGAATTCAAAAAAGAAAAAAAAGAAAAGAAGAAAGGTGATTTATTTTTCACTAATTATTACCTTTTAACGACTCATGGTATTTAGCCTAATTTAAATCGTTGAATTTTACAAACAACATCTTAAAATTTGAGTCATCAATTGTGAAATTTAATAATCTAGATTGAGGCAAATATCTTACTTAACTTTGAGGCCATCCATAAAATCCTCTTCTTTCCACCCACTATGTTGAGTTGATTTTGTAACTAATTTTCTATATCCCCTTTTTTTAAATGCCAAAAAATAAAGATTATGCTTATAATTATATAGAAGAAAATAAATAAAAGGATAAAAAAAAACCTCAATCGAGATTTTTTTATTTGGAATTAAAAAAAGAAAAAAAGGAAGGAAAGTGATTGATTTTTCACTAATTATTACCCCTCATATTTTTAGATTTTTTTGTTCAAATTGAAATATTTGAAAACGAAAATCAATAATTGAATATTGAACTATTTTTTTATTGAGAAAGAATAGGTAAACGTTTATTGGGTTAATTTTTATCCCAATTATAATTGAAATTAAATCCTTTAATTTTGGATACAATTTTAATACCACCTGACCAAAATTTATTAATAAACAAATTATTCATGTACTAAAGTATTCGAATTCCAATTATAATAAAAGTCAAATAAAAAAAAATTACCCATCACCACCCTCAACAATCCATTTCTCGTTAACCCCATTTTATGTATTTATTTTATCTTCTAGTTATCTAATCCACCCCGAAATACCGAAGGTGATATTCACGAATACACAAGTGCATCACCTGCGCCGTCCCAATAGCAAAACCTTGGTGATGCTTGCCGCTAATCCATAAAACCCCCATCGAACGATTCATCTTCACTCTTTCGTTTCGCTGAATGGCTCTGCAGACTTCAACGTCCCACCGTGACGATGGCAAATCCGATTTCAACACCGTCTTCATCGACACCAACCTCGACACTCACTTGGCTCTGCTTGTTTCCGACGCCGACACTGTTTCTGATTTCAGAAGTAATCCCATTTATCTCTTCTTTCTCATCGTCTTCTTTATCATAATACCAATCTGTTCCCTTTAACTTTGGGCTGCCCTTTGGTCTCAACAATTTAATTGTGGATTTGTGTGTTGTGCATTTCGGATTCAGCAGACTAAATCATTTCTGTATTGAATATTGGCTCCTACGCATAGCTGACGATTATGCTTTGAGGTTGTTTTTCTATTTATTCATCAATGGGATTAAGTGTGTGTATGGACACAATGCACGCAACAGAAAATTTTGAAGAGTAAATGCGGACTAATTTCAACAAACTCCACTATTGCATTATATATGATTGCCTGCAGTAATCTATGGCCTTGAAGAGAAACTTTAAATAAATTAATAAATCTATCAATGCTTTACTGCTATCGATAATGCCCAGTCTCCCTTTGAATATAAAAAGTAGGAGTTATTGCGAGTTGCATTATTGGGAAAAAGATCTTTTTTGAGCATAGCTTTATCTTGATATACTAAGTTGTGATGAACATTTTCTTAACCGTCTTTGTGCCTGGAGATCGACAAGTTTATGTTAGTATGGCATGACTTGCTTTTTATTTTGAAAAATAATTCTTCTAAAAGTTCTGACCGTTTGTTCAAATGATATATACCTGCTTTTGGCATGTAGAGAGAATTATGCTCGAACACCCACTATGCTTTCCAAAGATTGGGCAGATACAGGTTCATGCCATAAAGGTATTCTGCTTGATCCTGTTGGCTTCACTGGTGTTAAAACCATAGTTGTTTGATTAAATGATACTATTAACAAAAGTTGTTACTGCTGTAGGTAAAGCGCAAAGGCCTTTTTTATCACCTATCAGATTCCATGTTGGTGAGAAGTGCCTTTAGTGGGTTCGGCAAGAGCTGGTTTCTAAGTGTTGATGCTTCTGCATTGATGGAGCATGAAAAAAACCAAATTTCAAATTCTCCTACTTCTAGTAACCAGGTGGCCTGCCGTGGCATTGCAAATAAAGCTTTAATTTGCGCTATTGATAATCCTCTCAGTTGTCCATCTAAAAGGGTGTCTGACTTCAACTCTTTTGAATCACCACAATTTGAGAATAGACAGGATGAGAAGAAAGAAGTTCCTTTTGTTAGCCCATGTGTCTCAGAGCATAGTGGGAAAGGAGTTGCTGAAAATTTAGAGACAGGTGTCAAACGATCTGGCAATGATGACGCCAAAATTTCAACACCTGGTCCAATTCCTGAAACAAAAGGCCAGTCCTGCATTAAAAATGAACTTCCAAGTTCACATATTGAATGTGAGGTAGATGGATCCAGCCAAGGAAATAAAGATGAATGTAATGTATCTGAGGAAGGAACCTTAAAATCTGTCCCAAGCGTGAAGAAAAAACGTGGGAGTATCAGGAAAAAAGAAGACACAGTACAGGATGATGCTTTTAAAGACAAGAATGCTCCTGTCCTGGGAGAGAATAACATCAATGATGAAGCATCTAAGGAAACTGAAATTCCAAAGGAGCACTCCGAATACAACAATAACAACATTGATGCTGAATGCAATAAATCAATGAAAGAGACTTCTGAAACTGGATCTGGTGCAAATAAAAAGCACAGGAAAAGGAAGAGATCTTTGACTCTTGATTCAAAAGAAGAGATGTTGAAGGTAGAGAGTGCATCTCAGCAGGCTGAACTACACAAATCTAACAAAGCACAAAAGATAAGTGAAGAACCAAAGGAGCAGTTTGAATTTAATAATGACAAATCTGGAGCTGAGATTGAATTTCAGCACAATCAGGTGTCTCAGGAACCTTCAGATACCAGATCTTCTGCAAAGAAAAAGCGGAAGGGAAAAGAGAGAATTAGAGATGAAAGTGCTTTGGAGGAAAAGAGAACTATTGTCAGTGATATAGTTAGTGATTCTAATAAAGAGACCTTGAAGCCAGAGAATGTATCTCAGCACTCTGTGGAAGACCTGCAGAAGATTAAAAACTGCAGTGCTGACCAATCAACTGAACATTTTGATGATGCTGATCCACTGAAAACCAGTGTACTAGGTTCAAGGAGGAAAAGGAAGAAGAACTCATCAAATCATCATCAAACAGCTGCAGGCACTTGTTCCAGGAATGATGATGAAGCAGAGCATTCCAGGAATTATAGTGAAGGTGTTCAGGAAGAAATACACAAAGATAGCCGAACCTCTAAAGGTGATCTACTCTGAAGTGGTTGTTGGAAAAAATAATCTGAACACTTTTATTGAAATCAAACTAGAAATAAAAGATGAAGTTTTTACAGAAATAAAAGAAACTTAATATATAAGCTTCTGATCTTAATGTTAACCCTTACTCTTTTTTGTAGATATCAGTGTGAGCAAAATTGCTGGTGACAACATTGAAATTGGAACAGATGCATGCAAAAAAGGCACTACATATAAAGTAAAAAGAACAGGAAATTCTAAGGATCATTGTGCCATTGATATGAAAGTACATCCTTCTGATTTGAATGAGCCCAAGGAGATAACTGAGGATAACAGGCCTGACATGCATGAGAATATTGCCCTTGACGATTCTCACTTAAGTGAAGCTGGTCAGATTGAGCAAGCAGGAGAAGGAAGAGAAATATCACTGCTCGATGATCCTAAGCCATTGCCGTCAGAAAATTGCATACCAATTAACCAGAATAGCATGGATGCAAACGTCAGAGAATTAAATGTGACTTCAAAGGTTCTGAAAGCAACTGGAACTACTGAATGTGGAAAATCAGAAAAGAAAAGAAGGAAGAGAAGAAATGCTAAGGATTCAGGTGGAGGAACAGCACCTACAGAAGGTTTGAGCTGTGTAGATGCTTATAAGAGTGATACATTTTCCATAGAATCTCATAAAGCAAAAAATTGCGATCCTACCTCTGGAAAGACAAAGACAGAGGAAAACCTTTTAAATAAAACAGAAGGGGAAAATGTACCTCTGGAAAAAATGAAAAGGACTTCTCTTTCAGCTATTGATAGGGAAGTGAATGGCATTAATGCTGGCTCCCTGGAAAAAATTAGCAAAACTGAAGCACATGCTGAGAATGTGAGAGAGAAAAAGAGCAAGAAATCTATGAAGAAACAAACCCCTACCACAGATAGTGTATCAGAAATGGTAACAAAAGATCAAGTTCTTGATCATAAAGAACAATCACCAACTTCTGAAAGCAGAAAACTTGAGGAACCTTCTAAAATAACAAAGAAAAATAAGTCTGCAAGCATAAAGTCCACTAATAAACCCAGTGGACCGATTTTGGAAGCTCCCCATTCTCTGCTAAAAGCAGCTGAAGGGAATTACAAACCCCCTTTAGTTGTTGCTGACACTGCTGTTGATTCAATGCTAGTTGGAGATGAAGATGATAACCATTTGGAAGCTCCCTCCAAAAGTGACAAGATTAATGCTGAACAACATTTTGCATCTGAGCAACAGCAGCATAAGGATATTGTATCAGATGACATTTCTGTTGACAAGAATGGCACAGATAGAACAGATATTGAGCTAATGACAAGAAAGAACAGGAGTAGACTTGGGATTAACCATGATAAGAATGTTTCAAAAGTACACAGAACAGGACAAGAAGTGCAATTATCTAGTCAGTCTAATAGTGTCACGTCTACCATTGAAGAAAACAAAAGGCCTCAAGTTAACAAAGCTTCTGGGAAAAATATGAAATTGGAGAGAAAAAATGAAGCTTTTCCTGCATCAGATTCTAAGCTGAAAGGCTTCAAGAAAATGGTTGAAAATAAAGTTGGAAAAGCTTCTGGGAATAATATTGAGGGAGTCATGAGTAAAAAGGAGCAAAAGAAGAGCTTGTTAGCAGGAACAATTTTCAAGGATGATAGTAGTGGCACCTCTGAAGATAAAGATGAAAAAGATAATCATTCCAATTCCAGCACTAGAACTCCATCGGATAATTCATTCTCATCTGACTACTCAGATGGGGATAGTCATGCAGGTCAGGTTTGGGAACCTTTTCTTTTTATCAGCTGATATATTGAATATAAGATACTCTTAAATCTGTCTGGGTGTGACCCTAGGTGGAAGAATGGGTTTTTGGTTGTTTTAATTAGTAGTTAATTATTTTATCATTCTAAGATCCAACGTTCAGAAATTTGTTCTCATCAACTGTTAGAATGTATTTAGGAGCTTGAAAGATTTGAGTGATTGTTTATTGTGCTTGGAATGTTGATGCACCCTCTTTTCTTCTCTTTCTTTTTTTCTTCCGAAGTTTAGATGAAACAGTTTAAAATTCAATGAGGAAATTTGTGCATTCTGGTTTTCAGAATGCTTAGGTTATATTCTGGTTTTGAGAATGCTTAGGTTATGTGCTAGAAGTGTTATTTCCTCATAAAATGGATCTTGTGTTTATGGTTTAGAATTTTGATGTCTATGGTTTGAATGACAATATTGGACTAAATATTTTTATTTTTTGAGCTAAATTAAAACAGGTTCATATGGCAGGAAAGGACTGGAAACTAGTGGAAGAAGTTCCATAAAATCATGGTAAGTTAATATTGCAATCATGCTGCTAAAAAGTTGGCAACTCATTTGCAACTTTGAGTGGCTTGTTTCTTTTTGGCAATAAATCTTAATGTTATTTAGTTAACTGGTTATTGTGACACATATAAAGGCACAGCTGAGTATCACATTTTGGGCCTTCCATAATATATATATATATATATATGGTATTTACAAATGCTGAAAGTAGACTATATGTATTTTTTAAGATGAATATCTCTCATCCATACTCTTCTGTTTAGCATAAGTTCAATTTTTACTGTCAAGATAATTGCTCTATGTGGATGGTTTATTCAATGAAATGAGCTTTTCGCATCTATCTTCAAATCCTCTTTGGAGACATCGCTTTGTTTCCGTAATGGTTTGGGCAAGGTAATTGCATTCTTTATTGCTATGTTTTCCTATGTCATATAACAGCAATAAAGTTTTAGGGGGAAGAGCTGGTTAACAAAAATAGTTACACTACATTTGGTGTCGCACCATATACTCTTCTGCCTTGTGGTTGAATCTGATTTGTCTGAGTCTTTCAGATCAGTTGCACTGTAATCTTGAAGACAAATATGAATGGTGTGATTTTAATTAGTTTGGAACTATAATAAAAAGTTTATGGTTGAGAATTAAGATTCTAAACCTCCATCCTTAACATATTGTTCCTTCATTTTTACATTTATTCTACGGAATAGAAGTTTTAGGGATCCTCTATGTTGTGTTTCACGTATCTTGATGCCAGCAGTAATCTTTAATTGTGCAGCTTGTCAGGCGCAAAAGCGATGCCCATTGATAGTATTCTTAGAAGCTCAAGCAGTTATAAGAAGGCTAAATTGACGGCCTCTCAAATGGAAGAAACTGAGAGTCAACAAGTTGATTTCGTTCCTGACAGTCTAGCAGACACATAAACTTGAGACCCTTGTTCTTTTTCGTCATTTATCCTGTCTACTGTTGTCTCTGTATCCCTGCTCACTGCTACGAGTTTTTGTTCCTGGTATGAGATCATGGTGAGAAAAAGCTCATCATTACTTCTTTCTTTTGTCGGAGAAATTTTCCTTTTACCTTATTTCCGAACAGAAGGAAGAAAATTGAGTCTGGTTTGCTGTTTGAGCACAGAACCTGTAATGTCTTGATTTATGTCTATTGGCTAATTTAATTATCGCAATGTTATATTTACTATAGAAATGAATCAGGGACTTTAGTTGATGTTTGGAAGAAATTTTGCATGCCAATGCCAAAACGATAGGAAGTATTTCTTTGCAATTTGATTGTGAAATTTCTCCCAGATCAGGTCTAGTTCTGACAACTGTTTATAGCTGAGCACTTGAGCTGTGAATTGATAGTGAAAATTGTTGAGCTATGAATGCATAAATATTTGATGTTTTGAAGCATCAAAATTGTTCTCAAATGTTATTACTACGTAGAAATAAAAGGAAAATGAAAGGAAATGAAAGGAAATGAAATTGAAAGTGCCCCAGTAGAAGAAAGTATTTAGTCATAGTAGTCAAAATCTAATGTATTAAGCAGCATGGGTTAACACTTTAATAAAGAAAAATGAAAGTGAAGAACCGTATACGCCTCCCACATTTAAAAGAAGAATTCAATACAATGAGGTATTACGACCCATGCCCCAACTGTCATCAAACCAAATACAAAAAGAAAGCATCTCTGTATGATTTTTTTTTCTTTTATACAATAAATAAACGTTATTAATTTATGACTTTGTTTAGTGTACGGCAATTCTTGCGGTAACAATTTCACTCTGCTTCGCCACTTCATCAAGTTAAATCAACGTAAGATGTACACCATGGTTTAGTTACAGAAAAAGTTTCGAAGTATATATATATATATATATATACTTAATTTCACATCTAGTTGCTAAAGTACTTTAGCTGATGGAATTACTAGGCATCTCCATAAATTCACTAACTTGAGTGGTGCCACAATATTCATATTACAAGAATAAATCCTTTAAGATCATTGGCAATAATTGAAATAAAGACTTTAACTTGATGCAATTTTGGCTTTCTTGGTAGTAAATACATAACTTGATCAAAACATAAGTACTAATGTTTTAGTTGCTGGCTTATTCTTTTATACAAATTTGTTCCCTAAAATTTATAACTTGATATATGGAGTTCTTCCCTTTAATCAAATTGAGTAACCTATGAAATTAGAAATAGAAAATGCAATTTAACCAACCAAATAAAAAATAAGATGGAGAAGGAAGAGTTGATTTCAGCATTGGGTACCATACAATACAAGACACAAGGAGGAAACTGTATAATTTATACATGCCACAAAATTCCTCTATCATCATCATCACCATCATCATCAACCAAACCTTACTGAGACCTCATCCTGTTGAGCTGGTTCAAAGCAGGCTGCAAAATGTTATACAGCACCCACAGAATAGCTGGTGCCACGACAAACAGCAGAAGCTGACCCCTATTGTCACTTGCAGCCTCGGCAATGGTGGCCATCTCAGCCGCCGAACCCTCTGGGGTCCACCCCACGAGCCCTGATCCCACCAACCCACCGAGCCCCAACCCTACGATCAACCCTTTGGTGCTTCGCATGCGGTTGAGCTGGTTCAGTGCTGGCTGCAGAATGTTGAACAGAACCCACGCTATGGCTGGGATTATGGGTATCAACAGAGCCAGCCCTCTGTTATCCCCTGCTGCTATTGCCGCTATCTGTTGGGCCGCCATGGCCGAGTCGGCGTTGCTCAGGGCTGCGAATATAGCTCCGGCCACGGCGGTGCCGGCGATTGTTGTTGATGGGGTTGTGGTCATCCTGGTTTCGGTTGGTTTTGTGGAGGTTAGGCCCTTTGGGAGGTTTTGAAGGGAGAGGAGGGAGGTGGGTTTGGAAATTGGCTTGGTGGGGTTGGGGAGCTTGGATGAATTGAAGCATTTGGCATTGGCCATGGCCATAGCTGCTATGGTTGCCGCCATTGATGGACCTGAAAGAAAGTTCTGTGCTTTGAGATTGCAATTGGAGATAAAAAGATGATATGCTTGCTTTGCTCTCTGCTTCTTTCTCTCTGTTTTGAGGCTATGATGCAGCTGAGGAATGAGAGAGACTGGAATATAGATTAAGGCTAAAGCCAAGGCCAAGTGTGAAAAATGAGATCCAATAGAATTGTGATCTGTAGATTCTTTTCTTATCCAAAAGAGTGTGATTGGTGGGATATGGACCTCATATTCAATACCCCAACCTTCCTGGCTTATCGCTTTGGGAATGTTTCTGGAATTGCATTAGTAGCTTCCAAAACGAGAAGTAGCAATTTACGGACTTGGGGACGAAAACGACACGTCGTATAAGTAAGTGTGAAGTAGATTGGGTTGGATACCATATGCCACACTGTCAATGTATTTTGGGCCTGGCTTCCTTCTCCTAAAACTTAAAGCCCAAATCATTTTCATTCTTAACTAGCCGTCTTGGTTCGAAGCCCGTATTTTGGGCCTAGCCATCTTGATTAAATAATGACCAAATAAATAAAATAAAACAAAGGAAGTTTAATCACGTGACACAAAACAAGACAAAATATGAGGAAGGGTAGGAGGGACTATTCAGTACTAATTGACAGCACAAATAACACATTGAATTTAGACGCATATAATATAAAAAGTTACGTGGCTTTAAGCATTTTAAATTTGACAAAAAGTATAGTTGATTTTTCCTTCTCATTAAAGAATTTAACAAACTCACAAGAAAATTATGATTTTATTAATTTTTGTACTTACTACTCAATTTGATTCTTCAAAATGTAATTTTTTTAATTTTCTCCATGGTTTTTAAGTCACATATGCCCTTCATTTATTAATTATTTTAACAAAACCACAATAAAAATATGATTTTATCATCAAAGCTTGGAAAAAAAGTTTTATTTCATTTTTTAAAAATTTATTTATCTTTGAAGTTTAATTCTCTTAATATTATTTTGAATTATTTTTGTCCTTCTATTTATGAAAGTTAGAAATTTAATTTTTTATTTTAGTCTTAATAAACAATAAAAAATTAAATTAAAATATTTATATCTCAACGGCCATTTTAAAAATTTAATAATTTCAACGACAAAAATAATAATATAATTTATGAATTTCATGTTAATGTAATTTTATTACACAGTGAATTAATTTTGATCATATATTCAATAATTTAAATTTGATTTCATCAAACACCAGATATTCACTGAAGTTCAGGTTAGAATTAGATAATTCATGACCTCATATTATTTTTCTCTCTTTAAAATATTTCTTTAATAAATTTAATATACATAAGTTACAAATGGATCAACATAATACGGGTTTGATGTTCACTCATATATCATTTTATTATTATTTTAATTTATTTATGATAAACTATTTTAATTTTCAAGGATTTGTATTTTTTTTTCATAATTTATGTTTTTTAAGAACTATGATCGTAAATATGAAATAGCTTGTCCGAAAAATTAACTAGTATGAACATGTCAAGCAGATTATTGTTAGACCGGTGGGTCATTTTCAATAGTTTAAAACCCAGAAACACAGGAAATCAAACCTTTGCGCTCCAATATCACAGCAAAAGCTCTGAATTGCAGTGATTGCTCAATGGAAACGCAATCTCCGTTGGTTCCTCTGCTATACTCTGTTTGCGTCATAACTAGCACCGAATAGTAGCTGCTAGCTAGGGTTTCTTCTTCTTCTTCTTCTTCTGCTTCGTCGTCGTCGTCTTCTTATTCTTCCGATGCTAGCAATCTCACAAATGGCGACTCTGCTACCGTCCGCGCCGAACGTAGCCTCTGCTCCTTTTGCGAACCGGACGAGCCCTCTCCTGCACCGAGCTTACCACTTCCACTCTCTCTCCAATTCCAGGCACTTTCTTCGCGGTTCGCTTTCCGTTGCGAGGTTCGGCTTCAAGCCTGGTTTCATTCCCGAACCTCATGGTGCCGAGGAGCTCATCAAGGACCTTCTTAATCGAGCTGACGCTTTTTTATACACGGTCGCGGATGCCGCCGTTTCATCTTCCGATACGGTGACAGCCACCGCCGAGCAGAACAACGATTGGCTGTCCGGTATTACCGGTTACATGGAGAGCGTTCTCAAGGTTTGAACCCCGACTCTTCGATTTTACTGAATTTTCTTTTATTATATTTGTGAAATTCGTTGTTGAAAAGATGAATTGAATAATCAACAGCATGACTGAGTTTAATTCAGTAGATTTGAATGAGATTCCGCGTTTGCCTCTTGGCAATTATCGTTTCCATTTCCTAGAGAAAGAGTATAAAGTTTCAGGACTTGAATTATAGCTCTGTTAAACAATTCCATGCTTATATCTCTGCGAAGTGTTGTTGCTGTTGCAGTTACAGGATTTCTTATCTTTGTGTCCATTAAATGCAAAATCTCATTATTTCCACTTGGCTATCAACATGCAATTCCTATTCTCGTTGTCATGGAGACGACTATGAAATTTTTGTGTAAAATAAAATATTTCAGTGAAATCATACCATGCAGAAGTTTAAGTGCTTAAATCACTACTTCAGTCAAATTTGTGTCAACCGAAAAAAATTTCAACCAGTGCTGATAATGCATATTATTTTCCTGTCTGGTGTTTGTAACAATCAACAAAAGTTGAATATCAACTGTTTTCTGATTCTTTTTCCTTTTAACTTCCAAGATTATTGAAGGTAGAATTAAGTTCTGCTTTAGATGCACGTATGACATTTGGTGACTTCAAAGATTAATTTGTGCTTCTCGTGTGAGTCTATTTCTGCCCTCATAAGTTGTCCTGGTCCTACATATTTATGAGGAAAAGTAATTCAAATTTTACAGGTACTCAAGGATGGGCTTTCTGCTTTCCATGTACCATATGCTTATGGTTTTGCAATTATACTCCTCACAATTCTTGTTAAGGCTGCCACATTTCCATTGACAAAGAAACAGGTTTGTCTGTACTGAAATGTAAATCAATGGCGTTGATGAGCTAAAAATAACCAATTCAAATGTGTTCTTATCATTTTGTGGATGTGTTTCTGAAGAACTTAATATTTTTTTAACCAATCTATCATATTTAGTTATGTTTTCACATGTTTTGCTTCTCTTATAAATATATGGTTCTGAGTTGCAGTGATATTGACATTAACATAGTTCTCAAGCCATAATAGGCGATAAAGTTTCCTATTGACTTCCATTATGATCCAGTCGTGTAAAATTGAGTAATTTTGCACAGGTAGAATCATCGTTGGCTATGCGGTCTTTGCAACCTCAAGTAAAGGCTATACAGCAACGTTATGCTGGTGATCAGGTATTTTATTTGACCTCTTAATGTACTTTATTCAGCAACATTATGCTGGTGATGAGGTATTCTATTTGACCTCTTAATTTACTTTCTCCAATAAAATGCCATTGATAACATGTAATTGAAGTACTGTGGGATTAGGAAACAGTCTTACTTTAGGATGTTTCATTGAAACCTTGTAACAAAGAAAGCTTAAGTTTGTTTTTATTAGAAAATGTAAACCAGCCACTTCATTTTTTTATAGAATTTTAATGTTATTAGTTATTACTTCTTTTGGTAGCATTTCAACTCTGCTTGTAGCCAATGTCATCTTTTTAATCCAAATGTCAAGTTTTGTTACTTTGTCTTCTTGCAGGAAAGAATCCAACTTGAGACTGCTCGGTTGTATAAATTGGCGGGCATTAATCCTCTAGCAGGTTTTCATGGCATAATTTGATTTAAAAGAAAGTTTGTGTATAGTATCTGTCAGTATGGGGCTTCCCAGAGCTTTCACATTCAAATCCTTGTCTCCTTGCAAATAGTATTTTCATAACTTTGTTTCTATAACTTCTTATATTTTCTTCAATTATATTCAAAACTATTGGCATCATTCTATCGTAAATAGGCAATAAAAATGGTTTACGAAGTGGAAGGCAACTAGCAACCCATTATAAAGCATTAATATGATGCTTATGAAATTAACATTAGTAATTCTTCTATTTAAATGTCCTCTTTGTCTTTTGTCCCAGGATGCCTGCCTACGCTTGCAACAATACCAGTGTGGATTGGGCTATATAGAGCTCTTTCAAATGTGGCAAATGAGGTATCATGCTTATTATGTTGATTTGCTCCTTCATAATCTAATTTTCACTTTTTGGGGGAGTTTATATATTATTACTCTTCCTGGCTAATTTTACATTTTTGTTCATTATACAAAGGGACTTCTTACTGAGGGTTTCTTCTGGATACCATCCCTTGCTGGTCCAACTACAATTGCTGCTCGCCAAAATGGAAGTGGTATCTCTTGGCTTTTTCCTTTTGTGGTGAGTATCTTACTTAGAAAGCTAAATTAGCTCTTTTTAGAATGTTTATCCTCAAATTTAAATTACATCTTTCTGGTCAACTTCATTGACTTGTATCCTCAAATAATCTGAGATTGAATTGTGAGAAACTTCCTTCACGCACGGAAACTAACAATTTAAGAATTTAAGATGGGATTGTTGACTGGTATTCCTATTTTATTTTATTTTATTTTTATTTTTAGGGTTGTAGAGCTCATTAGGGGGTGGATTTCAAGTTTGTTTTATTATTGTTTCCTTTACACTTTTTTCTTCAGGATGGTCACCCACCCCTAGGATGGTCAGATACATTGGCGTACCTTGTATTGCCTGCATTGCTGGTTGTCTCTCAGTACGTCTCTGTCCAAATAATGCAGTCATCACAGGTCAGTCATGTTGCATACACAAGGCAATCTGATACATGTAGGTTCTAAATTTAACTTTTTTTCCGTGGAACCCCATAAAAGCAAAAAACAAGAGGTTTGTTTTATGTGTTCACACATCCATATGTTGCTTAATTACTAATTGTTTGCCATGTTGACTCTCAGCCAAATGATCCCAACATGAAGAGTTCTCAGGCCTTGACTAAGGTCCTTCCGTTAATGATTGGTTACTTTGCTCTGTCAGTTCCTTCTGGTTTAAGCCTTTACTGGTAAGCAGAAATAGAAGCCTTTCATCTTGCATTAATTAGTAAACCATTATGTTGCACCTGAATATCTATTATATTATTTACATGGTTATTATTTACATATTTTGTGCAAGTTTTGCAGGTTCACAAATAATATATTGAGTACAGCACAACAAGTATGGCTTCAGAAACTTGGGGGAGCTAAAAACCCAGTGATGGAAGTGCATGATGATATAATGAAGGACGACCTAACGCAGATTCAGAAGTCAGTCTCTGAGCTAAATACAATGAAAAAGGAGGCCAGACAAGGTGAGAAGTTGAGATCGGAGTGGCCAAAACCTGGTGAAAGGTTAGCAATTGTGGATAGCCACGCTCATTTATTATGTTAGAGTATTCAGTATATTCTTCACCTCTTGTAACACTGTCCACTTTCTTGCTACTGCAGATTTAAGCAATTGAAGGAGCAAGAAGAAAGGAGAAGACAACAGAGAGAAGAAAAAAAAAGGAAAGCTGAGGAGGCAGCAGCTAAAGCAACTAAAGTGGGAAATGAGGTTGGAGATGAATTAGTTGCTGAAAGATCTCAGGCTGTTAATGCGGATAACGATCCATCCATTTCTGGCATTGTTGTAAATGGAAATCCAACAAGTGAGGACTTGGAGAGACGTCATAATGCCGCATCTACACCTCGGACAGATAATAATGAAAGTTCTGCTAATTTCCAGTTCAATGAAAGGAATGAGAAAAGTGTAGAAAAGGTATGATTGCATGTGTAATAGGACCTCTCCTCTCTCTCTTTAGAGTGCTTTTGTAATAGTTTTGAATGTATTCTGCTATTTTTTTTTTTGGCCAAAATATTCTGCTAGTTTGATAATGAGAAACTATTTGGAACTTGGAATTTGGAAATTATTTTTAGTTTTGTATTTCTTCTCTGGACCAAATTGGAAACTTATTTTTATCACTTTGAAGTTAATGATTTCATTGATCATACTGTTTCTTATGAGCCTAATTCATGATATCATAGGAAAGAGTAGAATTATACACAAATACGGCTGCCACAGATAACAAGCCTCCTGCAGAAGACGCAGAACATGTGACAAAGGATTGAGCGGCCAGAGGATATAGAAATTTTGCTGTTCCGAGATTGACTGGTCCATTGGCCATCTAAAGAAATATTAAAAAAGGAGCCACTCTGTGCATTTTGAGATCCTGGTTAACACTGTACTTCAGTATGACAGAAATGGTAGTACTGAAAAGAACTAAGGTTTCCATACACGCAAGGACATAGAGTTTATATTTGATGGCTGATTTTGCAGCTTTGTAGTTTGAGTTTGTGTTGTATGTAATTTTTTTTCCTATTGCATTAATAAAGAAGGACTGATGAATTTTCGTCAGAAACAGATGCATCGGACTACCTTAATTGTCATCTTGACACCGTAGGTATCATAATAGGCTGGCCTTAGCCTGGATCCTATTGAGGAAATATCTTGGTTCAGGAACTTCCATTATTTTGTTTTCAAGGTATTGGTCTGTGACAGGACTATATAAGTGAACTTGTTTGCCATTTGCCATGATATTTTGGGTCATTGTACTAATTTGGACACATTAAATTTTCAGGGTTTAATTCAAATTCGGCCAAGCTCATGACCCTTGACATGAAGGTATTTCTTGAGACACTAGAATATACCCACTTTTTTTCTTCTATAAATATTATTACTCCAGGCCATTTTCTAAATTGGGTTGGTAGATTAAAAAAAAATTTGGGTTAATTCTTTATATCTTTATTATCAAGTTTTTCAATCAAAACATAATTGTATGATATTTTAATCAGAACAAAATAAGTGTATAATTTTTAAAAATTTATATTTCTTATGACTTATGGTTACATGATTGATCTTAAAAAACTTTTCACAGGTATTCTATTTTAATTGGAAAGTTTAAAAATATAAAAATCTATAAATAAGTCTTTTCCATATCTTGGTTCGGCTGGTTCCTTGTGAGTTGTCACTGGCCATTGTGCGCGTGCTGTAGTTTGCTATTCGGATTTGGGCGAGAGAGGGTTGGGGCTTAAGTAAGACCCGCATGAGTAGGCACACACCCACCACGCCACCCTTTTTGTTTTTTCCTTTTCTTGAAGGATTCGAAACTTTGTAACAAGAAATTAAAGTAAATCATTCTTTCCATCATTGGATCCGGAGGCTCAAATCGAACAATGCATTTCCTAGTAGGGTTAGGCACCAAAAAAGCGTAAATAAGCTGGATAAAGCATTTGATGGGGAACATTGGGTTCCCCTTTGTCTTTCCTTGCGCACTTCTCTCTTCAACTTGGATTTTGCCAGCCTCATAATGGGAAAGCAGGTATCCTTTGTGAAATCCTACAGGTCACATGGTCTTCCGCATTGTTTCATCTTGAATTGGTCAGTGAGCCCTTGATTGTATATGCTTCATAAGATATGGTGATTATGAACTTCACGTACAACATGGGTTTGGAAAACTTGACTAGTCTCAAAAGGAGGAAGGTATCGTTTTTAAAGCTTTAGTTCGTATCTCAGACACATGATTCAAAATGAATCAAATCAAACATAACCCCAAAAAAGTGAGAAATAAGAAACTCCTTGGTAGAAAATAAATAACAAAAGAGAAGTTAGTTGGCACAAGTAACAAAGTATAAGCATCAAGTGCGTTGGATTGGGTAAACATGAAGAGCCCCCATAAAGAGGAGGTAAAGTGGAGACAATATTGAGCATGATACAGCAAGCCTATGGTCTAGTACATACCAAAAAGACATGCAGTAACTTCGAATGAAAAGGATTTTTGAGAATGGTATTATAATAAGTTGGAAGTTTTTATTTCTGCAGATAATAGGCAACGGTTCTAGATTTGGAGACGAGACACAGATGGATGGCTTGTCCGCGATTGTTGGACAGAGGGTGACACGCATTGTCTGCAAAACCATGCCAAACATTTCGCGGTGCTTCATTCTTCACTCTTAAATATTTCGTTTTTCTTTAAAATTTATTCTTTATTTTTTATATTTTTATTATATATACTAAATATTTCAGACAAAGATGAGAGTATGCTGTTTAATATCGTCTATGAAAATAATTATTTTGAAACACAATAATGCTGAAAAAGTAGAATAGTGATAACAAATATATACACAGTATTAACTTTCATTTGATAATTAAAAAACATAAAATTATTGGATTAACCGGTTATCGTTATATTAACACATTTTGACTTCCAAAATTAACTTTGCACATAATTATGTAGTACATCAAATCAACAGTTGGAACTTACAAATTAACTATTGACGGTAGGACCAAATTCTAATTTCTTTCTTTAATGACTTCTTTATGAAAATAATAGGTAAGCTGTCCGCTTTTTAGATAGAGAGAGTGAAGCTTTTTTGGTAGCTCTGGAAAATTCATAAGATTCTTTCACCTTTAAGGGAAAATTCGTTAAATCTTGTATGTAACCTAGGTTTGGTAAATAGCGAACAATGTTAAAGCAACAAAATATTGCCAACAATTATACCAGACTGTTATGGCAATAGTATCATTCCTCTGATTCTGATTCTTTGTCTCAAGAAATTGTTTTGGTTTGGTTTTCACTTTTCAAGTTCCAGTATTTTATTTGTCCAAATTATTGAAAAAAAACTTATCATTAGCTTTTATTATTTATTTTTCCTCGTGTCATTACACAATTTAAAAGCACTTTTATCTAAATAAAAGTTCTCCAAACATAAATAGGGATTTCAATCCTTGCTCCCATATTTGAACAAAATATAGACAAATATATTGTGTGTAAATTCAATTTATAAGAAATTATTAATTTGTTTTTTAACTATTTTATGAAATTTATAATTTTTATTATTATTTATTTTTAATTAGGTTTACCAATAATGTCATGGGCCAAATTACAAGCAACGGAAATTCACATAAATATACTGTAAAGGAAAATTTTGTTTTGAGAACAAAATAAAAGAAATATATTTATGTTTAAAGGCCTTATTTTGAAGTAATGAAAAAATAGTAAGAAATTATCTAAATTACTCTCTTAAAAAATACTAATTGAGATATATTCATATTTTAATTGAGATATATTCATATTTTAAAAAATTACTCTCTTAAATTACTCTCTTAATTTTTATTCATATTTTATTTATTTATTTCTTTCTACGTAAGATTAATAACTACGTAAGGGATCTGTCGAAAAGCACTCGAGATCTTATATCCGTCATGCTTATAGTTGATTTTTTATATAATTATATTTTTATAACATACTTATTTGATTATATTATTAATATATTTCTTATAGTATCCGTCATGCTTATAGTATGTTTTTATATTATTACTAATGTAAGGGCGAAAGAGACATCAAGTTCCAAAAATTGGTTTTCTTTAATGGCATTGTGTACTCCTCCATTATTGGTAGATTCTCCACGGAATAGGCCACTAGGGGCAATCTTAAAAAATCCAACGAATCATCATTCAAAACGTGTACGCCAGTGAGTTTATCTGAGAGTTTTATTTTAAAAGATTTCATTATCATAATAATGAGAAAGCACAGCGTTGTTGATGATTGTAATTGACTAAGGACTGAATTACGTATTCTAGTTAAAATAATATTTCTGAATGTCGGTTTTGGTGATTTCTAATTTGATAAGCTATAAATGCTTTTCTGCATAAATTGAAGAAGTGAAAAAAAAAAGTAATTTTGAATTAAATTTATATTTCCTCTTGTCAAGACATATAAAATTGTCAACTTGATGTAATAGGATAATAATATACTCTAACTCTGTAAATGAAATATGATGGACTAATAATTTAATAGCTCATTTTGAAGAATGACTTTTAGCTTAGTTCATCTATACCCTTCATACTTAAGTGGGTTGGGATGGATTGGTCATTGTGGATTTTTTATTTTTTATTTATTATATTTTAAACTTTAGTCTATTTTTAGAAGCTTATTTCTATTTTTTGAAATTTTATAATTCTAATACCTAATTTTTGTTATACAAAATAATTAAAATTATATTTTTAAAAAAAGATCTTTTTTAAGGTTTAATTTAATTTTTTGAAATTTAATTGTTCCGATATTTAATTTTTATCATTAAAATAATTAAAATTACATTTTTTAAAAATCAATATAAGTAAGCCCATTGCCCATGATGGGTCAAAATGTGCCAAAATTTTTTAACTATAAATTATATAAGGTCTGATCCAATTAGATTCAGTCTAACCCAAACTCACCACTAATTCTATAAGATTTGGGTTAGAGTCAGTCAACCCGACCTATTTAACAGCCTTACTAACATAAAAGAAATTTACATACATGTATATGATGTCTATTATACTTTTTTCGTAATATGTTTATTAAATCACACGTATTTTAGTTAGTTTATTTTTCAATTTTCTAAAACAATATAAATAAGAATGTTTAAAGAATTATTCATGAAAAATGGTAAAGAACATAACTATATTATGCTTTTTCATTCGATCAATCTCTTTCAATTGAATATTTTCTTAAAGCTCATTGATAGAGGAGAAAGATGGAAACAATTACATGAGTGTGGCCTTAATCTTCCTGGGAAAACAAATCTTATAAGATTTAATTATCATGCTATATTCAAATCTTGAAGTTGAAAGCTTCGAATATTTGATTACTTAGAATAGTGATTTTGACTTTTTAATTATTGGAAATATGTGAGATTCATTGGTCAAACTCAAACTCATCATCATACAACATATATACCTATTTTCGGTGCATAACAATCTTCGATCTTTCACTTCCAAGCAGACATCAGTATTAATGTCCACAAAATCCCCATGCTAAGAGGTTCTGCTTAGTTTCTACGAAGATATATATTTACTTATAATTTGCTAAAATCACTCACAAAAAACAACGATTTATTTGGAATCAGATTTACCAGTGTTACTTGAGAACAGAAGCCTCATATTCTGATTTAGATCATCGGTGATGTGATTTCTAGAGAAAAAATACTTAATTGATTTTTTGGATAAGTTGAAAGAAACAAACAAAGAAATTCAAATCCAATATGATGTGATTTTTAGAGGGAAAACACTTAATCAATTTCTGGATAGGTTGAAAGAAATAAACAAAGAAATCAAAATCACTCAATTGATAAGCCAAAGGGCGCCACAACTAAGAGAAATGGGTTGATCTCGCCACACTCAAGAAATAAGAATGTGAGTGATAAGAAATCTAGTTGCTCTCGTCACTAACCGGAGTTAGATAAGAGAAATAACTCAAGAATCCTTTTAAAAGTGAAATGTCAATATCTCATATATCATTCAAGTATGGTTTACAACATATGGCAAGGACTCTTTTTATAGAGGGTCTCTAAAACAAAAGACAAAAGACTATAATTAATGCATTAAATGCATCAACTAAAAGTCAAGTAGTGTAGGCTAAATGTCAAAAACAATAAATGTATAGGTAGCTAAATATTAAAAACAATAAATACATAGGTAATAGACTATAACTATATTCAACAAATACAACTTTCTCACATGCAATCTTATTCACACTTTTTCCACTTTCAACAATGTGGTTAAGTTCAATCCAAGCCCTTTAATCCTTGAACGAGTTAGAGGCCCAATTGAAGTGTTCTTCCTTTCTTGGACTATAATTGGTCCAAGCCTTTTAGCCCTTAAACGAGTTATAGACCCAATTGAAGTGTTCTCCCTTTCTTGGGCAGTAATTGAATTATCCTTGATTACATCAATCAGTCATTAATTTTTTTTAAAAAAATAAAAATTTAAAAAAGGTCAAAAAAAATTAATTCCATTAATTTCAAAATCGACAACTCTGATAAATAAAATAGAGGATTCATATTCTCATAGAAGCAAACCTGATCCGTACATACATAGAGAATCGAATCAGAGCATTAACCTTTTGGTTAAGATGGATTCAAAAAATTCTACTTTGTTTTGTACATGGGTCGAGCTTCCTAAAGAAATCGTTCTAGCTCTTTCTAATTAATTACACTTCTATAATGCATATTAAGAGTTAGTGTCTTTTTGTTGCTTCTTCTTGTTATAACAAAAATAAATTGGTTTTCGCATGTCTCATATATATATATATATATATATATATATATATATATATATATATATATATATATTTCATTTTTTCTTGAGGAGCCATTAATGTAGAAGAAGCAACCTCTGCTACAATTTTATATGCACATATAGCCCTAATTATTAATAACCGTACATAATATGAAGAGCTACGTGTTAGGTTCCAGTTAGTGATCACCTGCCACACGTACGCTATTGTATATTGCAGCACGTGTATTCATGCACATGATGTGTGTATATATATATATATAGGGTTACGATACTTTGACGCAACTTGCTTGAACGGATGGAGATATTTTTTCTTGCCTATGCGCTGAGGAACGTTTTTACCGTTCATATCAATTAGATAGCTGGGGGCAAGGACGAATGTACTTGAAGGGATTGGGGGCAATTAAAATTTTTTTAATTAATATATGTGGTAATTTTTTTTATTTTTTAAAAATTTAGATGTTATTTTCACTTAGTAAATTATGACTATCAATTTTATTAAAAATATTTTCTTTAATAAATTTTTTAAATTGAATTTAAAAATTAACTATATCTCACAATGATATTATATAATAAGTTAAAATTTTATGTATTTTATATTATTTTTTATCACTTATGTATATTTACAATATTTTTTTGATAAAAATATTTATAGAATATTTCTTGTCTTTATTAACTAAAATTTTCAAAGGGATAAAATTTTTAAATTTCCCTTTGACTGTGGACAATTAAGAAGAGGATTTCCATCCAGTTTGGACTGTCCAATCAATAAGAATGGACAACTTCTAGCATATCTACGTGTAAGTCTTTTTTCTTTCCATAAGCGAGGGTCAATCAACGTGCAACACTAGAGGTGAACATAAGTCGGGTTGAGAGAAAATTTCAACCTAACCCAATCAGTTTTAATCAGATTGAATTGGGTTGGGTTATTAATTTTTTTTTTGTTGATGAATTCGAACCAATTCAACCCACACTTTGACGGGTTGGGTTGGGTCGACTTGGCAGGTGGTCTTTGTTTTAATTTTATTTATTTATTTATTCTTGCTTTGCTTTCTTCTTCTTCTTCTTCTCTCTTTTTTCTTTCTTTTTTTATTTCTTTTTCCAAAAACAAGATACATAATACATAGATAAAAATAAATTAATAAAGGCACACATTATCCTTTATATCATCTAACAAGACAATAACAATCAACAATAGGCTGTACTGCTATAGGCAAATTAATTTAATCCAAAATTTAATATTATATAATTTAAATTTTAATAAATAGATAACACATAAATATTTATTTATAAATAATGAGTATAACAAAAAATTCTAAATAGTTAAGTCCCTAAAAAATTAAAAAAAAAGAACATATATTGTGCGGGTTGGGGCGTTGAGTTAGGTTGGGTTAAAAAATTTTCAACATGCCAACCCAACCCAACCAAACCCAACCCAATGCAAACATGTAAGTTGAACTTGATTGAGCGAGTTGGTGCTCACCCCTGCGCGACGCAATTTACGTATTTATTAGAAATTTAAGCCAGCTAGGTTTCGAAGTCGCAATTTCCATGTTTTTCTTTTAATATCTCCTGTCGAATCAGCGTGTAACACATGGTAGATAGGCTGAAAATTAGCTTCCGAAAATGCTTTTCCTGTGATCCAACCAGCAGCCGACGTTTTTTTTTTTTTTTAATGTATGTATGTATGTATGTAAGCCTTCTTACTTTTTCAATATCAATGGAAGGCAGTATATATATACACACACATACATACCATTTCTTATCTCGTACTTATCTTGTATGGATGATCAGTCTTTAAAACGAACCAGACTGAGAGGAATGTTAATATTGAAGTGATATATGTATAACAGTATAAGTGGAAGGAAGAAAAAGGAGAAAGTAAAATTGATGAATGGATGTTACATGCTGTTGAGGGAGGGGAAATTTATGAATATATTATTAGGATTCATTAATCTGTGAGATGAGTAGACTCCTCTTTTTCAGGAAACTGTTGAAAATAATGTGCATTATATATTATATAATATCAAAATATCCCCCTTTTTTTAAGGGGACTATGCTAATTACCATTCAGCAATTATGAGTCTCTGTTCATTTTCCCATGCACATCACATGCATACCGTCCATCCTATTGCTTCAACTAATCGACAAATTTTAGCTCACTCATTCACAAATTATTTTTTGAAAAAAAAAAAAGAAAACATTCAATTGAAGGCATTTGATTTTTGTGGAATAGTATAAAGACAATTTATGGTGTCACGAAAATTTAACAGTGTAAAAATAGACACAACACACAAGAATTTATGCGGTTCGGTCAGTGTGACTTATATTGTAGGGTATAGAGAATATCTGTATTAGTTTCTGGTAAAATATGAGAGTACAATACAATAAATAATAAAAATTGAACATAACATGTACAAGACAAGAATGTAACATGCTGCACAAGCAGAGAGAATATCTATATTAACTATCAACCTTCAGCTTGCTCGTCTCAAAGACCTATAAATTTTTTTTCTTTTGAATTGTGCTCCCAAAAAATCAGGTTGAGTTATAATCTGGATCATCATATTCAAGTTATTCAACACATGGAAATTCTTATCTTCAATTCTTAAGAGTAATTTTCATATAAATAAATAAAAAAGAAAAGTCTAGGGAGAGCTCAAACTCTTTAAATGTTGAGTTTTTCCACCATTAGATCAATATTATGGCTATGTTTGGGGAAAAAAATAGCTGATAAGCTAGCTAAAAGTTGAAACATATTAAGCTAGCTTATTGAATTAGAAGTATATGTTAAAAGTAGCTATTGAATTAACTGATAGATGTAAAATGACATAAAATAACATACTTATATGATATTTTGTAATCTCAAAATAATACAAAATAAACATATCATTTTTTAAATAAATTAATTTAATTTATTATATATAAAAAATAATTAAAAATATATATTATATTATATTATATATAAAATATTATATTGTATATTATATATATATATATATATATATATATATATATTATATGTACATGAAAAATAAGGGTAGAATAGAAATTTTAATAAAATAATAAGGTAAAAGATGAAGAAGAATATAAAAACTATAGGGTTTGTTTGGCAAAAATAACCGATAAGCTAACTGAAAACTTATAAGTTAATTTTTAGCTGAAAGTTAAAATATTTTAAACTAACTTATTGAATTAGAAGTATTTGGTAAAAGTAACTATTGAATTAGTTGATACATGTAAAATGACATAAAAGAACATATATTTTATAAATAATTCAAATAAAAGTATTTTTTTAATTAAATTAATTTAAATTATTATTATTATATATATATTATTATATATATGATATATTTATATATATATATATATTAATATATCATATATATAATATTTTATATCAAAGGATGTCTTAGAGATACTATTTGCTTAATGGCTACAATGATCCTGATTTGAAGCATACTTTTAAAGCTTCATTGCCTGAAGAATCGCAGCCAAAGCTTCAATGAGCCTTATTGTCACTCAGAAGAGATATTATTGAAATCTCTTTGGGATAAATCTTTCAAATGGCAATTGCTACTCTCGATAAGCTTTGTGAACAACAAAAACTTTTTCATTCCATTACAAAGGGGAAAAACAAAGCTCCAAAACGTCTACAAGAGGCCTTACTTTCAGATCAAGTGCAAACATAAGCATTAGTGTCATTATCCAACAAAGAAGAAACATCATTTCTCCAAATATAAACAATTTTCACAAAGGCATCGCAAAAAGCATTCTCAAAAGCCAGACTGTTTCTTTAGAAAGAAGAAATTCAAGAAAAGGACTACATATCAATGCTATATATGCAGAGAAAAATGACTTTTTGCTGGGAAATGTCCAAAGAAAGGAAAGAAAGCTATAAAAATGCTTGAGCATATTGGTATGGTTTTTCCACTAGAACAAGATGAAATAAAATCTTTCTACTTAGAACAGGAAGAAGCTGATGAAGAAACTGTTTTTGCTCTTCGAGTCTCTAAAGATTCAACTTCAGAACCTGATTCTAACTATGAATTTGATACTAAGGATTTCTCACAATCCTTCAAGGATTATCCATGTTGTTCCCTAACTATTCTTGATCAAACTCAAGGTGATGAAGGAACAAAACTCACAAGAAGCTCAAAAGTGAGATTCCTTAAGGAAAATGTCTTTTCGACTATTTGGAGTTCAATTAACTCATAAAGCTCAAACGATTTCTCCAAATAAGAAGAGACCACCTTCTCCTCTTGTTCAAGCTTTCATCCTTCCAGACAAATATGCAAAGCTAACTAAAGTCATTGCCTACATGGATAAAGGAGCTGTGAAGACTATAATGAATCCCTCTATTCTTCCTCCTGAATGTTGGGAGGCCAACAACATATATTTCAATGTAGCAGACGACAATACTTTTTCAATGAAGCTTATTACGAAGCAGAAAATTAGGATACAATTCTTTCCCAACTGCATCATCTGGATCAAAGTCTTAGGAAGTTATCTTCCAAGACATGACATCATGGTTGGCATGGATACCTATTGTGCAATTAAGAATTTACAGATCCTTCGAATAGGAACCAAGTGTAAGAGCTATTTCCAGCCTTATACTACAGTTAAAAAATATGTTTACTCTTGAAGAAGCACATCCAGAATATCAACAAATTACTAACCAGCTCAAAGCATACTGCCCAGAAAATCATGTTAACTTCAGTAATCCATTTCCATTATGGGAAGACAAGGATTATTATGTTCAATTACCTTTCAAAAAAAATGAGGATGTGAATCTTACAAAGGCAACTCACCCAGGCATGACACCTGAAGACCTAGTAGTAGCAAGAAATGTGATTCTCTCTTGAAGCAAGGTCTTATTGAGCCTACCAATTCCAATTGGGCATGCCAAGCCTTTTATGTGGAAAAAGGTCAAAATTGAAACGGGGAAAAAAATTAGTAATTGATTACAAGCCTCTTAATCATTTATTCCAAGATGACAAATTTCTCATTCCAAATAGAGTGGTTCAATTCCTCCATCTAAAGGGAGCAAAGATCTATTCCAAGTTTGACCTCAAAGCTAGATTTTGGCAACTTGGGCTAGACCCTACAGACAGATATAAAACAACCTTCAGTATTCCTAATGCTCAGTACCAATGGATATAATGCCTTTCGGGCTCAAGGTTGGCCCATCTTTATTTCAAAAGGTCATGACCCGAATATTCTAGCCTATTCTCCATAGTACTCTAGTGTATATTGATGACATACTCTTATATTCTTCAACAACTAACGAACACAAGGAGTTGCTTGTAGAATTCACTAAGATCACTAAACAGTATAGAATTATGCTATCCAGCCCAAAGAGTCAAATTGGCCAGGCCCAAATTGAGTTTCTTGTATGGTATAGGTAACTTTGAGTTTCACTGGTAGTTTTTGACTTTCTGGTACAAATGGACAATTCATCCTTCCTTAAAGTACTAGAATGCAAAAACAAGATACTCCCAGAACTACAACTTTTGAGATGGAAAGACTGGTTTTTCCACTATAAATTCACAGTCTAGCACATTAAGGGAAAACACAACACCATAGTTGATCTCATCTCCAATACAAAGCCAATCCATCTCCTCACTCTTCAAAGAATCCTTTCTCTTTTCTCTACTATCCTAATGGCTCCTCCAATTCCATTTTCCATTGCTACAAATGTAAATTAGAGAAAAGATTTCCTTCATGGATTTCAAGTCCCTACTAGTCCAACAGAAGTTTAAGAACTCGCCCAAAAGGTTTGTTCTACTACCTTCACGTGTCCTTAAAAAACATTTCTTTGTCAAAATAACCGACCTATTTTAATGCCAACACTCTTTACCTCACACTTCCAAAAATCTTCCATTCAATGGAAGAAAATCACATGGAATGTTTGGTGCCTTTCAGTCCTTTACACTGTTGCCATTGAGCTTCATCCTCTGAAGATCTATTGTCACTTAAACTACACAAATAAGAATTCCCTTGTCTGGACAATCCTAGAATGGTATAGTCCTTTGATATGGTAGAGAAATGAACTTCAATAGATTATTACCCACCTAAAGATTTAGGAAGTTCCCAAAAAGAATAAAAAAAATATCAATTTAATTTTCATCATTCACAAACTATACCAAATGGGACCTTCCAAGATAATCTTCTCCAAGAATCATGACCTATCCATATAACAAGCTTTTCATTCTACCAGCATTAAGAGGATTCTTAAAGAATATAATAATTATTATTCTAAGGAAACTCTATGTTCTTCACTAGGTCTATTCCCAGGTGTGTTCATCCCTGGAGAACCTAGACTCGTAGAGTTCGAAGTTCTAAACACTCCTATGTACATTAATCTATGTCTAGATCCTTTTACAACTTTTCAGGCCAAACAACATGAAGGAGGCCCAAGCTCATCACAAAATCCTCAAGAAGAATTCTCTTGTCCTCAACATGGTCCTCACAGCTATTTATGTCCTCTTACTGAAGAATGACTTGAGTACGAAAAAATGATTTGTGAGTATAAATCACTATTTAAAGACTCACAAGATGCACGCGACCCTGAAAGTGATTGGGACCTCAAAAGAAAAAGAAAGATGACAGGGATTCCACTTCTAATGAAGATCCATGTCTCAACTTCTCTCCTTCACATAAATACATGTTACACAAAAATCTGGATTAAGGATAACTCACCTTCACAGCCCATCACTCTCGTAACTACTTTATTTAAACCTATCTCAATATGTATTTAGCCTATGCTTTTTGGTTTGTTGTTTTGTATGAATGGCAATACTATATTTGTCTTTTATTTCAATAATTATAAGGCTCGTAGGCCAAATATCTGAGTCAACTATGTGATAGCTCTGTAGTTTGTTTGTTTGTTTCCCCTAGCCTCCTCCTATATATAGGGGCTTCTTCTCTTGAAATCGATAGAACAAGTTCTCCTATCAATAATAGTTTCTCTTGTGATCCATTATGTTCTCTTTCTAAATTCTCTTCTTCTGAAGTATGTTATACGAGTGCCATGAGTGGAACAACTCAGACATATTAGTATACTCTGCACTTGCTTCTTCATGAGGATCTTGTGCATTAGAAAATTGCTAATAAGATCTATCATGGGATGTATTTTTAGGAATAAGAGTGAAGATTATATGAGTAGATCTAAGTGATCACTAACAGTAGGACTAGTTAGAGAATCATACAAGAATTGGTTTTCTGGAATAAGAGGTAGGGACCTATCATTGTGCCCTTGATGATGGGCTTTTATTTGGTCCTAACATAATTTTCTAGCACTCTGTCCTTACATGATTTTCCAACAATGTTCCACTGACAACACCTTCTTAAATCTAATCTTATGATCTTTTCTATTACTCCTATGGCCACGCTTCTTATTGTGGTATCAAAGCCTGTCGTTTTAATGTTCCTGTTATGACAGCCAGTATACATATGGTAGGAAGAATTTATTAAACACTATGGAAACTCCAACTTCTTCAAAAAATACTGCCTTTGAACACATCAGACTTTCCTTTTTTTATTTCTGTCCCTTATTTTTATCTCAAAACACTCTTAAATAAGATCGACAATCTGGTTGAAATTATTCATCTTCCAAATGTGGCTAGGGTTGAAGAATCCCAGCTTCCTTTACTAAATCCCTACGGAGTATACCAAAGGGATTGCTCATTTGGTTCCAACATCAGACAAATTCTTTCTACAAGGACATTTCCTATGAAAGAATATATCCAAGGAACAAAGATGAGTCAGTGTGGCCTTCAAGCCACTCAGCAAGAACAATATGTTATTTTGGAATACCCACAGATCTGATTTGTCACTAGAGAAGACAATGATATTCTCATATCCACTTCGGAGCAGTTCGATTATGTCTTACTCTCCATAGGAGAAAAGGCATAGCAGCCTCAACTCGAGTTGATCTCCCCAAAACCAGCGATACCAAATACCAAGACGCCCTAATTGGCACAATCCTCACTTTTTTAAGTGTAGGCACTGTTATTCTCACAATCGCCCCATACTTTAATGTTTCTCTTAATGATCCAACTTTTCCAAGACTACTGAAGGTCCATATTCAGATCTTAGGAGTTGAACAAGTTGTCACTGCCATGACTGCAACTTTACATCATCAGATGCTTTATTGACTACAAGTAGGGTGGCAATGGGGCGGGGCGGGAGTGGGGAGTGCCTCCCCCGTCCCCGTCCCCGCCCTCAAAATCTGCTCTCGTCCCTGTCCCCAATTCCCGCTGGGGAGAAAAATCTTCCCCATCCCCATTCTCCGTGGGGAGCGGGGACCCCACGGGGTTATTTAAAAAAATTTAAAATAAAAAAAAAATTAATAGTACATATTTTAATAAAAAATCTTCTCTTTTCTCTTCTAGGTTGGGAAACAATTAAGAAAATTCAGCACTCATGTATGCAAGACCAACAAAATAATCAATTTTGGAGGAATGAGATTAAGGTTTTATTTTTTATTAAATTTATTTTAATTATTTTGAATATAAAATGACTAAAAGATCTCTAATATTATATATATATATATATATATATATATATATATATATATATATATATATATATATATATATATATATATTATGAGTATTTTGTAAATTTATTAAAATACCCTTCGGGGACGGGGACCCCACTGGGCGGGGAGTGTGATCCCCGTCTCCGTCCCCGTCCCCATTTAACTTTCGGAAGAATTTTTTCCTCCATCCCCATCCCTGCGGGGAAAATTCCCCGCCAATGGGGCCCCGAATGCGGGAATCCCCGCGGGTTTCTCCGAATTCGTGTCCCCATTGCCATCTACAAGATCATGCAATGGATCTAAAACACTCCAATGGAAATAGAGATGCTTTGATGGTAATTGCATGAAGAGAAGATGTACCTGCAATTATCTAGATCCCAAAAAATATTCCAAAAGCGGAACTTTTCAAATTGATGCTTGTTACTTGGTTTACTAATTATGAGAAAAAACATGTAGCCAGCAGACCTGTTCACACAACCAATCCTCCAGATATGATTCCCCAAAGAGATGGTACTGTCAAAACCATCTTCAGACATTTAAAAGACGATGAACAACCTAAGATAAAAAGTTTCAGAAGACCAACAAATCCATCTTCAAGTTCCAGCACTATCATTTATCATTCCGTGTTGCTTCAACTTGTCTTCAAACAAAAGCAAAACAAGAAGACCCTCCCAGTCCACGGTATTGACCAACAAGGGAAACATTGTTATGTTTCTCATATGAATGGTCATTTCATCTGGGATGCTGCCCTAGAATTGTGTGAAGAAAAATGTGATTACTAGAAAGATGCTGAAGATCTTTTTACGCGCCAACATGGTAAAAAGCAAAAAAGATCTCAAAATAGCTGTTCCACCCGGAAATCCTATACTTGAAAGGATTTAGACCCAAATAACAAGCATTGGGTTGCCTTAAAAAATCCACCATCATGTCTCATAAAGAACATCTCCTCCAATTTATGGAGAGAGAATTGGGAATCAAAATCTAGGATCTTGATCCTGAACCATGAAGAAAACAAGTTATTCCTTCTCAGGAATTCATACCTCAGGCTCAACCTATGTCATGCATGATGTTTTCCCCTACCACTCATGATGTTGATTTTCCTCCAATGGAAAGAAGAATAGATAAGGCACTTAAGGTCTCATCTAGGCCTTTCGTTCCTCTAGATATTACTTCATCAGGAGCAAGGTCCCTTTCAACCCTAGACGAATTTTTGAATTGGCAAACTCAGAATGTTGTAGCTCACAATACTATCCTACAAAGAATAGATTCAAAGCTTGATCATCTAACAGTCAGGCATGACAGCACCAGACTTGATGGCCTTTCTGTCCAAGTTCAAAAACTTTATGATGATCTACATCACAGAATCAATTAGCTTGATTAGAAAAGGACGACTTGGGCCAGAATTTACTGAAAGGGAAAGAGAAATGAATTAGCTGAAAGAGCAAATAAGACAAATTGAAAGAGATGCAAAGGAGAAAGAATACTCCTAGAGTATTTATGGCACTTATCCATCTCTACCCTCAGCTCTGCTGTCATTTGTTACTCTGACTCTCCTCAATTATCCTACTGAGGAAGATTACTCCAAACATTTCAAGATGACCTGTCAAATCTTCAAAAGGCTTTCCCGACCAGCCTAACAAACACTAGTCAAACCCTTTCCAAGAATACTACAAAGACTTGGGTTTCCACCTCTAAGTTTTTCTCCTCCACCCATTATTACAGATATTTCCTCAAAACCTATTTTTGAACGCAAATTCTCACCCTTCATAATCAAAACACCTCTACCTTCACTACCAAAACAACAAGAACCCCCTTCAGAAGGAAAAAACAATGGAGTTTTAAAAGGTCCTCAACCAGTATATGTTGTTCAATTACAAAGTACCCTAAAAGATTCAGAATCTTTTAAACAGTTTTTCAGTGATACTAAACCAGAAGATCATTATGCGGATATCTCTACAGTCTATATGGCTACACAGACTTATCCTCGACCATCATAGTCATACATCTTTCCTGAGTTAAATGTTGAAGAACCTTCAGATCATATTAAAGAATTCCAAATGCTTGATCCTAGACAAATGGAACCACAACTATGTCCTACTTTGGGACCATGGTTCACATTTGATGATGCTTTACCAGAAAAATGGAGAGATAAACTCAATGAGATGGGTGCTTAGATAGATGTCCAATTAACTAAGACAAGAGTCACAACTGAAGCTGTCCTAAAGGAATTCATAGCCAGAATGACATGCAAGTTGAGAGAATGCTTCCAAAGCCTTGGACCATATAGGCAATTGAACATGATTCAACTAGATCTAGAAAGAATGTTAGGAATTATCCATGAAGAATTTTAGGTGACTTCCAGTTTATCGAGAGACAAAAAAGGCATGAGTATTTTGAGATGAAATGTTGCTTTCTAAAAAAGCAAGATCTTGAAAGACATTATCAAAGGATGTCTCAGAGATGCTATATGCTTAATGGCTATAATGATCTTAATTTGAAGTATACTTTTATAGCCTCTTTGCCTAAAAAATTGCAGCCAGAGCTTCAGCGAGAAGAAGACAGCAGTGAAAAAGATGACAAACCATGATGGACAACGATGAAGATTGAAAGAGCTGTTAATAAATCATAAGGGCATAATCGGTATTTTGATAAAATGATAATGGTAAAATAAAAAGAAAAGTACAAAAGCTATAAGCTACTCCAAGGCTGTGTTTGGAAAGTCAAATAAGCTAGCTTATAGCTTATTTGACTAGCTTATAAACTTTTACTCAAATTAGCTTGTTTATCAAACACATCTATTTTGATCAAACAAACTTATAAGTTAGTCAAATGAGGAGCTATAAACTAACTTAAAAACTATGTCAAATATAGCCTATGGCTCTGTTCAGCAAAATTAGCTAAAAAACTAACTGAAAGCTTATAAGCTAACTTATTGAATTAGAAGTGTTTGGTAAAAGTAGGTGTTGGAAAAAGTGTAAAATGACATAAAATGCATATATTTTATAATCCCAAAATAATACAACAAAATTTTTAATTAAATTAATATATATATATATATATATATATAACTTATAGTATTCTAAAACAGTAATAAGGATAAAATAGGAACAAAAAATAAAAGTTATAAGTTATTCAAGATAGTGTTTCAAAATAAGGTATAAGCTACTAAAATAAGCTCGTCGAACACTTCTAACGAATTTATAAGTTAGTTAAATAAGTTATAAAATAGTCAAATAAGTTATAAATTAGTTTAAATGGTTTGCTGACCACAATATTACTTTGAGATTTGTGTGTATAATAATTAAAAATTATTTTATACAAATTTTAACATGATCTAATAGTAGAAACTTCAACCCTTTTAGAGATTGAACTTTCCATAAACTTTAGAAAAAAAAGTGTGAAGACCAATTAGACTGTGTGATAGAGTTTTGTCTTGTTTTTATATATATTTTTTACAATATTATTCTATCTAATAAAATAAAAAATTAATCCATTTTTCAGAGTTATTGAATGTAAATTTTTTTATATTCATGAACCCAAAAATTAAATTAATATCATTTTTAAAGTCCAAGCAATTTGTTATTATTGCGACTATCTAATGTTGGGCTGAGGGGGAATTTTGTTGGTATGTTCCAGAAAAAGGGAAAGGAAAATCAGTGCTTTTACATGCATTGTATTATATTTGCTTTTATTCTGAGTTGCTTCACTACAATAATTTAGAGAAATTCTGAGTACTTTAATTTTTTTTCAGAATTAAATTGTGAAAAAAATTAATAAAGATTGATTAAAATGGAAATATTAGTAAATTCAATTAATATAATACTAAATTTTGTTAATTTATTGTACAATTACGTATTGATAGTGCTTCCGTGTAACATGGCCACAGTAATGCTCATCCAAAATTACACGTCATCATCGCCTATGAGCGAATTAAGAGAGAGAGAGATGTTTCCCATAAAGCTTAGAATTTTTCAATAATCACATTCATTCATCCACACTCATGAAAACAAAACCCCTTCTCTTCTCTTCTCTTCTCCCTTTCTCTTTCGCCTCTCAATCTCCTTGAAACTTGAAAGCACCTCCACTTTCAGTTGTGTATATATATATATAATTGATATAGAAATTGATCAAATACTGGCCTTGGTGCTGTTTATATGACCCAAATATCGCTACTTTTGGTTAAGAAAAACGTGACATTCTGTGCAATTGTTGACGGATGCAGACTGATTTTCAGGAATCGTGGATGTCCGTGATATGTAATCACCGTTTCCAAGTTTTTATGCCTCGATCTATTGACGATCATAATGCACTCATCGGAAACTTGTTAAGCATGTGATTTTGTTCTCTGCTTCCCTAGATTCTTTGTTTTCTAATCTGCCCCTTTTCTGGTTGCGTATTCAACAAGCGTACTTGTTGATTGGATTACTGATAATTTTCTGATTTGGGAAAAGTCAAAAACGAGGTTTTCTATTTTTCCCCCTGAAAATTGATTGTGAAATCGATTGCAAATACAATCTCTGTTTCTGGGTTTTCAGCCATGGAGGATGATTTTGCTGGTTCGATTCATTTTGATCGGGATTATTTCACTTTAATGAGTTATGATGAGTTCACGTGAATGAATAGACTTTACAACTCCGATTACGGAATTCCTTTCCTTTCGGGTCCTTTTGGGTATAGAATATCCCATTGTTTGGGTATCGTATACTTCTTCTCGAAGTTTCCTTTTCTGGATTCGCTTTGCATTAGCGTTTTTCATCTTCATTTTTCCATGCTTTTCCTTCATCTGGGTACAAAACCAAACGTTTTTCGAAGCTACCGTTCGTGATTTTCTTGTTTGGCTCTGATTTTTCGATTGGTATTTGTTAAGTCATATGGCTTTCTGATACTGCTCTTCCATGGTCTAAGTGTATGCCATCTGGTGCTTTTAATTTATTATGCAATACTAAATGGAGACAGATCCTCGTATATTTCACTGTTTTTTTTTTTAAAACTGTATCACATTATCAGTTTCTATAAGCATGTTTTGCTTTGTAGGTTTGAGACCTGAGATTTGCTAGTCCATTATTTTTGAGGTACTCACTTTTTGCAAGTTAGAAGAATATCTAGAATTTCAGATACTATAACACAAACTGAGAAATAAATGTAGTAACAAAATTTGCACATATTTTCATAATTCCCAGAAGTTTAGATCTCTCCTTCTGCAAAGTTTGGGCACTGCATAAGGTAAGCAGTGCCCATGGATGCCACAACTAGCGGAACCCCAACTGTACAATACCCTAACATTCCTGACCAGTCAATTACTGCCATTGTTGCCACACCTTTGCCGACATTTCAACGGCAGCAACGCCATTGCTATGGGGACTCTAGTCCGGGAGAATTCCCCTTGTCTGCTAATCCCTCCATTGTACTTCATGTCCTTACGTCATGTAATTTGGATCCTCAAGACCTTGCTAAACTAGAGGCAAGTGCTATACTTGTCTGCATTTCGGTTGTGAGCTTGTTCTTGAATGGTATTACTAATTCAGTAATTCTGGTTGCATTTTGAATGTGGCTGCTTTTGCAGGCAACATGCTCTTTCTTTAGACATCCTGCAAACTTTACTCCTGACTTCAACCTGTCCGTGTCGGAGCTTGCTGCATTAGACCTGTGCCAAAAGAGAGCCATCTTTAAGCCAATGACAACAGAGCAGAAGCAAGAATTGAAACAAATATGTGGAGGTTCTTGGAAATTGGTTCTGAGGTATTTGCTGGCTGGAGAAGCATGTAGCCGGAGGGAGAAATCACAGGCAGTAGCAGGTCCCGGTCATAGTATTGCTGTGACATCAAAAGGGGTCGTTTACTCTTTCGGTTCCAACAGCTCAGGACAACTAGGCCATGGCACCACCCAAGAGCAATGGCGACCGTGTCCTATCAAGTTAGTTCATTTGACTATTCCTGTTTCCTTACAGTTTAAAATTGGAAAGTGAACTAGTTGATTTAACATTAACAGGACTCCGTTATGTTGCAGATCTTTGCAAGGAATTCGAATTATACAAGCTGCTGCTGGGGCTGGGAGGTCAGTGTTGATCAGTGATTCTGGGCAGGTATATGCCTTTGGGAAAGACTCCTTTGGAGAAGCAGAGTATGGAGCTCAAGGAGCAAAAATGGTTACGACTCCCTTGTTAGTTGAGTCTTTGAAAAACATATTTGTTGTTCAAGCTGCAATTGGAAATTTTTTCACAGCTGTATTGTCACGAGAAGGTAGGGTTTATACATTTTCTTGGGGCAGCGATGGCAGACTTGGTCATCACACTGATTCAAGTGATTTGGAACCTCACCCTCTGTTGGGAGCTCTCGAACACATACCAGTGGTGCAAATAGCTGCTGGATATTGCTACCTGCTTTGTCTGGCTTGTCAGCCCAGCGGAATGTGAGCTCCAATTGTGACTCCTTACCTTGACTGTTACAACTATGAGAGAATCTCTCATTTGTAGTCATATGCTAATTAGGCATCTTTTGCATCACATATAAATCATGGTCCATGGACATGGTAATATTGCTGAATCTAACAATAAAGTGTTGTTTCATTTAATTGCAAGTTCGCATGTCTTCCATTCTGTTTTCTCTATGGAACTTGCATGAGAAGTCCATAAATTAGAGGTTCATTTAAGTCCTGAAGCATTGTAAATCTGTATCCTTGAACATGTAGCTCTTCCATATGGTTCCAATCCTGTTGTTATGACTAACTGATCTTTACTGATCACATGCTTCCTTGAATTACAATAACAGGTCAGTATACTCTGTTGGGTGTGGCTTGGGTGGGAAGCTTGGGCACGGTTCACGGACTGATGAGAAATACCCTCGTTTGATTGAACAGTTCCAGCATCTGAATCTTCAACCCATGGTGGTTGCTGCTGGTGCTTGGCATGCTGCTGTGGTGAGCCGGGATGGCCGTGTTTGCACGTGGGGCTGGGGACGTTATGGCTGCTTGGGTCATGGGAATGAAGATTGTGAATCAGTACCAAAGGTGGTGGAAGCATTGAGCAACGTCAAAGCAGTTCATGTTGCTACAGGAGATTACACAACCTTTGTAGTGTCTGACAATGGTGATGTTTATTCTTTTGGTTGTGGAGAATCTGCTAGTCTCGGGCATTACACTGGAAATGAAGATGAACAGGTCTGCTTTCCTTTTGCACTTCTACTTATTTTTTCTCGGATGATTCTATCTGTACATTATACGTTAATGCAAAGTTTGTAATAAACTGTGGATGACATATTATCATAGCACAAAACTAAATAAGATGGTGATATTGTTTACGATCTTACTATAGCACATTTTGTTAGAAATGATCTTTCTTAGTCAAATATTGGGGGAACACTTGATGAGGAAGTCTTATTTACCCAGAAAATATTGAGTCTTTGATGTTTCTCATCTGTGTCATGTTTGTACATATCAGGAAATCAGGCACTCAAATGTTCTAAGTCCAGAGCTTGTAACTTCACTGAAACAGGTGAATGAGAGGGTGGCTCAGATTAGCCTGACCAATTCCATATACTGGAATGCTCATACCTTTGCACTCACCGAGTCAGGTAAGCTTTATGCTTTCGGTGCCGGAGACAAAGGGCAGCTGGGAATTGAGCTTATCGGCAACCAAACCGAAAGGGGAAAGCCAGAAAGGGTTGATATTGATCTCAGTTGATTATTTGTGCATGCTATCTTCTAATTTATGGTCACCATGCATCACATAGCATTTAGTTTCTTAATTTTCATGTGTATTCTGTAAATAGGAATCAAAGAAAGCATCATGAAGGTCTGAGGTAGGGTAAAACAACTAACAGGGGCTTCATCTGCTGCCATATGGTTGTTGATATCATCACTCTTAGGCTTCAACTAGTTGTTCATAGTTGATGCATTGTTGAAGCTTCATTTACTGCTTAGTTTGTCTTGATTTGGTTTCATAGATAATTTTCTTAGCAATATTTGGTCAAATCCGGCCGTTTACCTCAGTGATTAAGAAAAAATGTTGCGTACACAATAGAAAACCTTCATAACCTTAACAACTATTACAGATGTGACTATACAGTCGTGTAAATTGGAAGAGTTGTGATTTAAGATTAATTGTGAAAGTAGCATTATTCATGATCAAGAATGGACGGCAATCCTCTATACTCATCCGTAGAATGAATTTCATCAATGAGGGTATCAGCTTTATTCTCATTAGGGTTTTCAACATTTCATTTTGGCTGCACAATGATTTAGCTGGCTTACTTCTTAGCCTAAAAACCTAAAAAGATTATTTCAGATTATCAGAGATTATTTTTGCTTGCAATTGGGGTTTCGTTTTGTTGGAAATGTATTCCCTGTTTGATTTTGAAAAGCAAGTTGTTTGCTCCATTTGAGTCGTTGATTTTATACAATCAAAGTCAAGCATGGTGTTTGACTAATTTGGGCCATCGGTGGTGCAAATTTCATAATTATTTAAAAAAATAATTAAAAAAACATGGGTCAATGTAGAAAATGTGCTTTTAAATTTGTCCAATTCAAGATTGATCAAAGAAAGTTCACAGAAACAATAACTGTAATAATGATTATTTATCATGTTGATCAACTTTGGATTTTAGTGTGTTAGAGAGCTACAAATGCTCTCTAGAAGATTGTTTGGAGAATTAAATTTATGTTCTCTTTAAATAAATAAAGTAAAGGGAGAATGATTAGTTAGGAATTAAATCACTAATTTCTTTGAGAAAAAAAATAGTAAATTATTCATTAGAATCTGTAGTTTTATTTGAGTTTTAATTTGATTTCTTTAGTTTAAAATTTATAATTGAGTCCTTAAAATCTAGAAAGTCTTTAATTTACTTCTTGCTATAAACTTCTAATTAATGTTATTTAGATTTGACTGACGTTACTATGTCACAATGCATAATTTATACTAACAAAATAAATAAGTTAAATAAATATGGTTTACAATAGTGATTTGAATAAATTGACTTGAATCATGTCAGTTTAATATCAGAAATTGAATGAAAACTTATTTAAATATTAAAGTTCAATTACAATTTTTAAATTTAAAAAAAAAGTTAAATAAAAACGAAGTAAAAACATGAGGATTAAAAAATAATTTTAACTTAAAGATCGCACTTACATATGAGGGATGTCTGAAGAAAGTTTTTTTTTCTTTGAACAAATGGAAATGATTTCCACTAAAGGTATTGAGTATTGGATAGATGAGATATTACAGGACTTAGAAATAAAATAATTATAATTCAGACTTGTACTCATGGAATAACAGGTACATAAATTTAAAGTAACATATCATAAAATAATACCTAAATTTTAATAGAGGTAGCACACTCTTAGACTAAGTGGTTTAAACTTAATATAGCCTAGCTCAAGGAGTTGTCCATTTTTTTTTTTAAAGTAAGAGAACTCTAGCTTATACAAACCAAAAAAAGGCGGGAAAAAAACAAAAAAGGACTGAGACTACAACATTGGAGGAATGGCCCAAACTTCGTCTAACCCTAGCCTAAGGCCACAGCATAGACCGGTGTTGGTGCCACTTGCATTCCATATGTGGGCTCCAAGAAGCCCGCGGCTTGGTTGAGTTAAGGTGAGGGTCAGGAAAATCACTGAGTTTCACTTAATCTCCATCAACCATAAGGCCACACACATATGCTATACGCATTCTTGAGATCGACATCATCACGAGCATCCTCAGATCCTTGGATTGAATGACCGACAAGGTGAAGCGAGGCTTGGCTTAACGAAAGTTGGAGCAAAGGCTTTGCAATTTCCATCTCCACTCGATATGCAAGAAACTCGCTGGCAAAACGTCTATGTCCTATTCTAAATCCTCCCGATATCTGCATTTTATTCCACTCCCTGTTCCTCGAATGTCAGGATCGATGAAGGAGAAAGCAGGCGGTCGTTGTAGCTAGCGATGTTGCTCCATGACGACTTGAAGAACTCTTCCACCGAGGACCAGAAAAGGAGCTATCCAACATATTCATCGATGAAGAAGCCGATTCTGCGTGGACAAAAACAAAACAGAGGAAAAGGAAAAGACTCTCATGGAGGAGAGGGAAAAACCTCTCACAAAGGAGAGGGGAAGGGGTAGGGCAGCCCCCGCCAATGCCACTGAAGGTGGTTAAGGGGTTTGCTCTCTCGTTTGTATTGCAGGGATGCCTGAAGGAAGCTGAGACCAATGAGTATAACCTATCTTCAGGAATGGGCCAAATGTTTTGGAGGCCTAAACATGTTGGTCCATGTTTCAAGGCCCAAATGACTGGGCCTTCTTTACCTGATAATCTGGCCAAGTGGCCCTAAATTACCCGTGAAAACAAAATTTTATAATTTTGAAATTTCTTAATAATTAAATGATTAAATTCTTTAGAAGTGCGTAAATTTAATTATCTCTGTAATTAAGTAAAGATGACTATTAGGAGCCATTTGGTATCCAAGAAAAAGTAGAAATGGAAATGAAATAGGAAAATGAAAAGGAAGAGAGAATGGAAAAAGGAAAAAGAAAAGGAAAAAAATCTTGTTTGATATGCACTGGAAAAAAAGAAAAAAAAATAAGATTATTATATTTTTTTAAAGATAATAAAAAAATAAATATAAAAATAATTTACTATTTTGCCCTTAACTAACCCCAAGAGCCCTCAGCAAGGCCGGTCGACCGGCTGCCAAGAGCCTTCTGGTTCGTCTTGCCTCTCTCATATGTTCTCTCTCTCTCTCTCTCTCATTCTTTACCTTTCAGATTTGGCTCTTTCTTGATCTCCTCTCTCGCTAGTTCTCTCTCCCGATATCCTCCTTGTGATTCTCTACCTCTCTCTTACCACCGGCGTCTCAGACTCCCCCCTCAATCCAGCGTCTCTGAAGAGACGAGAACTACACCGGCGTGAAGATCTGGATTTTTTAGCAGAAAGATTTCAAAAATAAAATTAAAAGAAATGTTTCAGTGCATTTGTTAATTTGTTAATTTGGTTAATGTTTCTCTTTGGAAGCTTTCAGTTTCTTCCATACTGTCATCGGCAAAGCAGAAGCAAAACAAGGTTGGGAATAAGGTGCACAAACCAGAGGATAGAAAAGAAATTGCAGGTGCACGGAAAAGGGCAATTTCGAAAGTAACGTGCTCTTTCCATTCCAAGATGCGTTTTTCCATTGCTAAATCGATGGAAGAGTTTCGTACAAAAATAATAGAAGACGGAACGCCACATTCCCTCTTCCAGCCACTACAGTAAGCATACCAAATAATGGGAAAAAAAAAAACAGTAATAAAAATGCGCTTTCCTTTCCCTCTTCCGCGAGCATACCAAACGGGCCCTTAGTATTTTTTGAAATTTTGAGATAAAATATCTATGTATTTCCATTTTGAGATAAAATTTAATTACCTTTCTTGATTGGGATTTGAGAGAAAACTAAAATAATTTTCTTATTTATTTTTTTTAACAAGTTAAAGTGGATAGGTGAAATTCTGTCTTTTTCTTCTCTTGCAAAATAAATAGAAAATATGTCCAAAAGTTCCTTCAATTAGTCTTTTTTTGTGGTTGAATTTTTCATAGGAAATGCTATTATGTCTGTGGCTACTATGTATTTTCATTTTGTGGTGTCGTATTAATTTTGTCAATTTTTGTGTCAAGTCATAAAGAAATTTTTTTTGACTCCTTAATTAGACTAAAGAGATGAAACCATTTATGTGTGCAAAGTTAACTTAGACATCAGTTAATCACAATATCAAAAAAAAAAAGTTGTGCATCATGTAAATGAAATGAATTATTAGCTCAAATGACACTGAGACGAACTTTTTAAATGATAAGCTTTCTATATAACCAAGATTAAAAAAAAGAAGAAGAAAGACGATGTACTAATTATTAACAGCGTAATAGGAAATCAAGTTTTAGCCCCGTATATGAAAAATGGAGTTGCAATGATTAGACGTATATGCAATCTCACACTTCAATTTGGTTGAAGCTTAATTGTGATTTGGTTGACAAGTGAACAAGAGGAAGATGCTAACATTAATTGCTTTCACTGACTACCACGTCATAAAGGCTTTATTTTCTAGCATAGATAACATGGTAGAGACTAGTCAGTTTAATTAAAAATTAATTATTAATTTAATTCAATTAATTTAAAAAATTAGTTATGAATCAGTAAATCAGTTGAATTAATTTTTTTTAAAAATTATTATTTACAAAATATAATTATTTTTCATATTATATGAGAATTAGTAAAATTTTATTTTTTATCTTTTTTTATTTTTTATCATGTTATATTTTTTTCTTTTTAATTATTTTTTCATAAAATATTATTTTTGCAAAAAAAAAGAGAACAAGAAAAAAATAAAAAAGTAATTACATGCATATATATATATATAATATAATAATAATAATAATATAAGTTTTTTATTAATTTATTATATTATATATTTTTAATATAAAAATTAAAAAAATATATTTAATTATTACCAATTTGATCATAGTTCAATTACAATCTGATTAATAAATTCTGAATTAATACCTTTATCTATACAATTTTTAAAACATTGCTTTCTAGTCATTAGCTTGAAAGCATTTATATATAACATTATTTGCCTATAAATACTTAAATATGTTCTTTCAATATAAACATATGCATTTGTTTTCTAAAAATCTCTCTTTTTTTATATGATTATGGTTACATATGCTTTTAGATTTATTACATCGATTGGTACTCAGTGTACTATAATGATTTACTTTTTCATCTACCCGAATTCAATTAGCCCAAAAGTCATATTTGTTCTATACTTTTCCAAATTAATAAAAATAAAAAACGTATAAAAAATACTAAAAAGATGTTTAGTAAAGAGATTTTAAATTTACTATAAGAAATTATTTGCCCACATAATTTAATTTCAATATAATTTATTAATTAATTCTCTTGCAGTAAATGATAAATGTATTGGACTAAATATAAAAGGAAAAAAATTGAAAATTTGAAATCCTATATGTATTCAAAATTAAGATACTCAAATTTTATAAAAAGCGTAACGCTGAGAGAAACTAAAATTCTCAAACAATTTTATTTTAAAACTTAGATCAAGTATAAAGTTTTTAGTTCTTTAAGTTTAATTTCTTGAGAATTTTATGTTTATTTGAAGTCTCCGTGCCTCCAAAAATCATGGAGGTCATTCCCTATGAATAATAATGTTCATTAATGGAGAATTAAGGATACTAATATAGATTGAGTGATGATTGCCTACATATTATAGTAATTAACGGATTTTCATTTTTTTTCCAACACTTTAAAAAATAGCAAATCATGTTTAGATCTAGATTATTCATTGTAAGATCGACGGCCTTAAATTAAACTTTAATTTGATCTTCAAAATGGATGACTCATATTAAGAACAAAAGCTCTCTTATTAGTTTGAAGAATAGAAGAGAATCGGCATTCATAATTAACAAAGTAGCAATTAAAGTTGGACGCCTGGGTTACTCATTGCAAGTAATTAATCGTGTAATCTAGTAATTGTAATCCTTACATACACACACATACTAATCACAATAATGACAATAATAATTTTTATATTATAGCAAAGTGTGAAAACTGATAGGACAAAAAAATATTAGATTTTTCATTTGGCTTGTTTTGGTTGAAGTGCTCTCCCGAGCAATGAGTTTAGAGGATTTAGAGGTTTAGGTGTTACCAATATTTGTAGTTGTTGTAATTGTAGTTCTGAGACCATTCTTTATTGCCAGCTATAAGACATGGTTTAAAGACTACCAAGGAGCTTGAGGCATCTCATGTCGTACTTGAGTCTAATTCTCTGTAAGCCGTTCATCTCATTTAAAGTGGTGATATTTCCACGCACATATTGGGTGTTATTATTGAAGATATTTGGTATCTACTTAGAGAGAGTACTAAGTTTCAAATCTCTCACATTTATGAGGAAACAAACCAATGTGCTGATGCTTTAGTTAAGATAGATTCGTATAGTGATGTTCTCTTATGCATTTGGGATGATTTTCCCCACAAGATTATACTTCCTCTTATTGCTTACACTTCTTATATATATAGTTTTGATTTCATAAAGGTACTATCCTATGTCATGTTAACCAGATGTGTTAAAAATTTTAAAGTAAAACTATTATCTTCATATCTTATATTTTATAGAAATCTTAATTTTGTTTCATTTGTCTTGTTGTCAATTTTATTTCTCATTAAGTGATTAATATTAAACCTTAATAAAAGTTCCGAGCAAAATGATATATTAACCTATCACTACTTTAAATTAATTGAAATAAAAAATTTTATTTGGATATATAAACTTAATTGATCAAAATACAAATAAGTGAGTCAAAGAAAACAGAATATATTTATATTCAAGTAGCCCATAAAACTTAAATCTCAAGCACATGACAATATTTTTTTTTTAAATGAAAACTAAGCTGACTCATTTTCGTTTGTTTTGGGATGAGACAGAAATAGATTGTCAAAAGTTCAAACCAATCATTGAAGTGCCAAATTGGAGTCTGCTGTTAAATAAATAACTTGATAAGCATCTTATTAATTACTTGCATTTATAATTCCATGTTCTTATCACCATAAAACCCGCACTGTATAATGGCAGGCCTCCAATACGATACTGATTATGCCTAACATCTTATCCAACACTGCATATATATAAACATATATATATATATATATATAGTACATTTAGTACATGTTTAAAAACTTAGTAGGAAGCTTCAACATCAAGGTTATGTTTTAAAAATAAGGTTATGCAGCAATTAAATAATATTTGGTTAAGAGTTTAAAATTAAAGTTTTGCAAAATTGATTCTATGAAAATCTTAATTTATCTAAGACAGATATAAATTTCCTCCTGCACCTTTAACATGCAAGAAGCTCCAAGTCCCATCACAGTTGTTGGATCCATTGGATGTGATTTTTTACATTTTTTTTGTCTTTTATTTTTTTAAAATTGTATTAGCTGTTAGATCAAATATAATCTCCAATGATTTTTTTAAATTAATAAAAGACGAAAAAAAGAAAAGAGGAAGAGAATACAGCAAAAAAAGAAAAAGAAGAAGAGATCACAATCATTGGATGCAACATCTAATATATGTGATCCAATGTTGGAGGCTCTTGCGTATGAAACATACAAGAGCAAATTCAAATGCACCCAAAACTTAAGTTTATCAACTACTTTCTAATCAAACACAATAATATATATAAATAAATAAACAAAAATATCAAACATATGGTTTTTTTTTTCATAATTCTTGCTTGCATATTCTTATATATATATATTGATTAGTCTAATTTGAATTCAGTTAAATCATAAAAGTATAAAGCTCTTAGTATTAATTTTCTTAATATATAAAACTCAAACTTAAAATTTTATTTAAAAAGAATAAGTACCTAAGTTAGAACCAACCATTATAAGTGAGTCATTAGATTTATTTTATTTTTATTTAAGTCACCCATATCCACAAAAATTCATTGAGCTCTTATTAATGTGGTTCGGCTCTCGAGTTAAATTGAATTATAAAAATGTAAAATGTTCTCGATTATAAAAAATAAATACTAAACCATTTAGAAAAAAAAACTTTGATTGGTTAAAATTAATTTAATAGCAAGGGGATGTGGTCTTATGGAAGTAAACAGTGACAGATATTATAATTCTTATTCTTCATTAAGCATTTTAATTAAATATTAAGAATCGCATTTAAATATATTTCTTTCCCTTAAACACCGTTTGACTTGTACCCAAAAAAAAAAAAAGGATTGATAGGGTTGATTACTCGATTTGGGTGAGGTGATCTGAGACAGTTGGCATAGAAGACCAAAGTAGAAGGTCAAAGAAATGAACGGACAGGATTGGAGGAAAAAGAATGAAAGAAAACAAAAGGCGGCACACGGGAGAACGTGCATTCTCAAACGTACAGTCTTAAGTCAGCATCAGTACACCATGTCCACGTAGCCCCCACCAACTTCGCGGATAGTACGGACCGTCCATGTGTATATTACGGTCGTCTTTTTTTAAAAAAAAAATACTAAACTTATGTATAATTTTTTTAAGTGAAAAATACACTTTAATCTCATGAATTTTTATTATTGTACAAAAAATTTTCATAAATTTTGAAACTGAACAAATGATCCTTAGAAACTTTTAAGTTTGTGCGCTTTATCTATTCTATTAAAAAAATTTGTAATATCAGCTATATTTTAAATATATGAGTGTTTACGAATTACAATAAATTTATTTTGAAAAAAATAATTTTTTTATCTGTTTAATTTTATATCCTTGTTTGTATATATTATTGAAAATATAGATTTTTACTTATAAGTAGTATAAATTGTGAGGTATAATGAATATTATGATATGAAATTTACCCTATGAATAAAATATGGTTTGGGCATAAAATGAATCTAGAAAGAAACTAAGAGAAAAATAATGTTTTATATAAGAAAATCCCCTTATAGACTAAAATGAAAAGGACTAAAGTGAAAAAAAAACTTAAAAGTTTAAAAGAAAGGATAATTTTTCCTTTAAGTTCTCAATAATAATTAATAATTCGCTGTACGAGAATTATTAAAGTGTATAGTAAACTGAATTATTAAAGTGTATAGTAAATTGAATATTTTATTAACACATAGTACCCTGACTTCTCTTCTAAATAGTTCCTTTCATTTCACTTTTAAACTCACACCTTCAGTTTCTCTTCTTTCCTCTCCTCAAAATTTCTCTTGCTCCGATGTTAGGGCTCTAAAATTTTAGGCCTTTCTTCCTTAGCCTAGATCTAAGGTGAAGATATTATGCTCCTTTAAATTCTTATAATTATTTAGAAGTTAAATTCTTAGTATACTCGATAGTTGCGGCTTTAGCAACTCCTCCACATCAGAAAAGAATTATCCTTGATTGTTTGATAATTATTTTCTGATTATCGGAATAGAATATAAAATTGTGAAAAATACATGTCTAGAAAATGTCTAGCTAAGGAAAGGCTTGGTATTTGAGAGTGTCCATTGTGATCCACCTTCATTTCTTGGAAACTTTTCTGGTGTACTCCTTTACGGCTTATATTCGCTATTCCCGATATAAATAGTATCTATATGCATGAACAGTATCCATATGTATAAATAGTATCCGTATATATAAATAATATCCTATATATGAATAGTATTCGTACGTATGAATAATGAACGTATATATGAATAATATTTTGTATGAAAGTAACCCTGACTTTCTCTATCTGACCTTCGTGAAAATATCCGTAGCGAAACCTGAAATTCAGCTACGTGCTCTTCTCTGTAACAACTCGAAAAGGTGACTCGGATACGAAATCTATGTGAGTGCATAACCTTGCTAACCGAGTTTATTTATTTTTATTCCAAGTACAATATAAATCACACCTCATATCGCAATTAGAAATTTTAATTAAATTCCCTATTTAGTGACGATAACTAGATAATGGAATTTATTGTGTGATTTAAGATTATGTTGATGAGAATTATGATTGAGAATATAATTATACATATGGAATGATTGAGGGCTTGACTCAAAATACTCAATGTATGTAATTATACACATGGAATAGTTGTGGGCTTGATCCCTTAAGATACCAATGCATGTAATAGTTGTGGACATGGATACAATGGAAATTGAATCCCTGAACATAAATTGAATACAGAGGCTATAGAAACCCTGGACATGAATATTAATGATTATGGTATTTGTACTTATGATATATTTATTATTGTACATTCATTTACTTATTGAGTTTTGATAAACTCACACTCTATATGATTATCTTTTTCACATACAATGGGTGAGGAAGAAGAAAATCTGCATGAGGATTAGTAATCCTTGAAAATATTTTCCATGTTTATCTTGAGGGCTTATGAATTTAAAAGCTTAAGAAATGCTCTGCAATCTTTATAGGTCACATAGGTTTGGAAAGTTTTATCGTACCATATGATATTCAGCTTGTATTTACTATTTTACTTTGTTGAACTTTTCATATGTGTACATGCAAAATTTCACTCTTGAAAAATTTATGTTTTGCATTAGTATTGATAGGAGATTTTATGGGATACCATGGAGGTACACTCTCGAATTTATAGAATTGCTCACATGCCCGAAATTAAGATGTGACAATTTTGGTATCAGAGGACAGTTTTTAGGTCCTTTATAGATTACAGAGCAAAGTGTTCTTTGTCGGCCTTTCCCCATTGTTGTAAGCCACGACATGACCATGGGATTAGATTCCATAAAAGACCTTATAGAGTTTAGTGTCTTTTGTTTTTGTAACTTATTGCTCGGTGGGTTAGTATAAGGTAATCTTGTTTGATCTAAGAAGTATTTGTTCTTTGTGTAGACTTTTAACTTTTTGATGTCAGAGGAATCCTTGAATATAACGAGCATATGGGCTCAGGGAGTATCTGAATTCCTCCAGTTAATACACAGGACAACCCTTCTGACCAAGCAGATAATTCACATGCTCCGAATGTTGAAGACTCAACTAGTGGTCGGGCAGAGGGAGCCAGAGTCGCACCACAGATTGATGAAAGACAGGCAGAACAAGTAGAGCCTATTGATCCACCAAAGGTTCCTCCTGTTATTAAGACCAGACATACACCACCACTACCTCTTCAGGCTAAAGAAGGCACAATTAAAGACGTGAAAATATCTGAGTTCCTGATAATGATGCCACCCATTTTCACCGAAGAAGATCCTAATGAGGACCCGCAACGTTTTGGGATGATTGCGAGGCAACTTGTGATGCCTTGGTGTGCTTTGATGCATAGAGAATAGAGATGGTCTCGTTTTAGCTGAAAAAGAAAGCCGATAAATGGTGGAAAGCCTAGAATAGTGAGAAAACCCAAGCTGTATCATTAGTTACACGAGCGGAACTCCAGAAATTGGTTATCAATGAATTCCTTCCAAAGAGTGTCCGACCATCTACGGTAAGGGATTTTTTGTACCTAAGGCAAGGATCTATGTCGATAGATGAGTATAATGTTCAGTTTGTTAAGTTAGCAGAATATGTTCCACATGTGGTGCCTAATGAAAAGGCTAGAGTAGAAAGTTTGTGGAGGGCCTTCGCGATTCCCTTTATTCGCAGGTGGGTCCGAATATGGTTAATTACAACTCTTGTTCTGTCACTGTCAATACTGCACGCAGAATGGAAAAAAAAAGGTGGAATAAGAAGGAAGAGTTTAAAAATAAAAAGAAGTCTAGACACAAGATGTATTTTGACCAAGGAGGGAACTCGAAGCCTCCCACACTACACAGTATGCTCTAACTGCATCTTCTAAACCCACATTTTTCACGGCTAATATAGTTTAAGCCTACTCAAAATATAAAGGTGGATACAGTTCTCCGAGCAGGGGTGATTCTTAAGTCAGAAGAGGGAAGCCTCAATGTCCTTAATGAAAATTTTCATTTTGGAGAGTGCCTCAGGAAGATGGGAACACCAAGTTATTTTTATTGCAGATAAGAAGGGTACTTCAAGAGGGAATATCCTTAACTTATTTTAGGATCTGTTCAGGGATCCGTTCTTCCCTCTCACACCCATTCCAGAGTTGTTTTAGTCGCCCGTGCACCAACCACTTTTACTGGAAGTAGCTTTGGGAGAGGTTCTGGTAAAGGCCAAGGAGCTTGTGGGTAGTAAGTAGCCGGTAAAGGAACTGCCAGAGTACATATCTTGACCCGACAGGATGCCCAGGCATCCAATGTAGTTGTTACAGCTACTTTATTAGTTAGCACTTTAGCTGCACATGTATTATTGATCCTGGTTCCACATATTTGTATGTGTCACCTCTGTTTGCCAAGAGGTTCGAGTATGAGCCAGTTATACTGGATGAACCATTTTTGGTAGCTACACCAATGGGGAAAATCCTAGTAGTTAGATCAAGATACCATTCTTGTAAGATAACTGTTAGATACATGAAGACAGAGGTAGATCTCATGCTTCTTAATATGATGGATTTTGATGTAATTTTAGACATGGACTGGTTATCCTCACGCCATGCTACCTTGAATGTCATGACAAGGCTAATTCTTTTAGTATTCCGGCAGGGACATAATTTCATATTTCAGGGAGGCTGGAGTGAGGTGCCCTGTAACATGACATTTATGTTAACCACCCAGCATATGTTACGAAAAGGTTGTCATGCATTTTTGGCCTTTGTTAGATATACAGACAAAGAAGAATGAAGTCTCGAACAAATACTAGTGGCTAGCGAATTCTCAGATGTATTTCCAGAAAATTTACATGGTTTACCACCGGAGAGAGATATTGAGTTTAATATTGAATTGGTTCCGGACACTCAGCTAATTTCAATTCCTCCTTACCATATGATGTCCACAGAGTTGAAAAAGCTTAAAGAGCAATTACAAGATCTATTAGATAAGGAGTTTATTCGCCAAGTTTTTCACCATGGGGCGCCTTGGGTACTCTTTGTGAGGAAAAAAGATGGCTCTCTAAGATTATATATAGATTACCAACAGTTAAACAAAGTTCCAATAAAGAACAAATATCCTTTATCAAGAATTGATGATTTGTTTGACCAGCTTCAGGGGGTGCAATGCTTCTCGAAGATTGACTTAAGATCTGGTTACTATCAACTGAAGATTAAGGAGGAAGATATACCCAAGATCGCCTTCTGGACACGGTACGTACATTATGAATTTCTCGTAATATCATTTGGGTTGACTAATGTGTCAACAACATTTACAAATCTTCTGAGCTGAGTGTTCAAACCTTTCCTTGATAGATTTGTGATCGTCTTCATTGATGACATTTTAGTTTACTCTAAGAGTCAGAAGAATTATACAGAACATTTGAAAACGGTGCTGTAGACTTTGAGGGAACATTAATTATATGCTAAGTTCTCAAAATATGAATTCTGGATGAGTCAAGTAACATTCTTAGGGCATGTAATTTCCCAAGAAGGTGTTCATGTGGACCCAAGTAAGATTGAGGCAGTAAAGTAGTGGCATAGACCAACGACTATATCTGAGGTTCGTAGTTTTCTTGGCTTAACGGGGTATTACCGTCACTTTGCTAAGAATTTCTCCAAGTTGTTCCATTGACTAAGTTGACCCAGAAGAAAGTTAAATATATTTGGGATGATGCTTGCGAACAAAGTTTCTCTGAGTTAAAAAAGTGTTTGACTTCGGCACCGGTTCTTCTTCTACCATCAAGACCGGGGAGTTACACTGTATATTGTGATGCTTCAAAGGTAGGATTAGAGTGCGTGTTAATGCAACATGGTAGGGTCGTTGCTTATGGCTCTCAACAGCTTAAAAAGCATGAACTCAATTACCTCACTCATGATCTAGAGATGGCAGCTATAGTATTTGCTTTAAAGATTTGGAAGCATTACTTGTATGGAGATATATGTGAGATTTTCACGGATCACAAGAGCCTCAAATATATTTTCGAATAGAAGGATCTTAATTTAAGGCAACAGAGATGGATGGAACTCCTGAAAGACTATGAATGTACCATCTTCTACCATCCATGGAAGGCGAACGTGGTAGCAGATGCCCTTAGTCAAAAGTCTATGGGAAGTCTAGCTCATATTACTATAATAAAGAGGTCCTTGATTCAGGAACTGTCACGACCCATTTTCTAGGCACATGACCGGCACAATGATGAATATCCCATCACTGTAAGCCTTTCGATAAATTCTTCCCACAAGTAAAATCGTTAGTCATTATCTCTATATTCTCAAAATACCATTCCTTAATAAATACAAAGAAAATACATCAGATTTTCTTAATTAAAAATAATAGATCCTCAGTACGAAATACATTATCATACTGAAATACAAGCCAAATACCAAACCCCTGACCTAGATGTCCTAGACGGTTACAGAGCAACATACTGTATAACAACAGAAGGGCCTACCCGACAGCGGGAAGGTCCAACGTGATCTACTCCTCTAGCGGATGTACTTCGGCGGCAACCTGATCTGAACAAAAAGTTTGTACAAACAGTGTGAGCTTTTAAACTCAGTGAGCAAATCGGCCTTGCGTTAATAAAATTCAAATACATCACCAGTCATGCAAGCATATCCGAAGGCTCAAGCTCAACCAATAGACATAGTTAGAAATTACATACAAGAAAAATTCATCCAATTCAACAAACGATACTAGTACTCGTCAATGGCAATATATCCCGGAGAGCGCACACAGGCCGGCTCACCAATTTTGTATTTTTCCGCCATGACGCACAACCTCATCCTCTTAGCTAGGGCGCCTCACGGATTTATCACCAATCCGGGCTATATCCCTACTGAGGGAATCGTTGTCTCCACACTCATTGGTCAAGACACCCTTTAACCCGGGTTTTCCGCCTTGCCGTGAGAGGGGGTACTGTACCGCTCAATCACAATCAATAGTACAACAGTTCATATCATAATCAGAAGCACAATATAATACTCATCCATATAACAGGTATAGTATATAACTATATGATTCAAATTTCATATCATCATGAGATACTTGCTTTGTCTTATCCATACTTCTGGATTAATTATCTCATTATATTCGTCATTCTGAATCCAATTTCTCCCTATGAATCTTGGGAGTGTCCTACGACATACTTTTTATCACCAGTAATGCTAAAACTCTATTAAAACAGGGTCGTTTCACTCACCTGGATTCCGTACGAGTATCACTTCTCTAAATCGTTACGGACAAGAGTACGCAGGTGAATTTCAGTGTTCCGCTACAGAGATTTTCATGAAAGATTACAGAAAGTACGTTAAGATCATTTTCGTACAGATACTGTTCATACGTATAGGTACTATTCATACGGTCACTATTCATACGTACGGGTACTATTCATACCGGAAATACAGAATACAATCTGTAAAAGAGTACACCAGGTAAGTTCCCAGGAAAGAGTAGAGGGTCACACTGGACACACTTAAAAACCAGGTCTTTCCTTAGTCAGAACTTTCCTAGACATGTATTCTCCACAGATTATATTCTATTTCGGTAATCAGAGAATCAAAATAACAGCTAACGACAGTTTTTCTGATGTGGAAGATCGGCCAAAGCCGCAACCACAGAGTATACTTAAGAAAATAACTTCTAAAATTTGAAAGACATAGAAAGGGCATAGTATCCTTACCTAAGCAAAAACGGAAAGGCCCAAAATCTCAGAAGCCTAGCGTCGGAGCAAGAGAAACTTAAGGAGGGAAGAAGAGAAGTTGAAGGTGTGAGTTTAGAAGTGAAATAGAAGGGCCTATTTATAGCAAAAGTCAAGGGTACTATTTGATACTATGCGCTAATAAAATATTCAATTTACTATTCATGAAAATGACATTTCTAATAATACCTTACGCGTGGAAAATTTTCGTTTATTTACTATTAGAAACTTTAAAGGGAAAACTATCCTTTCACCTTAAACCTTTAAGTTTCTTTTCAATTCAGTCCTTTCAATTTAGTCCCTGAGGGTATTTTTACACATAAAACGTCATTTTCTCCTACAAACTTCTTTCTAGTTTTCTCTTATAACCAAACCACATCTAGTATTTGACATTTTGATTGTATAAATGAACAGTACCATATACGTAAATAGTAACAGTAGTTTGAAAACACGCATTTATATTTTATTTTTCATGGGTATTACAGGAACTCCAGGAATTGGAGGCTAATGCGGTATTCTTTGAGAATACTGAGTCATGTGCTTTCTTGGCTCACTTGACAGTTAAGTTTTCCCTTGTAGAAATGGTGAAGGCAACATTGGAGAATGATGCTGAAATGGTTAAGATTAGAGACAAAGCGATATGAGGTTTAGTACAGGGTTTCTTAATGGATGAGGAAGGTGTGTTATGGTTTAACAGGAGGCTATATGTTTCGTACGTTAAACCCTTGAAGAGAGAGATTTTAGAAGAGGCTCATGGTGCATCATATGTTGTTCATCCTAATGCCACTAAGATGTATCAAGACTTGAAACAAGTTTATTGGTGGGAAGTCATGAAACAAGATGTGACTGACTTTGTCGCTCGATGCTTGACATGCTAGCAAGTCAAAGCCAAACATCGAAGACCACCTGAGTTGATACAGAGGCTTGAGATTCTCAAGTAGAAATGGGAACAGATTACTATAGACTTTGTGGTGGGTTTGCCCCGATCTTTGAAGGGGCACGACTCTATATAGGTCAATGTGGATTGACTTACCAAGTCGGCACATTTCCTTCCTATTCATAGCACCTACAGTGTAGCGAAACTTAGTCGACTGTACGTGAAAGAGATGGTAAAGTTCTATGGCGTACCAATGTCCATCAAATTAGATTGGGGACCCTAGTTCACTTCCCGATTCTAGGGAACTTTTCAGAAAGCCTTGAGCACTAGAGTGGACTTTAGCACAGCTTTTTACCTCCAGACTGATGGTCAGTCTGAGAGGACTACTCAGACATTAGAGGATATGTTGAGAGCATGTGTGATAGATTTCGATGGAAACTGGAAAGACCACTTGTCACTTATTGAATTTTCTTATAATAATAGCTATCAAGCTAGTATTAAAATGGCTCCTTTCAAGGCTTTATACGGGAAGCAATGTTGATCTCCTATCAGTTGGTTTGAACTAAGTGAACCTAAAATGGTGGGACCTAAGATGATACAAGAGGCCGTGGATAAAATTAAGCTAATCAGGAGAGGTTATTAACCGCTCAGAGCAAGCAAAAGTCTTATGCGGACAACCGACAACATGAACTGGGACTTTCTATAGATGATATGGTTTTCTTACGAATCTCACCGATAAAGGGAGTGATGAGATTTGGAAAGAAAAGGAAGCTTAGTTTGAAATATATTGGTCCTTTTGAAATTGTTGAGAGATTGGGTAACGTAGCATACCGCCTAGCCTTGCCTTCAAACCTAGAAGGAATACAATCGGTATTTCACGTATTGATGCTACATAAGTATCTTCTTGACCCCTCTCACATCATCCAGCCACAATAAGTGCAATTTGATGAGAATCTTATCTATAAAGAGGTGCCAGTAACCATTCTCGATAGGCAGGTCAAGAAACTTCACACCAAGAAAATTTTCACTATCAAAGTTCAGTGGAGGAATCATTCTCACAAGGAAGTCACGTGGGAAATAGAGGATGAGATGTTGATGAAATATCCACATCTGTTCAAATCATGATGTAAGTTTTCAAATTCAAGGGATCAAATTCTTTTAAGGGGATAAAATGTAATACCAGCTATATTTTAAAGATATAAGTGTTCATGGACTATGATAAATTTATTTTGGAAAAAATAATTTTTCTATTTGTTTAATTTTGTATGCTTGTTTGTGTATATTATTGAAAATATTGATTTTTACTTATAGATTGCATAAATTGTGGGGTATAATGGATATTATGATATTGAATTTATCTCATGGGTAAACTATGGTTTGGGCATAAGAGGAATCTACAAATAAACTGGGGAAAAAGTAATATTTTATATGAAAAATTTCCTTCGGGACTAAAATAAAAAGAACTAAAGTGAAAAGAAACTTAAAAGTTTAAGAGAAAGGATAATTTTTCCTTTAAGTTTCCAATAGTGATCAATAATTCGCCGCCCTGGTGAAAAATATGTGCGTAAAGTAAACTGAAATAAATTGAATATTTTATTAGCACATAGTACCATGACTTCTCCAATAAATAAGCCCTTCCATTTCACTTCTAAACTCACACCTTCAGTTTCTCTTCTTTTCTCTCCTCAAAATTTCTCTTACTCCGACATTAAGGCTCTAAAATTCTAGACCTTTCCTCCTTAGCCTAAATCCAAGGTAAAGATACTATGCTGATTTAAATTTTTGTAATTATTTAGAGGTTAATTCTTAGTATGCTTCGTGGTTGCTGCTTTAGTTGATCCTCCACATCAGAAAAGAATTATCCTCGATTGCTTGAGAATTATTTTCTGATTATTGGAATATAGTATAAAATTGTAAAAAATACATGTCTAGGAAAGGTCTGACTAAGTAAAGGCTTAATACTTGAGAGGATCCATTGTGACCCAATTCCCTTTCTGGAAACTTTCCTTGTGTACTCCTTTGTGGCTTATGATAGTATCCGTATATATGAATAATATTTGTACACATAAATAGTATATGTAGACATAAATAGTATTTATATGTATGAATAGTGATCATACGTATGAATAATATTTTGTACAAAAACAACTTTGACTTTCTCTATCTAACCTTCATGAAAATCTCCGTAGCGAAACCTGAAATCCAGCTATGTGTTCTTCTCTGTAACAATTCAAAAAGGTGACTCGCATACAGAATCTATGTGATTGAATAAATCCTCCTCTATCGGTTGCGGGTCGAGGACTCCTTCCTCTTCTTCAAACTCCGATTCATATTTTTCATAGAGAAATCTTTGATCAACGATAGAACAAGATTCATTTTGAATCATATTTAAGGGATTCGCAATTAGAAATTTTAATTAAATTCCCTATTTAGTGATGATAACTAGATAATGAAATTTATTGTGTGATTTAAGATTATGTTAATGAGAATTATGATTAAGAATGTAATTATACATATAGAATTGTTGAGGGCTTGACTCAAGATACTTAATGCATGTAATTATATAGATAAAATGGTTGAGAGTTTGGCCCAAGATACTTAATGTATGTAACTATACACATGAAATGGTTGTGGGTTCATCCCCCAAGATACCAATGCATGTAATGGTTGTGGACATGAATACAATGAGAATTGAACCTTGAACATAAATCGAATACAGATTGTACATGAATATAATTGTTTTTATTGTGATAATGATTATGGTATTTGTACTTGTGATATATTTGTTATTGCACAATCATTTACTCACTGAAATTTGAAGAACTCACACTTTATATGATTATCTTTTTCAAATACAGTGAGTAAGGAAGAAGAAAATCTGTAGAAGGATTAATAATACTTGAAGATACTTTTCATATTTGTCTAGATGGCTTATAAATTTAAAAGCTTAGGAAACGCTTTGTAATCTTTATAGGTCACTTAGGTTTGAAAAGTTTTATCGTATAGTATAATATTCGACTTGTATTTACTATTTTACTATGTTGAATTTTTCATATATATACATGCAAAATCTCTTTCTTGAAAAATTTATATTTTGCATTAGTATTGATTAGAGATTTTATGGGATACCATAGAGGTATACCCTCGAGCTTATAGAATTACTCACATGCCCAGAATTGGGATGTGACAAAATTGTTAGTTAAACTTGAAAGAAATGGTTGGATCCCAAGAGGGGGGGTGAATTGGGTTTTATAAAAATTTTCACAAAACTTAATTGGAAGTTAAAATGATTTTCTGAAATTGGATAATGTTAAAGATAATAATTTAATTCAGAAAATCAAAATGTTTATCAAGATGAATAATTTTATAGTGCAAGGAATTAAGGAGCAAATATAAATCTACACAAATTAATTAATACTTGAGGTATAAATTAAATATAAACGCAAAGCATTAATTAATTAACTTCAAATGTAAATAGAGTAGGGATAGAGAAAGCAAACTCGGAGATTTATACTGGTTCGGCTAATCCCAAGCCTACATCCAGTCCTCAAGAGACCACTTGAGTATTTCCACTATAATTGCAAGTTTAATCCGGGTACTTGCAAACCACTACAACATACTTTTCTCCCTCAAGGGTGTCTCTCCCCCTTACAACGTGTTTTCTCTCAAACACTAACTCAAGGAACCAATCCTTGAGAAACTAAATTTAAAGGCTTAAGGAAAATAATGGTGGACACTCTCAAAGTGTAGATAACGCAGAAATTAAGCTCAGAATTTTTCTCTAACAATTTAGAGAGAATGGAACTCAAGATAATATGAGAAATGAACAATTGAAGCTTGATGCAAATGGTGTTGTGAAGTCCTCTTTATATAGTGAAACCTTGCTGCTACAGTGACTGCTTTAGTCAGAATTGCTACAGTAAGCTTCATCATCATTTTTCAACCTTTCTACAACAACCAAAAAAACTTTATCAACCTTTTTCAACAATCAATATTCTTTTTCAAATTTTCTACAGTAAAAAGTATTCTTTTTCAAAGTTTATTATAACAACCAATAAACTTTATCATACTTTTTCAACAATCAAATTCATTTTTCAAAAGTGCTACAGTAAAAGGTATTTTTTTTTTTAAATTATATTACAACACCCAATAAACTTTATCATACTTTTTCAACAATCAAATTTCTTTTTCAAAAGTGCTACAGTAAAAGATATTCTTTTTCAAATTATATTACAACACCCAATAAACTATATCATACTTTTTCAACAATCAAATTTTTTTTTCAAAAGTGCTACAGTAAAAGATATTCTTTTTCAAATTATATTACAACACCCAATAAACTTTATCATACTTTTTCAACAATCAAATTCTTTTTCAAAAGTGCTACAGTAAAAGATATTCTTTTTCAAATTACATTACAACACCCAATAAACTTTATCAAAAATCAATTTATATTACTATATATAAATATATAAAGCATTAAATATATTTGGGCCAAGAAAAATTGAATCATGCATTTGGGCCAATAAGATTAAATCATACATTTGGGCCAAGAAAATTAAATCATACTATTTGGGCTAAGAAAGATTAAATCATACATTGGGCCAAGAAGATTAAATCATTCATTTGGGCCAAGAAGATTAAATCATTCATTTGGGCTAAGAAGTTAAATCATTCATTTGGGCCAAGAAGATTAAGTCATACTATAATTCCCACATATTTGTCATCATCAAAACTTATACCATAATACATTAGGGCTAACAATCTCCCCCTTTTTGATGATGACAAATTACCAAAGAAAAAATTGTTACAATGTAATAATCATTATACAATATACACATATTTTTCTTTCCATATCCTTCTCCCCCTATTTGACATCAACAAAAAGGTATAAGGAAGGCAATATATAAAGGCTAAAGCGTATTCCTTCTTTAAGCAAGAATATCATATGACGTCATAGGGTAAAATTTCATCAAAACTTATCATTGATATGCCAAAAATATATAGTTAAGGAAACATTGCATCTCATATAAAGTGACCCTAAAAATATAGAGCATTTAAGTATAGATTAGGCTCCCCCTCAATCAATGCATATTAAACAAATGTAATTTTCAAGATGTATTCATATATGTATCTTGAGGATGAGCACCTACAAAAATTTTGACAACCACTCCGATGCTTAAGTTAGTAATGTAAATCAAGGATTAAAGGCAAAATTAACTGCTTACGGTCGCATGCATCAAACATTATCATAATGCAAGGAAATCATTGCCTTTCATTTGCCCACAAAAGCATTATATGTAAGTATGTGTAACTATGAAGATGTATTATCCTCTACACATTTCATTTTATTTAAAAATTTTTTTTTTTGACTTCTCATTTTCTATGAGTGCATGTAGAATCATGACATATTATTCATAGCCTTCGCTCATGATGCATGAATAGCATACACAACATATGTTCTTAGATACATGTAATCATAGCATGATGCAATCAATCATGTATATTATACTGAAAGCTCTCAAGAACAACACAACAAAGTAGAGAAATACGGTTCTGTTTATCACCATTTTATTAATCCTTAAAATTTTTAATCAAAACAAATTAAATCAGCCGCAAATCCACCGAAAATTGACTTTCGTGGTTTTGCCATTAATGCGACGCGTTGTTGGTGTGCATGCGTACCCTAGATTTCTGGCTTCCAGCTTGCAAAATCCGTAGGATGAACGTGTAGGGGTGCGGTGAAGAGATATCTTCGTTGGCTCTAAGTCATCATTTTCTCTCTATAAAGACTGCCCCAGAGTTCTCAATTACCACACCACAAAGAGTATTCATCTCTGAGCCTACAACTTTCTGACATTCCTCTCTCTTCATACTCCCACAAAAATTTCTAAATATTCCAAACCATGGCAGCAAGAAAGTTCATTGATCTCACAATAGAGGCCAGGGAGGAAGAGCTCGACTTAAACTTGAGTCTAGGCAGGGACAAGGGTAAAAGGACTTTGGAGGGATCTCAGGAGAATCGAAAGAAGAAGATGAAGATCGAAGAAGCTGAAGAGATTAGTACAGGCCATACGTCAGAAGACAAAATTGCTTGTCTGGAGCAGGAGGTGAAGAAACTCAAGAAGATGATAGAGGACCAGGAGAAGTTAGCTAAACGCAACAATGCGGCACTGACTTCAAGAATAGATAGGTTCTTCTATTGGTCTACTCAATGCTTCTGCAATCAACAACAAAGAAGTGTTGATTGTATGAATGGGATTTACACTACCCTCCGTGACATTGCTCAGTCTCTTGCTCCAAGGAATGGCCGAGGGGTGATGATACAATACGGGCCTCCTAATCCAAGACCACCTCGCCTGTAGATTGCTCATGCATGAGCAAACTTTCCCTTTTTTTTTTTTTGCAATGTAATCCTTCGATTTTTTTTTTTAATGCAAGTGGTTTCTTTCAGATGACGGTACTTAAAAAAATTATAATAATAATAAAGAAAGATAAAGAAAATCAGCCACACAAATTTAGCACAATAGAAGGATATATATATTTTGAAAAATATATATCCATTTTAAAGATAGAAAGAATTTTTTGACATGGATATATATATCATCATTTCAAAGCAAAAGCAAGTTACATACTTACTCAAGATAAAACATATTATAATCAGAGTATGTAGTAACATAATTGAGGTAACATGGATTAATAAGATATAATCAGATATAAATTATAATCCATAAACAATCGTTCATAAGCTATATCTTATACAAAGGATATGACATGTATAATGCTCAATCCATGATGAATGGTATAAAGACAATATCTTTATATACAATGATATGATCAAATATGTAAGATATTAGAGAACAATATATCATTGCAATGAAAGTGTGTCAGTAAAAAAATTGCCAACATAGCCAATTATGATCAGGGAGTATCACTTAATTAAATAGTAAAGTGGTAAAGAATAGAGATACTCATCAATTTTGGCAAACTCTTATTGCTTCTTGAAGTTCCTCCTCAAGATTTTGATATTCTTGTTTTGCTCATTGCTCTTCTTTTGATTCTATCTTCTTGCAATTTTAATGAACTTAATTGATTGATTATTTGCAAGATCTATCAAGCATTGGTTCAATGTAGGCTTCGTTGGTCGACTACTGATAGGAGTGTTGGTCGACCAACTAACTTCAAAACTATAAATCTTACTGATTTCGGAGAGCAGAGGAAAGAATGTGCTTTAGAGGATAATTTTGAGGATTAACTCCTGCAAAACACTTTTGGTGGAGCACTTTGATGTTCAAATCAGTAATGTTCAAATAAATCTCAAGTACTAGGAGCAACATTATGTTCAAGATATGCCATATTAATAAAAGTGCTATGCTTTCATGAAATGCAATTTTACAAAATATTTGATTTCATTGAAAATATTTAAATAAGATTACAATAAAGATAAACATTACAAGTAAGAGTAATCTTATTAATGTGAAACCAAGGGAAATATGCATGTAATGAAAGCAAGTTGTCGTGATGCGATAAATAAGAAAGTTCAAGCTAAATTTAGAAGAAAGATTTTAGCTCAAAGCAAAAATCATATCCTTAGGCCGCACACCTAAGAATCATTTTTAGAAATAGCATGCATGAATATCAAAGATAGATGAAAGACATGCTAGAAAACAAACATAAGCATTTGATACAGTAAACATATCAATCAAATTTCTTACAATACATTCCAGCTTATATGTTTACTTGTCCATTGCCTCCTTTTGATGCAAGAGAGTGGAGTTTGAATGATGTAGCCATTGAAAAGTCATTTCCGCTCCTTGCTTCGAGGCAAATCTGCAAATTAATCCTTTGTCTTTGGTACCCAAATTTCTTTGGGTCCGCCTGGGTCATGAGTTCCTTTTTGAACCCATTTCATTTTAACTCCATGAACAAGATTTTTCTTATAAAAGCATGAGTAAGATTTGTGTCCTTTTAGTCCACAATAAAAACAAGTGCAAGTTGGACTATTTGACATCTTTACAGAAACAAAGAAGTTTTTAGAATGCTTTTGGTTTGATTTCTTTTTAGAAACAAGACCAACTTTGTTAAACATTCTTCTTTGTTTCAAAACTGAGGTATTTAAAATTTCTCTACCTTGAGAAAATTTTGCAAGTGTGTTTTTAAGATTATTATTTTCCTTTTTCAAAGAATCACACTTGGTACAAAAGCAATTTTTATTGGTAGATATATTTGCTTTTAAAATCAAATTCTCTTCTTGCAAAGTTTTGTTTTGATTTTCAAAAACAAAATTCTCTTCCTTGGAAATAGAAAATTCGTTTTTCAATGTTTCCAACTCATTTTCAAGAGAAGAGTTTTTCTGTTTTGAAATATTTAGTTTCTTTGCAAGTATTAGAGATTCTTTATGTAAATCATCAAAGGCATCTTGTAATTCTTCAAAAGAGTAGTCAAATGAATTTACCTCATCTTTATTTCTGGCCACAAGACAAGTGTTGGCTTCTTCATTTGTGTTCTCCTCATCAGAATTGCTATTTCCCCAAATGGAAGATAGGTAAGCTTTCTTTGATGATTCAACTTTTGGTTGTGGTTTCTCTTTTTCTCCTTTTTCTTTTTCTTCTATCTCCTTGGTGATTTGAGATTTTTCTGTAAGTTCAACACCAAGAGCTTGCAATTGATTAAGCACAAGTTGTATCTCATTAATGGTTTTACAATTGTTCATTTGAGCAATTTCAAGTTCATTAATGAAACTTCTATACCTTAATTCCTCAGCAATAAGATCTTCCTCATGTGCAACTTCAAGAATTTCCCACATTTCTTTTGCAGTTGCACAGTTGGAGATTTTGAAAAATTCATCTTGACTCAATGCACAAGAAATAATCAATTTTGCCTTAGCATTGAGTTGCATTAAACTTTTTTCAGTATCATTCCATTCACTCTTGGGTTTTGGAATGTATTTTCCTTGTTCTTCCTTGACAGGCATATCAAAACCATTTTCTATAACTTCCCAGAGTTTATGGTCTACTGAAATTAAAAACATTTTCATTTCATACTTCCAATATTGAAAATGATTAGCATCAAAAACTGGAGGTTCTGTGAAAGAACAATTTTTAGAAATAAACCACTCACTAGATCCAACCATGTTTACTCTTAGACGGTTAAGTCTCAAATCAAGAGCCCAAGCTCTGATACCAATTGAAAGAAATGGTTGGATCCCAAGAGGGGGGGTGAATTGGGTTTTATAAAAATTTTCACAAAACTTAATTGGAAGTTAAAATGATTTTCTGAAATTGGATAATGTTAAAGATAATAATTTAATTCAGAAAATCAAAATGTTTATCAAGATGAATAATTTTATAGTGCAAGGAATTAAGGAGCAAATATAAATCTACACAAATTAATTAATACTTGAGGTATAAATTAAATATAAACGCAAAGCATTAATTAATTAACTTCAAATGTAAATAGAGTAGGGATAGAGAAAGCAAACTCGGAGATTTATACTGGTTCGGCTAATCCCAAGCCTACATCCAGTCCTCAAGAGACCACTTGAGTATTTCCACTATAATTGCAAGTTTAATCCGGGTACTTGCAAACCACTACAACATACTTTTCTCCCTCAAGGGTGTCTCTCCCCCTTACAACGTGTTTTCTCTCAAACACTAACTCAAGGAACCAATCCTTGAGAAACTAAATTTAAAGGCTTAAGGAAAATAATGGTGGACACTCTCAAAGTGTAGATAACGCAGAAATTAAGCTCAGAATTTTTCTCTAACAATTTAGAGAGAATGGAACTCAAGATAATATGAGAAATGAACAATTGAAGCTTGATGCAAATGGTGTTGTGAAGTCCTCTTTATATAGTGAAACCTTGCTGCTACAGTGACTGCTTTAGTCAGAATTGCTACAGTAAGCTTCATCATCATTTTTCAACCTTTCTACAACAACCAAAAAAATTTTATCAACCTTTTTCAACAATCAATATTCTTTTTCAAATTTTCTACAGTAAAAAGTATTCTTTTTCAAAGTTTATTATAACAACCAATAAACTTTATCATACTTTTTCAACAATCAAATTCATTTTTCAAAAGTGCTACAGTAAAAGGTATTTTTTTTTTAAAATTATATTACAACACCCAATAAACTTTATCATACTTTTTCAACAATCAAATTCATTTTTCAAAAGTGCTACAGTAAAAGGTATTTTTTTTTTTAAATTATATTACAACACCCAATAAACTTTATCATACTTTTTCAACAATCAAATTTCTTTTTCAAAAGTGCTACAGTAAAAGATATTCTTTTTCAAATTATATTACAACACCCAATAAACTATATCATACTTTTTCAACAATCAAATTTTTTTTTCAAAAGTGCTACAGTAAAAGATATTCTTTTTCAAATTATATTACAACACCCAATAAACTTTATCATACTTTTTCAACAATCAAATTCTTTTTCAAAAGTGCTACAGTAAAAGATATTCTTTTTCAAATTACATTACAACACCCAATAAACTTTATCAAAAATCAATTTATATTACTATATATAAATATATAAAGCATTAAATATATTTGGGCCAAGAAAAATTGAATCATGCATTTGGGCCAATAAGATTAAATCATACATTTGGGCCAAGAAAATTAAATCATACTATTTGGGCTAAGAAAGATTAAATCATACATTGGGCCAAGAAGATTAAATCATTCATTTGGGCCAAGAAGATTAAATCATTCATTTGGGCTAAGAAGTTAAATCATTCATTTGGGCCAAGAAGATTAAGTCATACTATAATTCCCACATATTTGTCATCATCAAAACTTATACCATAATACATTAGGGCTAACAAAACTAACTGGCAATGACACGTCAGCCAAAACTTGCCACGTCAGCTGCTAACATGGCAAAAAAAAATGTCATGTCAGCCATACCCAAACCATAAACCACAACCCAAAAATCTAATCCAGGTCACAACCCAAACCCGCCGCACATTAATTCTCAAATTAAATTACTGAATCTGGTTTCGATGAACACAATGCCACATCTCCCCCTCCTTCCATCCCCCTGCCTCCATGTCCATATTCGGCATCCTCACCATGATGCTCAGCATCATTCTCTACAAACACCTCTTTGTGCCCTTTGCTCGAAGATTCACACACAACCCCTTTGGCATCTCCTGCCTTCAAAGAATTGGAGTGGGGTTTGTGATTAACATCATGGCCACCCTAGTCTCAGCGTTTATGGAGATGAAGAGGAAATCAGTTGCTGCACAACACCACTTGTTGGATGATCTAGAAGCTACTGTTACTATCTATGTGTTCTGGTTAGTAACTCAGTATTGCCTTCATGGGGTGGTTGAAGTTTACATGTCTATGAGGCATCTAGAGTTTTTGCATGACCAGTCTCCTGAGAGTCTAAGAAGCAGTGCTTCAACTCTGTATTGCATAACTACGACTATTCAGAACTACATGGGTACTCTATTGGTGTCATTAGTCCAAGCAACAATGTTCATCCAAGCAACAACATTCGTGTGTCAGGTTTGGGTTGTGGGCATTCGTCTACTTCTACTATGCGTTCTCTTGGTCACCATCTTCAAGCATAACTCACACACACAGAGGTTCGAACTCCATTCCCATCCACTTTCAAATACCTCTATCATTGTGCTCTGCTTTCTCTCTCCACCTTGCTCTATTTCTTTCTCCACCGTGCTTTGCTTCTCTCTTTGCCATGCTCTGCTTCTCTCTTCGTCATGCTCTGTTTTCGTGTTCCTCATCCTCTACTCTAGGTCTCTCTCTCTCACCTTTTGGATATGCTCTGTTTTATCTCTCCACTGTGGTTGTGCTCTGCTTTTGATAACTCTATCTCGATTCACTCTTTCTCTTTCTAAGTTTCTCCCTTTTTCTCGAACACCCATGTTTTCTACTACACGAAATAGGGACGCGTGTGTGTGGTGAGATTTGAAGGTGAGAATGGTGTAGTAGAGTGTGGGTGATGGGCGAGACCAAGAGAGTGCAAGTAATGGAGAGAGTCTTCTTTTTTTTTCTTTTCTCACATCTCGAATTTTTCTTTCTCTTTCTCAGCTCACTTGAAGATTGTTGGGAAAAAGAAGGGAAGTTTACACTGTTATGATTTTCTCACTATCTCTCAGAATCACGCGTAGAAAAATGGAAACCTCACGATTTTTTTCTTCAAAAAGTCTCTCTCTCTCTCTCTCTCTCTCTCTCTCTCTCTCTCTCTCTCTCTCTCTCTCTCTCTCTCTCTCTCTCTCTCTCGCGACTATTCTACAGTCCGAGATTAAATAACAGTAAAGTAAACCATATTTAATAACTGAATCTAACAATAAATGTGTGGCAGGTTTGGGTTGTCATTGGATTGGGTTTTTTGGGTTGTGGTTTATGGTTTGGGTATGGCTGACATGGCATCATTTTTGCCATGTCACCAACTGAGGTGGCAAGTTTTGGCTGATATGACGTTAATTGTTAGTTTGACTAATAATTTGTTTAACATAAGAGGTAAAACGCACAAACTAAAAAGTTCATAGGGGTCATTTGTTTAATTTCAAAACTCATGGAAGTTTTCTGCACATTGATGAAAGTTGTTGAGGGGAAAGTGCATTTTTTCCTTTTTTTTATAAGGACTTTTTTACATTTTCAACATTTACACAAAGTTTGAATTTTTTTCATAAAGTGTTTTTCATATCAGTTATGTTCTATATGTTTCATTTTTGTTCCAAATCTACCATTTTTACTAACGTCATTTATTCTACCAAATGTTAGTTGAGTAGTTAGTAAAATAGCATATTTGAAATAAAAATAAAATATGTAGGACTCAAACATACTCTTTTTAATAACATTTTTTTGTCAATTATGTTCTACATTTTTTCTTTCAAATCTATAATTTTTACTAACCGTTTAGTCAGCATTTTCGGCCAGTAGAGTAGACGACGTTACTAAAAATGATAAATTTAAAACAAAAATAAAATATGTAGAATATAACTAAAACAAAAAAAATATTGAGGACAAAATTAAAACTTGATATAAACGTTATAGACTTAAAAAAAAACTTTTTACCTTTTTTATCCTTTTGTTATTAAACTTTTTATTCAAAATAAAACATGTATAAAAAAATTTCTTAATAGAATCGAATCATATAATTGCAAATAAAAGCATATGCAGTTTTTTCCAAATATTATTCGTCATCCGATTAAAAAAATTATATATATATATATATATATATATATATATATATATATATATCTACGTTTCATCAATTATATATTCTTGGTGTGAAAGCATTGCTTATTTCTATATTTCAATTCAATATAAAAAGCATTTGAAGACGACCACCACATGTATCAGACCTGTGTATCTAAATGCGTATAGGTTTATAAATACGCGTATGGATTATTTATGTTTAAAAAATTCTATTTGCATGTGAGAATGCGAATTTAATTTATTATATCAAGTTGAAACACAAGAATTTTACAACTTTTACTTTAAAAAAAAAAGTCAGCTAAGATTCCATTTCCACGTAAGCACATTTCTTTGCCTGCTAATTCCCCGCGCAGTTCACGGACAGTCATGTGTTTTCCTCAGAATATTAACAGCTTTTGAATTTTGTCAGTTTTTAATAAACTATTTAAAATATTAATGATTTAGTATATGAAAAGAATCATTTCCAAGAATTAAATTGAAATATTTTATTTTTAGCAGACCAAATTAAAGAAACTAATTTAACATTAGTTTACTCGATTATTTATGATTAATTCCCTCTTCTCTTTCCATTACCTATAAGGGTTTTTATCTTGCGCCATTGAAGGCAGGAAATAAATGTATATTCTTTTTCTTCATCAATTTTAGTAAAGATTAATCTGACCAAATTAAAACCTTAAAATTACAAACACCCACACACAAGAGGGACAAAAATGGATGAAATAAGCCTTTGGATTGCATGCTTGGCACAAAATTAAATAGGTGTTTAGCGCGTGATGGTCTTTAAATTCGAGTGATTAAGAATTATCGCATATTTACGCGAATAGGCAATGTGAGTCGTCGAATCGTGTAAAGAGAAATCAAAAGTGTAAACGCACTATAACCATTAATTACCCGAATTCAACGATCATCACACAACAAACAGTATACTTGACTTTTACACTAAATAAGCCTCCAAATTCATGAAATAACAGCCTTGACAGTATCAGCATCACATGGCGATGGTAGGGGCTCATCTTATTCCATCTATATGCAAAGATATTTATTCGCTTATTACATTCTAAAATTGAAAATTTTCACTGAGCAATGGTGTTCCAGGGAATTCATAAAACATGGAAAATTCGAGTTCTAAAAATTGCGGATTAGAGAGGTTGCTTGAGCTTGACCAACAAACTAGTAATTAAAAATATTGTGTGCCATCATAAAATTATCAATATCATGGTGTCCTGTGGGCCCCACTCGACTGTTTTTGTATATATATATATGAGCTCAAATTACAATATTGTTATCACATTGATTCATTATATATATAGAGAAGTCTGTGTAATTACCAGTCGACAAGAAGCAACAGTACTTATGGCAGCAACTCCACTCTCATTATCTGTTCTTCTTCTTCTTCCTTTCTTCGTTTGCTCTTCCCCAGTTCAAGATCCTGAAGCAGTAGTTCAAGAAGTTCAAGCGTACGTACCATATATAAATCGTTAATCACGCTTGTCTCTCCATATATCTTTATAGCAGTTTGATCATCATTCTTAAAATGCAGTATTCAGAACTTGTTCACTTTAGAATTCTAATTTTCAATTTTGATAAATTCCAATTGAAATATGTGATACCATCCGGATTTTAAAATGTTAGTATACTCATTTTTTTTTTTGCTTTAGTGCACTCATTTCTTTTTCGCTTTAATTGTGATAAATTAAAATACCTTCTCATTTACTATGGTTAACAATTTCTTTAGATTTTTTCCTAACATATATATTTCTCTCAAACAGTATTAAGAGCTCATTTGTTTACATCAACTATTTAAAATAAAACCCTAGTATATAATTACAATTTGAATTAACAAATGATATATACTAAATACTAATATCACTTGCTGTGTCTTTAAAATATCAATTCTTAGATCTTAGTAACTTTATGTTAATCATTCCCATTTTTTTTTTAAATATTGCAGGAGCCTTAACAGCTCCAGAAGGAATCTAGGGTATCTTTCATGCATAACAGGAAACCCCATAGACGACTGCTGGAGGTGCGACCCAAACTGGCACAAGCACCGAAAACGCCTCGCCAACTGCGCCATCGGGTTTGGGAAGCGTGCCATCGGGGGCCGAGACGGCAAGTACTACGTGGTCTCTGACCCCAACGACCATCCACTAAATCCTAAACCTGGAACCCTAAGACACGCAGTGATCCAAGACCAACCCTTATGGATCGTGTTCAAGCGAGACATGGCGATCAAGCTAAAGCAAGAACTCATCATGAACTCCTTCAAGACCATAGACGGTCGTGGAGCCCGAGTGCACATAGCAGGAGGACCCTGCATAACGATACAGTTCGCGACAAACATCATAATACATGGGATCAACATTCATGATTGTAAACGAGGAGGGAATGCGTATGTTAGGAACAGTCCGAGGCATTATGGGTGGAGGACTGAATCGGACGGTGATGGCATTTCCATCTTCGGAGGGAGCCATATTTGGGTGGACCATTGTTCTCTGTCGAACTGTCGTGATGGGCTGATCGATGCGGTTTATGGGTCAACGGCTATTACCATTTCGAATAATTATATGACGCATCATAATAAGGTCATGCTTTTGGGACACAGTGATAGTTTCAAGCAGGACAGGAATATGCAGGTGACTATTGCTTTCAACCATTTTGGAGAAGGACTTGTCCAGAGAATGCCAAGGTCTAGTATATATAATTGAGAAAATTGTTATAAAATAAGAATGGTGTTATACATTTGATGTGTTGATGAATGTATATATGATTATTGCAGATGCAGACATGGATACTTCCATGTGGTGAACAATGACTACAATCATTGGCAGATGTATGCTATAGGTGGTAGTGCGTCCCCTACTATCAACAGCCAAGGCAACAGATTTCTTGCGCTCAATAACAGATTCTTCAAAGAGGTTGCTTACACAAATTTATAACATCATATATAAGCATGATTAAATAGATTAGAAAATGAGTACGAATTAATTATGATGCATGGGTTTCAGGTAACGAAGAGGGAGAATGCAGTGGAAAGTGTGTGGAAGAGATGGAATTGGAGGTCGAGTGGGGATTTGATGTTAAACGGTGCGTTTTTTAGGGCATCAGGGACTGCAGCTTCTTCAACCTATGCTCGGGCTTCCAGCTTGGCAGCTAAATCGTCGTCTTTCGTGGGGTCAATAACAGCATCAGCTGGTTCTCTTATCTGCAACAAGGGCTCACGCTGCTAATCATACATATATATCATTCATCCCATTCCCATAAATATATACAAATTAAGCCAAACTATTAACATGGCTTCTTTTTTCACTTTTTCTACATAGATGTCATGTCTATTCAACACCTCGTCAAAATACTTAAATATGACGACACATTTTATATTTGATGCATAGAATTCACCGTCAGGCCAAAGCAACCACTAGTATGAGGAATGACAGTACATTACAGGGAAATGCATATTAATGAATGTATATTTGATGCATTCGTCGCAATCCAAGTCCGGATTCATATCAAATTTGGCTCAAAATTATGGCAACAAAATTTCTTGACCGTTGCTGATAATGGGATAATACAGGATGGTTATACGATGATAACTTTTTTTTTTTAAATTACGTTGCGCTTGCCTATATACATATATATATATATATATATATATATCGAACTACGAACTAGCAACATAAATGTAACCAGAGACAAAATAACACAAACGTTGTATTCCATTATGGCCAATGCGCCACTATGCTCAAAAGGAAACTATCATTTCTTGAGCAAACATGAAACTTGAGGCGCTCGGTAGCAACAGCAACACTGGAGTGCAAAATAAAACCAAGCTTACTTCTCTTGACCCCTAGTCAACAGAATTACAAGGTCAAAACTACTATGAATTGATCCGTAATTCCAGAAAGATTAATAATGTTATAACCATCAAACACAAGAACAGTCACTCAGCATCAACACAACCCATCCCAAAATCTCTTTTAAGATACAAAGTTATTCAGGACAACAAATGGTCTCTTACTCTAGAAACCAAATCAACCCATTAAAATACTGAGTTTACATATAAAAAAATCAGTACTCAGATGGGGATATAACATCATCAATTTTCAATATCATCTTGACGACTTGAGTAGCAAGCAAGATCTGTTGCTGCTTTCCAATCAAAGTTTCAAACACATTTTGCTCACACATGTCATTGGTGCCAATATCATTGCAATCAATGCCAAAATGGGGATTGTTCTCCTGCAGATTGAAGGCAGAGTTAAAGTCAGTGCCGTAACATAAAAATCCACAAGATTGAAGGCAATTGTCATGTTCGATTTACCTTTATTTGCTGGGACTTCACCGCAGATAGAGTTTCAATTGGTTGAAGGCCACTGTTTTCAGCAAGAGCCATTGGGACAGAATCCAAAGCATCTGCAAATGCTCTGATAGCATACTGCAAGAGAAAGAAAATGATAAGTCATAAATAAAGCAACATGAATAACAAAAACAACAATTAAAAACATTCATACCTGCTCTACTCCAGGGTATTTATCTGCAGCAGCCTCCACAGCAACAGAGCAAGATATTTCAGCTGACCCACCACCATATACAATAGAATTGTTGCGAATGAGATTCCTAGCCACACACAAGGCATCATGAAGACTGCGTTTTGTCTCCTCTATGATCATTTTGTTACCTACCAAACGATACAACAAAAAGAAATTAATTTAAGGGTCTTCCTCAGAATATTTTATAAAAGTCCCACACTCAATGCCTCAACCCATGAATTGAAATTTGCAATGACAATAATACAGATCATATATACAAATAATGAAGAAAGTTTAATTTACAATTCAAACCCCAATGCAACAAAGTAATAAACGTAATATTGAATAACAGTATGGCGGGCAAAATTTTGTTTTCTGCAAACAGGTAACCCATTGCGTGATGGTTAATCAAACCTAAAATCCAATGCAACCCAGAGGGATAGAAATAGGACAAGAAGGTACATTTCCTCACCTCCACGAATGAATATTGTTACAGCCCTTGAGTTTGCACAATGCTCAATATACAGCATTCGGTCTTTTGTAGTACCAAATGCTTTTTCTCGAACCATACCAGCCTTAAATATAAGATGAGATCACAAATTAATGTCAATTGTAATCAAATACACAAAAAAGAATGTGACTCCTTAATGTATGATATGCCTACGCAACAATGGAAACAGGAAGAAAGATGCCACCGAGTTCAAAAATCTAGTCAACAGGTTTAAAAGTATCTCCCACAAGTTCAAATTAATTAACCCCATAAATGCATGTAAAATCAACAATAAAGACATCTGCATGAGACCCCCCCCCCCCCCCAAAAAAAAGAAAAGACCAGAAAAGGAATATAATAAAAGTATAAATATCGACAAATAAAGAGCAACAGGATACCTTTCCCAACTTTTCTGGAGTTAATTCCTGGAACCTAGGCACAATTCTACCTCCTGCATTTAATAGATCATATCATAGGAATATACAAGTATCCTAGAAATAGCCATTATTCATATATAAAGTTCAGTTATATTGTAGAAAATATCTTCAAAACATGAGAAGCTTAAATAAAACAAACCTGTTGCTATTGCTATCAATTCCAACTCTACACCACCAACCCATCTGACAGCTGGCAAGTTCCTCTGCATTAAGAGATGATTTGCTTCATCATCAAAACCCCATTGGCAGATAACCAGGGTTGCACCTACATCCTGCAAATAATGTAATAGTGCATTTTCAATAAACCCAAACAAATTTTAGCAAGAAAGAATAAAAGAGGTTGATAACCGTGGAAAATTATATACAGGTAGCCCATTTTGAGCTTAAACCCCAATACACTGATACACCAGCCAAGGCAAGACAACTAAGCATTTATTACACGTTCAATAAATGAGAGTAATAGGGTTGGACATGACGGATGGAAAGCAGTTATCAACAGAAAAATTATGAGATTTATAATGATATGCTACCTTGCATTTTTGAACCATGTCATCAAAATACTGCTGCTCCTGCTTCCGTAATGTCTGGAACTTCTCCACTGTATCAATATCAACCTTATGCTTAGTCTTTGGTTTTGGAGGCTCAAAGGCACAAGTCAAGATAGCAATTTTAGCATTTTCAATTTGCTTTGGCATTTGTGGATGGCTCATATCCTTGTCAACAATGATTCCATATATCAGCTCAGTATCTTCCAATTTACCCCCAACTTTTCCTTCTACTTTGATTAAATCTAGGTTAACATCCTTTCTCTCCAGATCAGCAACAGCAAGCACAGCTTTGACAGCAATTTCAGCCAAGCTACGCTTGCATCGATTCACACTGCAAAATCAAGATGATCAACTCTATTTTACCAATACAACTTGCTGCTTTTAACATTACTGTTCTTTAGTGTGGTGCAACAATTTACACTATGCATTTCATTCATTGTTAGATGATGAATCACAAAATGGATTATACTGCACTCACATTTTTGAAGACAGTGTAGTCATACAAGTTTGAACTAGAGGCTCAAAATTTGCAACTCCAAATTCAAACTTGTGAGCTATGCGGTCCAAATGTTCAAAAGCAATTCTGGATGCAGTTTCATAGCCCTCTGCAATCCTAATTGGATGAATTCCTCGTTCTAATAGCCGCTCAGCTTGTTCAAGAAGTGCTCCAGCCATCACAACAACTCCAGTGGTGCCATCACCAATTTCATAATCCTGACTCCTAGATAGTTCAACCATCAACTTCGCAATTTGGTTGTCAACATCCATCTGCTCCAAGATTGTTGCACCATCATTGGCTGTAAACTCATATTGTCACTATTAAAGAATCTCAATTGCAATAATAACGCCAAAGTCACAAACCGATATATGGAGACAGCATACAACCAAACACTTAATGGAAAGCAATTCACATTAGAATGCCCAAATGTCATTCAATTTTGATAGGATTTCAATACAAATCTGCAAAGCACAGTCATCTATCTCAAAACAGGGACGAAGGAACCAACCAAATTTAGGTAACCCTTAACTCAGATGTATACTAAACGACACCAAATGAATGCATGCTGCCACTACATTTTGGCCATTCAAGAAGAGTGAACGACAACATTTAGAACCTTCATTTGATACTTCCTCGAGAAAATTTATCCAAAATGAGCATCTCATTTTAAATCCTACGAAGGTTAGTGATTCACTTAACCAATACAAGCTTTACTCAAATCTATGAGAACTAATGCACTCAATAACTTGGTGGTTTCTAACTTAAAAATTCGAAGTGATATATGAAATTTCACATTTCTAAACAGTTTAATCAGAGCGTATAATGATTGCAGTTTTGTTTCGTACAACTCGTAGATCTCTAAAGAAGCCCGTGAAATCAACTAAAGCATGTAATCAAATCACACAAACAGGGGAGTCATTGTTACATTTCGAAACCAGAAAACGTCAAAACCAAAACAACCCAACAAAAAAAATGCGAGAAAATTACCCTCAGCCACATCAATCCTCATAAAAATCAGGGGAAAAAAGAACAGAAAGAAAAGTGAAGAAATAGAGAGGCAGGAACTGACTAATGGTGACGTCGCCGTCGGGGCTCTGAAGCATCTTGTCCATGCCTTTGGGTCCAAGAGAGGTTCTGAGAATGCGAGCAACTGCTTTGCCAGCAGAAATGTTGGCTTTCTGAGCATCGAGGCCTCTCAGCCTGGTCTTCTGCTCCTGCTCCTTAAGGATTATGAAGGGCCTTCCGAACTCGTCGAAAGCCAACGCCATTGTAGACGATGATCCCTTTCAGCTTCACTCTTCCCTCAGAAGCAACTAGGAATACAGAAGATTTGAGAAGTAGTGTAGTGGGCGAACTTTTGTTTGTGTCTTGCGACTTCAAAAGAATGAAGAGAAAGCCCTAACTCCCGCACTCATTCGTCCTTTCTTTGACTCCTTCCCACACTTTCCGTATTTTTTTTTAATCCGAATTATTTGTTTGGTTTTTTTTTGACAAATAAAAATAAATTCAATTAATGCATAAAAATCATAAAATTTGAAATGCATGAAATATTACAGTAGATAATATAAGTATAAATTAATTTTAAATTCATGAAATACCAAGTACATAAAATAACACACTCTAAAAAATACCCAAGTGTTAAAAGGGTCAACACACTCCTAAAGCAAGCTTCTCTACTCTGAGAGCCCATATGAATATATATATGGGCTTACGTATGGGCTACCTTACTGGACCTGAAATCTCTCTTTCTTTTTGGGTCAGCCAACGGCCTAAAATTAAAAACAAAGCAACAAATACAGAGCGTTGCCCACTCTTTTATCAAAGAAATGGGCTTCGCCCACTCTTCGACCAAAAAGAGAAACAAAAGAGCATTGCCAAAAGAGTGACAACAAAAATTCTTAGACCAAAAAAAAAAAGAATGAAAGGAAATACTCATCTTGACCATAAGTTGGATCAAGGTCAACAAACCTGGAAAATAGATAAAAGAAAAAATAATGATTTTAGTCAACTTTGGACAGGCTAATGGATTATATTTAGAAGTTCTTTCAATATTATTTTTTTATTAGTAGTATTTAAATTTAAACTTTACTTAAAAATACTAAATCACTTAAATTAATAAATGTTAGTAAGTAAAATAATTGATTGTGGATGTAAAATTATATATAAATTAGATGAAATTGAATACTGGAGACAAAGAGTAAGTGTGTTTACAAATTAATTAGCTTTGGGTTAAAAAAATTATTATTTAATGAAAACTGAAGATAATTAATATTGGGTATTAATTTAATTTCCCTATAGTTTTTAAAGATACAAGCCCTTCACCTCACTTATTCAATTTTATCTAGATTCTTTTAAAATAAAACTTAGCCTTCACTTTTATTCACTAAACCATTTTTCATCAATTCATTTTATACTAACCTTCATAAGTTCTACGAACTTACAAAAATTACATTATTATTGAACATGTTTAGATCATCTTGGATAGAAAAAATTAAAGTTTGAAGGAAAAATGAAAATAGTAAAAGAAGAGACATAAATAGGGTTAAAGTCCTTACCCATAATAGTCAACCAATTGATTTTTATAAAAGCATCCATTGGAGATAATTTAGGGCACGTTTGATAACGTTTCCATAGGAGAAAGGAAGAGAGAATTCCAACATGTTTTCTATTCTGACTTATTTGTAGAGTCTGTGTTACAGTGGAGAAATAGCTGAAGATGGAAATCAGTTTTTCCTTGGGAAGCTGTTTTTTTTTTTTTTTTCATTGAGCTTTTCCATTCAAAATCATATGAAAAACTGATTTTCCATTTGGAAAATAGTGTGAAGTTCCATGTTTGTCATCAGTGAAGCCCTAAGAAGCATTATTGTTTCATGCTTCGTCTCTCTGTGCTTTGTTTGTTTGTGCTTCTGCTGGTGGAGTTTCTCATCTCAGTGATGTTCAAGTGTGGTGGTTTGTCCGTTCGTGCTGCCTTGATGTCGATTGTAGTGTTTGTTCGTTATCTCTAGTTTGTGCTTTGGATTGTTCTTCTCTATGCTATAGTTTTATTCTTCTATATGCTCTGCTTGTTGTCATCATCTAGTTTGTGCTTGTGACTCGTCATTGTTGTCCATTCTTCTGATTCATCATTGTCAAAGCTTCTGGTTTGTGGTTATGATTCGTCATCGTCTTCCCTCTACTTTGATACTATTATTCTTTCTACTATTTTTCTTTTCTCTGCTTTGAACTTGTTTTCTATATGCTTTGCTTGTTGAAAATGAGATGGATAAGAACATATATGACATAAATTGAAAATTAAGGAACCAAATTGAAACAAAATAAAGGGATTATATTGAAATAAAAAAAAATGTACATACCAAACACTTTTTTTTTATTCTTTTCAATCACATATCAAACATATGTTTTTAATCTTTTTTTTCTTTTTTTTTCTTACGTACAAAACTGGCCTTTAGTTATTCTAATCTATTAAGATTTAAGCATATCCGGCCCAATAATAAAAGTGACCCAAAACTATATTTAACAACTATTAATAAAATATGTTAAATTATGGTTTTAATCTTTATAATTTTACTCAATTTTTATTTTAGTTCTTATAGTTTAAAAATTTATAATGTAGCCCTTATAGTTTAATATTTTTTTAAAGTAATCCTTATTATTAAAATTTTGTCAATATTATGTTAAATTTTGATAATATGACTAATTATATACTATCTTAACATTGAGAATATACATTACTTAAGCAAATTTGTCCTAATTATTTAATATAAGTTACATTACATATCATATATGTGTGAATTAATATCACTTAATTATCTACTTTTTTGTTTTGTTGGTAAAAATCATGTATATTTTGATCTTAATATGCATATGGTTGGCCACATTAGCAAAATTTAATGAAATACGGCAAAAGTTTAATGGCAAGGACTAAAATAAAATTTGATGAAATTATAAGGGCTCAATTACAAATTTACAAACTATAGGGACCAAATTAAAAATAAAGTGAAATTATAAGGACTAAAATAATAATTTAACCTACAAAATATTGAACAAGTTATAATACTAAAATTAGAGCCATTGGAGCTTACATGATTGGTGGATGGAAATTTAAGTAAACGGATAACAAGTTCAATCATCTCCTTACTAGGGTTTAGAAAATCAAACCGATTATTGAATTGGTTAAAGAGTTAATTGTCGGATCATGTCGAACTAAGGTCAAACCGGTGATACTTAAAATATATTAATATATTAAAAATATATAATTAATATATATGTTACAAATATTGAAATATTAAAATATATAATATTATATATTTATACTAATTCTATATATTCTCATAATAATTTAAATTTTTAAAAATTTCTTAAAAATACATAATAATATTCGGTAAAAATTTTAAAAAATGGTTGAATAAGTTAAACTAGCCGATTTTACCTATTTGATTAATTTTCTACTAGTTTAAATACTTAACGGTTTACTTGTCCAAACAAGATTATATACCTTATCGGTTCACCAATTTGATTTTTTTTTTGGTAAAAGAGGAAATTAATTAGGAAAAGGTCAAAATACAAAAGGAGGAGAAGGATGTTCCAAAATGACCTTTGGATTTATCTTCTCCTTAATAAAGAAAATAGAAAGATAAAAGGGAAGCACAAAGAGAGGATACTGGCATGTTTCAGCCAGATCATGATATAAGCATAATAAAACGTAGTAAAGCAAAATATATATAGCATAGACGAGGAAGCAGAAGAGGAGCCTTGCTGTTGATAGAAGGAAAACTTTAGCCATGATTCGTAAAGAGGGATCGATCCTCAAGGTAGATTTGTAGAACATACGCTGGAACATCATTATAGATTTGAAGAGGTAGGTCATTTCTCCTACCCATCTTGGCCAGTGTATCAGCACATCAATTCTGGTCTCTACTCCCCTTAATAAGCATAGAGTCCTCTAATTTAGAGAGAAGGTGCCTGTAATAAGCAATGATAGATTCCAGACGGTGATGGTTAAGTTCTTTGAACACTGCATCTTACAGAATGAATAAGCTAAAATTAATATTCATCCCTTACTTTATTTTTTCTGGTTAAAACCTTATAATTAATAATAGTCTCTCACCTAATCTTACCTTAATTAGACTGGGTATTCTTAGCCCTCACACTTCCCAACATCCAACATCCAGATCTTCTATATAAACAGGCCTGTGGCCTCTTCCTCTAAATATTATTCATTCTTAAACAAATATAACTTTTATCTGTCATATAAATAAATGGCATGGCGAGCTATGGTTGTTGCTTTGTTTGTATTGCTTTTCATGCAAGCGTATGCAGATGACAAAGCCAATCCTCCTTCTCTCAATTCTGAGGAAGATCTTGCTGAACCTCCAACTGGAAACATCATCGGACCGTTAGAATCCGTAGCTGACTCACCTGATAGCCTGCATGTTGCTCCTATGAGTGGGCCTGCACCTCCAGGCTCCTCTTATTCTGCAAAAGTTGGCGACGCCTCCACACTCCAATTCTCTGCCATTGCCAAAGCTGTTATGATTCTTGCCAACTTATTTTTCTTTTTGTAATAGAGCTAATTATGCTTTAGGTCTGTATTATAATTTGGCAGAAATGCAAACAACATTCTTCAATTTAGAGGTTGCGCCATTTACGTACTTCAATGTTGAAAGTTGACGATTGTGTTTTCTAATTTTTTAATTTTGTGTAACATATATCATTTGTTAACTTATTAAAAGTGAGATTCAAAAAATTAGATCGGTCATTAAATCACTTGAGACATCAGGCATATTACAGATTATTTATATTAATCATAGATCTTCTCCTAATAACTTAAATTTTTAGAAATTTCTTTAAAATATATAATAATATAAATACATAATAATATTAAGTAAAAATAAAAAAAATGGTTGAATCTCTGTATTGACTGGTTTTACTGGTTTGAAATTGATTCGATCAGTTTTTCATCGGTTTAAACACTCATCAGTTCATTGGTCCAAACTAGACACCGAAGACCTGACTGGTTTACTAATTTTTTTAATTGAACTAGTTGACTCGGTCCGATTCTTCGAATAATACTTAAAAGAGGTAGAATTAGCCCCCCAAAAGAAAAAAGCGATCTATAATTATAAACAGAAAACAGTTTTTTGGTCCTTAATTTTTTAAAACAAAAAAGGCCCTTAAATTGACATAGATTTTTTTTTAATATTTAATTTGACCTTCAATGTACAAAGACAAGTTGTTTTAGGGTTCTAGAGAAAAAAAAAAGAGGGATAAATTATAAAGTTATTAAGGATAAATTGTACAATCTCTTAATTTAAAGAAAACTCTCTGCATTTCGGCCTTGTAATTTTGTGAGATCTCATAATATTAGGGGTAAAAGTCAGGTTTACATGTTTTTATTATGATAATTTTAAAAAGGACTAGTAGATAGACCAATGCAATGATGTAGGGAATGTTGCATAAATTAATTGAATCATTATATTTGTATAGACTATTGAAAAAAATTAAAAATAATTGTACATGCTCTTACAAGATAGGAAATTGCCTCTTGAAGAATAACGTACCAATTTGATTATTTTCCTATACATTCAATATGTTGCATTTTTTTTTAATCAACAAAACAAAACATATCTTAATACCATGCTTCAAGCAACAATTTCATCTCTTTCATTTCCTCATCAAATGCTGCCAAGCATGCATATGTAGGGTTGAGCACAATCCAACTCAATCCACTCAACTTATCCAGTCTGACTCAACCTACACATTTAGGTTGAGTTAAGAGGTTGGATTGAGTCAAAAATTTCTAACCCACCTATTGATAGGTAGGATGGCGGGTTGGACTGATTGAAAATTTTCTACCCTAACCCAATCTGCCAACCCAACCAATATATAAATTTTTTTAAAGATTTTTTTTCTAGTTCCTTCGATTCTCCCCTCTCCTCTTCTGAGATTTCATAGGTTCATTCAATCATTATCTCTCAATCACTCGTTCGCTCTCCTTCTAATCTTCAATCTTCCATTCCATCTTGAAAAAAGAACAAGTTGCTCTTCATCTTCGCGTCCTGTACCGCACTGCACCATCGAACAAAGAGACATCTTTGGGATAACGGAACGCCCTAACCACTACAAAAACAATCAGATTCCACCTCCATATCAAAAAATTGGAATTGAAGAGCCATCGTTATCCCCCATCTGAGACCAATTTGAGCTCACTTTTGCAGGAGATGTATTCACATACTGGTACTTAATGAAGAAAGAGAACACCCACTAAATTACAAGGTGAGGTGAGACTGATTTATGCTAGGAAGAGAGCTCATTTTTGAAAGTGAAGAGATCTGACTTACGGCGGTACCTTGCGACTTGCGACTTGGTTAGCAAGAGACTGAAAGCGAGCGATGGTGATTGAAGTCCTCTGATTCAGAGCCGACAACGACGAGTTGGAGAGACTGAAAATGAACAGTAGAAGGCGATCAAGCTACATGGGAACGAGCGAGTAGAGACTAAATGACTGAACAACAAAAAGCTTTATGTGACAAAGGGTTTCATTCGAAAGAAATAAGAAAGAAGAAAAAGAAGGGGGGGAAAAAAGAAAACAAACCCAGCCCACCCACCTATGGTCAGTTCGGGTTGATTTTGTCTCTCAATCCGACACGACCCAACCCGTGCTCAAACATATGCACATGAACCTATAATGGTAAAAATATATAAAAAAACATTATGAATAAGAATATAAAAATATATCAGCTCCTACAACATAATGAGTGGCATTTTGAATTAATAACCCTTTATTTAAAAATGACATTCTCTTATTTTGTATGATTATAAGAAAATTCACTAATACACACATCCTGAAATATTTTAATGAGTAAGAAAATTCATCTATTAAAGGTTGGAGTTTTAATAGTTTTAATTTTTTTTACAACAAACAAGCTAAAATTATTGTGTTAAGATCCTCGGTCGAGCATAAGATATACAACAGCCTGTTGGGCAATTATTAACCATTGGATGGGAGCAGTTGGATCACGCTTGATCCAACGGCTGAGATTGGTCCCGCGTTTCAGATGGTAAAATGCACTATTTTACTTATCTAACTTTCTTTTTAATCTCGATGGACAAGAGCCTATTTGAAAGAAAAATTTGTATAAAAGCTCCAAATTATGAGTTTTCTTTCAGTTTGGCCTAGCACCTTTGTGTAGTAGTACATATTCAATAGTACATTAATTGAGCAACATAGCAACTTAATTGTGCTTACGACACAACACACTAAGGTTCAACAATACATTGAAAAAACAAGGCAAATTAACACCATGAAAGTTCATACATGCACCGTGATAAACTTTATGGTTTTGACTGAACAAAGACTCATAAATTGGGGCTTTTCTACAAATTTCTCTTTCAAATATGTCGTCGTCCATTTAGATTAAAAAAAAAAAGGATAAGTGAAACGGTGCGTTTCACTATCTAAAACGCGGGACCAATCTCAATCATTAATCACACGTGACCTAATGACTTCCAACTCTTGTGAATGGTTAAGCGTTGATAAAGACAAATTCAACGACTAAAAATTACCTAACAGAAGATCTTAAAGCAAAATTATTAGTATCCATTCGTTCTTTTGTTTTTTGTTTTCCAGATTAATAACATATTGGCACTTAATTATAGAAACCTCCAAACCAATCTTACCTTAATTAGGGTTAGATTCTTGGTCTCCCTCACACTTAACAACAAAAAGCTTTATGTGACAAAGGGTTTCCTTCGAAAGAAAGAATGAAAGAAATAAGAAAGAAGAAAAAGAAATGGGGGAAAAAAGAAAACAAACCCAACCCGCCCACCTATGGTCAGTTCGGGTTGATTTTCTCTCTCAATCCGACTCGACCCAACCCGTGCTCAAACGTATGCGCATGAACCTATAATGGTGAAAATATATAAAAAAACATTATGAATAAGAATATAAAAATATATCAGCTCCTACAACATAATGAGTGGCATTTTGAATTAATAACCCTTTATTTAAAAATGACATTATCTTATTTTGTATGATTATAAGAAAATTCACTAATACACACATCCTGAAATATTTTAAAGAGTAAGAAAATTCATCTATTAAAGGTTGGAGTTTTAATAGTTTTAATTTTTTTTTACAACAAACAAGCTAAAATTATTTTGTTAAGATCCTCGATCGGTCGGGCATAAGATATACAACAGCCTGTTGGGCAATTATTAACCTGTTGGGCAATTATTAACCATTGGATGGGAGCAGTTGGATCACGCTTGATCCAACGGCTGAGATTGGTCCCACGTTTCAGATGGAAAAATGCACTATTTTACTTATCTAACTTTCTTTTTAATCTCGATGGACAAGAGCCTATTTGAAAGAAAAATTTGTATAAAAGCTCCAAATTATGAGTTTTCTTTCAGTTTGGCCTAGCCCCTTTGTGTAGTAGTACAGATTCAATAGTACATTAATTGAGCAACATAGCAACTTAATTGTGCTTACAACACAACACACTAAAGTTCAACAGTACATTGAAAAAACAAGGCAAATTAGCACCATGAAAGTTCATATATGCACCGTGATGAACTTTATGGTTTTGACTGAACGAAGACTCATAAATTGGGGCTTTTCTACAAATTTCTCTTTCAAATAGGTCGTCGTCCATTTAGATTAAAAAAAAAGTAAGATAAGTGAAACGGTGCGTTTCACTATCTAAAACGCAGGACCAATCTCAATCATTAATCACACGTGACCCAACGACTTCCAACTCTCGTGAATGGTTAAGCGTTGATAAAGACAAATTCAATGACTAAAAATTACCCAACAGAAGATCTTAAAGCAAAATTATTAGTATCCATTCGTTCTTTCGTTTTTTGTTTTCTAGATTAATAACATATTGGCACTTAATTATAGAAACCTCTAAACCAATCTTACCTTAATTAGGGTTAGATTCTTGGTCTCCCTCACACTTCGGCTTCGCTACCATTGTATGGTTTCAGGTTTTCCCAGTCTCTCGTATATAATCAAACCTTCCCCTCGCATCATCTCAATAAGCCAGTATCTTTCTCTTTTAGGGAGAACCACAATCCTTGATCCATTTTATCAGTACTAAAATGGCACGTCAGGTTGTGGTTTTTGCTTTGGTTTTGTTTGTGGTCGTACAGGTGGCGTATGCTATTGCTGACGACAAAGCCGAGGCCCCTTCTCTCAACACCGACGATGACCTCTCTGAACCCCCAACCGGAAATATCATCGGAACCCTAGAACCCGCCGACTCACCTGGAAGTTTACGAGCTGCCCCTCTTAGCGGACCCATGCCTCCGGGTGTTTCTGACATCATGCCCAAGAGTGATGCCTCTGCACTCCGATCCTCTGCTGTCGCCGGAGCCGGAGTTGGAGTCGCCACTCTCATTGCATTCTTATATTTCTAATGAGATTATGCTTTATGCATGTGTACGTTGTATTATCATTCAAGAATCAAGGGGGTGGGGTCTAATCATAATTGGGAATGAGAATTGTGTTTACGCTTTCACTATAAAAAATGCAAACAACAATTTCCTGATTCATCTTTTTCTTCTTCTCCTTGTCTTTATGTATAGTTTGTAATTGTGATTATCGTATTCTAACATGAGAACTGAGGATATAACCAAAAAATCAAAAAAGGGATAATTTAATTACAAAATTTTGATTTGAAATTTACAAATAGGACAACGGTTTTTTGTTTTCAAAATTGCATAAAATTTCATATGGAGTTCAATCATAATTTAAGGATAAATTAAGTGTCCAAATATAAATAGTAAAGTTAAATTATTCATCTAATCCAGTTTGATTCAAAATTCAATTTAATCATTTCATTTGATCTATTATAGTTTCAATTTTTATTTATTACTTCATGTTGTGGGTCCTTCTCCAATGGGGCCCACAACCCATTGGATAGTAGGAAGTGGGCTCATTTCCTGTGCATACGACTCTTATTTATTTTTTTTTAATATTTTTTAAATTTTATAATTATTTTTTGTATTTATTATTATACTTACAATTATTATTAAATTAATTAATATTTATAAAAAAATTTTAAAAATTAAAAAATACTAAATAGATAAGCAGGATGGGAGCCCAGTCAGAATAGTAGCCTGACTTGGAGGAAAAAATAGAAGAGTTTGATCACTTTGTGATCTCGGACCTTTAATTCAACTGGGTTTGTGATGAAATTTTAGTTTGTTGTTTCTGACGTTTTAAGCTATTATTTTTATAGTAAATTTTATTTTTCTCTACCTTTTTATTGGCTGACTAATGTACCATTGACCTGGGTTTTCTATATTTTATATGGTAATTTCAATTTGTTTGAGAAGAGTAAAGATTTTACTGAGTTCCTTATAAGTGATTGAAACTCTTTGATACGATCATTGATTTGTTGATAGTGGAATTTTTTTAAATTACTTCTCGTGAATTTTACCCTTCACATTGAAAAGGTTTTTCATGTTAAAATTTGTGCGTTTTTATGTGCTTATTTATTTTATGCATTTTGAACAATTTGTTATTGAAAATTTTTTTGGAAAATTCAATACTCGCTCCTATAGATTCTTTCAAGCAATAAAGGATTTATTTAGTTATTATATTTTGTGTTTTCATTTCGCTGCACATGCGCCCCTTTTTCAACAAGTGACATCAAAGCTTTGGTTATTTATAATGTTGTTGAAAATGGTTCAATTATTGATATGGGTTAATTTTTGAGTTATTGGATCATTAGTTTAACTATTAAGTTATTTAATTAATTGCTTACTCGAACAAATAAATTAAAAAAAAAATATATATATATATATATTAATATATATATATATATATAATTTTTTTACAAATAAATTTAAAAATAAATATAAATAAATAATATATATGTAAATTTCATATTTTAAAGTCATAAATATTTATAACAATTTAAATATAAAGTCATAAATATTTATAATAGTTCATAAAGTTATAAATAATTAATTAAAAACTATATTAATTTAATAGATTTTAATAAAATTATCGACCACCGGTCCAGTCCAATTTCAATAAAATTACAATAGAATTATCACAAATGGAGTGGAAAAAATGATAGATTTATTATTTGAGAAAAAGGTTACATCTACCCAGTTCTTGCTACTCAAAAGTCTGAGTCTAAAATCGATTAAAATTGGGTTTTTAAACATTAAATGCAATGTTCTTTTGTGGTTTCTTGAAGAAGCCTTGCACGTGACCATATAAAGGGAGAGAGAGGGAGAGAGAAAAAAAAAATTAGTGGAGAATGTTATTGCATTAAAAATGAGAGAACATTTTGTGATCTTAATTTGGCCTTGATTGAGTTTGGTTTATGATGAAATTTCAAAATGTTATTCTTGACATTATGAGCTATTATTTGTACAACATGTTTTTTTTTTAATCCTTTTATTAATAGGTTGGTGTACCTTTGATTATAAAAAATTTTATGATCTTAAGTTGGTTCGATTTGAAATTAGTGGCAGAATTCTTTCATCTCAAATTTTGTTATTGATTCATTGCAAATTTCATCATTGATTTAAAATTCTATTACCGGTTTGAAATTTACTCTCAAATTCACCATTGATCCATCGTAAATTTCGTCTCCAATCATTTGCAACTAAAGTTTCATAGACGAATTTGTTTTCATCACTGACGTATCAGCGATGAAATTTTATTAAATCAATGATGAATTTTTCTATCGATAATTGTTATATTTCTTGTAGTGTTGATTGAGCTCAATTTATGGTGAAATTTTAAAATGTTATTTTTGACATTGCAAGCTATTATTTGTATGGTTAAATTTATTTTTTCTATCCTTTTATTGGTAGGTTGGTGTATCTTTGATTTGGGTTTTGTGTATATATTTTATTAAATTATTTATATATAAGTGATTGAAACTCGTGGATGTGCTCATTGATCTATTAATAGTGAATTTTTTTTTTCTGTGCTAAGTCTTGTGGTTTTCATCCTTAACATTGAAGGGGCTTTTCACGTTAAAAATTATGTTTTTTTTTGTGGTTATTTATTTTGTCCATTTTGGTTAGTTTGTTGTTGATAATACTCTTGGGATATTTGACATTTGCTTCTCACATATTCTTTCAAGCGATAAATGATTTATTTGGTTATTATATCATGTGTTGGATTCCACTGTGCACACGCCCTTTTCCCAACAATTCTTATCACTAAACTTCAATTGTGCTTCATTATTTATTATTGTTATTTTTGTTATAGACAACTATAAGTATTTTGACATTTTAAATATATATAATTTATACTAGCAAAATTAATAAAAATAATAATTAAGTGAAATTAACTCTAAAAATCATGGTCCCGGACATTCAATAAAACTCTAAATATAACGCGATATAACATATGTCAACTAACTTGGATGAATTAGTTTGAACCATATATATTTGAAGTGTCAAATGGTATATGATAAGATGCGTTAACAAAATTTAACATGAAAATGTTAGAAACTTGATGGCCTTAGTCAAACTTTTCATTTGGAGAGTGTTGATCGATAATGATTATTTGACTTTATTAGGTGTACATGCTTGCCTTGGTATGAATTTGTACTCTTTGAATCACAAAAGCTACAAATGTTTTTAAATTCACTTATTTAGGGTCTTCATTTTAAGCTTTAGGTATTGGGTCTAAGATCTTCAAGTATTTTTTTTGGGTTTTTTTAATAAGATAATTAGGCTTTTCTTCGTTTTGGACGTTGGATCTTTATGGGTAGTAAAGTTATTGTATTCTAGTACCATTTTAAAAATTTGATGGAAATGAATTTTCAACTTCACTTTAAAAGTCAATTAAGGTATTTGTCCTATTTGAATTGTTAATTTTCACAAACAACGATTCAAATTTCAAGATTTTGATTCTGAAAATTAATAGCTTAAGTAAGCTAAACACTCTCAAAGCCAAAGTATGTGATCCATTTCTAAAATTTGATAGGCTTAGTCCAAGTCTTTAAGCAATTATACACAATAAAATATTTTAAGAAATTATTATTAACTTTTAAAATTAAGAAAATAAATTATATGTCCCTAAGAGCATCTACAGTGGTGAATCTCAATTTAGTTCTTATTGTGAGTTTCATAATGCCACATCATCTTAAGTAACTTTTCACCACTTTAAACAACTATTTACTCTAATGGTGAACCTCTTCACAACTTACAAATGAATCCCACAATTAACTCTCAACTATTTTAGCATTTATTACTCTTCACTAACTCAACTAACATTTATGTCCCTAAGAGCATCTACAGTGGTGAATTTCAATTTAGTACTTATTGTGGGTTCTATAATGCTACATCAGCTTAAGTAACTTCTCACCATTTTAAACAATTCTTTACTTTAGTAGTGAACCTCTTAAAAACCTAGAAATGAGTCTCACAATTAACTCTCAAATACTTTAGTATTTATTACCCTCCATTAGCTCTACTAATATTTATTGTGAATTAATTATTTTACTATTATTTTTTATATAAGAACCGTTTTTACACGTGGCAGCAAATGTGATGAACTACAATGCTGAACTTAAATAAAAACCAGTTCTTAAATTTAAGAACATCTTAAGAACTACCATTGTAAATGCTCTAATATCATCAAAAAAACAAAATGATATTTTATTTAAGATGAGTCTATACTAAACCTAAACCCATTTATTATTTGAATGGATATTAGGCACTTTATACCCTATTTTATTTGGTTTCTGCGGTTGTCCTCGATTGAAAAAAAAAATGATATTAGATAAGTCCTACAAATGAACTTAAAATGCGAGTTGATGACTACAATTAATAACAATAAAACACTTTTTTTCTTTATTTTTTAAGGATCATAATATCTTTATTTTATTTGAGCTAATTTATCAATTAAATTTTTACTCTTACAATTCTCCCAAGACGATTGAGACTGAGCTAATTGAAAAAATAAATATTATCTCTCTTAAAGTGATCTAAACTTTTTTAATGTAACTAATAACACTTAAAATATCTCCTTCCTAGTTCTTATTTTTGTATTTTCTTTGTTAGAGTTTTTGTTTTATCGCTGTAGAAGCTTTTATTTTTTCTTGGTAAAAGTTTTTGTTTTTAGATATTGTCTTTTTGTAAGCTTTTTTATTTTATGGGTTTTTGTTTTCAGATATGTGTTCAGATATTGTTTTTCTATAAGTTTTTTGTTTTGTTTATTTTTTTGGGTTGTTATTGTTTGATTTTAATTCCTTTAAGAGAGCTTGAAATCTATTGTAATTTTTGAGAAAACGAAATTCATTATCAGTCAAAATGTGCTAACACTTATTGATATGATATAAGGATGGATAGATGAAATGACTTTAGAAGTTTTAATGATAAATCTTGGTTTGTCTCATTTGGTTAGTAAGTCATTGTATGCTTTTCTCTGAATCCGTTATTAGGTTTTAGAGTTTCTTTGAGAGATTTTTCTTTTTTTTATTTTTTTGTTTTAATTTTTTTTAACTTCTGTTGCATTTGGCTAATGCAGTGTTTTGATTTTTTTTAATATGATATGCTTTGGGTTTTATTTAAAAAAAAAAACTCAAACAATCTACTTTGGGCAAAATTTCAATCAAGTTGCATAACAGGATTCTACTAGATTTGGAGATAAATTCATTGTATTGATAAGATGATCTGACAAATTAAAATTAAGATTTTCCTATTAATTATTAGGTGGTAACATTTTAAAAATAATTTAGATTTGTTTTAATTGAATCAATATTTCATCAATAATTATTTGAAAAACAAAAATAATTAAATATATTTATGTTCCATTAATTTTATTAAAAAAATTAATTTGATCAATCTAATTCAAAAGCAGATAAATATCGTTCTCATAGTTACTAAAACGATTCAATTTTTAAAATTTAATGTCAGTTTTAACTTTTAACGGTTACCTAACTTAAATACGAAATTTAAATGAGAGGCAATCGTTTTGGATAAATATATAATATTTAAATTAGCAAAATGTTAAATTTAGCATTAAGTTTTATATAAAAATATAACGGAATGACAAAATTAGATTATTTTAGAAGACAGAAGAGCAATATTACTTGATTCTGTGTTCAAAATCAAAATTTAAAATTATTTATACTAGATTAATATCAAGGATAAATGAACTTCACTAGTTTAGATTAGCTTTTCAATTTTCGCACATATTAGTTTACTAGATTACCTAAATTTAATGATTTTCGTTGTAAAAAAAAATTTAAATTATTATACCTAATAAAATATCAAGCATAAATGAGATTCACGCATTTAGATTAGCTTTCCAATTTCCAATTTTAGTATGAGTAATGCTATTTAATGGACTAAATAGTATACATAAATTAATTTAATCATCAAATTTCTGTGCAGATATTAATTTATCAGATTATCTAAATCTAATGATTTTCTTTATAAAAAATTAAATTTTTTATACTTAATAAAGATAAAATATAAATGAGCTTCACTCATTTTCGGTGCATTTGATACTCAGAAAAAAAAAGAGAATAAAAATATAATATTTTATCAAAATATCATAACTTTTTTAAAAATTAATATTTTTTAGAGAAGTAATTTAGACAATTTATCAAAATATCTCATATTACTTCACTTTCTCTCCTATTACTAGCCTACTACCTACCAAACACGATTATCTTTAAAATTTTAGTATGAGTAATGCAATTTAATTAAATCCTTAAATTCCAATGCAGATATTAAATTATAAGATTACCTAAATTTAAGGATTTTCTTTATAAAGTGTATTATTTTACTATTAAATTGGCCGAGTGAGCAGCGTTAATAATAATCACCCTATCTTCTAAGACGTAAAATTAATAGATCCTAAAAATAAGGAACCGAATGTGTTTTGTTTTGCCCAGATTCGCAGTGGTCATATACAATATAATAATATAATAAACTCAAATATTTAATATATATATATATATATATGTATATATATTTCAGGAGGCGGAATAGACGCCCTTTTTGGCCTTGAAGCTGTATTTGAGCTCGTCTTCCTCCTTCAGTACAATCAACTCCTTTACCAACCATACCTAGGGTTTCGTTCCCGGCCAAATCTTCGACTGACGTTTCTCCTTTGTCAAGGAAGGGATTATTTTGTTATTTATCCACAGTATGTATGCTTGTTTCTGATAGGTTTTTCCATGATATCTCTCTCTTTCATTATTCGTTGTTATTTGCTGGTTAATTTTGGAGTCCTGTTGCGAATGGCGGGTTCACATTGTTTATTTGCTGATGGATTGTATGAGAAGAGGGGGAATTTAAAGATGGGTTGTTAAGGATTGAATTGTTCGGCCATGGTTCGTCACTGGGTGGGCAAATTTGGGGATGAAATCTATCTTGTATGCTGATTACTGTGACTTCATTCTTCTTTTATGATTCTGTACGAGGGAAAGTTAATGTCTGTCTACCTATAAACACTTCAGGTCTGCTTTGAACATTCTGCTATCGGGGCTTGAAATTTAGTTTGCCAACATGTCGATGAGTGAGCGCAAGACGATCGACTTAGAACAAGGATGGGATTTCATGCAGAAGGGCATCACAAAGCTAAAGAACATTCTAGAAGGGCTGCCTGAGTCTCAGTTTAGCTCCGAGGACTATATGATGTTGTATACGTATCCGCCTCTGTGCTATTTGGTTGTTCACTTGTTCAGTTCATAATATTTTTGTACGTTTGCTTCTGTTTTGTTCAGGGTGATTGCATATTTTTGTTTAGACACTGCTTTTCCTTAAATCATGTTGCAGGACTATCTACAATATGTGCACTCAAAAGCCTCCTCATGATTATTCCCAACAATTGTACGACAAGTACAGGGAAGCTTTTGAAGAGTACATCATATCAACTGTGAGTGACGCTACCATCTGGGTTTGTTATGAATAAATTGCCTGAGTTAACTTGCACGTGTTTTTGTTATCTTATATAGTCTTCAGTTTCACTGCTTTCCGATGATTGTAATGTTTGCTTAACCTGATTAATGAAATCTAATATCTTTAATTCTGTAGAATTGAATTTTACATAGGTTGCATAAGCACAACTTAAATGGCTTATGTCCTACAATCCAAGGACATGATACCAATCAATTAGGTTTGACAAACTTCTCTTCTTTCTAGGAAAAGGCATAGCATGTTATTCTTACAAGGTGAATGTATTGTAAAAGATTCAAAACAAGTAATTAATGTGGTTTGATATTGATTATATCAGTTATTTATAGCGTGCAGTGCAATTGTAGCAACTTGAGCTTCTAAACAACGTGGCATGTAGCACACAGTCCATCATGATGTAGTGTATATTATGCTATTATAGCATGCATTATTGCATTAGCTCCATATGTTGAGTAAATCTGTGAGTAAGTGTATTGTGGAAGGTATTCCACAAGAGGAAACACAAGTGGCAATTAAATCTATATATTCCACTTAAGGAATTACAATTGGCAATTGGAATTATCTCCATGTTGTACTGGCAGGAAATAAATGAAGAATCTTTGTTTTTTGGATTTACGTGCTCTTTCAAAAAACTGTTATACAAATAAGAAGCATTATCAGCCCATGGTGCAAAATAATAGTCACCGAGACATAAGATAACTGTTTCTTCCTAATATTTTCTAAATTTGTTCATATTTATGTGACATTGAGGCACAAAACTAATATCAATATATTACCAGTTTTCTGTTTTCCAGTAGATATTGATGTAGAAGTTAGCTCTTTTAGTATGGTACTTACCTACATTTTCTTCGTCACTAAATAATGCATTCTGTGCTAGTGTTGCTGCTGCCTGTGACCGTTTCATCACTTTGAGCTCTTTTTCTGATAATGAGTATTTTTTTAAGGAGTCCTTATGCATAACTTTTATGTCACTACTATTGTTGTTGAAACTTGAAAGACAGTTTTTCCTAGAGTGATTTGTCTTTGTCTTGTAGAGGTACAACTTTCTTTTAATTTTCTTTTTTTGGGATGATTTCCATGTAGTTTTCAATTAGAATTATAATCATTAGATAGGTTTCACATTTTATGATAGGGTTGGTTTCTTTAGGGGATCATGTCTAATTTCTAGTACAATTTAACCATGGAATATGTTATTAGTGTATTTATAATAAATTTTATATATATATAGATACTGTATTTGTTAGTTGTTACTATTTTGTTTCCAACTTTTCTTCTAGTAAAATTACAATCACCTTGTTTCTTTTAGGTATTACCTTCTTTGAGAGAGAAACATGATGAATTTATGCTGAGAGAGCTTGTGCAGAGGTGGGCTAACCATAAAATTATGGTTAGGTGGCTTTCTCGTTTCTTTCACTATTTAGATCGCTACTTTATTGCTCGGAGGTCACTTCCACCCCTTAATGAAGTTGGATTGAGTTGCTTTCGTGATTTGGTAATGTTACTGCTGAATCTTCTGTGGTTTTATGTGATTCTTTCTAATAGGACAAGCTTTTGTAGTGCTAAATGCAGTTTCATTACAAATCAATTTTTACGGGCTTCACTTTTTACAGGTTTACAAGGAACTAAATGGGAAAGCAAGGGCTGCAGTAATATCTCTTGTAAGTTTCTTCCTTGTTTAATGAGATTTACATTATTGCAACATAAATTAATCAAATATTTTTTGTTTAAAGATTGATCAAGAACGTGAGGGAGAACAAATTGATCGGGCTTTATTAAAGAATGTGTTAGATATATTTGTGGAAATTGGAATGGGACAAATGGATTACTATGAGAATGATTTTGAAGTTGACCTGCTCAACGACTCTTCTGCTTATTATTCTCGAAAGGCTTCTAACTGGATCCTAGAAGACTCTTGTCCTGATTATATGCTCAAGGTATGGTTTCTCTATTGTGCTTAATGTAGCATGGTTGATAGGTTTCAGTAGCGGTCCATTAGGTTAAGGGGTAAATTAGGGATTTTATTTGGGTTAGTTATGTATAGGATGGGGTGGGAGTGAGTGGAGGCAAGGAGAATATTTTGTCAGAGTAGTGGGAGCATTTGCTCTGGCGTTGTTGTGGGCAGGAGACCTTTGTGTCAAGGTTTTTCTGTAGGAGCTTAGCTCTGGGATCCTTCTATTTCTATCAATATATTTCAGTATCTTTTTCTGGTTTCTATCAATGGTCACATCATTTACTTTACTGTATGATTTCTATTTGCTCTCTTGTTTGTCATTACAGGCTGAGGAGTGCTTAAGACGTGAAAAAGATAGGGTTGATCATTACTTGCATTCTAGTAGCGAGTTGAGGTTGCTAGAGGTATGTTGTTGACTATTTGGTCTACTAATGTTGCATGGTATCTTGTTCAGGAACTCAAAGAAAGCAATTGTTATGACAATTATTAAATTTCATGGTTTAGTTTCAAAGTTTCTGAACTTCTCTGATGTTTCTTTGGTTCTTGTGAAAAATTTCTATTTTAGAAAGTTCAACATGAGCTGTTAACTGTGTACACTAGCCAACTCCTTGAAAAAGAGCACTCTGGATGTCATGCGTTACTTAGAGATGACAAGGTATATGGTAAACTCATCTTACATATGATGCATAAATTGTTTAAAAGCCTGCTAGAATGTAATATTCTTATGTTTTTCTTTGAATGCTTAGATTGAAGACTTGTCAAGGATGTTCAGGCTCTTTTCTAAAATACCTAAAGGATTAGATCCTGTTTCCAGTATATTTAGGCAGGTTGATATCATTGAGCCTATCTTTTTGCTTCTCCTCCCCTTTTTCATGCCAGTGAGAAGTGAGACCTTGTTGGTTTGGTTATAAGATGTTTTCTCTCCTTTCATATTGTAGCATGTTACTACTGAAGGCATGGCATTGGTGAAGCTGGCTGAAGATGCTGCTAGTACAAGAAAGGTCTGTTTTTGAACTAGTTATTCTACTGTTTGCTTATATCTTTACTTCTGGTTGGGAAGTTTATTCTTTTCATTGCAATAATTTATCAAGGACTAAGATGCATTAGAATGCATTTGTTTTAGGTGTTCACTATGAAACCTCAAAATTGAAGCATGTTCTTATTATATATTAGATTATGAAGTATGTTATTTTTCTATGGTGGACTTTTCTTAGAGAAAAAAAATTGAAAATATTAAATGTAGAATTTAATAATGGGCATCTATGGCCTTTTACGTCCATTACTCGAAGTTGTCAAATCACGATATCTGTCATGAATCAGAAAGACTATTTCCAATTAGAGAATGTAAATCACTTTGTGTTGTGAGATATGGCAATAAATTGACAAAAGTAAATCACATGCCTATTACATGGATAGATCGAATGGATACCCAATATAGTTATTTTAAACCCCTCTAAATTGAAGTACTTAATTATAAATATTAGATAAGTCATAATAAGCTCATTATTTGCTCCAGATATGTGTGTGTGTGTGTGTATCATTAATTCATTATTTCATGAAATTAGTCTTTAATGATCAGTTATGTATGGGACTCCAAAATATGAAATTGACATCTTTGATTCATGATTCTTAAGTCCAATCGAAGTTTTTTCATATAAAAAATGATTCCATAAGCTTACTAATGATGTCAGTCAAAGTTTATACGCTGTAAGAGCTTTACTAATACTGAAATTCCAACTGAAGCATGAATAACTACTTATATTGAAGTTTTGACTCCACTTCTTCAAACATTATCATAAATTCTTTTGCTGCTATAGTACTCATTAGATCTAGACAAATATCCAGTATTATGAAGCCCAGGGGCCACATTCTAGAGAACCAGGACCATGTAACTCTGACTTTAAACATTCTGATAAAATTGTGCTTAATGCCATATTCTGGAGCCATTCATTTTGATGTTGATCTTTCTTTTTTTTTTTTTTTTTATCTTTTTAATTAATATGCCTACAGGCAGAGAAAAAGGATACTGTTGGTGTGCAGGAACAGGTAAATGCTGAAGTTTCTGACTTAAATAATCTAGCAATTTATTCATGTGTTAAAACTAAAATTGGTTTCTCTCTTCAGCTTTTTGTTCGAAAGGTGATTGAGCTGCATGACAAGTATTTGGCATATGTGACTGACTGTTTTCAGAATCATTCACTGTTCCATAAGGTTTCGATCAGACAATGACTTTGAAATTATGTTTGATAATTCTCTTGTTGGATGACTGAAAGATTTTATCCTGTAGGCACACAAGGAGGCTTTTGAGGTCTTCTGCAACAAGGGTGTTGCTGGAAGCTCAAGCGCCGAACTGCTTGCCACTTTTTGTGATAACATTCTTAAGAAAGGAGGAAGTGAAAAATTGAGTGACGAAGCAATTGAAGATACTCTTGAAAAGGTCTGCATTATTCTAGATGTACCACATACTTCTGTAAACTTGATGCTTGACTTTGCTTTTTATTTTTTTGATTGGTCTATCTGCAGGTGGTCAGGCTGCTTGCCTATATTAGTGACAAAGACATGTTTGCTGAATTCTATAGGTAAATTAAAAGAGAAAGGGAAATTTCTTTGACGGTTAAGTTTTATTATTGCGTTTCTGGGATCTTCTATCTTCTACAACTTCTCTTAATTGTCTTTGAATTTTTGGGACAAAAAGTGATGATGGAAAGTTACTTCCCTACTCCCTTATTAATGATGGAGGTACCAAAAGCATCCTTTATAGTAGGTCAACATCTCATTGTTTGATCATGATATTAATAAAAAGGGGTTTAGCATTAAAGCACATTACATTCTTCTGCTAATCTAGATAGTGCTATCAATAGATTTTTACCTAATAGCAAATTGCTTCAGAGAGCTGCTTTTTGGCGTAATATTACCAATTGCTTTTTTTACAACTGTATCATGAGTCTACTCACTGATAACTGAAATAGCAGAAGCACCAAATGTGAAAGAAGACTCAGTACAATTTTTCTTGCTGGATTCCTTGCAGGAAGAAGCTGGCACGTAGGCTCCTTTTTGACAAGAGTGCCAATGATGAACATGAGAGAAGCATCTTGACAAAATTGAAGCAACAATGTGGAGGTCAGTTTACCTCAAAGATGGAAGGAATGGTCAGTGTTCTCAGAAGTCTTTATTAATTTTGATGTTACTAAATTCAAGTACTCTGGTTGTATGTTGAAAGAGCATATTAAAATGCTTGTTGCTCCCACCAGGTTACGGATTTGACTCTGGCAAAGGAAAATCAAACCAGCTTTGAGGAGTATTTAAGCAATAATCCGAATGCAGACCCAGGAATTGACCTGACAGTCACAGTTCTGACTACTGGCTTCTGGCCAAGTTACAAATCTTTTGATCTCAATCTTCCTGCAGAAATGGTGATCTTTCAGCAAAGTGTTGAATATTAATTGACCTGGATTTAGTTGATTTTGGTTGACAATTACTCTCTCTCTCTCTCTCTCTCTCTCTAAAGGTTAAGTGCGTTGAAGTTTTCAAGGAGTTTTATCAAACAAAAACAAAGCACAGAAAACTCACATGGATTTACTCCTTGGGTACCTGCAATATAAGTGGTAAATTTGATGCAAAACCAGTGGAGCTGGTTGTGACAACCTACCAGGTTATATTCTTATCATGTCCTTAAATGTATCCAAGACCCTTCCCCCACCTCTTCATTTTGCATGCTTGGGGTGTTGAAAGATTTCTTTATGAGTTTCGTTTTGCTGACCAAGCGTGTTCTCGCGTTTCAATAGGCTGCTGCGTTGCTTCTCTTTAATACCTCAGATAAGTTGAGTTATTCAGAGATATTGACTCAGTTAAACTTGACTGATGATGATGTTATTAGACTGCTCCACTCCTTGTCATGTGCCAAGTACAAGATTCTTAGCAAGGAACCGAGCACAAGAACAATATCATCCTCTGACCATTTTGAATTTAATTCAAAATTCACTGACAAAATGAGGAGGATTAAGGTACTGATATTTGAAGCTACCATATCTTGATTTCTCTCTCTCTCTCTCTCTCTCTGATCATCTTATTTTCTGACTTTGGAGTGAGATTGTGGCACTTGATTTGTTTGCAGATTCCTCTTCCTCCTGTGGATGAGAAGAAAAAAGTAGTTGATGATGTTGACAAGGACAGAAGATATGCTATTGATGCGTCAATTGTGCGTATCATGAAGAGCAGGAAAGTTTTGGGTTACCAACAGTTAGTAATGGAGTGTGTTGAGCAGTTGGGGCGCATGTTCAAGGTCCATATTGCACCATCTATTTTACATTGTCTGTCTCTCTGTCTGTCTTCTCTGTCTAATACTGTGTTATTTGGAATGTAATTGTACAGCCCGACGTCAAGGCAATTAAGAAAAGGATTGAAGATTTGATCTCTCGTGACTACTTGGAAAGAGACAAAGAGAATCCAAATTTGTTCAGGTACTTGGCTTGACGTGGCTTCGATGAGTGTGCGGATGAGGGGGTCAGTGTGGCTGCTGCAAATAGCAGGATGATGTTTAAACTCAGCAAAAATTGAGCGCCTCTTAGTATAGCCTTGAAGGAGGAGCTGCAAGTGTTTTTACATTTTGCCTCCATATTCAGGTACGGGCTACTACTATAGATGTGTCTTCTTCACATTGGAGAAATCGGAATCAATTCCATTAAGTTGATCCAGGGCGCTGCTTCCTTCATTATCTTCTTCTGCTTCTTTTTTCCTCCTTTTTGGCCTGCATAATCTTATTAGTTAAGACCTGTCTGTTAATTTTCCCACCCCAAAAGAAAATAGGCATTGTGTAATCTTAGTTTCAGTGATATCTGTATTCTGATTGGCATCTTAGTATCCATAAGATAAAAGGTCTTTTTTTTTTTTTTTCTTGATGGAATCCAAACCCTGCAGCTTCGGTGCTTTAAATCAATCTGTCTATAATTATCTTTTATAGGGACACCTTTGTTTATTGTTATGTATCATAGCCAAGTCACATGAGAAAGTTCATCAGATGCTTTTGGTATTATAGGCTCGGAGCTATGTCCTTTTTTTTTTTGGGGGTGGGAATGTCCGACAGGGAATCATCGTCTTTATTCTGTGGTATTTAAATGTACTGTAGTGGATAGCATTATCTTAAAGATCCTATACTAGCTGTTTTTACTGGTGATGGCTTTATGTAAAGGAGATGTGTTTGTATTTTGCGTTCCCGTTCTTTGTGTATTATATCAAGAAAATCATTATCGTATAAAAAATTAAAAAAAATACCATTTGAATTTCAAATTAACTGTTTGTGAATCATATTTACAAGTCAACTTCTCGTAAGGTTGGGAAGTTCTATTATATTAAGTTTGTATCTTTTATTATTAATACACTCATAGGTATAGTATATTTTATTATAAACTAGAGTAGTTGCCAACAATCACGATATTGTGATTGTATAGATTTGATCGTCACAGTATTAAAGATGATGCATAGATTATTTTGAATATTTTAAGGTGATTGTGTTAATTATTTTATTTATAAATCAAAAAAATCTGATAATAAAGTTAAGAATTTTAATGTAACTGAGCTTAATTGGTGTGTCCATGTAAATATTGCCAACTCGAGAAATTCTCTTGTATTTCAATATCTATAGTATCGCTTTGAGGAACCAGAAGGAAATACAGTATCTGATGATTTAATGGTCAAAAATTTATAACCTCTTCCAATCCACATGTTTTTCGAAAAAGGAGAAGAGAAATTTAATGCGATCGTCTCTTAAATCAAAAAACGAAGATGTGACTCTATATGCCGAAGGTGTTTTGGTCCAAGAAAAACAACTACAAGTATATAGAAAATTGTTAAATAAAATTATCAAAATGAGAAAATTGTTTACAAGATAGATTACTCTCACCTCCGTTTTAGAAAATGTTAAAGTGAAAATTATATCGTCGATCCCTTTTTTTTTTCAAATAAGAAAATAAAGTAGAACAGTAAATTATTAGCATATATATTAGCAAATAAGAAAATACATTAGTGCTAACATTATGGTTCACATGGAGGATAATCATTAGGTGTTATTTGAAGCTTAAACCCTAGCCCTCAATTCACTCCATTTTACTTTTAGAAGCCATTGTTTTAAAAATAGTAGGAGAATGGTAAAGATGTGAGATAAGACAAAGGAGGGGTGATAATGAAGGGAAAAATTATAGAAAAATTTGTATATAATATATATATATATATAATTTAATAATAAAAATTTCAACTTCGTTGAAAAAAAAATCTCTATAAAATAAAAATATATATTATCTTTTTGGAATTAAAAAGGGGTGTTTATTTTCAAACTTAGGCACTTTAATTTCTTGGCAAAAGGATCTCTTTACGTCCATAAAGTTTATATTAAATTTAAATTGTTTCTGACAATTTTTTTGGATGTTAGTTATGTCTTATGTATTTTATTTTTTTTAAAATCTATTATTTTTATTAACGTTACCTATTCTACTGACGAAAAATGTGGAATTGGAATTGTCTAAATTGTATTATATGAACAGTTCAATCAACATTTTTTATTAGTGAAATAAATGATGTTAGTAAAAAGAGTATATTTAAAATAAAAATAAATTATGTAGGACATAATTGATAAAAAAATATTAGAGAAGAAATTAAAATTTAGTATAAATATTAGAGACATTAAAAAATATTTTTGTCTATTTCTTTTTATTTCATAACACACTGGTTATAAAATAAGCGAGAAATCTTGACAAAAGAGCCAAGCCTGTGAACGAAAGAGAAACACTTGTCATATTGATGGAAGGCAAGAACTAAGAAGTGGCTGAATCAACGATGGAAGTTTAACAAACTTTTCAAAAATCAGAAGAAGTGGTGCCAAATATTGAAAGTTAATGAAGCAAACTATACGGCTATATTCGCTTCGTTAACAAAATGGCAACAATCAGCTTCTTCTTTCGTATACTTAATAATATTATTCTCTTCCTTTAACGTGGTGGACTCTGGAAACACGAGAGCCTTACTATTTTTAGAATAGTTGATTCTCAAAATTAGTAGTCAAGGGTAAAACTTTAATTAAAAAAAGGTAGAACTAATTAAAAAAAACCAAAAAAAAATCATAATCTTACACTACTGATCTTCAAAATTGACGGGTGCATCAATTTGCTCTAGTACTGAAACTATTGATGCCTAATACTATTCATTCGATCGCGATCGAACAATTAACAATGATCTTTTTTAATATTACTTACTGTCAACCGTTTAGTCGACAATTAAACAGTTGATATTAAACTTACTTGGCTACAGTTTCTGTTCCTAGCCCTTCTAGACTATTTATTTACTCATTCATCATTTGTTGGGTAGTTGGACTAACAAAAGCTTGTCAAGTTAGGTCATGGTAGGGATTCATATTCCACTTCCACTTGCATACATCATCTTCCTCAAACTTAAATTACCTCGACAACACTTTCTCAAACGGATGTGATTGGAAAGATAATCATTATTTTTTGGTTAATTTTAATAATTTTGGATTTATTTTTCTTGTTTTCCATCGCTTTACTCTCCTTTTGTTCTGTTCTGAAAATTCAGAGATGAAACAATTAAAAAAAAAAATTTAGGGATCAAAATGCGTTTTTTTTAAAAAATTTAGGGATCAATCTAACTTTTTTTTTTTCAAAAAATATTATAGAATTAAAAATCTAAACGTATCAAGCAAAATATGTCTTTCAAGATTGTTTAGAAGTAAAACTCCCAATGAGAAACATTTAAAGAAGCATATTTATTTTCTTTTTTATAAACTAATTAGCACCGAAACTCACACGTTAATGATGCTGAAAGCATGTTGAAACTTAGATATTATGGATGCTGATGCATATTGGGAATGTTAGAATATATAATTAGTGTTGCGTAAGCATAGAGTTATTCTTATAGTGGGTTGTCTAGTTGCGATTTGCAGCCATATAAATGTCTATCAGTTAAAATATATTTAAGATCTTTATAGTTTTATTTAATCATAATTTTAATCTATATTTTTTAAAAGTCAAAGATCTAGTCCTTGTTGTTGGCCTCTGGTATTAGTTAATAGTTAATCAACAATTAGTCAAGAACACATAAAATTGATTAGGATGTTTTTATCAGCATATTATATCTACGTCAGTGGTCACACGTGTAAAAATATTGTCCTAACATGGCATCATGTCATCAGAGATTTTTTTTAATATTTTTTTAACTTTTTCCTTGAGTGTCCCTGTACTAATAGGGGAACAAAAATCTCTGATGACGTGGTGCTACATCAAGACAATATTTTTACATGTACAACCACTGACGTGGACATAATATGTTGATAAAAACATTCTAGTCAATATCACGTGTCATAGGCTAACTATTAATTGACCATTAACTAACACTAAGGGCATGTTTGGTAGCATTGGAAATGGGAAAGGAAAGTGAAATTCCTTGTTGTTTGTCCTTTTCTGCTGTTTGGTATGGCATTCATGAGTTGGAAGAAGAAAAAAATGTTGGAATCCCATGTGAACAGTTGCCTCTTTTCTAGAGAGGCGTTTAGTAGGCGGCTGTACGTGGGAAAGGAAAGCGCCTTTCCAACACTGTAGCGTTTTTTCGTTGTTTGGTATGTCATACCGTATTAGTTGGAAACGAAAGTTAGATTTCTCTCTTCCTTCAAAATCAACTTTTTAGCTTCCATCGGTTTGTGGATGGAAAACCGGTCATTTTGATGGAAAGTAAAATAAAATTCCTAATTTGCCAATTCATTCAAATTCCAGTTGTATGGCACTCATCCTGCTTGGCTCTGATACCCGAGGCCACCAGATACCTGACAAGAGGTTGGCAACCGGCCGGCGACTGTTAGGCGCCTGGCAGCCGCCGGACTAGTGACTGCCAGGCGCCTGGCAGCCATGACAGTTGCCCGACCGACGACTGTCAAGCGCTTGGCAGCCGCCCGACCGACGGCTGCCAGGGCCTAGCAGCCGGTCAACCGGCCCTGCTGAGACTATTGGGTTATTAAGGGCAAAATAGTAAATTATTTTTATATTTATTTTCTATTATCTTTAAAAAATATAATAATCTTATTTTCTTTCTTTTTTTTTTCATTGCATACTAAACAAGTTTTTTTTCCTTTTCCTTCTCATTTTTTCCATTCTCTCTTTCTTTCTATTTTCCTATTTCCTTTCCATTCCTACTCTTTCTTGGATACCAAACAACCCCTAGCTTCTTTGTCCTTCCAAAATTTCAAGGAAAACTAGTTTCCATATGGAAAACGAATAAAATGTCCAAAATAACCTCATACTTTTATTTAAATTTTGAATATGTCATTCCCATTCACCCCTAATCCGTATCGTAGCTCCAAGTCTTGTCATCAGCTGGACCTTCTCGTTTGTAATCCGTTGTATTGTCATCGTTGTTGTTCTCGTCTGTGATCTTCTCCTCACTGTTGTTGTAATACCCGTCAAAAAAAAAAAATTATGTCTACTTAAATTTTTACGTAAATTTTATCTTGGCTGTGTATGATGTTGAAAATATGAATTTTCAATTATAAATTGAATAAATTGTGAGATATAATGAATGGTACGTTATGGAATTTATCCTATTAAGTAAAATACAATTCAAAAGTGGAATTTAGAATGTATAGCTGAAAGTGAGACTGGTAGATGTAATAGTATATGAGAACGGTAGATGAAAACTGGTAAGTGAAACTGGTAGATGAAATAGTATAAGAGAATGGTAGATGAAAACTGGTAGATGAAATAGTATAAGAGAATGGTAGATGAAAACTGGTAAGTGAAACTGGTAGATGAAATAGTATAAGAGAATGGTAGATAAAAACTGGTAAGTGAAACTGGTAGATGAAATAGTATAGGAGAATGGTAGATGGAATAGTAGCAAATAGTACCATAACTTCTCCTATAAATAGGCCCTTCCATTTCATTTCTAAACACACACCTTCAGATTCTATTCTCTCCTCTCCTCTAATTCTTCTGATTCTGGTGTTAAGATTCTGAGTTATTATAAAAGTCATTCTTTATAGCTTGGATTCGAGGTGAGGGAATATTCTACTATGCTCTTTTAAATTCTTATAATAATTTAGAGGTTAAATTCTTAGTATGCTCTGTGGTTGCGGCCTTAGCTGATCTTCCATATCAGAAAGGAACTAACCTCGATTGTTTAAAAATTATTTATTGATTACTAAGATACTGTGAGGGTACTATATTTTTACAAATACCTGTGTGATAAGTTCTTAGTATGCTCTGTGGTTGCGGCCTTAGCCGATCCTCCACATCAGAAAGGAATTATCCTCAGCTACTTGAAAATTATTTCTGATTATCGCATATATAAATAGTACCATACCGTAAATAGTATTATACAGTACATATGAACAGTGCTATATTTATGAATAGTATTATACTATACAATATCATATGTACATATGAACAGTGACATATTTATGAATAGTATCATACCATATTTATGAATAGTATTATACCGTACTTATGAACAGTACCGTATTTATGAATAGTATCATGCATACATATGAATAGTGACATAATCATGAATAGTATCGTACCATATTTGTAAATAGTATTATATCGTACTTATGAACAGTACCGTATTTATGAATAGTATCATACGTATATATGAATAGTGACATATTCATGAATAGTATCGTACCGTATTTGTAAATAGTATTATATCGTACTTATGAACAATACCATATTTATGAATAGTATTATACGAACAGTGACATATTTATGAATAGTATTGTACCGTATTTGTAAATAGTATTATACTATACTTATGAATAGTATCGTATTTATGAATAGTATCATACAGTACATATGAACAATATCATACGTACATATGAACAGTGACATATTCGTGAATAGTATCGTACCATATTTGTGAATGGTATTGTACGTACATGTGAACAGTGCCATATTTATGAAGAGTAAAAGGGAGGAGCAGGAGATAATAAGGGTGGCAAATCATGTTAAACAAAAATTTGTTCCAATACAAAGAGTATTGAAAATATAGGGGTGAAATAAGGGAGGCATTTATGAAAGCAGTAATAAGGGAGGATGCGGCAGGGGCCGTGGGACAACGACCACCTTATGTGGATTGGACCCGAAAAATGTCTGGGAATTTAATTTGGAACTATATGATATGTTTTGTGATTTTATATGATTGTTTCTTATGTTTGTGATAGAATAATATATTTCCTCACTGAGTAAAATATACTCATGCCATTCCTCCCCTCACAGATTCTCAAGAAGAAGTAGACGCACAACCAGCTAATCGTTCGAGTCCTCAACCCCATTGATCGGGGGTAAATATTTGTTATTATGTAAAACTTTATCAAAAGTATTATAGTAGTAGCTCTGTAATTTGGGTAGGTAAATCTTGGACGAACAATGCTCGTTGAGAATATCATTTATTAATGAATAAATGGATATATTTGAAATATTTATTGTACTCTCTTTCATGAGATAGCATTTTTATATATATCAAATTGGTACGGAATTAGGCTTACGGTGGTGAGGTAAAAGCTCATCTATCGTGCCGGTCACGTGCGTAAGTTAGAGGCGTGACAGTTGTAGTTTTTTCAGAGCTTTTAGGAGAAAGGGGGCTATGCGAGTGCAAATCAGAAGCTCTGAGCTTCTTCGAGTTCATTTGTTTGTTGGGAAGCTTGTCCGTACACGATTATTGTCTTCATTTCAACAGTGGGTTTGCATCCATTTCGCTTGAGGTTATGTTTTGTTTGTTCCTTCCTATTTTGCAATATATAATTATTTGTTTCAGAACCATTGCAACATCAGCTCCTACAACTATGACGAGCATCTCCTATCTCCTACCTCTAGTAGCCGAATCGTTCCCATACCTGAAGCTAACGAAAACGCTGAGGAAGATGAAGACGACGATGTTCAGGAGTTCCAGGGACTAATTTGAAAGATTGAGGAAGAGAAAAGACTATATTGAAAGAGAAAAAAAGACTACATTGAAATAGAAAAAAGTTAAGAGATAAAAATAATAAATTTAATATATCAAACCCCTGGGTTATAAATATAAATTTAACATATTATAAAAGCAATTGAAATATTTTAATTAACACAAGAGTATTTTAGTAAACGTGTTCTACATATCAAACATATCTTGGCCTTTTTCTTTCATTTTTTTTATCCCATACTAAATATATATTTTTTCTTTTCCTTTCCTGTTTCCTTTTCTTTTCAATCTTGTCTTGCGTACCAAACGAGCTATAGGGGTAATCTTAGTGTTTTTAGAAACTACAGAGACTAAATCTTTAACTTCTAAAATATATAAACTAAAATCATGATTAAATAAAAAATTATAGAGGGTTTAGATATATTTTAACCTATGTATATTGTTGTTCACGTTCCTCATACATGGGGTGATACACTGACATTGAAATCATCGTTGAAGAAGTCAAAATGGAGATGATTACTTTGTGGAGAATCAATTTTCATTTAAGGAATAAAAATGAGGGAATTAATGTTATTGCATTCCACGTTTCGAAAGATTGCTTCTTCTTCAACAAGTTGGTCCCAGACTCTGAATCCATCCTACTCCACTTCTTCTTCCCACTTCCTAGTTTCTCCTCAAAATCAATTTTTTTTTATTTTTATAAAGAGATTCCTTCTCCACATTTTGTATCAAATATGAACAAATTGTATCAACGACTAACAGAATGATTAATTTCCCGTGAAATGAGTTGAAATTTTTATTACAAAAAATATTTATTTTTAATGTCTGACAGCAAATCGAGCAATATTATTCAATATATATATATATATATATATATAAGCAGATTGTGTATTCATATATTCCTGCTTTTTTCATTACTTGAACTTTTTGATTTTAACTAATTTGATTTAAGTTAAGTTAAATTATAAAATGTAAAAAAAAAATTTTCAGCATTTTATATATATATATATATATATATATAATTCACAAGACTTAAATTTAAAATATTATTTAAGGAGAATAAACATTAAACTATTTAAACCAACCATTGTTGGTATGTTTAATCATATATTACATGTTCACTTTTATTTATTTCAAGTATTTGTTATTAGATTTAAAAAAATATATGAAATTTTTTTTAAAAAAAGTGAATCATATAATTCTGGATTATAAAAAAGTATTCAATTATTTTGTTTTTATTACAAAAAACTAGCAACAAATATTTGAAAGTTGCACTTAAATTTTGTTTATTATATTAACCATTGGTTTAGTTCTAAAAAATTAATTGAGTTAAAATTTAAACACGTAACTAAGCTCCAAATAACATACTACCTAATATTAGGTCAACCCTTATATCTAATTTCAAAAAATTAACAAAATTAAGAGTTAAACGTATAATTTTACTCTAATCACATATAATGTGCTTACATCGAACATTGAATTAATACTTTAGAATTTAGACAATCAATTAAATGAATCAATGTCTATTTAAACAGACAAATCATGGATCGACAATTTTTCAATTTGTTATATATAGAAAAATTGACTTAAGGTCGAATTCCTTTATGATCAATAGAATCACTTTAAAAGATTTGATTGTTTTTTTTATTTGATTCATTTATGATTTTTATATATATAGAATAATTTTAAGGTTGCAAAAATACTAATCTAAGTTGTCTCCTTAGCTTTGGCTCTAAAGAGGGAATCCGATTCCCAAAGATACTCACTACTAAGCTCTTTTAGAGTGTGTTTGGTAAGGCAAAAAAAAAAAAGAGCTTATAACTTATTTAACTAGGTTATAAACTTGTTAGAAGTATTTGATAAATAAACTTATTTTATTAACTTATAACTTTTTTGTTTTTTTGTTACCCTTATTATTTTACAAATATTTTTATTATACCCTTGATATATATACACTCTAAAATGGATGTAGACTGTCATGGTCCCTCTTCGTCAACTTCTGGTTGTCGTCTGTCACCCAAGTGGTCGTCTGTCGTCCTTTATCACTGTCCATCGTTGTCTGTCCTTGTCCGTCAGTCTTCCTTTCCTCGCCATCCTCTGCATCTGTCATTCGTCATCCCCAAATACCTTAAAATGCTATCAAGCATCCTCTCCGTTGGCTTCTACATCCTTAGTGATAGTCGTTTGTCCAGTCGATGGTCGTCTGTCATCCTCTGTTGCTGTTTGTTGCCATCTATCCTCATCTTTGCCATTTGTCGTTTGTGCACTTTGTTCTTCAGGCATTATATATATATATATATATACATTTTATATTATATAATATATTTTATTATATATATAAATAATGTAATATAATAAAAAATATATTTTTAATTAACTTATACATATAATAATTTACATTAATTTAATTAAAAAATATTTTTTTATTTGAATCATTTTAAGATTATAAAATATGTCATTTTATGTCATTTTACATTTTTCAACTACTTCAACAATTACGTTTACCAAACATATTTAATTCAATAAGCTAGCTTATAAGCTTTCAACTTTCAATTAAAAATTAATTTTTAAGCTTTCAGCTAGCCTATTAGCTAATTTTGCCAAACACACCCTTACTATAATTTGTCCTGCTTAGTAGATTTGTCATTTTCAAATATTTGTGACATCAACCTACTAACTTGAGTGCATTTGCTTTGTTGCAATTTATTGATTTAGTTATGCCTCAAACAACACTTGATTCTCTGTTTAGCTTTTTAAGACAAGAGTTTTGTTTAGATGATTTGGACAGTTAATTTTTAATATTGACGATTCGATATCATGAGAGTTTTTGTTGTTTTCTAAAAAATCTAAAATCTAATTCGTTGATCTTCAGAGATCAACAGCCTAAATGAACCAAGCAAGATACTTGACTGTTTAATGTCGAGTAAAGAATCCGAACTTGAAATGTAGTACAATATATGGTGTAAAATCTTACCCCATTTAGATCTTTTTTATTTTTATTGTCATATGAAATTAGAATTTGACATCAATTTAATTCTCTTTATATATTATATTAAGAATAATATCATACATTTATAATCTGTAAAAAAGTTAACTTCATTAATAACAAGTAAATTAAAGAGAAGGTTTTATAACATATATTAAATATTAAGACAATTGAATATATTTTTAATACTAAATTAATCAAATTTGAAAATAAAATTATAATTTACTTTAAAAGAGCTCTGCTTTTTCAAAATTTGTTAATTCTATTGTCACTTCAAAATTAGAAAAGTCACAAGTTCTTTAGTTGGTGGTTGCTTGCTTCACTCCAATTATACGAACAACTAAGACATGCATGAATGATCTGTGGGGCTTTCTTCTCTCCCGTCACAATGTAAAAGCTCTTCCTCTCAAGGCCAATGAGACAACCAACGATTTTGTCCACTTATCGTTTGATTCTTTCAACCAAAAAATGAAAATTTAAAAACAAAAAAAAAGGAGGAGGTACCCTTGTGATGTAATGCTTCTTTCCATACAAGAGATGTAGCATTTAATTTTGTTTGATTGGATTGCTGATTCTATAATAAATTAATAAAAATTTGGCAAAAGTTTTTTTTGGTCCTTAATGATTTTCTTGAGTTTCAACTTTATCTTTAGCATTTTTTTTACACAGATTTTGTTCCATATGTTTCTTCTTTATTTCAATTTTATCCATAGTGTTAATATCGTTAACAACAACAACAACAACAACAACATAGCCTTATCCCACTAAGTGGGGTCGGCTACATGGATCGCACGACGCCATTGAGCTCTATCAATGATCAACTCTTTAGATATCTCATTTACTAAAAGATCCCGTTCAATAATTTCTCTAAGTGTCCTTTTTGGTCTTCCTCGACCTTTTTTCATAGGGCTCCAAACCATCTGCTCAACTCTCCTAACTGGCGCTTCCAACGGTCTCCTTTGCACATGCCCAAACCATCTTAAACGATTTTCAACCATTTTTTCCTCAATAAGTGCCACCCCAACTCTACCTCGTATATGATCATTACGGATCTTATCTCTTCTTGTATGACCACACATCCAACGCAACATCCTCATCTCCGCCACTCCAATTTTATGTTCTTGTTGTCCTTTCATTGCCCAACATTCACTCCCATATAAAATCGCTGGTCTTATAGCAGTACGATAAAACTTTCCTTTAAGTTTATCAGGTACTTTCCGATCACAAACAACCCCTGATGCCATTCTCCACTTCAACCACCCACCTTGTATCCTATGTTCCACATCTCTAATAACTTCGCCATCATCTTGTATAATTGATCCCAAATACCTAAACGTTGACACTTGTGATACGACTTGATCACCAAGTTTAACCTCCAGCTCGTTCCTAGCTTGTCGCTTGTTAAACTTACAATGCATATATTCGGTCTTACTCCTGCTCAGACGAAAACCCTTCGATTCCAAAGTAGCTCTCCATAACTCAAGTTTAGTATTAATCTCTTCCCTTGTCTCTGCTATGAGAACAACGTCATCTGCAAAAAGCATGCACTTAGGAATTTCTTCTTGGATGTGTTTCGTCAGAACATCTAAAACTAAGTCAAACAAATAAGGGCTTAAGGATGATCCCTGATGTAGGCCAATTTTAATAGGAAAGTCTCTAGTCTCCCCTCCAGACGTTCTCACACTAGTCATAGCCCCCTCGTACATATCTTTTATGGCTCTAATATACGCAATCCGTACACCTTTCTGTTCCAAGGCTTTCCATAACACCTCTCTTGGTACTCGATCATAGGCTTTTTCCAAGTCAATAAATGCTATATGAAGGTCTCTTTGTTTACTCCGATACCTTTCCATCAACCCCCTTAGAAGATATATAGCTTCCATTGTAGACCGTCCTGGCATGAATCCAAATTGATTTTCAGAAATACTCGTCTCGATTCTTAACCTACGTTCAATCACTCTTTCCCATAATTTTAGAGTGTGACTCATAAGCTTAATCCCACGATAGTTTGCGCAATTCTGAATGTCTCCTTTGTTTTTGTAAATAGGCACTAAAGTGCTTCTTCTCCATTTCTCAAGCATTTTCTTAGACCTTAAAATTTCATTAAAGAGCTTAGTTAGCCAGATAGTACCCTCCTCTCCCAAACACTTCCAAACTTCAATAGGAATACCATCGGGACCAACAGCTTTACCATTATCCATTTTTCTAAGAGCTTCCTTGACCTCTTCAACCTTGATCCTGCGATAATATGCCAAATTTTGTTCTCTCTCCAAGGTTGTTAGATCTTCCATATCGCAAGTCGACTCCGTTCCGTCATTAAAGAGCTTATGAAAATAACCCTGCCATCTATTTTTAATATCTTTGTCTGTACCCAAAACTTTTCCTTCTCATCCTTAATACATCTTACTTGATCCAAATCTCTAGATTTCCTTTCTCTAGCCTTCGCAATCTTGTAAATCTTTTGTTCCCCTTTTTTCGTTCCTAAATCCTTGTAAAACTCTTCAAACGCTTTAGATCGTGCTTCACTTACTGCTTTTTTTGTCTCCTTATTAACCTTCCGATACCTTTCCCAATTTTTCGAGTTATTGCACAGATGGATAGCTTTAAAGCATTCTTTTTTAAATTTGATCTTTTCTTGAACAGCCTTACTCCACCACCAAGATTCCTTATCTCTTTGTCCAAAACCTTTTGATTCTCCTAAAAATGCTTTAGCTACTTTTCTAACCTTCTTGGCCATCTCCTCCCACATGGTGTTAGCATCTTCTCGTAACTCCCAAGATCCTTCCTTCAATAAACTTCTCTTGAAAGTCAGTTGATTCTCCCCCTTTAGCTGCCACCACTTGATCCTAGGGTTCATCGCCTGACGATGCTTTTGTTTCCGACCCTTAATAACCACGTCAAGGACCAAAACCCTATGTTGAGTTGCCACGGGTTCTCCAGGAATAACTTTACAATTCAGACAGATTTTTCTATCTGGATTCCTTACCAGAAAGAAGTCAATCTGTGACTTTGAAACTCCACTTTTGTATGTGATTAAATGTTCCTCTCGCTTCTTGAAGCAGGTATTGACAACCCTGAAATTATAAGCCATAGAGAAATCCAATATAGACTGTCCTTCCTCGTTAAGCTCCCCAAAACCAAAGCCACCATGGACCCTCTCATATTGTCCTGCTTCTTTCCCAACATGCCCATTAAGGTCCCCCCCGATGAAAATCTTCTCTTCTAAAGGTATGTTTCTAACCAATCCCTCCAAATCTTCCCAAAACTTTTCTTTAAGACATGCATCTGTCCCTACCTGTGGTGCATAGGCACTTATGATGTGGATAGTATCTCTTACGATAATCATCCTTAAGCATAGAATCCTATCCCCAATCCTTTTTACCTCCACCACATTCGGTGTCCATTCCTTGTCCACCATAATACCTACACCATTCTTTGTCCTTACTTTTCCAGTGTACCAGAACTTGAAGCCTGAACAGTCAAATTTCTTAGCCTTTTCTCCAACCCATTTAGTCTCTTGAAGGCACAAGATGTTAATTTTCCTCCTCTTCATAGTGTCCACAACCTCCATGGATTTCCCTGTCATGGTTCCAACATTCCACGTAGCAATCCTGATTTTGTTCTCATCGACTAGCTTCTTTACCCTCAACCTTCCAGGAACATGCTCTTGTGACACTACAATCGATCGACGATGCAGCGGATCTAGCTCATTTGACACTGTACTCGAGCCATATAGCGCGTTGCTTCCGGGCAACGACCTAGTATTAGTGAACCCTTGCTCATTTAACACTACATCCGGGTGCCGATGCAGCGGCTCTAGCTCGCTTGTCACTGTACTCGAGCCATACAGTGCGTTGCTTCCGGGCAACGTCCTAGCATTAGCAAAATATTGTCGTTGATCCATGTTTATGAGAGATTCGACACAGTTTTACGTTGGCTGTCGAAGGCCTAACACAACCCTCCTCCTTTCTCCGGGCTTGGGACCGGCTATAAAACATAGGCGGAGTTGTTAATATCGTTAACAAGATTGATAAAAAATATTGACTTGAACTCCTTCAAATGATATGTAAATTTTTTCACGTGATACATAAAATGTTTAAACATTAATTTGAAACAAAAGAGAGAAATCAAAAAGTATCATTTGAAACAAAATTATAACTTGATCAAATATTTAGGACAAAATTAAAATTAAAACCAATTAATATAACATGTTAGTAATAGATGTAATCATATAGAGAAGTTCATCTCAATATTTTTCATCAACTATGTTAATAGCATTTAGCCTTACGGACAAAATTGAAATGAAAAAAAATGTGAAAAAATCAACAAAACAAAAAAAGTTAAGGATGGCATTAAAACTTGAAGTAAACATTAGGAATGAAACAAATATTTTTGTCTAAAAACTTTTAAGTGTTTGAAGTTGTGAAAATTACTAACACACATTAATAAATTTTTAAGTACTTAACTATGCAGAGATGTACCCAAAAAATGTCTCCTTTATTGTTGATTTTAAAATCCACAGGAATCAACACAATTGGATACAAAGGGATATAAATAAAAGTCCCCACAAATTTCCATTAGAGGGTAGCATAAACATGATTGAAATATGAAGAGTCCATATGTGAGCAAAAGCCCCACAATCACACGCTTTTACATCACTCAGTTGATTTTTTTGAGTATTTTTATTTGACAAGAAGTAGGAACTAAGTGGGCCATCCTAGAATGAGTTATTACCTTGGATTTTGGCAAAATCCAAGGTCTTTTTGCCTTGCAACTTGTTAGTTACATAATGCTTACTGTACTCTCCATGATTGTATTTTCTAAACTTGCATGGGTTATTTTCATCCAAAAATTCTGCCATTGGACCAAGCTCTACTTCATAACTAGGGGCATAGAATGTGACAATTGAGAGTCTATCTTTCTCTTGATGAGCCACAGCTCTATGCTCCACACTCTTGTATTTTCCATTTGTAAGCACCTGCATAATCCCAAATTAGAGTAATATCCAACTGAAAAACTGCAAATATGAATAAGAAAAATGTGATGTAGCTTTAAACTCCTATGGACAAACTCCGAGGGTCTAGTGATGGACTACAATTACATGATGTGTAGTTAGTCCTATTATTTCAGATTTAAATCTTAAGAAAGTCAATTATTCGAGGGCAAACTAATAAAAATAAATAAATAAATAAATAAATAACTATGAATGAACTTTTCTTGGGCAAGCAATACCTACCACATCATCCATGAACCCCACTTACAAAAAAGTTAGAATCAACAATAAAATATACAACTTTTATATAGCGGAGCTATCCTAATCATGACTCATACATTGCAGTCGTGGTGTAACCCAAGAAGCTCTCTTTGTGAATCCCCTACTCCTGGTGTAGAAAAAAAAAACTGTAAAGGACAAAAAGAAAAGTATAGGGGTCTTACTTCTATTGTATCTCCTATGTTGATGACAAGGGAATTTGGAAATGGCTGCACAGGCACCCATGTTGAGTCCTTGAGAATTTGAAGTCCCACAGGGCTTCCCTTTGCTTGCTGCAGTACAGTGAGCGCGCTTCCATCTGAATGGGGGCTCAGACCCAACACAAGGTCAGGTCTTGAACAAGCCGGGTAGTAATTCATCCTTATAGCTTGCACTGCCACACCAAATATCTCATCAAAAGCATCCCCTTTCAGGCCAAGGCCTAAAGCAATGAATTCAATTAATTTCTGGCATAGTTTCCTTACTTCCCTTGAGTACTCTTCCACAATTTCACTGCATGACCACTCTTTTAGTCTTTTTAACAAACAGCTATAAATAAAAAAATAGTGGAACTCAGAAAAGTCAAGGCATGGCATCATTATTTTTTAAGTTACCTTAATCCTTCTGGCCTCTTTGGCCATAGACTTGGGTTCCTCACATAGTGAGGTTCAATTCCAAGAGCAAACATATTGCACCAGTCTAACTTTTGGTCCTCTGAGAAAACAAAGGCCTGTCCATATCCTTGTACTGTTCCAGGAATCATTGGGTATTTCTGCTTTTCTTCCAAAGGTAGCATGAAAAATTCCTTGCTCAACTCCTCTATGTTCTCCAACAAATTCAGATCAACCCCATGATTTTGTACCTAATTATGGTATAGAAGTTATCATTTTCAGCCCCAAAAGAAAGAGAAAAAGAAAAAAAAAAAAGGTGGGATAAAAGCTAGCAGTACTATTGTTATGTACCTGAAAAAAACCCCACTCTTCACAAGCAGCTGCAAGCTTCAAAATTTCAATTTTAGATTCCTCTGTGCTTCCTTTATTGAGCTTAGAGAAATCTACTATGGGCATGTCACTATATGGAGGAGAAGGAGGTATTGTAGTGGAAAGGTTTGGTCTTTCAGCCATATCTCTCACAAATCTCTCGGGAATGCTTCTAGGCTTAGTTTTTCTGAGTTCTTGGACATCATCAATGTGTCCAACGTTAATGGGAAGAATGGGCACCGGAGCCATGGGTTTACAGAAACAGAATATCTAGAGCTAGAGAATTTTGGTATGAACTGGTTGCTCTATAGCTCTTCACCCTCAAACCAAGTTTCTATTTATAGTGGAACTGAGGCCCTCCTTATGACGTTGAATTACTTTAAAGCTTGAAAAATGCTAATTTAACAGGATTGGTTACAGTATACATTAGTGAAACCCATGGCTCTTTTTTGTTTTTCTAAAAAATTCAATGGGCTCCATATATACTGTAACCAATCCTGTTAAATTAGCATTTTTGAATGTTTAAAGTAATTCAACGTCATAAGGAGGGCCTCACAGTTCCACCATAAATAGAAACTTGCTTTGAGGGTGACGAGCTATAGAGCAACCTGTTCATATTAAAATTCTCTAGCTCTAGATATTTTGTTTCTATAAACCCATGGCTCCAGTGCCCATTCTTCCTATTAACGTTGGCCACATTGATGATGTCCAAGAACTCAGAAAAACTAAGCCTAGAAGCATTCCCCAGAGATTTGTGAGAGATATGGCTGAAAGACCAGAACTCTCCACTACAACACCATATAGTGACATGCTAAATATTTGGAAAGAAACTTACAAAGGAAATTGGAAATAATCATGAGAAAAACAGCTCAAAAGAAGAAGAAAACTGATTATTGAGAACCAGTCGACTGCTAGTAGCCAATGGGTCAACTGCTAGTAGCCAATAGTCGACTAATTGCAGAGAAATCAAAAAAGTATTATTTGATATCTACAGGCAGTTGACTGATAGCTACTAGCAGTCGACTGGTTTTTTCAGTAATCAGTTTTCTTTCACTTTTGAGCTGTTTTTCTCAAGATTATTTCCAATTTCCTTTGTAACTTTCTTTCCAAATATTTAGCATGTCACTATATGGAGGGGAAGGAGGTATTGTAGTGGAAAGTTTTGGTCTTTCAGCCATATCTCTCACAAATCTCTCGGGAATGCTTCTAGGCTTAGTTTTTCTGAGATCTTGGACATCATCAATGTGTCCAACGTTAATAGGAAGAATGGGCACTGGGGCCATGGGTTCACATAAACAGAATAGCTAGAGCTAGAGAATTTTAATATGAACTGGTTGCTCTATAGCTCTTCACCCTCAAACCAAGTTTCTATTTATAGTGGAACAGTGAGGCCCTCCCTCGTTATGACGTTGAATTACTTTAACGCTTGAAAATTGCTAATTTAACAGGATAGGTTACAGTATACATTATTGAAACCCATGGTTCTTTTTTTTTTTATTAAAAAAAATTCAATGGGCTCCATATATATATATATCTTTCCAATAAACTTTTAAGTAACTCAAGTTGAAGTAATCGCTTCTGGTTGAATATAATTATACATTACTTTTCTGAAAAAATCAAATGGACTGGTCACAGGGACCCATATCAAGCACATTAGATGAATTTCAAGCCATACACATACACCAAACTCTTAGCACACTTAAGGTCATGTGTAACTTTTCCCCCATCGGGACATATTCCTTAGCAGCGAGGAGGCATGGATTGGATATCTTTGTGTAAGCATCGCATATCATGATATTTATAAACTCAACTCACAAATTTATTGAATCATGTGTGACAAACACTGATTAATGAGCTTATCTAAACTGAGCCTTCAAGAAAACATCTCAAACGGGTTTGAAAGTGAGGTTGAAAAAGGCTAGAGGAATAAGATTTGCATCCATTAGGTCTCATGGTTAAAGCCTAAAGCCACTCTAAAGCAAGGCTCTCTTGTAAATATGAACTCTGAGCTGCAATGAGTGGATCTCCACAGACTAGGAGTCCTTCTATGTTTTTTTAATTTTTTAACCAAAAAGAAAAGCAGTCAATGAACTCCTAACTTACATGACATCAATCTTGGTTTCTAAAATTAAGGCTAGACCTCTCAGTTTTTTCCCCTCTCAACTCTCAAGACTTTGAAGACTTTTTGGTCGTTAAAAAAAAAAAAAAGTGCACAGGGCAAGTGACATGGCAGATACCACACCCTTTTATGGTCTGTTTGGTTTATGAAAACATTTCCTATTTTCATTTTCAGTCTTTGTTTCCTGAAATTCATTTCCTGAAACACTGAAAACATCTTTTTGGTGTTTTCATATTTAGGCATATTTTAAGAAATGTTTTCAAGAAAATATTTTCAGTGAACTCAACCAAACGCATTTTCAATTTCATTTTCTATTTTCAGTGAAAATGAAAAGAGGAAATATCCAAATCAAACAGGCCCTTATTTATTTATTTTGGTTCAGCTCTTGTGCTCCTAAGTGCTCTTTCCTAGTTTTCTCTTAATGGTCCATTCCCGTATGCATTGCATCATCAAGCACAGCATCAAAAAAGAAAAGGGCATGTGAAAAATTAGGACCGTAGAGTAATAAAAGCTTGGAAATTAGATGGTTTAGTGGGTACATATGATTGTATCCTGCAGGCTGCATAAGACATTTGTAAGTGGCATGGTAGTAGTAGCTACTAGCTCTATCTAGTAGGTAGGGCCATTTTTATTTTGTCCAAACAAAATGTTGGATCTTCGCAGACCAAATCTAGTGTTATTTGCCATCATCCCTTTGTCCCACCCCCCCTCCATTTTTAACCTCGTCTCTCTTCTTTTTCAAATGACACATCCACAACTTCCAAAACTTTTGAGTCCCGCATATTTTTCCTTTTGGAGATAACTCCTTGAATTAAAGGCTTCATTACAAAATTAGTTTGTAAAGTTTAGAACATCAGAAAACAATCCCTAAATTTTAAACATAACAAAATACCTCTTTAAAAAGCAAACACCAAACAGTACTTCAAAGAGGTGTTCTGGTAGTGGTTGGGTTATGCTTTAAAACTGGCGTATCAATTTTTGTAAATAGATCTTACTTATTTTTTAAAGTAGTTTTCGTTCTTTCTTTCTTTCTTTCTTTTTCTTCTTTGCTTACTGAACTATCATTCATATGAAAACAAGCAAAATCTTCAGGATCCTGCCAATTAAGATATTCAAGTCATGGTACTTGTAAGGATTATACAAAAAGTGAATTACTATTTGGCTTCCCGAAAATGCTTATTCCATTTAGTTCTCAGAAAATAATTATGAGCATTTGTTTCATAAAGTCTTTAAAACTTATCATGATGGTCCTGTATTAAACTCTATTAACCATCAATTTAGTCAAAATTTTTGGAGCCAAACAAAGATAATTATCTTATGATGACTAAATTGCTGGAACATGCATATTGCTGGAACATGCATATTTCATGAATCTAAATGATAGTTTTACTCATAAGATAAAATAAATAGGTCTCATGAGATTCCCCCCCCCCCCCTTTTTTAATTTCTTCACATTTGTTTCTCTCTGGTTACACAAGAGATCCAAATCAGTAGGAAAAGGACAAGAGATAAAATTAGAATCCAATACATTAAATTAATCTCCATTATAAAGATTAAAATTGGCGTCAAATTACTTTCTTTAATTTGAAACCGAATAAAGGAAATACATAAGGATTTTCTGCATTATTTTGCTTTCTTTCTTTCCTTTTAAATCTCCATCCAACCAAACAACATCATATCTCTTACATGGAATTCTGTCCAAAGGGGAAAAAAAAAATAATTCACATATCATGAAGCAATAACTATACAATTTCATAAATTGTATACAACAACAACAACAACAACAACATCATAGCCTTATCCCACTAAGTGGGGTCCAGAGAACAATAAATAGACCTGTCAGCGACTCTCCCAAAAAGACTCGAAATTCGCGCATCCTATATTCCTATTGTAGCTAAGAATAAATTTTGACCATATTTTTCTAGCCCCTGTAGAAGATTCGTTAAAACTATTTTTTAGAAGTATTTTGAGAAAAAGATAAGATAAGCCATAACCGAACTTCCAAACCTACCAAAAGCTATTATACCAAGTCCTAACCTAATCTATTTAAGTATATTCGTTATTATTTTTTTTTAAGAAAGATAATAATCTTTTCAAGTGTCTCATGAAAGAATGTAATTTGGAATATTAGTATATGTATATTGTATTGACAAAAAGGAAACACTAACGCGGACTATACTTTGACAAGTGTCTCAAATACAGCCAATTAGATATTTTTTAGACAACAAACTATAATTGTAAGGCATAACACATCAAATGAGTGAGAGAATGAGGAAGATGCATGGAAGCTGGGAATAGAAAATTGTAGTATAAGGAAAATGTAAATTTAGAACACTTTGATACCTAAAATTTTGGGACACATTGAAACAATTTAGGGTGGTGACACTGAGAAGCAGAGGTTACCGTTTGACTATGGCGGCGTCGTGTGGCACTTTGCGACCCAGTGGAGAACGAGTGAACACGTCGATCACCTTTAAACTCCGAGCATCTCGCTTCAGAAACGGTTCTGTTTTTATCCCCAACCGCGCTTCTTGTAATCACCGGCGAGGGCGAGGGTGTTCGTTGCTGATCCGATGAACGTATCTACGACCTCGATGATACTTTTCGCGTCCGCGTCGAATTACGCAATGAACCGAGGAGGCTCTCCCTTTTTTCCGCAACCGATTCCGCCGACACCAGGATCGGCGGAGGTCGGAAGGGATTTCTCCGGCGAATCTCCGCCGCAATGAGGGGCTCGTAGGAATCTTGCAATGAACGGAAAAGTTGGGAGCGGGAGGGAGAAAGGGAGAGAAAAGAGGAAGAAAGAAAAGGAGAGAGAGATGCAAAAACAAGTTTTTTTCAAAAAAAAAAATGAAGGAGGAGGAGTTAAAAAAAAAAAAAAGTGGCCCATGCAGGTCTCGAACCTGCGACCTTCGCGTTATTAGCACGACGCTCTAACCAGCTGAGCTAATAGGCCAGGTGACGGTCCAAACAATTATTAAATGACCTTTAAAATTTTGTAGTTCACTATAGCTTAGATCTCCTCCTACCAAGGCCATGCTTTTTTTTTTTTTTTTTCACTTCATCAAAATATAACACCTCCAAACTATAATTTAATTATAAGTTTGATATATAAATTATATAATGCATTATTCAATTCTCTAAAAATTAAATTTTATATATTAGTTAAAATAAATATCTAAAAATTATTTAATCGTCACAAAATAGTATTTCTCTATCATCTTTTCAATTTTTTAAATGACATACTGACATATTTACTTTCGCGGAAAATTATTTTCTATCAAAAAATTTTATCATAATTGAGGAAAGCAAACAATTGTGTTCTAAAATTCTTGCTCTTAAGTTATAAGTCATCTATAATACAAGAATATTAAGAAATGTTTATATATAATTTCTTCAAAGATATATCAAACACATAACCTAAATGGGATTTTTTTTTTTAACAATCAGATTATCTAATGTCTCTCAAAAGTCGCAAATTGTGAGGTTTTTCTGGTAATGGGAGTTAAGATGCGTTAAAAAATGAGCACATGAATTTGTTGCGCATTTGCAGCATGTGCAGTGTTTTTAGTAACAATTTTTATCGTTAAAATGTTGTTTAAACTTTTAATAACATTTTTCAATGATATCGTTAAAATGTTGTTTAAACTTTTAATAACATTTTTCAAATATACACAACAGATCTGTTCCCAAAAAATAAAAGTTTTAACCGAACCTCTTTTTATATAGACTAACACAATGAGTCAAAAACCAACAAGTCAAAAAATTGATCAAACTCATTTAAAAATGAGTTTAACCAATTTTAATCAACTAATTTTTGCTCCAAACCAATTAAGAACAAACGGATTCAACTAAATAACCAGTTTGTTTGACCAAAAAATAACAACGATAATTTCGAACCCTTATAAGTAGCCCAGCTTGATTTATCGTAAGGCAACCACCTTACCCGCCATCGTTGCAAACGCCACATATATATAGACAAAACTGAGAAGAGACTTCAGAAATTGGGTGATGTGGGACTATAACCACTTTAAAACATCCCTTTATTCTTCCTATCATCTATTGTAGTGGGAGGCTGAAGGCTTTCTATAATGTTTTCTAAAGTCCCTCAGTTTTTGAGAGGCTCCTCCCTCCAAAACAAGCACAGTTGCATTTCATCAACATCGCTCCCTTCTGGAATGCCAACTCTGAGGCTGCCACCATCAAAGACGTTTGATCTACCTTCTTCCCCTCTCTCTGCAACCCCCATTCCCCTCTCCAAATTTCGATGTCCAATCCAGGGTTATTAATTAATTAAAAATTAGTGTGTTTGTTAATTATGTATAGTTATATGTAAATGCATTAATATGATAAAGATATATGGTATTTGTTTGTAGCAGAATACATGTGAAGTGAGGGAGACAATCGGTGTGGGGAAGAGCGAGGCAACACCCAAAAGGCCTTATAATGGAAAATTGATTTTTAATTTGATTTTAAAAGTCAAGTAAAGTATTTGACCTATTTGGGCCGTTGATTTTTATAATCAATAATTTAAATTTTTATTTTTATTTTTTTAAAACAGATCTTAAAATCTAAGTCGTTAATTGTGAGAATCAACGACTTAGATAAATTAAATACTATGCTTGATTTTCAAAATCAAATACAAGATCTATTTCTCTCTGGATGAAACTCCATCGCCTTTGCTAGCTTTTAAAGTACAATTAAGTGAAAATACACCTTTTCACAATAACTCAAGTTTAATTATATCTTTTTAATAGTTATTATTTATGTTAATATTTAGTTGGTTTTGAATCCATAAACATGAATATATGAAGCTATAGTTATATTCTTGTTTACCATCAGGTGAGAAAAGAGAAGATGGGGGACAGAATCACTGCACTCTAGCAATTGGTCTCAAATGATTACGATGATTTCAATTTAATTTCTAAGAAATTAAGGGTTATAATTTAATCTTTAGAAGATCATATTTGTTTCAATTTAATCTTCCTTTTAATTTGTCAAAGCAGTTTATAACAATATAAATTTTGACATTTAGCAACAATAGATTTTTATAATTTAGCAACAAAAATGACTAAATTAATAACAAATTTCATAATATAAATGTATCATATACATTAATTATATATTATAATATTTTAAGTACAACCCTGTAATATCCCAATAATTTATATAAATATTTAAAATCTATTTTAAAGTTTATTAGAAAATTTAATTACGTAGAAAATGTTATTTTTGAATTAGTGAGGGAAATTTGAGAATAGAAATTTCAAAATTTTAATTTGAAATTTTTTTACAAATTCTCAAGGACTAAAGTGAAAAGAAAAGAAAATATGGAGTACTTTTGAGAAATGACCAAATAGGAACCTGAGAGGAAGAATAAAGTTTATAAGAATGAATTATGAGTCCGGTACCGAAAAGATGATAAATTCGAGGTTAAAGTGGTATTTGATACATCGAGAGTGATTAAAGTGAACAAATACGGGATTTTGGAATTTTAATAAAAATGGGATGTGATAAGGTGTATTTTGTGGGAGTCTATTGGGTGCCCTAAGTATAATCAAGCTTTTTCAATTCCCTTGCAAGTCCTAGGTAAGATGGTTGCTAAAGGGACTAAATTGAAAAGAAAATGAGTGGGGCCCACACATACACACTTAAACATTCATCATTCTCTCTTATTCATTTTTCTATCTTCCTCCCGTAGCTCTTGACCAAGGACTCCCAAGTTCTCTTCTTCACCTCCATCCATGCCAAATGCTTAAGGAAGGAAGCCTTGGAAGCTAGGAAGATTGGTAAGTATATGTTCTTTTTTTTTTTCCTTCCTCCTCTTACAAGAATAAATCCTATGTTATCATTTTGGAAAATCTTTGTATATTGTTTCTATGGATGAATTTAAGTAAAGATATTAGTTTAAAATATTTCTACATATTGGATAATAATTGTGGAACAAGAAATTTGAAAAAAAATTAGGAGAAATTCAAGAATAAGGAAATTTGAAGAAAGTTAGGGTTCTTAATCAAAATTTGAGATTAGAGCTTGGATTGTTGCTAAAAATTGGGCATTTTGGTGTTAAAACACTCCTTACACATTGAGGATAAAAACTCATGGAAGAAATCAAAAGAAATGTTGTTTTAGATGTGATTTAGGATTTTTGGATAAAGAACACGAAGAACGTCACTGTTCATTCTGAAAATTTTCCAGAAAATTTTCGGAAAATACTGTTCACCGAAATTTTTTTTTCAGATTTTCTCGTTGAAAGTAATGATTGGAACCCAAGAGGGGGGGTGAATTGGGTTTTATAAATTTTTCACAAGAATTAATTGGAAGTTAAAATGATTTTCTGTAAAAGTACAATGCTTAGGATAATAAATACAATACAGAAAATTAATGTGCTGTCAAGATAAATAATTATAAAGATCAAGGAATTAAAGAATAGATATCAATATGCACAAATTAAAGAGTAAGGGATAGAGAAAGCAAACTCGGAGATTTATACTGGTTCGTCTAATCCAAGCCTACATCCAGTTCTCAAGAGACCACTTGAGTATTTCCACTATAATTGCAAGTTTAATCCGGGTACTTGCAAACCACCACAACCATGCAAATTCGATCCGGGTATTTGCGAAACCACAATGGAGAATTTATGAATCCGGGCTCCTCCTCAACCCAAAGCAAGTTCTTCCAACACCGGTACTTGCTAACCTCAACTCAGAATAATATATGTGTTGATCAAAATCAACAATACAAAGAAACTCTCTCTAAAGAGTAGATGAAAACAAATGAAGCTCTAATAACTCTAATGATAGAGAATATGCAAGATTTGGCTCAAGAATGCTTTCCTTTCTCTCAAAGATGATAGAAGAAGTTAATATCACATTGTAGGACTTTGTTCTTACTCAAAATCGTATATCTAAGGTCATATATATAAGATTTTACAAAACTAGCCGTTATATAGCCGTTACAGCACTTATAGTGCAGTCCAGATTTTGAGCTTTCTTTAAAAATTCATAACTCCCTCATTTGAACTCCGTTTTAAACAAATAATATACCGTTGGAAAGCTCTTGGAGTCTAGTTTCAAATGAGCTAAGTTTTACTCAAAAATTATTTTTCTTTTAAAAGATATAATCAAAATACTGACTATAGGTCAGAACAGAATAATCAACTTTCAGTTTTTCAAACTATATTTTAAATAGTCATATATTTCTCATTTGGACTCCGTTTTCAATAAATAATATACCTTTGGAAAGATCTTTGAGTCTACTATCAAATGAGATTAATATACTAGAAAAAATGATTTTTCGTTTATGAGATATGATATAAAGAGTGACCAAAGGTCAAAAACTAACTTTTGTAAAATTTCATATCTCACTATCTTTTTGTTCAAAATAATTAAGCCAATGTATGCAAATCTAAATCATTGAGTTGCACAAGTATACTAGCCTATATAAAATATACCTAATGTAAACACATAGGCTATCTTGATGCATCCAAGCATCCAAGACTTCAAATCTTCTAATTCTTCATTTCTTGGAGCTTCATCCTTGCATGTTGTTTTCCTTGAGTGAAGCATGATATTGCTTTTCCTTGTTCTTCAATACAATGCTCACTTTTCTTGTTTTGAACCAACCTATAAAATATATCTTACTTGCAAACCCAATGGTTAGTTTAATAGCATGATTCAATATATGCAACATACATATTAAATAACATAATCATACTTAAGTACTTGTAGCATATATATGATAATTAATCTTTATATATATCAATGCTACTATTCAAATACATTTGTCATCATCAAAACTTATGGCATATAGCCTTAGGGTCAACACTCGTTACTGTAGCATTGACTCGGTCAACGTTACTGTAGCATTGACTTAGTCAACGACATTGTAGCTGTGTTGACTGTTGACTGTTACTGTAGCATGTTTATAACTCTTTCATCCGGACTCCGTTTTGAGTGAAATTTATACCGTTGAAAAGCTCTTTGAGTTTAATTTCTAATGGTATAAGTTTCATCTGGATATTCATTACCAGTTAGGAGTTATGATTTGAGAAGTGAGTGAATGTCGGGAATAATGGTAGGAAATTCCTCTATTTCGTAGCCCTGATGGTTTTTATCTGGTTACAATAGGAATGGTCAAGGCATAAGGTGGGAGTGCCGAGAGCATAAAATTCAGGTGAGTGGGTTAATACTTGCTATGATTAAATATCTTTGTTATTGATTTTTTGCATCATAGTGAAAATATGTTGTATATCCAAGTTTGAATAGGATGATGTGGGACGATGAGGCTTAAACAATTGTGGAACTTACCTGGTGATATATATAATTATATTTTCTTATTTTCTCATGAATGGAGGTTATATGATGGATTGTGAATGGCATGTGAACTGAGTTGAAATATATCATACTCTGATTGTTGAGTTCATTCATATACAGATAGTTGAAGTATGTTATTGTTGAATAATTGTAATACCCATGAAAAATAAAATATAAATGCGTGTTTATAAATTACTGTTACTATTTCAGTATATAGTATTATTCACCCGTATAATAATATTTACGTATATGGTACTGTTCATTTATACAATCAAAATGTCAAGTACTAGATTTGGATTGATCATAAGAGAAAACTAGAAAGAAGTTCGTAAGAAAAAATGACGTTTTATGTGTAAAAATACCCTCAGGGACTAAAGTGAAAGGACTGAATTGAAAAAAACTTAAATGTTTAAGGTGAAAGGATAGTTTTCCTTTTAAGTTTCTAATAGTAATCAATAATTCAAAGCCGCCGTGGTATTTCCGCGTATTGCACAGTAAGTTGAATTATTAAGGTGCATTATTAGAAATGTCATTTTCATAAATAATAAATTGAATATTTTATTAACGCATAGTGTCAAATAGTACCCTTGACTTTTCCTATAAATAGACCCTTCCATTTCACTTCTAAACTCATACCTTCAACTTCTCTTATTCTCTCCTTAAGTTTCTCTTGCTTCGCCGCTAGGCCTCTGAGATTTTGGATCTTTCCTTTTCTGCTTAGGTAATGATACTATGCCCTTTCTATGTCTTTCAAATTTTAGAAGTTATTTTTTTAAGTATGCTCTGTGGTTGCGACTTTGGCTGATCTTCCACATCAGAAAACTGTCCTTAGCTGTCTATATATTATTTTGATTCTCTGATTATCGAAATAGGATGTAAACTGTGAAGAATACATGTCTAGGAAAGTTCTGGCTAAGGAAAGACATGATTTTTAAGTGTGTTCATTGTGACCCTCCACTCTTTCTTGGAAACTTACCTGGTGTATTCTTTTACATATTGTATTCTCTATTTCTGGTATAAATAGTAACCATACGTATGAATAGTAATCATATGAACAGTAACCGTATGTATAAACAGTATCTATACGAAAACAATCCTAACTTATTTTCTCTAATATTTCATGAAAATCTCCGTAGCAGAACACTGAAATTCACCTGAGTATTCTTGTCCGTAACGACTTAGAGAAGCGATACTCGTACGGAATCCAAGTGAGTAGAACGACCCCGTTTTAATAGAGTTTTAGCATTACTGGTGATAAAGAGTATGTCGTAGGACACTCCCAAGATTCATAGGGGGAAATTGGATTAAGAATGACGAATCTAATGAGATAATTAATCCAGAAGTATGGATAAGACGAAGCAAGTATCTCATGATGATGTGAAGTTTGAATCTTTTCAAAAACAGTTTAATTGTTATCTTGATTTGTGGTTTATAAACCTATAATATAGTTATATACTATACCTGTTATATGGATGAATATTATATTGTGCTTCTGATTATGATATGAAATACTGTACTATTGATTGTGATTGAGCGGGACAGTACCCCCTCTCAAGGCAAGGCGAAAAACCCAGTTTAAATGGTATCTTGACTAACGAGTGTGGAGACAATGATTCCCTCATTAGGGATATAGCCCGGATCGGCAACAGATCCGTGAGGCGCTCTAGCTAAGAGGATGAGGTTGTGCATCATGGCAGAAATATACAGAATTGGTGAGCTGGCCTATGTGCGCTCTCCGGGATATATTGTCATTGATGAGTACTAGTAACGTTTGTTGAGTTGGATGGATTTTTATCTTCTTCTATGTAATTTCTAACTATGTCTATTGGTTGAGTTTGAGCCTTCGAATATGCTTGCATGACTGGGGATGTATTTGAATTTTATTAACGCGAGGCCGATTTGCTCACTGATTTTAAAAGCTCACACTCTCTGTACAATTTTTTTTGTTCAGATCAGGTTGCCAGCGAAGAATATCCGCTAGAAGAGTATATCACTTTGGACCTTCTAACTGTCAGGTAGGCCCCTCTTTTGTTATAGATTATGTTGCTCTGTAACCGTCTAGGACATCTAGGTCAGGAGTTTGGTATTTGGCTTGTATTTTAGTACAATAATATATTTTATATTGATGATCTATTATTATACACAAATCATCTCTATGAATTTCAAATAAGAAAATTTGATATATTTTCTTTGTATTTATTAAGGAATGATATTTTGAGAATATAGAGATAATGATTAATAATTTTACTTGTGGGTAGAATTTATCGAAAGGCTTACAGTGATGGGACATTCATCATTGTGCCGGTCATGTGCCTAGAAAATGGGTCATGACAATAATTGTTCTATATTATGGGTTATTATGTTGTATACATGCTATGTTGCTGGAACCATATTAATTATATTGTGACTTGAATTGTAAATGACTGAGTTGTGTATGTGGCTCATGATTATGATTGAGAATGCTCTTAGATGTGATTGTGATTGTGTTTGACTAGAATGAAAAGGCATGGCGGTGCACCCCATGGAGAAATCTATGTGAAGCTATAAGGGTGGAGAATATAAATAGAGCGATAAGGGTGGATGCGGCGGGGGCAGCGGGCAACGATCCAGAGGTACCTTGGACGACCCGGTTGGTACGGAAAATATGTGAAATTGATTTCACTATTTGCTGTTGTGAATTATTTGAATTATGTTAAAATGTATTTGATTTACTTGGATATTGTTGTGAAGTATTATGAATTAATTATATTATATTATGATCGATTACGTATGATTGCTGCATGTTATCATTATGATGCATGATATTTTTTTTTTATCATAGTATTGTGTTGTCTGCTCACTGGGCACGTGGTTTGCTCATACCCCTCTTATTAACATTTTTTTCAGAGTTGATAGTTGAAAGTAAATATCTATACAAAGAGTTATGGATCCTTAGCCCATGATTACCTTTTCATTTGTTCAGGGTAAAGGTATAATGTTTAGGTCTTATTCTAAGTTGTATAAATCTAGAAAATCTCTGTAATCGGGTAGGTTCATTCAGTGATGTAATGTGAATGACTGTAGTGTGTATAGAGAACTCGGTTTAGCCGTATTTTCTTATCTTTTGTAAAAAAAAAACAAAAGAATATTTCTCTTAATTTAAATTCTTAAATTATGTAATTTAAATTAGTTGTATTTAAAAAAATGGTATGATGCTTAAGAGAAAGATAGGCTTACGGAGGTGAAATGAAATTCACTTTCTATGCCGGTCACGTGCTCAGATTTTAGGACGTGACAAACCTGTTCGATCATGATCTGATCATTGACTCTTAAATCAATGTCTTGATCGGTTCAATGATTGGTCTGGTTTTTTTGAATCTGAATTTGATACAAAAGCGTAAAAATAAAAGTCTCCCACAAGTATCCATTAAAATGTGGCGCACACATAATTGAAATTTGAACCCGTGACCCAATATCACACTTCTTTACATAACCCAATTGATATATTTATACTCATACACTCGTGAGCTTAATTATTAAATTAAGAGTAATCTTATTTTTTGGTTCTTGAAATTGTACCTTGTGACAATTTGGTCCCTAAAAAATGAACACTAACCACTTTAATCTTTAAATTTTGAAATCGTTACACAAAATAGTCCTTGCACTCATCACCTCTGTCAAAGTGATGAACGGATGAATCATTTTGTTCAAAACTTTTATTCAAAGACTAGAATAGTCGATCACATTAACATGTTAAAATACCACATCACTTTACTTTAGTCATTTAAAATTGAAACTGTTACATAAAATGATTCTCCCATCTATCACCTTTGTCAAGGCAATGAATAGATGAACTATTTTGTTTCAAAATTTTCAAAATTGAGAGACTAAAGTATTTAATAATATTAGTATATTAAGATATCACGTTATTTTGCATCACTACCACATCAACAAATAACCGTTTACATTAGTAGATCATGTTGACTATGAAGGCAATGCCAACTTTTGGACAACCATCTTTCAAAGACCCAATTGTTATTGTGATGCACTTTCAGAACAAAAAATACGTGTAATCTTGAAGGTTTAACTATATATATACTCCTAACTTGGAAACTTGATGTGCCTTCTAGTGTGAATATTGGGCTTGGATTTTGGCAAAGTATAAGGTCTTTTTGGCTTGCAATCTGTTGGTGAGATAGTGTATAGCATACTCTCCATGATTGTATTTTTTAAACTTGCATGGGTTACTTTCATCCACAAATTGTGCTAATGGTGCAAGCTCTATTTCATAATTAGGGATATATAATGTCGCAATTGAGAGCCTGTCTTTCTCTTGATTAGCCACAGCTCTGTGTTGTGCATTCTTGTATTTTTCATTTGTAAGCACCTGCATGCACATATATATAATCCCAAATATCATCGATTCGATCGCAGTTCAACTATTGTCCCTTGAATCGGTGCCTTGACCAATTTAATGATTGGTCCAATTTTCTGAACCTTACTAACAAGTTGTTGTAATGATGGAGCCAATAATGTTATATCTAGTTAGCATATACGTATAGGTCTTACTTCCATTGTATCTCCTAAGCCGATGAGATAAGCATTTGGAGATGGTTGAAGAGAGAGCCATGTTGAGTTCTTGGGAATTTGGAGTCCCACAGGACAATCTCTTGCTTCTTGTAGCACAGTGATGGCACTTCCATCTGAATGAGGGCTCAATCCCATAACAAAGTGTTACACCCGAAATGTGATCGTCCGGCGTTTCTTTCTTAAAAAAATGTATATAAAATTGACTTTCAAAATTGAAAATCAATTTTATTAGGAGCCACCACCAAAGTTTCATATGTTGGGAAAAACTTAGAAAAACCTTTGAATTTGATGGTCTGCATTTTGAGGAAAATGAGTTCGGAAATTGAACGACATAAAGAAGGTGTTAGGCACCCTACATGTCTGATTTAAAAAGTGAGCAATTATTTCGTATTTGCATTAAATTACCTTCATCAGTCACATGAAAACATAAGAAAGAAAAGCATCAAAACAAATAGAAATATGTACAATGGCAAACTTGGTTAAGTATAGCCTAGGTCCTACGTACCCATCAGTCAGGATCAAAGTCCACATAGTTCGTCATCTAAAATACCGCAAAGGCCAAAAGAAAGACTAAAATTTTTGGCAGCAAGAACCAAAAAAGTTCAAAATTAATTATTTTTATAAATCAAACAAGGCTGAAGAATCGTGATTGTGTTTGAATTTATGAAAACAAATTATTTTGACTTTTGACTCTTCCCATTTTAAAAGCTTTTTGATTTTTCAAATTTTTCTTTTTGAGGATATTTAGAAAGAAATTGAAGTAAACATTTTTTTGGATTTTTGAGGTTTGAATTTTTTTGGGATTTTGAAAGAATAATTTTAATGAAAGCATATTTTTGGATTTTTTTGAAATTAGCTTGAAAATGAAAACAAAGAAAAATGGATTTATTGGATTTATGGATTTATCTTGAAAATGAAAACAAAGAAACATATTTTTTCTTTTGAGATTTTTGAATGGAAATGAAAACAAAGGAAACATATTTTTTGGGATTTTTTTAAATTGTCTTAAGAATGAAAACAAAGGAAACATATTTTTGGTATTTTTGGATTATTTTGAAAATAAAATAAAAGGAGAATATTTTTATTTGAAACTAGATCAAATATACACACTCATATACACACATATATATATTTAAGTAAAACATGTTAAAGAGAAAAAAAAATATTGCACACTGACACACGTGTATACATATATAATATATATATATATATATATATATATATATATATATATATATATAAGATAAAAGGAAGAGAAAAGAAACATAATCACTGACCAACACATATATATACACACTTTTCTACTTTTTATCTAGGTTCCTATGTAAAATTTTTCCTTTGTTCTTTTACTTGATCTGATATCATAGTTGTCTTCATATAGGTCCCTTGGTCTAGAAAATGTTTTATTTTTGAATTAAATCAACCCTGTAAACTTTTAAATTTTTTCAATTTGGTCCCTATTTAGCACGAATCATGTCCAGGTCTTAGTTTTTCTTTCCAAATCTGTCCAGAACTTCCTCTAGGATGTTTTTGGGTCATTCTAGGTCCATTCCAGTCCATAGCAAGGAAAAACACATATCAAAATAAAAGTTTGGAATTCTTTCAAGTTTCTCGATTTCATCACGTCATTTTTTTGTTGTTCTATGTTTTTTTGGTTTTTTATTCTATTTCGATCTCATTTTAGCTTCCAAACTTTGGGTAATGGTTTATGGAATTCACTCCATCCATAAAAATAAGAATGCGTGAAAGAAAACACTCACCTTCATAGATTACTCTATTTTTCGGGCTTACTGTCTTCCTCTCGGTTTTAAGCTTGTTTGTAGCTGAACTTCACTCCTTCAATCACCACGTTTTCTCCTCAATTACCCAAAGTGTTTGTGAGTAATCTATAGTTGATCTCCTCCTTCCACAATACTCCAAAAGAAGGCAAATTTTTCTCAGTTTCTACATAAAAATAGAGTATGTATTTTTGCTCTTTCTTTCTCTCTGCGGTTTCCTGAAAAGGGAAGAATGGTCTTCTACTTATAGCTGGAGATGGGGTGCAAAATGATTGTGTTAGTAGAAAAAAATCTCAAATCATATAGCTAATACCTTGTCCTCATGTTCTTTTTCTGATTGATATTATGGATTGTTATTTGAAAAAAAGAAAAGAAGGGACATGGTAGAAGTATTTTGACTAGAGATTCCTGACCATGCATGTGGAGGAAGGAAGCCACCATGTGTGTGTAATGAAAAACATGTAATATTTTGGACTTTTATTATTTTATCATTTTTTAAATATTTTCTTTATTATTTTTTTTGTTATTTTTATTATTTTTTGCCTTTTTTATTTTTATGTATTTTTTACAAAAAAAATTATAATATTGTAGATGAAATTAAGTGTTACACAAGGTAAGGTCTTGAGCAAGTTGGATAGTAGTTCATCCTTGACCCTTGCCCTGCCTCCCCAAATATCTCACCAAAGGCATTCCCTTTCAATCATAGCCCTAAAGCTATGAATTTCAATACTTCCTTGCTCAGTCATTACTTCTTTTGAGTACACCCCATTGGTTTCACTGCATCATCATTCATTCAAGCTTTTTAGCAAACAATGATAATGCAAAAAAAAAAATAGTAAATTACAATTTCATAGTTAGAAGTGGAAAGCATATATTTTATGTAATACCCGCTATTTTATTTTCTACTTAAATAATGAATTTGATTTTACAAGTGTTAAAATTACAAATTTTGTGTGCAATATGTGTGTTTGATATTATTGTATAATGTGATGATGCTTAGATATGTGATTTTACGCTGTAGGCTAGCAATGTATGATGTTAGGCCATACATGGACTAAAGTGAAACTCATAGGGACTAAAATGAAAGATTTTGGAATCTTGTGGGGTGTAGCAAAAATGTGTACAAAATATAGGAATAGATGGACAAAATTATAGGGAACCTTGTTGTGAAATAGAAAATGAAAATTAATTTCTAAAACTCTAGATATTATTTTTAGAATATATAGTTGTAATTAAGAAATAGTCTTATACAAAAAATGTCTAAAAGGAAAAATTTAATGAATTACGAAAACAAATGAAAAAGAAAAATCTGAAATATACCTTCCAACATTTGAAGTAAGATCTTAGATTTATATAATCTAGGATTGGGCGTTTAAGGTTGAATTTTGAAATTTGAACAAAAAGAAATTAATAAAAATACAAGTTGATAAATTAACCAATTAGGATACTAATCCCATGAGCAACAGGGGATTTCGGAAGACTATAAGGAATAATTAAATAGATATTAGTAATAGTAATTAAAACAAATCAAAATTAACTAAACAAAATAATATACATATAATATAAATAGTAGTAGCAATGGTTAAAGGATAATGCAAAAGATTAAATAAGGAAATTAGATAATTATTCAAACTAACCAATCTAATTAGACAATAAATTGAAGGATAAATTATCCCAATATGAAATCTGAAAAAAAGAAAGTTTGTTTTTGAAATCTGAATTAAACATATTATTTTTAATTAGAATAATCTAAAATTTGAATAACAAAATCTATTTAAATTTAAATAATTAAATTGATCTATATTAAACTAAGTTAGAAACCCTAGAACAAATACATATTCAACCAAACTAATCCCTCCCACAAGCACACTCTCTCGGCTAATATTTTTTTCTAAACATCAACACTCAATTTTTAATATTGGGAAGCTCAAGTGGAGTTAACAACTAATAAGCAAGAAGAAATTAAGGTAAGTTATAATCTTCCCTTCCATTTTAGCGATGTTTCTTTTGAAATAAACATAAGAACAACCCCACATCATGTTCTACAGTCTTCACATAGTCCTAGGATCTGCACATTCCATACCCAAGCAAGAACTCAAAGGGTTTCATCTATAACAAGAATTAAAACAAGGTAAGAAAATTTATTTTCAGAAATTATGGAACAATTTTTTTGAAAATTAAAACGATCATATCTCTCTCTAGAAAACTCCAAAATTTTCAAATTACCTATGCACGGAAAGCTCTTTTCGTCTATTTTCCAGAAAATCTAAAATCTTTCGAAAACTCCTACCGTTTGAGAGATATGGCTGAAATAGTACATGGAGGTCAGAAAACTGAAATAAAATAACTTTCTATTTTAATTTCAAAGTTTGTCTTTCAAACATGCGTAGGAAAATCTAGCACATTACCGAATAATCTTGGAATGTCATGCTATGGTTTAGCAAGGAACCTAGGTGAGTGAACTAACCCTTCTTTAATATTATCTTAAGTGTTAAAGTAATTGGGTATAAAGATAGGTAATGACTATGGTAGAAATATGATTGATGATGATAATAATAATAATAATTATTAATTTTTTTTGTTAGGAAGAAGGATGCACATGTGATTTATGAGATGGTTGAGATTTGAGATAATTGAAATTATCTAGAGATTTATACCTGATGATTTATGATGTTGTATTTTATTATATTGGATGAATATGTTTGTGTTTGGGCGGGATAGTACCCTCTCTCATGTCAAGCGGGAAATCCGGGTAATAGGATGATTTGACTTCTGAGAGTAGAGACAACAATTCCTTCAGTAGGAAAGTGAGCCCGGATTTAATCCGTGAGGCACCCTGACCGTTGCTGATGAGGTTGTGCGTCATGACCGGTTAATAAAATTGAGGAAATTGGTTGAGCGAGCCTACGGGCGCTCCCGGATATGATGAGATTGGTTGAGTGAGCCTACGGACGCTCCCGGAGATTTTGCCATTGACGAGTACTAGTTCTGTTGGTCTGAATTATCTGATTGATTTGCAATTCTTTGATGTGTATTTTTCCTTATGATTTTATAATTTTTACCCATGCTTTTTACTTTATTGCTTTTTCATAGCGAATTTTATTAGGGCGTGGATTGGCTCGCTCACGGAGATTATTATCTCACACTCGTTGATTTTTCCTTTTCAGATGAGATAGTGAAGGAGAATCTCCCGCTAGAGGAGTAGTTGCCGTTGGACTGTCCCATTGTTGGGTGGGTCTCATATTGTTAGTATTTTATTTTTGTTAAGTTTAGAAAGCTATGTAGTCAACTAGGACATCTAAGGGGTTCTCGGGTAGATAAACTACTTTATTTATTGTATTTAATTTGATTCAAATTTGAAGATTTATTTTGAGAATTTATGATACGAATTATGGTAGAAATCGAGATTTAAAAATTACGGGATTTATTTATGTTAACATGACTTTGAGAATAAATGAAATATCATAATTTATTTTTTTTTAAACATTAAAATGGTATGAACTGATTTTTTTTATATATTTATTTTAAATAGTATTCATTCATAAATTAAATTAAATTTAATTAATATTAACCTTAATTAATATTTATTCATATTTAAATGTTATTTCCTAAATATTAATCTATATTATATATATATATATATATATATATATATTTGTTTTTCAAACTTTGATTTTTCTCTATGTACGCTAAATATTTCATATGAATAACTTAAAATGGGTAAAAATAGAGTTGTTAATTAGGCTTACGGTGACATAGAATTCATGTCATCGTGCCGGTCACGTACCCGAAATTTGGATCGTGACATTTTAATAGGAAAAATGAGAAACATATAATTTTAAATACTTGTAAGAAAAGATATAGCTAATTTACCTGTATCCTTTTGGCTTCTCTGGCCATAGATATGGAGTCCTCACATAGTGAGGATCAGTTACAATAGAAAACATATTGCACCAATCTAACTTTTGAATTTTGATCATCTGAAAAAACAAAAGCTTGTCCATATCCTTGAACTGTCCCTGGAACCATTGGGTATTTCTGCTTTTCCTCCAAAGGTAACATGAAAAATTCCCTGGTTAACTCCTCTGTGCTCTCCACTCCAGCAATTTCAGATCCACCCCATGATTTATTACCTTATAATACCATAAAAAATTTTCAATTTTAATTCATCCTGAAAGAAAGGACTAAAATCCTATTTTAGACCCTCACAGATATAATATTTTTCAATTTGGTCTTTTATAAAATTATTCTTTTAATTTATTCCATCATGGACGAGATATTTCTCAACTTGGTCCATCATGAAATTATCTTTTTAATTTAGTCCTCACAAATAAATATGTTATCAATAACGTCTTTTTGCCAATATATGATTAATGAAATTAACAAATTTAATATCATGTAACATATTTTTTGACAGACTATTACTTAGTTATTATTGTATAATATGTGAATTGATAGTTAGTTTAATTAATAACAAATTAACATAAGGACATTATTGATAATATTTTTATTTCCAGGAGACAAACATGGGAAATATCCTATCTTTCAAGGACGAAATAAATAAGGCAATTTCATAATGACTAAATTGAGAAATACCCTATAAGCAAAGGACGAAAACAAGAGGACAAAGTTTTGGCCTTTCACTCATATCCCCAAAAAATCTTTCAGGAATGCTTCCAGGCTTTGTTTTTGTAATTTCTTGAACATCATCAATGTGTCCAACTTTGTATGGAGAACTTGGCACTGGAACCATGTGTGATATTTAGGATATTAATATGATCTATGTTTTCTATGGATCCTCACCCTCAAACTAAGTATGTATTATTTATAGAAGAAATGTGATCATCTTCTGGTGTTGAAGTTACATCAATCATGATTGGGACTCATTACTTTATTTTGAAAATGTTTCTTGCTATTGAATAGTTTAATATTATTTTTGTTGAGTGCTTTGATTTTTTAGTGAACCAAAATTGATTTATATCCCATCCTGAAATTTGAGAGTTCAACTCGAAAAGAAAAAAATCTTTGGTTCTGTATATGTTGTATGTAGTTTTCGAATCGTGTACTTATAACAATTTTGCATGAAGAAGCCAATAAACATAAGTCATATCGATCAAACTAGGTAAATTTATGTGTTCTGTGATTTTCATTATGTTATTATTTTTTTTTGTTCTTTGCGATTTGTGTGGCAATTTTACTTAATTAAATAATTTTTGTTTAAAATCTAAAATTTACTTCAATCCTAATTTAAAAATATTTTTTGTAATTTCTTAAATAACAAATTAATTTATGTGAAAAAAGTATTAAAAATAGAATCAATGCTATAAAATGATCTGTTTTTAAATTAGAATGGGCTCCAATTCGCAAATATATAATAAACTCAGATGTAACTCTAGTTAAATAATTGTTTCTGACTGAAACAGAGCAATTATATATCACTTTATAAAAATTCAAACCAGCTGTTGGCAGCTTAGCGAATCTTGAAAAAAAAAAATTGTCTTTCATTTATATTTTAATAAGGTCTCTAAAAATTTTAGTGATCTAGGATTAAGATTTTAAATTTTTTAATTCTTTACTCATTCATTTTTAAAAATATTTACCTTTTGTTTTTACTAATAAAATAATGAATAACAAGTAAAAGATTGAATTTTAAAGATTGAACTATTTATTATTGAAATTAAAAAACTGAATAACTGAAATATATGTGTGTGTGCGCGTGTATATATGTATGTATTCAATAAAATTTAGACCATATTTTTTAAGACTATTGTTGAGAGATAATTTGAAGAAAGACAAGATAACAGAACTCATGACCAAGCCAAACCCTCGCAAATGCTAAACTATTCCAAATCCAAATTATATTCCTATACTCTCGCTTTACAAACAGTTTTTAATTGCATTAATTTATAATAAAATTTTCGTAATTAAATAAAAATTCAGTGTTTATCGATCATTATTGTGGATAAAATTCATTATTGTAGATTATAGTTATTCTTTTCCTTCTACATTAAAAGACCTAATATCGGAGAGCGGTTGCTTAATGTTTTGAGACGGTTAACGAGAGAGAGTGCACTTTTTCTTCCTTTTTGCCCTTTTCTAAGATTGTCCTTATCTTTGGTCTTCTTAGTGGTAGTGGCCAGAAAGATGTTAGCCACCACTTCTCTTCATCCTCTTTTAGTCCTTCGAGTAAATCTCTCTCGAGTGGTGATTTTCTTTCGTTTCCTTTGAGTAGTTTCTCTCCCAGATAGTAGTTTTCTTTTGTCACATTCAAGTAATTTCTTTTTTGAATGGTAGTTTCCTATTATCTTTGTGTTTTTTTTTTTCGGGTGTGTTGTTTGGCTTTCAATCTTTAAGTAAGCTTTCGGGGCTAAGAGTAATTTTAGAGAAAATAGAACTCATTATTAGTCAAAACGTACAGACACTTGTTAATATAATCAGAGGAAGAATAGATGAAACGACTTCAAATGTCCCAAGTCTAACAGTATACCTTGTTTTGTTTCATTTGGTTGGTAAGTCGATGTAAGCTTTTTTCTCTAGATCCTTTGATAGATTTCAAAATTTTTTTGAAAGTTTTTTTCTTCATTGTTTGTCTCAATTTTCTTTCGAGACCTCTGTTATATTTGATCAATACAGTCTACCATTTTGTTCTTAATATGATTTATTTTGGGTCTTTTGGCCATTACTAAAAAAAATAGTAGTTATTCTTTCTATCATGAAATGTCGCTGTTGACAGCAAAAATTTGTAAGAAATAACGTATTTAAATGTATGATTTGACCGTAATTTTTTTGCCCTTTTATTGCTGTCTTTTTTTTTAATTACTTGCTCGTTTATATATTACATTTATACCTTTCTTTCGCTAAGTAGCTAATTTGGCAATAAATATGAACCATCACCAAAATTCACTTGCATTTTTACTTAAAACAATAACTACGAATTAAACTAATTGATAAATGAAGATATTTAAATTAAGGAGTTTTAAAAAAAAATTAATTTCTGACGGTTGAGAGTTGAGACGCAAACGATTTTGATGTTTCCTTTTTTTTTTCAATTAAAATTAACATTTGACATTCTCGTTCTTGTAGAATTGTAAAAGAAGATTTGCTCATTTCATTTATTATTATTTTTCTGCTCGTATATATAATGTGAATTTTTATTTCTAAATTATGTATTGTTATTTACATGTATATATTTATGTTGCTATAATATCATGTTGCATGGCACGATATATGCCATAATTAATATTGTTACAAATATTTTATTTATTTTGAAAGATTTATTTAAGGAGTTACAAAAATGTAGTCTTTTTATCATTATATCATCTCAAAATTTATATATGTGATAATAAAAAATTATTTTAAATATATCTTAAAAATTCATTGCAGAGAAAAGAAGTAGCCGGCCACATTGATATTTCTATAAACTTTATTGATATAATATAGATTAGATTTATAATAGAATAATCAATATTAAAAAAATATAATATTTTTTATAATCAATTTTAATTTCTTATTTTAATAAATCTTTAGCTAAAACATGTATATTTTAATCGTAGTTCCTTCTTTTAATCTTTTTATTGTTCATCATTTTTTTTAAAAAAAAAGATTCTTATTTACATATTATACTTATGCGGCTGATTGCCTAAAGGAAATAAAAGAAAGAAAGAAAGAAAGAAAGTTACGTTTGAGTATTGAGGTTCGACAAAGAGGGATATATGAAGTGAGAAGAGAAAAGAGGGGAATCTATCAAGTGTCCACATTCGCATACATACATAGTATATACTTTCTACTTTATTTATTTATTTAAGTAAAAATATATTTTATGCCCTTCAAGTTTATATCGATTTTTATTTATACTTTTGATTTTTTTTATCAAATATATCATAAATATTTTTTTTTCGTAAATATACTTTTTTTTAACATTATAAAAAAAGTGAATGAAAATGTTTATTAGATTGCTACATGATAAAAATTATCTGTCATATCACTTGTCACGTGTACTATAACCTAAAATTACAAAAACTTTCTGTCATTCACCTCCTCCAGTCAAATACAGATCATCTCCTATGCGCACCTATACCTTTTTAGTCACAATTTTAAGACTTTTAGAATTGCAACTTTTTTACAATACTTTTAACCATGATTAAATGTGCTTTTTTATCGCTACTAAAAGTCTTAAAAAGTTGCTACAAAGCACAAGACTAGAATACCCTTTGGTCTACTTTCTCTCTCTCTCGTCCATGGAAGAAGGGTGCCTCCTTAGCTTTAGGTTAATAAGGCTCCTTAACCTCTCTCATAGCTCATAGTTATCCAATAGTTATGGAAAGCTAAAGAGCCTTCAAATCCGATCTCTCTAATCATGTTAGTTAGAAGGAAACACCACTAATAGCCTTCTTCTAAAACAACACCCAAGCCTCATTTTTTGCATAATCGAGACACACAACACGCTTCACTGCTTCTATTAGCCACTCTCGCAACACTCACACCCATTCCATCTCACTATCTCTCTCTCTCTCTCTCTCACTATCCAATGCACACACCAACACTATCAGAGAGATCTGACCGTGTCTCTATTTTAGCGGCTGTGAAACAAAACATCGAGAGGTATAAACAGATGAAGAAATAACGTAATAGACAATGAGATAGAGCACAAAACAGAGGGAGGAGCCCGTTTTGTTTTACGAGATAGTATTCTAAAACTTTATGCTTTTATACACAACAAAATCATTAACTCAAGTATTCTCTTGTTTTGTTTGTCTACTCAATCTAAATTACTGCATTCAGTAGATTTACACAAATCTACTTCTGAAGTCTTTAATCTGCAAAACAGTTCAAAGGTTTGCCCCCTAACCACATTTAAAAACAAAATGGATAAGAGTAGAATGGTATTATTATATTAAGCCAAACAAATACCTGAAATAGAAAATAAACAATGAAATAAAGGTGAAGTTTTTCTGTGTAATATATACAGTGGGGCAAAACAAACAAAATTTGAGCATATAACTAAGCTAATTAAACAGGTAACAATTGTTTTCAAGTGAATGACTGAATGAATAGAAGAAAGATGAAGGAGAGTCTATCTAACTATACTATAGAACTCAGTTTCATCACCACTTGCTGAGGGCAGTCAGCACAACCTCAGGATACACCTAGCAAAACCAAAATGCTGTCAGATTTTAATTAAATACATTACAGTTCATCCGAGAAACTAATAATCTTAAAATTTGATGTTCTCCAGAACTACAGGAGAAGAATTGATAGTGTATCAGCACAACAAAAGAAATTTTTTAGACAAAACTCAGTTCACAAAAGATTAATACATCAACTTAATCATGAAGAGGCATGTAAGCATATTAAATATACTATTAAGTGGGATTCATATTTGTAGAGTAACGATGACATTATAAATAAGAAAAGTTGAGGGACATATTTGTGAATCATTACCACAGTCAGAGGAATACATTGGGAATTTTTTAAAAAGGCAAAAAGTTACTTTTTGTCCTTTGACATCCAGTTTTATTATGTCCCAAAAATTTTTTGTAGTCCACTTATGTTTTTTATGTTTCGAATTGTTATATATAATTTTTTTTTGTAACACTATTAATTAATTTAACGAAATATTGATTGAACTGTTGACTAGGCTGCCACTTGACAAAAAGCACCTATCATGTGACAGCCACGTGGACTATCAAAAATTTTTTTAATCATAATATGATTAAATCTATCATTTCTATTCAAGAATAATACAAGAAATAAATTAAAATTCAAAGTTTCAAAGATTGCATATATCTCCCTCTTATAAAAGGTAAAATTTGAAACTAAATTTTAATTCATTTCTTGTATTGTTCTTGGGTAAAAATGATAAATTTAATCATATTATGACTAAAAATAAAATTATAGACTAATTTGGAAGACTAAACTGTGAGAGAAAAGTATGAAAGTGAAGAATAGGGACTAAAGTGAATAAAATGAAAAGTTTATAGGGGATGATTTTGACAAATAAAAAATAGATGCTTAACCTAAGGACCTAGATAAAGTAGAAGACGAGTTTGTACCAAAAATTAGACAAAAGAACAATTTTAACTAAAGACTAAAGTAAATAAATTGAAATTTTTAAAAAATTTTAAAAAAAATTTTGGCTGCCACGTGGCAGTCATGTGGACTAGCACGTGGCAGCCAAAAAGATATTTTTTGATAATCTACATGGCTGCCATGTGGCAAAAGTTAGCAGTCCAATCAGCATTCCATTAAATTAACTGATGATGTTATAAAAAAAAGATATATATAACAAAATTTGAAATATAAAAAGACATAAACCCAAAAAAACCTCTTGGGATATAAATAAAACTCAATATCAACTTTAAGAATATAAAGTATCATTTTCCTTTTAAAAAAAATAGTGGGTCTCGCCACTATAGTTGATAGTATCCGAATATCAACCCCCTGTATCTTCGATTATCATAATTCATTAATGAATGAAGTCTAAAATGCATTTTAAAACAAAATACTTCTGACACCCTTAATTCTAGAAACTGCGAGGCTGAACTTAGTGTAATAACAACTTTCCATGAGAAGCGTCTCTTTGGAGTTACCCACCCTTTGGCTTTAAATTGTTTGAAAAATACCATTCTCACCGCAATTCACGCCAATGGCGACATCAATGAATTTCATATGATATAATTCTTGGTCAACTAAATTAACTCATTAGTAGGCAAAATTCCTCAAAAGGCGCCCCCACAGAATATCAAAGGTACCTCAAATTGCTTACAGTTAACCTTTAATTCACACAGCTAGCCAGATTACAATTATCAACATTATGACCTACTCATACAAAAACTTGCATTATTCGTATAAATCAATGAGAACTGGAAACAGAAACTTAGTGACAGTGGCATGAAGATGTAAAGAAACACGATGTACCTAAATATAAAAATACTTTTCTTTCACCCATGGCTAGCTTGAGTCTTGTCGCGCCCGCCTACACACACACAACTTTCAACAAGAACACTTCAAAATTTTAATCTGATTACAGAAAAGAATTCCATAAGCACTGATCAATTAAGACAATACCACTATTAAAACCCTTCTAGAATAGTTGCTCATTTCCAGATTCTGTATTTCTTTTTCGGGCTCCAAATCAATGGAGCAAAAAATTATAGCACTGAACTATTACAAAATGTCCATCCTGTGTCACTTAATAATCAGGATCTCGTCACTCTAATTAAGACATAATAAACTCTTTAGAATGAGTAATCTGGGTCAACATGTGAAACTTGGATAACATTAAAAGAAGCAGCTAGGAGGACAACAAAAGAGAATAGCACGCCTTGGCATTTTACCTCCATCATTAATTAAAGTGCATTTATGACAGTGACATTTGCTGGTAGACTGCATGATTTTCACTTAATAGTAATTCTATATCTTTGAAAATACCACATGTATGAGCCACAACAATAAGACAGATGTCATCCGTATGGCCTTTTCTCAAACATTCTATCTAGCACAGAACTACATTTCCCAAATATTGACTTGTATCATTAAACCCTACATCCCCCAAGGATAACTACAAGATTCCATAGTCTTAAGGATCAAATAACCTCAACAGACCTTCCAAACAAGCCATTTTATCCCCTACTGCCTAGTTGATTAAGTTATCAACATCTGATGCAGAAGATGAAGGAGATTTACCTAAAGAATAGAATAAAAATGCAGTAATACATCATTGACTTGCAATCCTGAATGAGACCTGCATCTATCAGACAACTAAAAAAGAGAAATAGTAAAGTTGAGTAATGTTGAATAAATATTGTAGCTGGCCTTTGTGTCACATAAATGACATACAAGGACCCGTCTTGATCCAAAGTCCAAATTCATGTATAAGGGTACAGACAAGCACATATAGCCCAATAACTGAATAGCTATATAACCATTAGACTAAATCCCAACAATGGCATACTCTTGCTCATGTAAATACTAAGTGTAAAAGAAATAAACGTGTATAGTAAATTTACGTATAGCTTCAGAATTTTACTCACTTGAGAAGTTTTGCTGATATTTGCATTTGACTCATCTCCCTATGCTTGCTACTCTCAGTCTGACAATTTTCTGAAAATGATGCACCATGAAGAAACTTCAAAGCAGATTCAAAGTAAGTCTCGTTACGCTCAAACTCAAATCCACAGCTCTACAACATAAACGGCATTTAAAACATTGGTGTTGGACTAAATGTATTTAACGTCTAATGGACTTAAATATATTTAAAGTCCACTTAGTTATTTTTTATAATATCTTCTATTGATTGTGCCACTTTATAAAAATAATTTCTAAAAGTTCATGTAATTTATTTGGCCCACTTGCGTTTATTTATAAAGTTTAATTTTATCTCTTGTATCATGTTCAAGAAAAAAGTACTCTTGATAGCCTTTTTCTTTTACTTGCTTCTTGGACAGAAGAGTGCCTCTAATAGAAGTATATATCCTAAGTCTAAAAAGTTGGCAGGAGACAAAAAAAGTCATTTGTAACCCATAGTAATTTGCACCTAAATTCAAGTTATTTTCTCCTTATATCTTAGTGCTGCACTTCCACTGAGCAAGCCAAAGCAAATATTAATGGAGGTCTGCAAGCATTAATGGAGAGAGATGTTAGTCTCAACAGCTAGTTCATGGAGTTCACCTATTTAATGTCTGATATAGCTCTTGAAGCAGCTAACGAGAATATTAAATAAAATTATTGCTACATTTATATTTTTATCTACTCTCTTCTTTGAAATTATTGTGGAGTGCTCTGTGTGAGCTTGTTTTATAATTGCCTTGTATATTGCCTTATAGAGAAAAAGTTTCTTTTATTGATTTCATTTTTCTGGTTGTTGATTTGCTTTAAGAAGGTTGTAAAAACTTATTAGCTGATCCTTTGAAAATATTGTAATTTATCTTCTTTAGAGAAAGCATTTCTGGTCTATGACAGATTTAAGAAGTAAAAACTTTAGAAAGCTTGTTCATGATGAAGTTTTCTTATAAAGTTCAGGACTCTTAATTTATAAGAAATTCCCCTTGTTTGTTTGTATTGGGAGAAGGACATATAATACAAGTAGATGTGATACGAACCTCTTTAAAATCGTTGTATAAATCTTTCTTTTACTCACTCTTGCCTATCTAACAATATTATCATTTAACATCCTAAGGAAGATAAACTATTTTTAACAAAAAGAAGTTGAGATTATTTACACACACAATTCAACCCCCTTTCTTGTGTCTAACAATTGGTAAGAAAAAGAAAGATACAGAATCTAACCCAAAAAATAAGCAAAAACTCCAAAAAATTCAACTAACCTTAAATTGATCTGCTGTATCTTTCAGTTTTGTGCCTTCATGAAGGATGATAGAGGCGGCTTGGCTAGAATTTGCTCTCACAGGACTTGACCTATTTAGTGGTTGATCAGGTGTAAAATTTCCTGAACTGCGATTAATTCCAACCTTGCTACATCACCATTTCCAGATGCGAGAACTTCTAATTTCCCATCTCTTAATTCTGTGCATGCACAATCATCTTTGTCTTCTTCTTCAAAGTTCTGATTCAGCTCTCACAGATATAATATATCCGCTTTTAGACTTGGGATTACTGTGTCTTACCTTATGACTGGAATCATGATAACTAAGATCATCTGCTGATTCAAACCTTCCGCCATGTTTCATCTTATCCATAGCAACCTCAGAATCAGACCTTCCATTCTTTTCTTCACCCCGCAGTGATGTAACTTACTAGATTCCTGCCAAGAAAATGCACTTCCCTGGTTGATCCCGTTCACCCTAATACATGAATTACGAAAGAGTTGCGTGCCATGAAATGACAAAAATGTCCCCTTACCTTCTTCATAAACCCCACCCTAACAAAACACAAACGCAAGCAAAACATGAAACTGTCGCTGAACCGAAGTTTCTCAATAACCTTTTCTCCCTCATCTCTTTCCCGCCAACACCAACGGTCACTTTTTCACACCAAACCCTATCTCATTCAAAATCTCCAAAATTCCAAGGATTTCACCTCTGTAACCTCGATACACTCCGACATTATCAAATCTGGATTCTTAAACCACACTTTCACCGCCAACCATCTCCTTAATTCCTACGTAAGGCTGCTCAGAATCGACTGTGCACACAAACTGTTCGATGAAATGCCTCAACAAAATGTTGTCTCCTGGACCTCGCTTATGGCTGGTTACACCGGCAAGGCTCAACCCGAATCGGTGCTTTGGCTATTTCGGAGAATGCAAGAAGGCTCTGTTTTGCCCAATGAGTTTACTTTTGCCACTGTGATCAATGCTTGTTCTGTTTTGGCTAATCTCAATGTAGGTAGAAGAGTTCATGCTATTATTGTGGTTATGGGTTTTGGATCGAATCTTGTGATCTGTTCTTCTCTTATTGATATGTACGGGAAGTGCAATGAAGTTGATGAAGCTAGGGTTGTTTTTGATTCGATGTGCAGTAGGAATATTGTTTCATGGACTTCAATGATCACAGCATATTCCCAGAATGCACAAGGGCACCATTCTCTTCAATTGTTTAGAGAATTTAACCATTTGAGGTTTGAATCTCCCAATCATTTCATGTTATCCAGTGTGATCAATGCTTGTGCAAGTTTGGGCACTCTTGGTGCTGGGAAAATCACTCACGGTGTGGCGATCCGTCTGGGACACAATTTGAACGATGTGATTGCAAGTGCACTTGTGGACATGTATGCCAAGTGTGGCTGTGTTAAGTATTCTGAAATAGTCTTCAGAAGAATCCTAAATCCCTCGGTAATTCCCTATACTTCAATGATTGTGGGTGCTGCAAAATATGGACTTGGGACATTGTCTCTACAACTCTTTCAAGAAATGATTGACAGAAAAATCAAACCCAATAGTGTTACTTTTGTTGGGGTCTTACATGCTTGTAGCCATTCAGGTCTGACAGATAAAGGGCTTGAACTGCTCAACTCCATGAATAGCAAATATGGGGTAATGCCAGATGCTAAGCATTATACATGTGTTGCAGATATGTTAGGCCGAGTTGGACGTCTTGAAGAAGCCTACCGGCTGGCGAAATCTGTCAAAGTTGAACGGGATGAGGGAAAGGCCTTGTTGTGGGGTACCCTTCTTTCAGCTAGTAGGACTCATGGAAGGGTAGACATTGCCCTTGAAGCCAGCAAAAGGCTAATAGGGTCTGGTCACCAGGTATCAAGTGCTTATGTTACTTTGTCCAACACATATGTATTAGCAGGGGATTGGGAAAATGCTCATAGTGTAAGGACTAAAATGAAACATACCGGAATAAGAAAGGAACCTGGGTGCAGTTGGATTGAGATAAACGAATCAACTTACTTGTTTTATGCTGGAGATGTCTCTAACTGTGGTCAGGGAAGTGAGATAGTGAGTTTTCTGAGGGAATTAGAAGAGAGAATGAAGGAAAGGGGATATGAGGGAGTGAGTAAAGGGTTGGTGTTTGTTGATGTGGAAGAAGAGGCCAAAGAGCAAATTGTGGGTTTGCACAGTGAGAGACTGGCCTTGGCATTTGGATTAATGAACACGCCTAAAGGAGCCATAATCAGGATTATGAAGAACTTGAGAATGTGCAGGGATTGTCATGAGGCCTTCAAGCTGATTAGTGATGTTGTAGATAGAGAGTTTGTCGTTAGAGATGTGAACAGATTTCATCACTTCAAAAAAGGTTCGTGCACTTGCAGAGATTTTTGGTGAAAATTTGTCATGCGATTTTCATAATTTTTTTATTAAATTACTTTTTTTTAATGACTAAATTATACTGGATACTCTTTCTGAAAATGAAATTAACCTTTTGCGTAATATGAAATACTACAACAAATAGTGTATTTAATCTTGCGCCAATGCTAACCGAAAGTACTTTGACTCACTGAGCTATCTTCTTTAAATTACAATAACATGTTGTTTACCTAAGATATTAACTTCAAAATGTTCTGCTCGGCAGATACGAAGTGAGCTTGTCATATTAGTTTTGCTCTTGATCAAAACTTTGATGGTAGTGAAAAAGCTCATATGACTGTTTGCAATTGCCACGCTTACTGGTGATTTTATATTACAGAATCACGTCATTTCAAATACCTCGTGGGAGAGGAAATTCTTCATTAATTTATCATTGTATCAACAAATTCAAGCTACAGAACATTTGACTTTAATCTCAAGTTTTTGAAAAATATTCTTTCTCGCTGTGAAGTTGCTTCTGTCATAAAATTGAAAATAAGTTATTTTTCTATATGCTATTTTCATGAACGTAAACTCCCTAGTTTTTATGAATAGGTTATTTTTCTCTATAAGCAAGCCTACTGTTTTTATTTATGAAATGGCATGCACAATTGTACATTTTAAATTAAAATTAAATAATCGAAATATTAACATGAATATTCTTCAAAAATTTTGAACGTAATTTATGTTGTCTATGCCAATGGTGTGCTAAAAACTGTTTCGACTGCCACAAACAAGTAGGGGTGAAATAGGAACTAGACTAAAAATCTGGCTCTAATTATGAGGCTTGTTTAATCTTAGTTCCAAATATTAATAAATAAACAAACAAATCATTAAAAAAAAAACAAATTTATTGTATGTAGCCCTTTTAGACTCTCGGTCACTTAATGAAAGAATTAACATGCAACGGAATTGAGAAAATAAAGTACAAATGCACCCAGTTATTTTCGAAGAGTAAAATCAAAGTCAATGCAAAATGTTTGCATAATCGAGATGTGTCCTCAGTGGCGTACTAGTCCCCTAACCACATTAAAAAAAAAAAAAGGTTAATTCTATTGCATTATATGCACAGATTACACGTCTGGTACACTTCAAGCAACGGCAAAATATAGAGTCGAATGGTATTATCATATTTTAAGCCAAGCAAGTACCTGAAATAGATGACAAACAATGAAATAAAGGTGAAGTTTTTCAGTGTAATATATACAGTGGGGAAAAACAAAATTTCAGCATATAACTAAGCTAATTAAACTGGTAACAATTGTTTTCAAGTGAATGACTGAATGAATAAAAGAAAGATGAAGGACAGACTATCTAAATATACTATAGAACTTTTCATCGCCACTTGCTGAGGACAGTCAACACAACCTCAGGATGCACCTAGCAAAACCAAAATGCTGTCAGATTTCAATTAAATACATTACAGTTCATCCAAGAAACTAATTAACTTAAAATCTATGTTCTCCAGAACTACGGGAGAAGAATTGACAGTGTATCAGCACAGCAAAAGAAAATTTTTAGATAAATTCAGTTCACAAAAGATTAATAGATCAACTTAATCATGAAGAGACATGTAAGCATATTAAATATACTATTAAGTGGGAATCACCTTTGTAGAGTAACGATGAAAGTATAAATAAGAAGAGGTGAGTGACGTTTATGAATCATCACAGTTCACCACCATCACAATAATACATTGGGAATGATAATATCCGAATATCAACCCCCTTTATGTTCAATTATCATAATTCATGAATGAATGAACTCTAAAATGTATTTTAAAACAAAATACTTATGACACCCTTAATTCTAGAAACTGCAAGGTTGAACTAAGTGTAATAGCAACTTTCCATCAGATGCGTTTCTTTGGAGTTACCCACCCTTAGGCTTTAAATTGTTTGGAAATACCATTCTCACCGCAATTCATGCCAGTGGCAACATCAATGAATTTCATATGACATAATCCTTGGTCAACTAAATTAACTCATTAGTAGCCAAAATTCCTCAAAAGGCGCCCCACAGAATATCAAAGGTACCTCAAATTGCTTACAGTTCTCCCTTAATTCAAATAGTTAACCAGATTCCAATTATCAACATTATATGACCTACACAGATACAAAAACTAACATTATTCATATAATTCAGTAAGAACTGAAACAGAAACTTAGTGACAGTGGCATGAAGATGTAAAGAAACACCATGTACCTGTATATCCACATTCTTTTCTTTCACCCGCGGCTGGCTTGAGTCTTGTCCAAGATATAGGTTTCTGCCAATAATATGTCCACACGCGCGCACACAGAAAACTTTCAACGAGAACTCTTCCTTCAAAATTTTAATCTGATTACAGAAAAGAATATTTCCATAAACACTAGCCAATTAAGACTATATCCCTATTCAAACCCCTCTGGAATGGTTGCTCATTTCCAGATTCTGTATTTCTTTTTTGGGCTCCAAATCAATGGAGCAAAAAATATAGCACTGAACTATTACAAAATGTCCATCCTGTGTCACTTAATAATCAGGAATCTCATCCCTCTTTCTACTCCACAAAATTTTAGGGTGAAAATATTGTGCTCTTATCCACATTAAGAAGAAGCTGAGCAAGATACATTACAAAATTTGCCACGCAATCTCAATTTTGTACACATGTACAGAAAGATAACAGATAGTGGATGACCTGCCACTTCGCAGGTTTCCAAGTGCCAGCCTAGGTATCATTTTCCCCCTTCCATTCCAAAGACCATCTTGATAGAGAAGTCAAAAAGATACATTATATACACTATCAAGCTAATCTCTAGCACCATCAAGACCAGCACGACTTATGGCTTTTTTTGCAGCCCAAACCAGACGCACAAGCTCATCTACATCCTGGAAGCTGAAATCAACAACACTCCTAATAAAGGCCATACATTCCTTATTGCGTGACCCTTGGATGAATACACTAGCAGCTAAAAAAGTGCTCTGGCATTTTCTAGAAGCCTCCATTGCAAAATTTACATCCTGAGTCTGCAAAATCACATTCACATGCTCATTTTTACCCATAGTGACTTTATATAAACATTATAACCACTCTAATTAAGACATAATAAACTCTCTAGAGTTAGAAATTTGGGTCAACATGTGAAACTTCGATAACAATATCAACCCGCTTATTAATAAAAAGAAGCACCTAGGAGGACTACAAAAGAGAATAGCATGCCTTGGCATTTTACCTTCATCATTAATTGAAGTGCATTCATGACAGTGACACAATTGCTGGTAGACTTCATGATTTTTACTTAAAAATAATTCTATATCTTTGAAAAAACTACATGTGTGAGCCACAACAATAAGACAGATGTCATCCATATGGCCTTTTCTCAAACGTTCTATCTAGCACAGAACTACATTTCCCAAATATTGTCTTGTATCATTAAACCCCACTTGCCCAAGGATAACTACAAGATTGCATAGTCTTGAGGATCAAATAACCTCAACAGACCTTCCAAACAAACCATATTACGTGCCAGAAAAATTAGAAAATAGACTTACAAAGTCAAGAAGCCGGGAAAAAGTTGGGCCATTTTGCACAGATATGACTTGGTTGGCAGCAACATTGGTACCAGCACCCCTGGACAAAGTAGCCTTATCCCCTGCTGCCTGGTTGATTAAGTTATCAACATCTGATGCAGAAGATGAAGGAGATTCACCTAAAGAATAGAAAAAAAATGCAGTAATATATCATAGACTTGCAATCCTCAATGAGACCTGCATCTATCAGACAACTAAAAATAAGAAAGAAGAAAATGTTACACTAAGTCCTGCATGCTTCATAATTTTCTAGTTCATTGAAACAACCCCCCCCCCCCCCCCCCAAAAAAAAAAGAACAGAAAGAAAGAATAGATGGCATCATGCGCCCTCACTTCATTCAAAAAATAAAGAGACAGGTAATAATGATTTTAGAATTTAAAGATAACTATTTCATTAATATTTTTCTTCCCCTATTTTTGGGTGTATAGCCGCTCCATTTTATTAATCCAGTGCCAGAAGTATGCAAGTATAAAGAACCACATGTATCACATATATATTCAATTACCTTGAGGAACCACATGTAGAGTTGATTGCAACTCATGCCACAACCTGCTTGTACTAGAATGTTTACAGTAAACCATTCTCATGTATGCCACCTCCATGCATTTATATGCCAAAGCAGCTGCTGCCATTTCTTGGCGTCTTTCATATTCATGGGCACAGGATCTGAAATACATTTTTTAAAACAAAAACACTATGATTAAATGCCTCTTAGGGCAAAATGCTTTTCTTTTAAAAAAAAAAAAAAAAAGTTCATCAGAGGTGTAGGTTGTACAGTCATTTAGTGGCACAACTGTAGATCTGTAATAGCACTGTTGCGTTTAGAGATTTGATTGAGCATGGCAAGCCATACTGACAAGTTGAGTAATGTTGAATAAATATTGTAGCTAGCCTTTGTGTCACATAAATGACATTCAAGGACCCGTCTTGATCCAAAGTCCAAATTCATATATTAGGGTACAGACAAGCACAAATAGACCAATAACTGAATAGCTATATAACTATTAGACTATATCCCAAAAATGGCATGCTCCTGCTCATGTAAATACTAAGTGCAAAAGAAATAAACTTGTATAATAAATTTACTTATAGCTTCAGAATTTTACTCACTTGAGAAGTTTTGCTGATATTTGCATTTGACTTATCTCCCCATGCTTGCTACTCTCACTCTGACAATTTTCTAAAAGTGATGCACCATGAAGAAACTTCAAGGCAGATTCAAAGTAAGTCTCGTTACTCTCAAACTCAAATCCAGAGTTCTACAACATAAACGGCATTGAAAACAATGATAAGAAAAAGAAATATACAGTATCTAACCAAAAACAAAAAACAAAAATTCTAAAATGATCAAGTAACCTTATATTGATCTGCTGTATCTTTTAGTTTTGTGGCTTCATGAAGGATGATAGAGGCAGTTTGGCTAGAATTTTCTCCCACAGGACTTGACCTATTTAGTGGTTGATCAGGTGCAAAATTTCCTGAACTGTGATTAATTCCAACCTTGCTACCAGGATCAACAGAACTTTTTATTGACTTGGCAACATCACCATTTCCAGATGAATGGACACGATGCCCATTAAACATACCACCCTTCTGTGGCCCATGGCCAGTTCTGGAACTTACCAGTAGTGTATCCCTTTTTACTTGACCCTTCGAAGATGAGAGAACTTTTAATTTCACATCTCTTAATTCTGTGCATGCACAATCATCTTTGTATTCTTCCTCAAAGTTCTGATTCAGGTTCTGCTGGGAGAGAACATTTCTTTTAGGGCTACATGGAACATCAACTCTCAGAGCTGAATTCTCAGAGTCGTTTGGCTTCAGCTCGATTTGCTTTCCACTTTCACTTGAGCAACTTCTTACAGAAATTGTTTTACCAACATTATCTACTCCATGTTTAGGCTTGGGAGAATTGTATCTTGCCTTATGATCATGATAACTAAGATCATCTGCTGACTCAAACCTTCCACCATTTTTGGGATAACCATTCTCAGATGCTGAAATTTTCATCTTGTCCATAACAACCTCAGAATCAGACCTCCCATTCTTTTCTTCACCCCACAGTGATGTAACTTTACCAGATTCCTGCCAAGAAAATGCACTTCCCTGGTTGTTCCTGTTCACCCTATCCTCATTATGTGTACCATTGGCACAATTGCCATGTTCTATAGTATGAACACTACCACTGAGCAAAAGGTCATTCCTAACCTCAGAAGAAGTTTTAGCTTGGACTTTGCCTTTGCCATCTTCAACCTGATATACCTTTGAAGAAAATTTGCGCAATCCAGGGTTTAAGTCATTCAAAACTCCCTTCTTTCTCTTTGTTGATTGCTTTTCCTTTTTGTTATTCAAGCATCTCATAGAACTCATGGAAGAGAGACCACTTTTTGCAGCAGCATCCTTCCCTGAAGTGTCCCCTTCTGTACATATAAGCTTTTCCAAGTTGGAGGTCCTTAAAGGTGAGGAGGTGATAGATTCTACGGGTGAAATTTTAACATCTTCAAAGTTGGTTCTAACTTTATGTGTCCCTGAAATCAAAGAAGAGCTTGAAGTTGCTGCAAGTGAATGTTGTCCAGAGCCCAAATCCCTGCCCAATGGACCATTAGCATCCAAAGCTTGTTCAGATGTAACCTTTTTTCTATGCTTCCCTTCCCGCTGGGCCTTGTCAACACTTCTGACTTCTGTATTAACAGCCATGTCATCCTTACTGCCTGACAAGCAAATTTGGCTCATCCCACATTTTCTGTTAAATTCATTGTCACCTTCAGTATCTGAGTTTATCTGTGTCTTTAAAACTTTATACTTCTTTTCCTTCCTAAATCCACTTACACAGCCATCTTCACCAGACAGCATACCATCCTGCAGGGACATAGCATTGTTGTGTCTCTTATCATCCATCCACTCCTTCAATTTCCTTTTCTTTATTGATACATCCTTTTTACTACTGTTAGTTGCAGCCAAGGGTACACCATCTGACAAGACCTGAGCATGGTGTCCTAGTTTCTTGTCAGGAACTACCAGCTTGTCCTTTACATCCACAGATAAACAATATTCACCAGATTTCTGCTCCTTCCTGCTAGCTTTCATTGGCAACCATTTTCTTGAATTTAGTCCCACCTTATCAAGATTCAGCTGACCATCAGCACAGTAAACATCTTCAGTCTTGGACTTCTTAGAAGTTCCAGATCTATATTGATCAGCCTCCATCTTCTGTTTCAATTTAATATGCTTTTTGTCACCTGCAAAAGTGTGACAACGACATTGAATTTCTGTAAAATATATATAATCAGTTATTCACTCCATAAAAATAATTCTGAAGCATAAATATATCAACTCTGAAATAAATCAGGCACCTCCGTTCACTTGTTTTACTTTCACTTTAGGCATGGTTTTTTCTTCTGTCAAGTTTTTCAACCTGATCAAATGTTGATAACTAGATTTCTTCATAGGATTTGAATTTTCATGATGCTGGTTCATGGCAGTTAATCCTCTATTTTTTTCAGATTCTTCACCATTCCTCTTTAAGGATCTTGATAACAGAAACACATCATCACTTATTCCTGCCTTTGTCTTTTCCTTAAAATCGTGTTTCTTTCCTTGATCTGATATCACATCAGAACTGGACTTCTGGTAGTGCAGAGCATCAGCAGAGTTCACCCCAATTGCAGTTCCAGTGGCATGACTTTGCATGTTACTTTGAATACCAGATATTGGCATTTGATTTAAGGCATAAACTGCTTTAGTTGTCTCCTCCTCACTGATATCACATCGATTCATTCCAGCCCTAGGAACAATTTCCAAAGAACAATGAGATACATACAACAACAAAGTATGCACATGGGAAAAAAGAAGGTACAATATTGAAATAAAAGTATGTCCAGCATAATATGCTCATGCATAAGTCAGAACTGAGAAAGCAACTTACAGCCAATTTAGCATGCCACACAACCATTTCTCAGGAAGCTTCTCTGGCTTAATGCCCAAAGGTAGAAGCCGCCATTTCTGACAACTGTCACAACATACCCAATCTTCCGCAATAACTTGAGGTGCTGCTGCAGGAACCATCTCAAGAGCAAGTTTATTTTCTCCAATAGGATATGCATTTGAAGCATCTTTAATGCCAGCTATTAACTGGTTACCTACTTTATCACCAATTGGTCTTTCCTTTACTTTAACCCTATATGCACTCCATTCCTCATCGTTATCAAGGTTAGCATTTTTAATAGCCCCATCTCCAGGAGGTTCAATTTTTTTTCTTTTTAATGCCTTTCTGTTACTATCTCTGACCTTATTATCCTTCACAGACTTTGTTTTATGCATTTGACTTTTACAAGAAGTAACAACAAAACCAGCACTCTTTTTATCAGTTAACACTGCATTGTTACCAGCTCCAAAACTGCCTTTTCTTCCAACAGCCACATCCCTACTGGGACTACAATCCCCCTTTGAGTTATATTTGCCCACAGATAATGGTTTTCCCTTCTGATTAGTCTCATGTGTTTGAGGATCTTGATGTACCTTCAATTTTATTGCATCACACTCAGTTTTCTTGGAAATCATGTTAGCTTTACACTTGCCATTAGTCTTAGGGTCAGCATAGTTCTCCTTGAGGGAATTTGCCATTTTGTGCTCTGAAACTTTTTCCATAAAATTATTTCCTGAACATTGCTTCTGACTCTTGTCAAAATCCTGACCAGATATAGACTCCAATGACTCCTCCTTAGCTGCTTCAGTGAAAACCATTCCACCTTTCTCCCTATCTTCATTGACTTCTGTAGAGACTTCAGAAGCCTTACCAGTTACTTCAGCAGTTTCACCAGCATCACAGACTAAACTTGATAGAGGTGTGCATTTCAAGTCATTAGAGAGAAAGTCCTTACGATCTGGAGTTTTATTTTCTAATCTTTTTGTTGCATGCAATGCAGTTTCCTCAAAAATATTACCATTCTTATGCTTCAATTCCAACTGCCTTTTACTTTGGCCCACAATTCTCAGTTTCCTCCTCTTCAACAATTTCCCATCCCCAATAAAAGAATCTGACTCATCAGTAGAAACAGAACAATGTTCTTGAGAACCATTATGAGAAGATATTGATCTTCTATCTCCAATAACTTTTTGCTTTTTCATCAAATAGAGTAGACTGTCATGTAAAGGTGATAATAGCACACCCCCTGGGATAGGGAAAGCAGTCATAACCTGTTCCATTGCATCAAAAAAAATTAAATATTAAAAAATGCTTTAGTCATTCTAAAGACGAGCCAGTATGAATAGAAATGGAAAAGTCCACTACCTGAATAATGCCAGTTAGAGATTCATCAACAGTCTCTTGAGATAAAGGAGGCATCTCTTCACTTTCCTCAGGGCTGTTCCCCATTGATGAAGATGGAGAATTATCAAGCCCAAGACCACTATAAATCGCAGCATTCTTTTTTGCTGACAAATCAGATTTCATTTTGATTCGAAACTTCAGCGTTCTCTGGTCAGTTGATTTTCCTGACTTATTTGTACAATCATCTTTCAAGGGGCACCTCTCAGTTACAGCATTGGAAGAAATTCTTATTTCTTTCTTCAATGAATGATCACCTAAAGGTGCTCTTAAAGTATCAAATGAGCGAGCACTACCAGAAGCAGCTTCATGAGTCACAGATGGATGCACATTTGAAGGTGATTTTGGGTTATCAGATACAGCCTGTTTTATAACACAACCCACAGTGCTCAATTAGGTCAGGTTTCTTTTAAGCTGACATAAGCCAGAAAGATAATGACATAACATATTTGCCTTCCTATTAAATGGTCACCAAAATTAAAAATAAAAACTGATGACAATTTCCATATACCTCCTTGGGGAGAATTTTTGGAGATTTTGGTGAGCTGAAGTTTCTTTGCGGAGTGTTTGAATGAGACCAAGAACAAGGACGTTCATAGGTAGGCAAAAAGGAGCCATAGCCACCAAACTTTGAACCTGAAAATGATAATTCATATCCACTAGCATCATTTTTGTTGGTGAAAAGACAACTCCTTCGTTTGTCACTATAAGCTAGTTCTTCCATTGACCCACTTACCCAAATTCTCAGCAGAAACACCACCTTCAAAGTCCTTTTGAAAATGGCCAAGGACATGCTGAATCCTCTCATCCTTCAGGAAACAGAAAGCAAATTATTAGATGTATTATCTAGAGAGAAATCAAACAAGACAAATATAGTAAAAAATGCCATGAATCAACAATAACCATTAAGAATAAATATAATCACTGTGGGCATCACGAAAATCAGCAACAATAATTTGAGATATTATCTTCATCTTAATTCTTTTTAATGGTAGGGAGACTAGTCTTCTTGGAAGCAGAAATTTAACCTATCAACAATCTAAAAAGCAGCTAGAAGATATTCTTGCATCAAGGTTCTTAAGCACAAGTATGCTGCAGTTATATTTGTTGGTTATTGATGATGTGCGTGGGGATATACTATATAGTAGCTTGGTTACTGGTGAACAATAATTTTCACAGGTGACGCAACGAGAAAGGAGTATCTTCAGCATCAGTTAGCCGGCAGAATCAATTCATGATCTTTTAAGGCAGTTTTCAAAGGAATGATTCACTATGCCTGTAGGTCACAAGATAACCAAGACATAATATTGTTTTTTTCTGAATCACTTCGTTAGTGCTGAATTTACTTTCCAGTAATGATCAATGAGAGTAAGGAAAGCCTAAATTTATCTTCAGCTTGTACTAATTTGATTTAATGACTTACGACAGAAGTTTAATAATTAAACATTGTACATCTCTTCATTACCTACATTTTCTAAAGAACCAAACAAATAAAAAGAGATTGAAAGTCTGTTTTTTGGCCCCCAATGATAGCATACTAATCCATATATTAGTATATTTGTTGCCTTTCCTGTATAACCAGAGATACTGGGAAATCTCAGGGTCGTAAAAAACTAAACCAAATTCAGATAGAAAATTTGAACTTGGTTAAAAGTAGATTCAAGTAAGCCCTTACAATGTAAGAGAGAGAATCAAGGTCAATGTGGTTGTCATCATCCTTAAAATAGCAAGCCTCCCCTTCCTCGAGCTCATTATCTTCTTCCATCTTTGACCTCCTACCCAAAATATAGCCCCAGGCCTAACCCCAGAACCTTAACCGTAACCCTCCACACTAGAACCTTCCCTGAAGTCCAGCATCACTTTAGTCCAACACAAAATGAGGACAAAAAAAAAAAGAAAACCAAGAAAAACACCGACCCACAGAAACAATTAAAATTTCTTCTAAACCCAGAAAGGGGAATCCGCTTAAACCGACTGTGATCAAGCCATGTGACAAGCCTTCATTGATGTACCGGCATATAAACCAGAATACAAATTCCTGGCTGCATTAAAAATTTGCTTTGGCTTCAATTTCACAATCAGGGAAAAAGATCCACGGTGGAGATCGGCGAACCGATCAGTGCCCACTCGAATAACTTGTGACGGCGAGTTCAAACGGATTCCAAAACTTCTACTTCTGGCATATTTTGATTTTGACGTGCCCAGCAGCGAAACAGCTGGGTATTTTGGGCTCCGAAATTTTATTAATTAGTATTTTAAAAAATTAAATAAAAATAATAATTCTTCTTCCCTTTCTATATTATTATTTCTGTTTTTGTCACGTGTTTCTGAAAGAAGCTTAGAAGCAAATTGTTTGTTTTAAAAAAATATAGAAATCATTGGTTTCACATTTTATTTCTCATATTCTTATTATTAAGTTTTTCATTTAAAATATAAAATATATATTTTAAATATATCATGTTGAATTAATCATAAATTTATCTTTAGAAATTATAATCTCATTATGTTTTACTAAAAAATTAAAACAAAAAATACACCTAAGACTTATCTTTGATTCTGTTATATAATTTGTGATAGTTTTTTCTTCTGTGACTTTTTTTATCAATAAATGAGACACAAACCCCTAAAAGTTAAGCAAAATTAAGGATAAAAAAGGAATGAAAATATCATGATAAAGATCTTTAAGTGTAATATTATTCTAAAAGTATTTAGGTATTCTTCTTGTTACAGCCTGTTTGGCCAAGTTTTTTAGGATAGGAAGCTTTTTATGATATAAATAAACACTCATTTTATCTTTTTGAGTGATTATATAATCTCAAAAGATTAAAAAAAATTATTCTTAAAAAATATACAACCTCTTAGAAAGTTGAGTTCTCTAATATTAGATTTTTTTTAATTTATGTAAAGTATTTATTTCTTATCAAACTTCAAATATTAAAATGATTTAATAATCAAAAAGTTTAATCTCTTTTAAAGATTGAACTTACAAATGATTTATTAAAAAAAAATACTTCTAAATGATAATAGAAGTAGCTTCTATCTCAAAATGCTTCTTTTAAAACTCTGATTCAAAAACTTTAGTGATGTTTAATATATATATACAATAACTTACTTTTGAATTTACATTCTATAATATATCAAATCCTCTTAATGTCAAAGAGGATTATCAGTCTATTTCTGTGGGCAGTACTATCAGTATTTATTAATTAATAAATGAATTTAAATATTCAATCAATTTTATTATTGACCAGTACCGATATATTTTATAACATTTTTTAAAAAAATGTTTGAAAACAAAAATGGTCGAGCCACAAATAGAAGTTATGTTTGACAAAAATAATTGATAAACTAGTTAAAAACTTATAAGTTAATTTTTAGATGAAAGTTGAAAATTGTTAAACTAAAAGATGAAAGTTGAAAATTGTTAAACTAACTTATTGAATAATAAGTATTTGGTAAAATTAGCTATTGAAATAGCTGATAAATGTAAAATAATATAAATATTTATATGATATTTTATATAAATTTTATTTTTAGACAAAAATATATTTTTTAGGTAATTAACATTTTAGGCTTTTTAGTTAATTTGAACTATTATAATATTTATTTTAAAGATAAAAAATTTAATTAGCAATTAAAATAAATACTGCAATACCATAGAGTGGAAGATGGCGAAGTCAGACACATAACAAAAAAGAAGACGATTAGATGAACTGATGACAAATGAGGAGGAAGAAGAGTGTGGAAGACAGCGAAGTCTTGTACGTACGTGTGATTTGAATTCGAAGACAATAGACGACATTGAAGACGACAAACAGGACTACCACACACGACGAACGAATGAAGTAGGGACAAAGTAGTAGAGGAATAAAAAGATAATGATAAAAGAGGAATTTTAATAAAATAATAAGAATAAAATAAGAAGAAAAATATAAAAGCTATCAATCATAAGCTAAAAACTACTTAAATTAGCGTTTCATGAAAAGTTATAAGCTACTCAAATAAGTTTGTTTATTAAGTATTTCTAATTTAGTCAAACAAATTTATAAACGAGTCAAATAAATTATAAACTAACTTATTTAACTTGTCAAATATACTCTGAAGTAAAAACATTTACACTCCAAAAATCAAATAAAAATTTAAATAAATTTTTAGGGGCGGCATAGTAATTTTTTTAAAAAAAACATGCATTTATACATTGAACATAAAATTATTTCATATTATTCATAATTTGAGAGAAATTTGACAAAAATAATATTCCCAAATAGAGTAATAAGCATACAAGCTCAGATGTGGGAGCTAAAACCATGAGTGTGTAACATGAGAGAACTACTGTGGTTCCCCATGTAAAGGCTTTGTTTGCAAGTCCATAGTCAGCCATCCCTGTAACATATAAGCCTAAATTGTACTTTTTTAAGAGATTTGTTTTTTAAAAAATCATTAACAATGTGTTTAAGCCTAAAAATAAATTTCAGGAGTAAAAAATTTAGCATAAAAAGGGAATACATGAACAAGATGTTCCACTGTTTTTCCGACTGAGAATAAATCTCTTAGCTTCTGCTTTCACAATAACTCTATGAAACTCCATCCTCTTAAATTGGCTCTTTTTCTCATTATGCCCTGTTTATTTAACTCAGCACTTAAAGGAAAAGGAAACTTTGGCCCAAAGTGATCAATTTGTAAGATATATAACCTTAATTGTAAGTAAATTTTGAGTCCAAAAACAGTCAAAACACTATGCCCAATTTAATCTTGCTTATTGTTTTCAGTATGTGTCTTTGATATTCTTAAATCTTTTTTTTTTTGACTTAGAAGCAAGTGCTACTTAGGTTTTGAAGTATTGCATGAGTGAGAGGAGGAGTTGGAAAGCAATATTGAATTTGGTGTTTACTGAAAGATTTCAATTATTTTCTCTATATGTTTACAATGAGAGAAGGGGGGAGATTTATATTACAAAAAGCAAATTCCTACAACTAAGATCATATTGGCACAACGTGGTGGATGCATCATGGAGGTATGGAGAGAGCATATGAACTTTAATCATGAAGGTGGATGCATCATGGAGGTATGGAGAGAGCATATAAACTTTAATCATGAAGGTACAACTCACATGGAGGGTAGGAGAAATTATTTCAACACTCCCCCTCAAGTTGGTGCATAGATGTTCCACATGCCCAACTTGTCAAGTAACTTTAAGAATATTCGATTTGAAACTGCTTTGGTGAGAATGTCAGCCAGTTGATCTTCAGATCTAATTTTAGGTAGTTTCACAATTCTTTCATCTAGTTTCTCTTTAATGAAAAATCTGTCTATCTCAACATGTTTTGTACGATCATGTTTGTAATACCCGTTAATTTCAAAATATAATTCGCTTAAGAGTATTTTAGAATTTCACAACGTTACTTTAGTTATTTATTTTGGTCATTTTTAATTTTCATATTTAATTGTTCTCTTTGAATATTATTTATGAAAATTGAGTTAAATGACTGGACTGAATATTTGCACCACGTGGGATATATTCTAAGAATGGTGAAATTCATGGAAAAGTGGTTTAAGAATGGTCAATTAATCCATTTATTGTAAATTGACTGGATGTGTTTGGATGTTGGGTTATGGATACCCATGAGTTATTCAATAACCCATTAGAAATATTTAATATAAAACTTCAATAGTAACTTCTCATAATTCGATTCTGAAGCGAAGCAAAAGGAACAGTAACTTCATTTTCTCTCTCAGTTCTTCATTTTCTTCTCAAATCCTTTCCTTGATCTTCAGAAGTTCGATTATTTGTTCGGTTCAAAAGCTTTGTAAGGATCAAAGGTAAGCTTTAATCCGATTATTTTCCTTAAATTTCAGTTTATGTAGAAGATCAGAGGAGGTTTTGTTCTTGAAGATTTTGATGATAATTCATGAATCTCAGTTGTTTTAGAAGTTATATTTGAGTTATAATCGGTTAAAAGAGTTGAAATTCTGGTTTTGAAACAAGAAAGGGAAAGGATGAAATTGTTAGAAATTTCTGCAAAAACCGAGTTACTGTAGCGACCAGGGATTTCGAAACAAAATCTGGAAAATTTTCTTCGGGTACTGTAGCAGTACTGTAGTGTCGGCAGTCAACGGTACTGTAGTAGTCAACGTTACTGTAGCGAACCGGCACTGTAGCGAACCGTTACTGTAGCAGTCAGAAAATTTTACGTATTTTCGTGATTTTGTTTCCTTTCTTATGATTCCTTGTAATATATTTTACTAGGAAATTTTCCTACACAAATTCTAGTGTGGAACAAGGTAAACTTGGACAAACATCAAGGTGAGTGAATAACCTTGCTCAGCTAATTTGATATTACTAGTCAAAGTACAATATAAGTCCCATTTACAATATTATTTGGATAATAAGCAATTAATTTTTCATATGGGAGTATATGATGATCAGTAGAAATAAGAGTATGAAGAAATTATTTATTTCATGACAATTGTACTGTGTGATGAATTCTCACTATTTTATTAATGAGTAAAGATCTACGGGATCTAATACACGAGTGTGAAAGGGTTAAAGTCCCATACTACTCGGTGTATATCTAAGAAATCTTATACACGAGTTTGAAAGGGTTAAAGTCCCATACTACTCAGTGCATATCTATGAAACCTATACACGAGTTGAAAGGGTTAAAGTCCCATACTACTCGGCGTATACCTATGAGATCTTATTCACGAGTTTGAAAGGGTTAGAGTCCCATACTACTCGGTGTATATCTATGAAATCTTATTCATGAGTTTGAAAGGGTTAGAGTCCCATACTACTCGATGTATAAGACAATTAATTATATGAGTAAATGTGGTATTTGTACTTTTGATATTTTATATAGTACAGTTATTTACTTACTGAGTTTTTAAATAAACTCACACTCCCTATGATTATTTTTTTTCAGATACAGAAAATAAAGAACAGGAGTATCCGTTTGAAGAATAGAAGCCCCTTGGAATTATCCTCTATTTCTGTTTGGTGGGATACCAGTACTTATTAATGTGGATACTAGGAACGCTCTGTACTTTCTATAGGTCTCCTAGGCTTGCGATGAGATAGAAATATCAGACTATGTATGTCTATATTTACTTATCAGATGAATATAATTCTGTAGTGTGGAATGAATGATTAAGGTTGAATGTAAAACCTTACAGAATATATGTAAATAACGTATGTTTGAGAATTTTATCAAATGAGTAGTATCTTTTCACATGCTCAATTTTTGGGATGTGACAATGTTGAACTGGATTATGGGCAATATCACATGCAGCTTTATTATCACAATATAGCCGAATTGGTTGTCTTGATGTGTAACCCAAATCTCGCAAGAGTTGTCTCAGTCATAACACCTCACAAAGACCAAGTGCCATACTTCTAAATTCTGCTTTTGCACTTGAGCGAGCAACAACATTTTGTTTCTTGCTTCTCCATGTCACAAGATTAGCTCCTACAAAGGTAAAGTAGCCGGAGGTAGATCGTCTATCATCCACAGAACCAGCCCAATCAACATCTGTATATGCTTCAATGATTTGATGATTTGAATTCTTGGTGAATAAAATTCCCTTTCCAGGGGCAGATTTTAGATACCTTAAAATTCGCATGACTGCATCATATGTTGCTTTCCAGGATTGTGCATAAATTGGCTGATAATACTGAGGGCATAGGCTAGATCAGGTCTTGTATGAGTCAAGTACATCAATCTTCCAACAAGTCTTTGGTATCTTCTTTTATCAACTGGTATTTGATTAGGTTCAACACATAACTTTATACCTTCTTCCAAAGGAGTATCAACAGGTTGGCATCCTGACATTCCAGTTTCCTGCAAAAGGTCTAAGGTATATTTCCGTTGAGATAGAAATATTCCTTTATTAGATCGAGATATTTCAATCCAAAGAAAATACTTTAGAGGCCCTAAATTTTTCATTTCAAATTCTCTAAATAAGTGATCTTGTAGGGCTTTTCTTTCTTCAGAATCATTTCCCGTAACGACTATGTCATCGACATAAACAATAAGAGCAGTAATCTTACCCTGTCGTTTTTTTAAGAACAGGGTATGATCTGAGTTGCTTTGCTTATAGCCAAAAGTTCTGATAGATTTCGTGAATCTTCCAAACCATGCCCTTGGAGATTGTTTCAATCCATATAATGACTTCTTTAGTCTGCACACTTTCTGTTTATGATTTTATTGTCCCATACATCCAGGAGGAAGTTCCATGTAGATTTCTTCAGATAATTCTCCATGTAGAAATGCATTCTTTACATCATACTGGTGTAATGGCCAATCTAAGTTTGCAGCTAGAGATAGTAGAACACGAACAGTATTGATCTTGGCCACAGGTGCAAATGTCTCAGTGTAGTCGATCCCATAGGTTTGAGTGTATCCCTTTGCTACTAACCTTGCCTTGAAACGTTCAATTATACCATCCGCTTTGTACTTTACGGTGTAAATCCATCGACATCCAACTGTTTTCTTTCCTGGGGGAAGATAAGCAAGTTCCCAAGTTTTATTCTTTTGCAGGGATTTCATCTCTTCATCCATAGCATTTTTTCATCTGGGATCACTTAAAGCTTCCTGCACATTGTTAGGAATAGATACACTAGATAATTGATTTACAAATGATATGTTTGATTCTGACAACTGATGGTTAGAGACATAATGACTCATAGGATATTTAGCTTTACTAGACAGATCTGGTTCATATGTGAGTTTAGGAATACCTCTAGTGTGGCGCTGTGGTAATTGTTTCTTGAATGGTTCAAGAACATCTTCAGGAAGCGATTGGCATGGTACATCAGATGACGATAGCTCTATGCCTTCATCTTCTGGTAAATTTTCTTCAGGTATTGTTGTCTGGTCATTACTTCTTTGATCTAATTCTCCCATCTCATTATTGGTTGGTTCAGCTTGCAAATTCTCACTATCCCCTTCAACATCCAAGAAAATAGTATGATAATCTAGAGTCTAAATTTCCATATGGTACTCCCCCTGAAATTCAGTCTTAGAATAATACATTGTAGATTCATGGAAAATAACATCCATTGTGATAAACATTTGTCGTGTCGGAGGATTATAACACTGATAACCTTTTTGATGAGGGGCATACCCAACAAAGACACATCGCAGTGCTCGAGGATGTAACTTGTTGCGTTGATGTTTATGGAGGTGTACAAATACTACACATCCAAATACATGTGGAGGTAAATTTGGTACAGCTGGAGCAACAATCGAATCAGTGAGGGCTTGAAAAGGGGTTTGAAAATTTAGAGTGCGAGATGGTACCCGATTAATGAGGTATGCTGCAGAATTAAGAGCTTCTCCCCAGTAGGATAGTGGCATATGAGCATCTATTAAAGAGGCCCGAACTACTTCCAATAAGTGTTTATTTTTTCTCTCTGCAACTCCATTTTGCTGTGGTGTGTTAGAACACGTAGTTTGATGAACTATCCCTTGTGCTTCCAAATATTTTAGAAATTCAGTGCTTTGATATTCACATTCATTATCACTACGAAGGACTTGTACCTTTGCTTTGTACTGAGTTTCAATCATTTTATGAAAATTTTGAAATAAAGAGTTCACTTCCCCTTTGGATTTCATCAAGCACAACCATGTCATTCTGGTACAATCATCAATGAAAGTTACAAACCAACGAGATCCACCCAAAGTTAGGACTTTAGATGGACCCCACACATCAGAATGTATAATCATAAAAGGAAGTGGACTTTTATTCAAACTTAAAGGGAATTGTCACATCCCAAAAATTGAACATGTGAAAAGATACTACTCATTTGATAAAATTCTCAAACATACGTTATTTACATATATTCTGTAAAGTTTTACATTCAACCTTAATCATTCATTCCACACTACAGAATTATATTCATCTGATAAGCAAATATAGACATACATAATCTGATGTTTCTATCTCATCACAAGCCTAGGAGACCTATAGTAAGTACAGAGCGTTCCTAGTATTCACATTAATAAGTACTGTACTGGTATCCCACTAGACAGAAACAGATAATAACTCCAACGGGCTTCTAATCTTCAAACGGATACTCTTCTTCCTTGTTTTCTGTATCTGAAAAGATAATCATAGGGAGTGTGAGTTTATTTAAAAACTCAGTAAGTAAATAACTGTACTATATAAAATATCAAAAGTATAAATACCACATTTACTCATATAATTAATTGTCTTATACATTGAGTAGTATGAGACTCTAACCCTTTCAAACTCGTGAATAAGATTTCATAGATATACACCGAGTAGTATGGGACTCTAATCCTTTCAAACTCGTGAATAAGTTCTCATAGATATACACCGAGTAGTATGGGACTCTAACCCTTTCAAACTCGTGAATAAGTTCTCATAGATATACACTGAGTAGTATGAGACTCTAACCCTTTCAAACTCGTATTTACAATTTCATCTATTTACACCGAGTAATATGGGACTCTAACCCTTTCAAACTCGTGTATAGTTTTTCATCGTTATGCACTGAGTAGTATGTGACTTTAACCCTTTCAAACTCATGTATTAGATCTCGTAGATCTTTACTCATTAATAAGATAGTGAGAACTTCTCATATAGTACAATTTCCATGAAATAAAATCATTTATACATATTCTTATTCCTTTGAATTTCTGTAAAAAAAATATATCAATCATTATATATTGTCATATAAAAAATTGATCAATTAATATCCAAATAATATTGTAAATGAGACTTATATTGTACTTTGACTAGTAATATCAAATTAGCTTAGCAAGGTTATTCACTCACCTTGATGTTTGTCCAAGTTTACCTTGTTCCACACTAGAATTTGTGTAGGAAAATTTTCTAGTAAAATATATTACAAGAAAACATAAGAAAGGAAACAAAATCACGAAAATATGCAAAATTTCTGATTGCTACAATAACGTTTGCTACAGTACGGTTTGCTACAGTGTCGGTTCGCTACAGTAACGTTGACTGCTACAGTACGTTGACTGCCGACACTACAGTAACTGCTACAGTAACTCGAAGAAAAATTTCTAGATTTTCCCGAAATTTCTGGTCGCTACAGTAACTCGAGTTTTTGCAGAAATTTCTCACAAATTCATCCTTTCCTTTCTTGTTTCAAAACCAGAATTTCAACTCTTTTAACCGATTATAACTCAAATATAACTTCTAAAACAACTGAGATTCATGAATTATCATCAAAATCTTCAAGAACAAAACCTCCTCTAATCTTCCATATAAACTTAGATTTAAAGAAAATAATGAGATTAAAGCTTACCTTTGATCCTTACAAAGCTTTTGAACCGAACAAATAATCGAAATTCTGAAGATCAAGGAAAAGATTTGAGAAGAGGATGAAGAAACGAGAGAAACTTCCACTGTTCAGTTTTCAGCTTTTCCTTCTGCGTGAGAAATGAGGGAGGTACTATTGAAGCTTTATATTAAATATTTCTAATGGGTTATTGAATAACCCATGGGTATTCATAACCCAACATCCAAACCCATCCAGTCAATTTACAATAAATGGACTAATTGACCATTCTTATACCACTTTTCCATGAATTTCGTCATTCTTAGAATATATCCCACATGGTGCAAATATTCAGTCCAGTCATTTAACTCAATTTTCATAAATAATATTCAAAGAGAACAATTAAATATGAAAATTAAAAATGACCAAAATATATAACTAAAGTAACGTTGTAAAATTCTAAAATACTCTTAAGCGAATTATATTCTGAAATTAGCGGGTATTACAGGAATGAAGTTCGATGACTTTTTGCTAGTCCACAAACATCACAATGGAAGCTAGAAACATCAAAACTTCTAAATAAACTAGGAAATAGTCTTTTTAGATACCCAAAAGAAGCATGTCCCAGACGCTGATGCCATAACCAAATCTCTTTCCTCCTGTTTTCCTCTTTCGATTGATTTACTATTAACGCCTTTGTAGAGCTGTCTACTAAATCCAAATAATATAGCTTTCCTCTCCTAGTACCATAGCCAATCGTTTTCCTAGTCTGAATGTCCTTAAAAATACAAAATTTAGGCCAAAAAATTACAATGCAAGATAATGTTTTAGTGAGTTGAGAAACTGACAAAAGATTGTAATCTAATGATAGTACTACTAAAACAGAATCCAGATTCAAGTTATCAGTGAGTTGTAACGATCCTTCCCCCATAACTGGGGTGGTGTTACCATTGGCAGTGGAAACAATCTGTTGGGAGGAATGTTTAAGGACTGGTATTTGTCTAGAATCAAACATCATATGATCTGTAGCACCAGAATCAATTATCCATGTACTATTAATAACAGATGCAGAAGTATTTAAAATCTTACCAGAATCTGTAGAGGTTACCAACGCAGAAGCTTTCTCAACAACATTATTCTCCTTTTTACTTTCAACAATGGCTGCAGTTGAGTTTTTCTTGGAGTCCTTCTTGCGATTAGGATCCCACCAATCAGGATACCCTATAATTTCAAAGCAACGACTTTTGGTATGACTAGTTTTGTTGCAATGGGTACACTTGAGAGTTGATTTATCAATATTGGTAGCAGGTATTGAAGTATTGGTTTTGGAGTTGTCTTGCCATGTTGGAGTTCGCTGTCTGGCAATCATGGCTGAGATCTCATGATTATTTTGATCTTCTTTTAATGTAGAATGACGCACTGCCTCTCTGCGAATTAATGCATAACATTCTTCTAAGCCAGGAATTGGATCTTTTCGTAGAATCTCTCCACGAATCTGCTCAAAATGGCTATCTAGTCCAGCAAGGAATATGTGGACTCGTTGCCTGTCAATGCTCCTTTGGTATGCCACAATATCATCGGGATCTTTCATAATTACCTTGTCGCGATGATCTAATTTGCGGAATATTTCAGTTAATGTACCATAATATTCGGAGAGTGACTTTCCACTTTGTTGAGCAGTAAAGGCCCTTTTATAGAGAGTGAAAATTTGTAATTCATCACTACCATCATAAAAGGCTTGTGACAGTGCACTCCAAATTTCTCTTGCAGTGGATATGCGAAGATAGCTGTCACGACCTATTTTCTAGGCACATGACCGGCACAATGATGAATATCCCATCACTATAAGCCTTTCGATAAATTCTTCCCACAAGTAAAATTATTAGTCAGTATCTCTATATTCTCAAAATACCATTCCTTAATAAATACAAAGAAAATACATCAGATTTTCTTAATTAAAAATAATAGATCCTCAGTACAAAATACATTATCATACTGAAATACAAGCCAAATACCAAACCCCTGACCTAGATGTCCTAGACGGTTACAGAGCAACATACTGTATAACAAAAGAAGGGCCTACCCGACAGCGGGAAGGTCCAACGTGATCTACTCCTCTAGCGGATGTTCTTCGCCGGTAACCTGATCTGAACAAAAAGTTTGTACAGAGAGTGTGAGCTTTTAAACTCAGTGAGCAAATCGGCCTTGCGTTAATAAAATTCAAATACATACCAGTCATGCAAGCATATCCGAAGGCTCAAGCTCAACCAATAGACATAGTTAGAAATTACATACAAGAAGACAAAAATTCATCCAATTCAACAAACGTTACTAGTACTCGTCAATGGAAATATATCCTGGAGAGCGCATACAGGCCGGCTCACCAATTTTGTATATTTCCTCCAATACGCACAACCTCATCCTCTTAGCTAGGGCGCCTCACGGATTTATCACCAATCCGGGCTATGTCCCTACTGAGGGAATCGTTGTCTCCACACTCATTGGTCAAGACATCCTTTAAACCGGGTTTTCCGCCTTGCCGTGAGAGGGGGTACTGTACCGCTCAATCACAATCAATAGTACAGTATTTCATATCATAATCAGAAGCACAATATAATATTCATCCTTATAACAGGTATCGTATATAATCATATGATTCAAATTTCACATCATCATGAGATACTTGGTTTGTCTTATCCATACTTTTAGATTAATTATCTCATTATATTCGTCATTCTGAATCCAATTTCCCCCTATGAATCTTGGGAGTGTCCTACGACATACTTTTTATCACCAGTAATGCTAAAACTCTATTAAAACGGGGTCGTTTCACTCACCTGGATTCCGTACGAGTATCACTTCTTTAAGTCGTTACAGATAAGAGTACACAGGTGAATTTCAGTGTTCTGCTACGGAGATTTTCATGAAAGATTAGAGAGAATACGTTAAGATTGTTTTCATACAGATACTGTTCATACGTATGGTTACTATTCATACGTTTACTATTCATACGTATGGGTACTATTCATACCAGAAATAAAGAATACAATCTGTAAATCCCAGGAAAGAGTGGAGGGTCACACTGGACACACTTAAAAACCAGGTCTTTCCTTAGCCAGAACTTTCCTAGACATGTATTCTTTACAGTTTACATTCTATTTCGGTAATCAGAGAATCAAAATAACATATAAACAGCTAACGATAGTTTTTCTGATGTGGAAGATCGGCCAAAGCCGCAACCACAGAGCATACTTAAAAAAATAACTTCTAAAATTTGAAAGACATAGAAAGGGCATAGTATCCTTACCTAAGCAAAAAAAGAAAGGTCCAAAATCTCAGAGGCCTAGCGTCGGAGCAAGAGAAACTTAAAGAGAGAATAAGAGAAGTTGAAGGTGTGAGTTTAGAAGTGAAATGGAAGGACCTATTTATAGCAAAAGTCAAGGGTACTATTTGATACTATGCGCTAATAAAATATTCAATTTACTATTCATGAAAATGACATTTCTAATAATGTAGTTACTGTGCACCTTATGATGTAAAATTTTTCTGTTATTACTATTAGAAACTTAAAGGGAAAACTATCCTTTCACCTTAAACCTTTAAGTTTCTTTTCAATTCAGTCCTTTCAATTTAGTCCCTGAGGGTATTTTTACACATAAAACGTCATTTTCTCCTACAAACTTCTTTCTAGTTTTCTCTTATGACCAAACCACATCTAGTATTTGACATTTTGATTGTATAAATGAACAGTACCATATACGTAAATAGTATTATACGGGTAAATAGTACTGTATACTGAAATAGTAACAGTAGTTTGAAAACATGCATTTATATTTTATTTTTCATGGGTATTACATTATCACCCCCTTTAAGAAATTCGGTCCTCCGAATTTAAATTACCTCAAGTCGTAAAAAGATGCGGATATTTAGAACGCATGTCGGCCTCGGCTTCCCATGTGGCTTCTTCGTGAGTTTGATTCCTCCACAAAACCTTGACGGATGGAATCTCCTTAGATCGGAGTTTCTTTCTTGACTATCGAGGATAGCCACCGGTATCTCCTCGTATGACAAGTTTTCATCTACTAGGATAGAATCATTGTGAGAAGGGTGAAGTATGTGAGAAGGGTCAGGAAGGTACTTCCTTAACATGGATACGTGAAAAACAGGGTGAATCCCTTCCAGTTCCATAGGTAGGGCAAGCCGATAAGCCACTTTCCCACTCGTTCTAAAATTTCATAAGGCCCGATGTATCTAGGACTCAACTTTCCTTTTCTTCCAAATCTCAACACACCTTTCATTGGAGAGACCTTAAGGAATACCATATCGCCGACTGAGAACTCCAAATCACGTCGTTGTGGTCAGCGTATGCCTTTTGTCTACTTTGAGCTGCTCGCATCCTATCTTGTATTGTCTTTACCTTGGTTAGGGCATCTTGGGCCAAGTCAGGTCCTAATGCTTTCGCTTCACCTATCTCGAACCAATCGATCGGAGATCTACAACGTCTCCCATACAAGGCCTCATAGGGTGCCATCCCAATAGTGGCCTGATAGCTGTTGTTATATGCAAATTCTACGAGATACAAATGCTTCTCCCAACTACCACTGAAATCTAGGATACAAGCTCGTAACATATCCTCTAGGGTCTGAATCGTCCGCTCTGACTGTCCGTCTGTCTGTGGGTGAAAAGCGGTACTAAGGTCCACTCGAGTACCTAATGCCTCTTGAAAACTTTTCCAGAAACGAGAGGTAAATTGAGGACCTCTATCAGAAATGATAGATATAGGTACTCCATGCAGCTTCACTATTTCTTTAATATACAATTGTGCCAACGTTACTACACCATAAGTGGTTTTGACTGGAATGAAGTGTTCTGATTTGGTTAGTCGGTCAACAATGACCCAAACTGAGTCATAACCTCCTGTGGAGCGAGGTAGACCAACAACAAAGTCCATCGTCACTCGTTCCCATTTCCATTCAGGAATCTCTAATTGTTGTAACGAGCCTCCTGGCTTTAGATGCTCAGCCTTAACCTGTTGACAGGTTAAACAACGAGACATAAATTCTGCTATGTCTTGTTTCATTCCTTTTCACCAGTAGATCTATTTCAGATCCTGATACATCTTGATGGCTCCTGGATGTACAGCATATGCAGCACGATGGCCTTCTTCCATGATGTCTCGTCTAAGAGTTCCAACATCTGGTACACACAACTGTTGTTCAAAACGCAAGACTCCTGTATCGTCGAGTGTGAAACTATTCATTTCACTAATCTTCACCTTTTCCATAATTTGGACAAGCTCAGGATCCTCCATTTGAGATATCCGTATCTGGTCTACAAGGGAAGATCTAGCCCTGATATGGGCTAAGAATGATCCTGTCCTTGTAACCTCGAGAGTAGCACCTTTTGCTCTCAGCTCTTGTAGTTCTTGGATCAATGGTCTTCTTGTTACTGCTATATGGGCCAGACTACCCATAGATTTTCAACTCAAGGCATCTGCTACCACGTTCGCTTTGCCTGGGTGGTAAAGAATATTGCAATCATAGTTTTTTAGTAATTCTACCCATCTCCTCTGCCTCAAGTTTAGGTCCTTTTGGTCGAAAATATATTTTAGACTTTTATGGTCAGTGTAGATTTCGCAAGTTTCTCCGTATAGATAATGTCGCCATATCTTTAAAGCGAAAACTACTGCTGCCATTTCCAGATCGTGGGTGGGGTAGTTTTGTTCATGTTTCTTAAGCTGTCTCGATGCATATGCCACTACCTGGCCATGCTGCATGAGAACACATCCCAACCCTACTCTTGATGCATCGCAGTACACTGTAAAACCTCCTGGTCCTGAGGGTAAGACCAATACAGGTGCGGAGATTAACCTTTTCTTGAGTTATTGGAAGCTTTCTTCACAAGCATCATCCCATTGGTACTTTACTCCTTTCCTAGTCAGTCGTGTGAGAGGGGCGGCTAACTGGGAAAAATTTTGGATGAAACGATGATAATATCCTGCCAATCCCAAAAAGCTGCGAATCTCCGTGACAGAGGTAGGTCTAGGCCACATTTTGACCGCTTCTACTTTGCTTGGGTCTGCTTGGATGCCATCTTTGGAGATCACATGTCCTAAGAAAGTCACGTGATCAATCCAAAACTCGCATTTAGAGAATTTGGCTTACAATTAATGATCCCTCAATGTCTGCAACACAATACGAAGGTGTTGTTCATGCTCTTCTGAAGTCTTTGAGTACACCAGAATGTCGTATATGAAGACAATGACGAATTTGTCTAAAAAGGATTTAAAAATCCTATTCATTAAATCCATGAAAGCATCTGGTGCATTTGTTAATCCAAATGACATCACCAAGAACTCGTAGTGCCCATATCTGGTACGGAAGGCTGTTTTAAGCACATCCTCCTCCTTGATCTTGAGTTAGTGATAACCAGACCTCAAGTCAATCTTTGAAAAACACTTGGCTCCTTGAAGTTGATCGAAGAGATCATCGATGCGAGGCAACAGGTATTTATTTTTTATAGTTACTTTATTCAGTTGCCTGTAATCTATACATAGTCTCATCGATCCGTCTTTCTTTTTCACGAACAGAACAGGAGCTCCCCAAGGTGAATAACTTGGCCTTATAAAGCCTTTGTCTAGCAAGTCCTGTAACTGAGTCTTTAACTCTTTTAATTCTGTTGGTGCCATTCTATAAGGGGGTATGGAGATTGGGCGAGTATCTGGTGCTAACTCTATCTGGAACTCAATCTCTCGATCTGGGGGTACACCTGGTAGATCATCTGGGAAGACATCTACAAACTCCTGAACTACTGGAACGTCTTCTACTTTTAGTTCTTCTTTCTTAATATCTTTAACAAATGCCAAGTATCCTTGACAGCCCTTTCGCAATAAACGTTGGGCACTCATTAAGGATATAAGATTTTCAAAAATTTCACTCTGTTCATCATGAAATACGAACGAGGGCTCCCCCGAAATATTGAACTTAACTATCTTATTATAGCAATCCAGGGTGGCATGACAAGATGCCAGCCAATCCATGCCTAAGATGAAATCAAAGTCTGTCATATCTAACAGCATTAGGTCTACTGTTGTATTTATTTCTCCGACTCTTACCTTGCAAGCTCGGTAGCCTCGTTCTATTAGTAGGGTGCCTCCAGTAGGCGTAGTTACTAAAAACGGACATTCTAATCTAACAACTTTTTGCTTAAAGTTCTTAGAAAAGAATGGTGACACATAGGAATGCATAAAGCCAGAGTCAAATAAAACATGTACAAAATTTGATTCAATCAGAAAGAGTACCTGCTACCACCATATTAGACGCCTGAGCATCTTGACGGGTTAAAGCGAATACTCGAGCGTTCCCTCGGCCTACTGAAGCCTGACCTCGACCACCTTGTCCTCTGTCAGCACCTCTTCCGATTCCATTGCCTCCTACAGTTACAGGGGCTCTGTTGGCAACAGTGGCCTCTGATTGATTAGGGCGTACTGACCCTTGGCCAGATCTCGTGTAGAGTTGGGGGCAATCTCTTTTGATGTGGCCCTGTTGACCACATTGGTAACAGACCCTAGTGTTGTTGTTGATAAAACAAGCTCCGAAGTGATTTCTTTCACATTTAGAGCACCAGGGCCTTTGTTGACCCCCATACCACTTTGTTGACGCTGTGGTGCACTAGCGGTAGAGGCTGCATGTCCATAACTCTCTCCGTGGTAGCGTGATTTCTCATCTTGTTTCCTCTTTCTTTTGTTATTCCATTTTTCTTTATGCATATCCCTTTCTTCCATCATAGGGCGATGTCGACGGCTTCTGTGTAAAATGAAAAATCTCGTATCTTTGATCTCACCCTGTCAAATAAAGACTCTCGAAGGCCTTTAATAAACCGTCAGATTTTTTCTTTCTCAGTTAGGACCATGTGAGTAGCATATTCAGACAACTCTACAAACAGATTGTCGTATTCATCGACGGTTCGTGCTCCTTGCCGGAGTGCCTCAAACTCATTCATCTTTGCTTCTCGTATACTCTCCGAAATAAATTGTTCTCGAAAAATTCTTTTAAAGTCATTCCATTTAACGGGTGGGGTATTTCTGGCCATGCCCTTCTTCCATGTTCACCACCAGCAGTCCGCCTTACCTCTTAATTGAAAGGTAACAAGGGTTACTTTTCGAGGTTCAGGGCATTCTAGCGTGTCAAGAATTTTCTCATAGTCATCTAGAAAACATTGTGGGTCTTCATTAACATCTCCTGCAAAGGTTGGCGGATTCAGCTTCATAAATTCTGAGATCTTGACCTCTGTCCCTACCCAATCCTGAGGAGGGGGTGGAGGTGGCATCTGGTCTGTCTCTTGTACTTTTGCATCATGTACTGATGCCTGTGAGCCATCTTCAGATGATTGTCCCATTAGAAGTTCCTTCAGCCCATTTACCTCATTTTGCATTGCAGCTAATGCTTCCATCACTACAGTCGCGTCAATTTGTGATGGTACTCCAGCATTTCTTCTAGGGTTTTCAGTGGATATTTCTCTGTTTTGTGCATGGTTACCTTCTGCACGGTTAGGCATCTCCAGCCTTGCATCTGCTAACTGAGCAGCTGGAGGGACCAGGGCCCTGCCAGATCTTGTGCGGATTCCAGAAGCGTTTGATTTTCTTAGTGCCATCTAAACTTATTCTACAATTAAGAATAATGTATATCGTCACTATTATGCTTCAAGGAAAGACACGAAAGAAAGGGATTTTAAACTCTACAGGGCTTTTGGTGGATCTTCATCCTATGGTCGTGCTGCAGTCACGACAATAAGGGAAGGCCCACTAAAGACACCTTGCTCTGTAATCACTAGGAGACCTAACAACCTATGCTCTGATACCAACTTTGTCACGACTTATTTTCTAGGCACATGACCGGCACAATGATGAATATCCCATCACTGTAAGCCTTTCGATAAATTCTTCCCACAAGTAAAATTATTAGTCATTATCTCTATATTTTCAAAATACCATTCCTTAATAAATATAAAGAAAATACATCAGATTTTCTTAATTAAAAATAATAGATCCTCAGTACAAAATACATTATCATACTGAAATACAAGCCAAATACCAAACCCCTGAGCTAGATGTCCTAGACGGTTACTGTAATATCTCAAGAATTTATATGAATATTTAAAGTCTAATTTGAAATTTAGTGAAAAATTTAATTACGTAAAAATGTGCTTTTTGAATTAGTGAAGAAAATATGGGAATAGAAATTTTAATTTTTTATTTAGGAAATTTTTACAAATTCTCAAGGACTAAAGTGAAAAGAAAAGAAAGTATAGAGGACTTTTGAGAAATGACCAAATAAAAACCTGAGAGGAAGAATAAAGCTCATGAGAATGAATTATGAGTCCGGTACCGAAAAGATGATGGATTCGAGGTTAAAGTGGTATTTGAGACATCGAGAGGGATTAAAGTGAACAAATCTTATAAGCTAAGGTGGCTATGAGCGATTTTATCGAAAAAGAAATTAGTGGGGCCCACACATACAATTATTAGTTTTTCTTCTCCTTCTTCCTCCCGAGGCTTCATGTTCTTCGTTCATTTCCATCTTCCCTTCTTCAATCATTTCTCAAATTTTCATCCGGCGATCTTGTATTTTCTAACCATACTTCCGATTCTCACGAGTTCTAGAGGTAAAGAGGTAAGTTTTATCTACTCTATTTCTCTTTTTCTCCATTTTCGGACCTATGGAAGAAAATTAAAATTTTGAGTTTTAATGGATGAATTTAAGTGTGGATGTTAATGTAAAACATTCTTAGGTGGTTTATGATGTTATTAGAACAAGAAATTTCGTAGAATTTGGATATTTGAAAAAGTTAGTGTTCTTGATGAAAATTTGAGATTTGAGCTTGGATTGTTGGTAGAAATTGGGGGTTTTGGTGTTAAAACACTCCTTAGACATTAAGGATGAAAACCCATGGAAGAAATCAAAAGAAATGTTGTTTTAGATATGATTTTAGGATTTTTGGATGAAAAACACGAAGAATATCGAAAAATTTTCCCAGAAATTACTGTTCACCGAGAAAATTTTTCCAGATTTTCTCGTTACTGTAGCGTTGACTCGGTCAACGTTACTGTAGCTGCGTTGACCGTTGACTATTACTGTAGCATCAGTTTTTTTTTTAATATCGTTGAAAAGCTCTTTGAGTCTAGTTTCCAATGGTATAAGTGTCATTTAGAAATTCATTACCGGTTAGGAGTTATGACTTAAGATGTGAGTAAAGGTCGAGAGTAGTGATAGGAAATTTCTCTATTTTGTAACCCTAATGGTTTTTACCTGGTTACAATAGGGATGATTGGGGCGCAAGGTGGGAGCGCCGAGAGCGTGGAATCCAGGTGAGTAGGCAACCTTGCAAAATTAATTTAATAAATTAGTCAAAGCACAATATAAATCCCATTTGCGTTATTTGTGAAATTGAGAAGATTATCAGTGTGTTTTCAGGTTGAGAAAAAGTATAATATCATTGGAAGGTATTTTATTACCTTTGAGAATTGATTTCTCTAGTTGACTAAAGAACTAGATGTGATTGTTCCTTGAATAAATTGGAACATTTTGTAAGTGAATAACCTTACTAAACTAATGTGATCTTATTAGATAAGGTACAATACAAGTCTTGTTTATAACATTATTGAAGTGAGAAATAATCAATCTCGCTGTTGATAATATATGATGATTGTTATGGTTGATGATAGACATTCAAGGGAATAAAAATATGTGTAAATTCATTTATTTCATAGTAATTATATTGTGATAAATTCTCACTATTTTATTGATGAGCAAAAGATCTACGAGATCTAATACACGAGTTTGAAAGGGTTAGAGTCTCATACTACTCGGTGTATAAATGTGAAAATCTATGCACGAGTTTGAAAGGGTTAGAGTCCCATACTACTCGGTGTATAAATGTGAAAACCTATGCACAAGTTTGAAAGGGTTAGAGTCTCATACTACTCGGTGTATAACTGTGAAAATCAATACACGAGTTTGAAAGGGGTTAGAGTCCCATATCACTCACTGTATAAATGTGAAAATCTATGCACGAGTTTGAAAGGGTTAGAGTCTCATACTACTCGGTGTATAAATGTGAAAACCTATGCACAAAGAGTTTGAGGGTTAAATTCCCAAGTCACTCAGTGCAAGTATTTATGGCATATAATACTATAATTATTTAAAATAAATGATAGATTGATTGTATTAGTAAATGTGGTGTTTGTGCTTATGATATTTTCATGTACAGTTGTTTACTCACTGAGTTATGATAAACTCACACTCTCCATGATTATCTTTTCAGATACAGTGGTTGAGGAGAAGAATTTATAGCCTTTAAGGATATACTCCACTTTTGTCTGGTAAACAATTGGTAAGGATTAGGAAACGCTCTGTAATCTAGTAGGTCACCTAGGCTTGGGAGGTTGTATAGTACTGTATAGTGTTTGAAAGTTGAACATTTTCTGAATATGTATACAAAATATCTTTCTTGGAATATTTATGATTCACATAATTATGGATATTAAGAATGTTCACAGAGATTATGGGGTACCACGGAAGTACACCCTAGGTATTTTATGTTTATATCACATGTAAGTTTTAGGATGTGACAGTTACAGAGCAACATACTGTATAACAAAAGAAGGGCCTACCCGACAGCGGGAAGGTCCAAGGTGATCTACTTCTCTAGCGGATGTTCTTCGGCGGCAACCTGATCTGAACAAAAAGTTTGTACAAAGAGTGTGAGCTTTTAAACTCAGTGAGCAAATCAGCCTCGCGTTAATAAAATTCAAATACATCACCAGTCATGCAAGCATATCCGAAGGCTCAAGCTCAACCAATAGACATAGTTAGAAATTACATACAAGAAGACAAAAATTCATCCAATTCAACAAACGTTACTAGTACTCGTCAATGGCAATATATCCCGGAGAGCGCACACAAGCCGGCTCACCAATTTTGTATATTTCTGCCAAGAAGCACAACATCATCCTCTTAGCTAGGGCGCCTCACGGATTTATCACCAATCCGGGCTATATCCCTACTGAGGGAATCGTTGTCTCCACACTCATTGGTCAAGACACCCTTTAAACCGCGTTTTCTGCCTTGCCGTGAGAGGGGGTACTGTACCGCTCAATCACAATCAATAGTACAGTATTTCATATCATAATCAGAAGCACAATATAATATTCATCCTTATAACAGGTATAGTATATAATCATATGATTCAAATTTCACATCATCATGAGATACTTGGTTTGTCTTATCCATACTTCTAGATTAATTATCTCATTATATTCGTCATTCTGAATCCAATTTCCCCCTATGAATCTTGGGAGTGTCCTACGACATACTTTTTATCACCAGTAATGCTAAAACTCTATTAAAACGGGGTCGTTTCACTCACCTGGATTCCGTACGAGTATCACTTCTTTAAGTCGTTACAGATAAGAGTACACAGGTGAATTTCAGTGTTCTGCTACGGAGATTTTCATGAAAGATTAGAGAGAATACGTTAAGATTGTTTTCATACAGATACTGTTCATACGTATGGTTACTATTCATACGTTTACTATTCATACGTATGGGTACTATTCATACCAGAAATAAAGAATACAATCTGTAAATCCCAGGAAAGAGTGGAGGGTCACACTGGACACACTTAAAAACCAGGTCTTTCCTTAGCCAGAACTTTCCTAGACATGTATTCTTTACAGTTTACATTCTATTTCGGTAATCAGAGAATCAAAATAACATATAAACAGCTAACGATAGTTTTTCTGATGTGGAAGATCGGCCAAAGCCGCAACCACAGAGCATACTTAAAAAAATAACTTCTAAAATTTGAAAGACATAGAAAGGGCATAGTATCCTTACCTAAGCAAAAAAAGAAAGGTCCAAAATCTCAGAGGCCTAGCGTCGGAGCAAGAGAAACTTAAAGAGAGAATAAGAGAAGTTGAAGGTGTGAGTTTAGAAGTGAAATGGAAGGACCTATTTATAGCAAAAGTCAAGGGTACTATTTGATACTATGCGCTAATAAAATATTTAATTTACTATTCATGAAAATGACATTTCTAATAATGTAGTTACTGTGCACCTTATGATGTAAAATTTTTCTGTTATTACTATTAGAAACTTAAAGGGAAAACTATCCTTTCACCTTAAACCTTTAAGTTTCTTTTCAATTCAGTCCTTTCAATTTAGTCCCTGAGGGTATTTTTACACATAAAACGTCATTTTCTCCTACAAACTTCTTTCTAGTTTTCTCTTATGACCAAACCACATCTAGTATTTGACATTTTGATTGTATAAATGAACAGTACCATATATGTAAATAGTATTATACAGGTAAATAGTACTGTATACTGAAATAGTAACAGTAGTTTGAAAACACGCATTTATATTTTATTTTTCATGGGTATTACAATAGCGTTTCATAATCTCTGGTTGCATTGACATTAAGAGCCATCACTTTACTTTCTGATTTTCAGCATACCATTTTTCATATGCTTCATCAGATTCTGTAGGTGGTTTTTCCTTCCCTCGAATGTAAAAGAGTTTTTCTCTTTCAGCAATGTGCATTTCCATTAATTGTAACCAAACGTCATAGTTTGATTCACTAAGAATTATGCCAGCATTAAAAACACCCTCAGACTGAACAATTACAGGAATAGATTTGGATCCAGAAGATTCAGTATATTTTTCACTCATTTTTTTTCTTTATTTTTCAATTATTTTCTCTATATGTTTACAATGAGAGAAGGGGGAGATTTATATTACAAAAAGCAAATTCCTACAACTAAGATCATATTGGCACAACGTGGTGGATGCATCATGGAGGTATAGAGAGAGCATATGAACTTTAATCATGAAGGTGGATGCATCATGGAGGTATGGAGAGAGCATATGAACTTTAATCATGAAGGTACAACTCACATGGAGGGTAGGAGAAATTATTTCAACATTTGGGACTGAAACCTGGTGTTAGTAGGATCACAATAAAATGTAAGTCATCGTCAATTATTTTATTGTTGTTTTAAAATAAATTGTAAACATAACATCTTACATTATAATTGAAACATTCAACAAATAGTTGAGTGTACACTAAATATATTTCTATTATTAAAATTATTTCATTATTAAAAGATATTTTATATCCTTTGATATTATCTTATTATGTATACAAACGAGTGTATTGACAAAAATAAGGTATGTATTTAGTATATTTTTTCTATAATATGATGAATAATATAAATTTGCATTACCCAACGTCCTATATACTTAGAATATATATATTTGAAAGACTACTAGGAAAATAGTAACGATACATGGTTATTACTCTATTAAATTCTAGACTTTTTTTCAAATTTCCAAGGAAACAAATTCCTATTTTTTTATGCTTTGTCATGATTGTTAACAAAAGCCCAATCTCTCTCTTTGGTAGGATTATATTTACTAAATTTGTCTTTTAATTATAATTAACTTTATGTTATTATCTCAAGAGTTAAAAGTAAAAAGGAACTAAAGACTTTCATACTTGACAATGATAGAAATCTAATGAAAAAACAATCAATATTGTTGACAAAGAAGTATTTAAAAATCTTTGTTAATGATAACTAAGTTGAATTTCATTTATTCGTAATATTCATATATGCATCTCTATTAATTTTTGTCATTAATTAATTTTTCTTTTATTGCAATTTTAGGATATTGAGATTCAATTTGACATCGATTTTTTTTTAATGATTCATAGCAAAGTTGTGATATATTTTCTACAATGACTTATGATTTTTGTATGTGCATTTATTTTTTTATATTTCATTCATTATTATTATTATTATATATGTATTTCTTTTTCCGAGCTCACCGATTAAGCTTTAGTTAAATATAAAATTATTAACGGTATAAAAATTTAAAACAATCTATCATGTGAAATAAAATAATAGAAATCATAATTTTTTTTTCTTGCTACCATCAAATAACACTACTTTCGCTATTATGAGATCGAGATGTTATTTAAGATATAATTATAACATATTAAATATTCCCATTAAGTTTTGATATCTAAATTATGGAAATATATAAAATGAATGATCAAAATTTTACGGTTAGGATCTTCAATTAATGGTCAAAACTAGAAGGCATAGGGAACGGATGCTTGATATTTTAAATTTTTTAAACTTTTAATCTAAGATTATATATATAATTATTGTGAGTAAGTTAATATTTTAAATTTTTTATATCAGTTTAAGAAGTAAACGTTGAAATGTCTTGATAATAGCACCTAATTAATATTGGTTTGACTTTCTTACGTTCATATCCCTCCTTAAACAACAAATGTTAGATTTTATTTATGACTTCAAATTTATTTGAATGAATTGAAAAAAAGCTAAATACTATTACCCCAATACATTTTAACAATGACACCCAAAAAAATTCAATATTACTAAAAGTTGATCAGCAAGAACTACAACCAATGCAAAACAAAAAATCTCTCGTTTGTATTTTTAATATTTAAATCAATGATAAATAAAATATACAGAGAAAAAATAATTGCTAGAGAGAGAGACTAGATAAGAAGTATTTAATAAATAAATTTATTTGAGTAACTTATAATTTTTTATGAAACGTTAATAACTTTCATATTTTTCTTATGAAGTAACTAATAAGATGGAGGATAGGACAAAGAACAAAAAATAAATAACTACATATATATATATATATATATATAGGAACAAAAAATCTTATCTTATAAAAGAGTTCCATCAAAATACTTAACATTTATTGCCTCCATTTAATGTTATTCCATTTATTTCTCTTCATTTAATGTTTCTTCATTTAATGCTGCTCTTCCATATGTTGACCAGTTCCCACTATTATCCTTCTAACAGTCATCACTTCTCATTGCTGCATTTTGTAATGTCATTCCAAAATTCTTATTGACTTTTCTGTTAGAGTCAAAATGTAAAAATACTAAGGTTAATTGCCTTAGCCTGATCATGAACTAAATTTTTCTTTAATAAAATTCTTTTTAAAGTCATAAATCCGTTTTTTTTTAAATTCAAAAGAAATTTTCAATAAAGAATTTTTCTTTTGTTTTGCACAAGTTAACAGTTGATTTCTTGAAATCTTTCCAGTCGATTGTCTAGTATGCTGAGATCCTGATTTTTGAATATTCTTGGTAAATTTTGTTTGAATGTTCATAAATGTATATAATGGAAGAGTAGCATAGTCACTGCATCAAGCTAAGTTATTGTTACCCAACAAGAGAATGAAATATATAATACATTTAATGATATATTTGGTATACTAACTGCATAGATTCATAACCAAAAATATGAACATCGTCAAAAGAAATAGAAGAAATACAGTTTAAACCTTGATAGATATATTTCTTAATGCTTGTCTTTTTTAATTATTATTTTATGCAAATTAGTCCTTCGAAGTTTGTAAGTGGGTGCATGCCAGTCCTTGTGTTGAATTAAAGTTCATATTTATTTTGTTTTGTGGGGCTAATTTGTATAAAAGGATAAATTTAAAGATTAGAGTGCAATAAGGTATACTGTTTAGGGATTAAATTACATAGTTTCTAAAAGATATATGTGAAGGAAAGGAAAAGAGAAAGTGAGGGACCTCAGCAAAAAGATCTATAACCAGTAAGTGAATCCAGGCAGAGGCCAAACTCATCTCACTGGAGAACATTTTTCCTATGCTGCTTAGCTACACCAACCAAGCCTACAACAATAATACAGTGAAAAAGAAATCTTAAAAATAAAGAATATTGAGGAAGGAAAAGTTAAAATTGAACTACTTAATTAGTCTCTATGATTTTCAAAATTTTGTAATTGGAACTTTGGAGTGTTGAAGAGTTTTAGTTTAGCCTTAATCATTTAATTTTTATTAATGTGTTTTTAAATCTTTTTTCAATTTATTACAAAGAGGCTTGAACTTGAGTTACTGAACTCACAATACTTAATTTCATATCATTTGAATTACAAGCTCAATGATAATGTATCATTAGATTTTATCAAAGTAGTAGTTATGTGACATGTTAGCACTCAGAAAATGCATAATTTGTGTTAAGAACATAGGTAAATAACAAATTATTGGAAAAAATAAATTATTGGAATTAAAAAAATAAATTAAATAATAAATTCCAACAATAAATTATTGGAATAAAAAACTATTGAAAAAATTGCACTTTATTCCATGAATTTTTCTCAATATGTAGAAAATCTCCATCAATTTTAAAACTCAACAAAGATTGTTAATATTTTGTGATGAGAAGCCTGTTGATGAAGAGTGTGAAGAGATATCTAGAGACGCAGAGCTAAGAGGATGACGTTGCAGGAGACGGTCGCTAAGACCACCCCTTGTGAGCTTATCATTGAAGACGCCACGGTCAAAGGGAATAAGAAGAATAGTTTCAGATGAATGTTGATATTTTATGACGTTTAGGTGAAAGTTGATATGGTATTATTTTTGTCATGCCATATGCCAATGAGCTAAATTTGAGCTTACGTGACGTTGATCGTTAATCAAATTAATGATTTTTTAATGGAATAACTAAACCGTACAAATGTAAAAGTTTATAGGAATTTTTTGTTAAGTTTCAAAGTTTATGAGAGTTTTTTGCACATTAAAAAAAGTTCACAAGGGTAAATTGTATTTTTCTGTAAATTATTAAAGGAAACCGACACATATGTAACATATGACACTATTTACATTAAGGTCTCGTTTTGTAGCCCAAAAGTCGCTAGAATGAAAAGCCGTTTTCTAATACTGTTTAAATTTTCTTGTGTAAGCCCAACTATAGACTATGGACATTGAACCTAGAACTCCCACTTCATTCATTTTTCTGATATTTGTTTTCTTCGCTTTTATCAATGAAAAGTCAGTCATGGAAAGGGAAAAGGAGGAGAAATGTCGAATTTACCCTTGCTGTGCTCTCGCATTATGGTCCTCCCGTGCTTTCTGTTTCACACTTTCATTCACACTCTATCTCGGCCATCTCGCACTCGCACACATACGCACATATCTGCAACTGCAAGACTGCAACACCCTTCACGCTTCGGCCTCTCATTGATTTTGCCTTTAATGTCTTTCTTCCTCAGTAGCTACTATTTTGAAATTGCCCTCTCTTCCCACTGCCGTTGTGGTCTCACGTCGTCACAGCATATCACCTTCACTTTTTTTTTTTGGAAACGTCTATCAAAGAGATAAAGAATGAGAGGCAGAGAGTGATCAGCATTGCAATCGAAGCAATCCAAGGTGAAAGTGAGAGGAGTGCGATTGAAGTGTCGAAGTGGTGAGGTAAGGAGGAAGAAGATGATGGGTAAGTTTGAAGAAATAGATAAAAGCCATAGATAGTAGAAGGCGATGATGATGGATAATCTGGCTTTGTGTCACGTCCCAAAATCTGAGCACGTGACCGGCACTGTAATACCCAAGAAAAATAAAATATAAATATTTGTTTATAAACTACTGTTACTATTTCAGTATATGGTACTATTCACCCGTATAATACTATTTACGTATACGATACTGTTCATTTATACAATCGAAATGTCAAGTACTAGATGTGGTTTGGTCATAAGAGAAAACTAGGAAGAAGTTCGTAGGAGAAAATGACGTTTTATGGGTGAAAATACCCTCAAGGACTAAAGTGAAAGGACTGATTTGAAAAGAAACTTAAAGGTTTAAGGTGAAAGGATAGTTTTCCCTTTAAGTTTTCAATAGTAATAACAGAAAAATTTTCCATCGTGAGGTGCACAGTAACTGCATTATTAGAAATGTCATTTTCATGACTAGTAAATTGAATATTTTATTAGCGCATAGTATCAAATAGTACCCTTGACTTTTGCTATAAATAGGCCCTTATATTTCACTTCTAAACTCACACCTTCAACTTCTCTTCTTCTCTCCTTAAGTTTCTCTTACTCCAATGCTAGGCCTCTGAGATTTTGGGCCTTTCCTTTTTGCTTAGGTAACGATACTATGCCCTTTCTATGTCTTTCAAATTCTAGAAGTTATTTTCTTAAGTATGCTCTGTGGTTGCGGCTTTGGCCGATCTTCCACATCAGAAAGACTGTCCTTAGCTGTTTATATGTTATTTTGATTCTCTGATTACCGAAATAGAATGTAAACTGTGAAGAATACATGTCTAGGAAAGTTCTGGCTAAGGAAAGACCTGGTTTTTAAGTGTGTCTAGTGTGACCCTCCACTCTTTCCTGGGAACTTACCTGGTGTACTCTTTTACAGATTGTATTCTCTATTTCTGGTATGAATAGTACCCGTACGTATGAATAGTAACTGTATGAATAGTAACCGTACACATGAATAGTATCCGTACATAAAAATAGTATTCATATGTATAAATAGTGATCATATGTATGAATATTATCTGTATATATAAATAGTATTTATACGTATGAATAGTGACCGTATATATGAATAGTGACCATACATATGAATAGTACCGTATGTATGAACAGTATCAGTATGAAAACAATCCTAACTTGTTTTCTCTAATCTTTCATGAAAATCTCTGTAGCGGAATACTGAAATTCATCTGTATACTCTTGTCTGTAACGACTTAGAGAACCGATATTTGTACGGAATCCAGGTGAGTGAAACGACCCCGTTTTAATAGAGTTTTAGCATTATTGGTGATAAAAAGTATGTCGTAGGACACTCCCAAGATTCATAGGGGGAAATTGGATTCAGAATGACGAATCTAATGAGATAATTAATCCATAAGTATGGATAAAATGAAATAAGTATCTCATGATGATGTGAAATTTGAATCATATAGTTATATACTATACCTGTTATATGGATGAATATTATATTGTATTTCTGATTATGATATGAAATATTGTACTATTGATTGTGATTGAGCGGGACAGTACCCCCTCTCACGGCAAGGCGGAAAACCCGGTTGACAGGGTGTCTTGACCAATGAGTGTGGAGACAACGATTCCCTCAGTAGGGATATAGCCCGGATTGGTGATAAATCCGTGAGGCGCCCTAGCTAAGAGGATGAGGTTGTGCGTCATGGCGAAAATATACATAATTGGTGAGCCGGCCTGTGTGCGCTCTCCGGGATATATTGCCATTGACGAGTACTAGTAACGTTTGTTGAATTGGATGAATTTTTATCTTCTTGTATGTAAAAGGATGATGTTGTGCATCATGGCGGAAATATACATAATTGGTGAGTCGGCCTGTGTGCGCTCTCTGGGATATATTGCCATTGACGAGTACTAGTAACGTTTGTTGAATTGGATGAATTTTTATCTTCTGTCTATTGGTTGAGTATGAGCCTTCGGATATACTTGCATGACTGATAATGTATTTGAATTTTATTAACGCGAGGCCGATTCGTTCATTGAGTTTAAAAGCTCACACTGTTTGTACAACCTTTTTGTTCAGATCAGGTTGCCAGCGAAGAATATCTGCTAGAGGAGTAGATCACTTTGGACCTTCTCGTTGTCGGGTAGACCCCTCTTTTGTTATAGATTATGTTGCTCTGTAATCGTCTAGGACATCTAGTTCAAGGGTTCGACATTTGGCTTGTATGTCAGTATAATAATGTATTTTAAATTGATAATCTATGATTACATGCAAATCATCTCTATGATTTTCAGATAATAAAATTTGATATATTTATCGGAAGGCTTACAGTGATGAGAGATTCATCATTGTGCCGGTCATGTGCCCAGAAAACGGGTCGTGACAAAGTTGGTATCAAAGCAATGGTTGTTAGGTCTCCTAGTGATTACAGAGCAAGGTAACCTTAGTAGGACCTCCTCTATCGTTGTGAACCCGGGCACAACTATAGAGAGACGGCTCTACTGAAGGTCCTGTAGGATGTTTCCATTTCCTTTCCCTCCGAGACTTATAGGAATTATGTTTTTAGTTTTAGACAGATGTGGCTACACTTTTGAACTTAGTAAAGGAAAGGTTATTACTTGTTTGATTCCGTTGCTGTCGGATCAAATATTTATATGGTGGATTTTATAAGCTGAATTCATGATTGAATTTGTGTAGCTATATTATTTTAGGGTACCAGCCAATAAAAGAAACCACTTGCATTAAAAACAAAAAAAAAACTGAAGGATTACATTGCAAAAAAGAAGAAGTTTACTCATGCATGAGTAATCTAAAAGCGAGGTGGTCTTGGATTAGGAGGGTTGTATTGTATCATCACCCATCGACCATTCCGGAGCAAGGGACATAGCAATGTCGCGGAGGGTAGTGTAAATCCCATTCATACAATCAACACTTCTTTATTGTTGATTGCAGAAGCACTGGGTAGACCAATAGAAGAACCTGTCTATTATTGAAGTCATTTCTGCATGATTGCGTTTAGTTAACTTCTCCAGGTCTCCTATCATCTTTTTCAGATTTTTCACCTCCTGCTCTACACAGGCGATTTTGTCCTCCGAGGTATGGCCCATGCTAGTCTCCTCAGCTTCCTCGATCTTCTTCATTTTCTTCTCCTTCTGCTTCTCTGGAGACCCCTCAAAAGGTCTTTTGCCCTTGTCTTTGCCCAGACTTAAGTTTAAGTCGAGCTCTTCTTCCTTAGCCTCTACTGTGAGATCAATGTACTTCCTTGAGGCCATGATTTGAAAAAATTTAGAAATTTTTGTAAGAGTATGAGGCGAGAGGAATACTGGGGGATTGTAGGCTCGGAGATTATTACTCTTTGTGGTGTGGTAACTGAGAACGCTGGGATGGTTTTTATAGAGAAAAATTAGGACTTAGAGACAAAGAAGATATCTTTTCACCGCACCCCTACACGATCAACCTATGAATTTCTGCAAGCTGGAAGCCAGAAGTCTAGGGTAGGCATGCACACCAACAATGCGTCGCATTAATGCCAAAACCACGAAAGTCAGTATTCGGTGGATTTGCGACCGATTTTACTCGGTTTTCCCATTTCTCCCGTTGGCATTTTCCGAAATTCAAAGAAGTTGATAACATAGCCATCAAAGATTGCCTTGGATGCTTTTATGATGAACTGAAATACATTTCTCCGTTTTATTGTGTTGTTCTTAAGAGCCTTCAGTTGAGTATAATATACATAATTGATTGAATCATGTTGTAATTACATGTATGTATGTTATTCATGCATAATGAGTGAAGGCTACGATCAAGGAGAATATGTGATGATCCTACATATACTCATAGAGATGTGAAATCAAAATGACTTGGATAGAATAAAATGTGTAGATGATGATATATCTTCATAGTTACACATACTTACATATAATGCTCTCGTGGGCAAATGAAAGGCAGTGATTTCCTTACATCATGATAATACTTACTGCATGTGACCGTAAGCAGTTAACTTTGTTTTAATATATATATATATTGATATACATATATTATGTATAAATCCAGAATAAAGACACCGATCAGAATCTAAGATAAGGCTAATATGAGACTACCCGATCATAGAGGGACATCGTGATATGGGATTACAGGATAAAACAAGTTAGAGGGAGAAAATCTCATAATAAAGAGCGTAGTTAGTCAAAAGTTTGAGAAAGGTCAAGATTAGCCGAAAATTTTTTGAGGAAATCTTTGACTTATGTTAATTGCATTTACTATTTATCTGCATGTCCGACATTAATTGCTGGCATTGCGACATATGTGATCTGTAAACCTTATAGCGAGCGGCGTATAGGTTGTGGTGGCTTTAGCTCCAGGGGCTTCGGGTTGTCTATAAATCTTGTATGCCCGTTACCCTACTCATCGCACCAAGCAAACCTACTTCTTTCATTACATACCTATTTCTCAATCTCCATTCCTTTCTCATTCGAAGTTATTTCTGAGATCCCTAGAGCAATGGCCGATAATAAGTCTTTCAACTTGAATTTTGAGACTGGCAATGTAGAGCTTGATTTAAATCTAAGTCTCGGAAACAACAAAGGGAAGAGACCTGTAGACAGGTCACCAGAAATAAAGAAGAGAAAGAGGGATGTAATAGAGTTGGAGGATGACAGTACTGCAACATCCTCAGAAAATAAGCTTGCATTCCTGGAGCGTAAGATCGAAAATCTGGAGCGTAAGATAGAGAGCCTGGAATACAAGACAGAGGACCAGAAGCGACTAATAAATCGTCTCTTTGAAAACCAAGAGAAACTGATAAACCGTCGTTTCGGGGAACTAGCTAATCGAGTTGATAGACATTCAATGTTTGCAGCTCAAAATTTTCGTAACCAACAAGCAAGGTGTATTGACTGTATGAACGGAGTAACTTCAGCTCTTCGCCAAATTTCTCAGGCACTTCCTCCAAAAACTCTTTTTAGGCTGCAACGATTAGCTTCCTGCTTAAGGTCTGAAGCACCTTCCTCTTCTAGACCTGGAGCACCTTTTACATTTCAAAAGCCTCCTCGTCCTTAATTTATTTTTCTTTTGTTTGTACCTAAAGCTACATTTGGTGTAAGCTTCACGTATTAAAATTATCTATGTACTAGAAATAAAATTTAAGTTAGTATCTAGATCTTCTTTGTTGAAGTGATTCATTTTACTGAAAGAACTTGAGGAATGAGAAGATATTGGACTTGTTATATTTCATACTTGATTCTAAAGCATAGTATAGTAATATCTTTTTGACTGAGCAGAGTTACTAAAATGATATTTCATTACACTTCTGAGCTATGGAGGAATGCTGAATAAGTATTTTATTAACCTATATATAGAGAACTATGGGTTTGGCCTAAGCATTGAAGGGATACGACTCTATATGAGTCATTGAGGTGAGAGGAATTTCTATATCTATTTATTTTATAATTATGCATGAGGAGTATGTTATTTACTTAACTCATTTTCTGGGATTGTTCTTCCTAGAGAATTATGTAATAATTTTACGTGATTTTTCCTTTTATATGACGCCATCAGCTGAGAGTGTTGCCTTAAGGTAGAAGGATCGCCTTCGGGCAAGAGTATTACCTATGACCAAAATGATGCCTTCGGGTAGGGTACTTGTATTCGTAAAAGTTATAAGCTATGTGTATGGTAGCTTGTGTTCTGATATTCAGTATGAACTAGAAAGACCATGTGTCACTTTTGAGAAGACACCTATTTGAGGTTTTACATAGAGACAGAGTTCGTCTCTGATCAGATGGTTTAAGTTTGGTAAAGGTTATGAGGATGAGACACTTTATGGTACAAAAGATTGTGGAAAAAAATCAAACTGATGAGGAAGAGAATGTTTACCGTTTAGAAAAGGAAAGTCCTATGCAAATTATTGATAATGCGGTCTAGAGTTCACAGTCGATAGTATAGTGTTCTTGTAAATCTTACCAAGGATGTGAAGAGGTTTGAAAAGAAAGAGATACAAAGGATGAGATATAGACGAAGTAATCACACTTATTTCAGTCTTGAGATGAGTTTTGAATTCGGGGGACCGAATTCTCTTAAGGGGGTGATAATGTAATACCCAAGAAAAATAAAATATAAATATTTGTTTATAAACTACTGTTACTATTTCAGTATATGGTACTATTCACCCGTATAATACTATTTATGTATACGATACTGTTCATTTATACAATCGAAATGTCAAGTACTAGATGTGGTTTGGTCATAAGAGAAAACTAGGAAGAAGTTCGTAGGAGAAAATGACGTTTTATGGGTGAAAATACCCTCAGGGACTAAAGTGAAAGGACTGATTTGAAAAGAAACTTAAAGGTTTAAGATGAAAGGATAGTTTTTCTTTTAAGTTTTCAATAGTAATAACATTTTCCGTGAGGTACACAGTAACTACATTATTAGAAATGTCATTTTCATGAATAGTAAATTGAATATTTTATTAATGCATAGTATCAAATAGTACCCTTGACTTTTGCTATAAATAGGCCCTTATATTTCACTTCTAAACTCACACCTTCAACTTCTCTTCTTCTCTTCTTAAGTTTCTCTTACTCCAATGCTAGGCCTCTGAGATTTTGGGCCTTTCCTTTTTGCTTAGGTAAGGATACTATTCCCTTTCTATGTCTTTCAAATTCTAAAAGTTATTTTCTTAAGTATGCTCTGTGGTTGCGGCTTTGGCCGATCTTCCACATCAGAAAGACTGTCCTTAGCTGTTTATATGTTATTTTGATTCTCTGATTACCGAAATAGAATGTAAACTGTGAAGAATACATGTCTAGGAAAGTTATGGCTAAGGAAAGACCTGGTTTTTAAGTGTGTCCAGTGTGACCCTCCACTCTTTCCTGGGAACTTACCTGGTGTACTCTTTTACAGATTGTATTCTCTATTTCTGGTATGAATAGTACCCGTACGTATGAATAGTAACTGTATGAATAGTAACCGTACACATGAATAGTATCCGTACATAAAAATAATATTTATATGTATAAATAGTGATCATATGTACGAATATTATCTGTATATATAAATAGTATCTGTACGTATGAATAGTAACTGTATATATGAATAGTGACCATACATATGAATAGTACCATATGTATGAACAGTATCAGTATAAAAACAATCCTAACTTGTTTTCTCTAATCTTTCATGAAAATCTCTGTAGCAGAATACTGAAATTCATCTGTGTACTCTTGTCTGTAACGACTTAGAGAACCGATATTTGTACGGAATCCAGGTGAGTGAAACGACCCCGTTTTAATAGAGTTTTAGCATTATTGGTGATAAAAAGTATGTCGTAGGACACTTCCAAGATTTATAGGGGGAAATTGGATTCAGAATAACGAATCTAATGAGATAATTAATCCATAAGTATGGATAAAATGAAATAAGTATCTCATGATGATGTGAAATTTGAATCATATAGTTATATACTATACCTGTTATATGGATGAATATTATATTGTATTTCTGATTATGATATGAAATATTGTACTATTGATTGTGATTGAGCGGGACAGTACCCCCTCTCACGGCAAGGCGGAAAACCCGGTTGACAGGGTGTCTTGACCAATGAGTGTGGAGACAACGATTCCCTCAGTAGGGATATAGCCCAGATTGGTGATAAATCCGTGAGGCGCCCTAGCTAAGAGGATGAGGTTGTGCGTCATGGCGGAAATATACATAATTGGTGAGCCGGCCTGTGTGCGCTCTCCGGGATATATTGCCATTGACGAGTACTAGTAACGTTTGTTGAATTGGATGAATTTTTATCTTCTTGTATGTAAAAGGATGATGTTGTGCGTCATGGCGGAAATATACATAATTGGTGAGCCGGCCTGTGTGCGCTCTCTGGGATATATTGCCATTGACGAGTACTAGTAACATTTGTTGAATTGGATGAATTTTTATCTTCTGTCTATTGGTTGAGTATGAGCCTTCGGATATACTTGCATGACTGGTAATGTATTTGAATTTTATTAACGCGAGGCCGATTCGTTCATTGAGTTTAAAAGCTCACACTGTTTGTACAACCTTTTTGTTCAGATCAGGTTGCCAGCGAAGAATATCTGCTAGAGGAGTAGATCACTTTGTACCTTCCCATTGTCGGGTAGACCCCTCTTTTGTTATAGATTATGTTGCTCTGTAATCGTCTAGGACATCTAGTTCAGGGGTTCGACATTTGGCTTGTATGTCAGTATAATAATGTATTTTAAATTGATAATCTATGATTACATGCAAATCATCTCTATGATTTTCAGATAAGAAAATTTGATATATTTATCGGAAGGCTTACAGTGATGAGAGATTCATCATTGTGCCGGTCATGTGCCCAGAAAACGGGTTGTGACAGGCACGGAAAGTGAATTTCATTTCACCTCCGTAAGCCTATCTTTCTCTTAAAAATCATACAATTCTTTTTCATGCAACCAAACCGAGTCCTCTATACATACTACAATTATTCACATTACATCACTGAATGAACCTACCCGATTACAGAGATTTATAGATTTATACAACTTAGAATAAGACTTAACTATTATACCTTTATCCTGAACAAATGAAAGGTAATCATGGACTAAGGATCCATAATTCCTTGTACCGCTATTTACCTTCAGCTATCAACTCTGAAAAAAAATGTCAATAAGAGGGGTATGAGCAAACCACGTACCCAGTGAGTAGACAACACAACACTATGACAAAAAAAATATCATGCATCATAATGATAACATGTAGCAATCATACGTAAATCGATCATCATATAATATAATATTATTCATAATACCTCACAACAATATCCAAGTAAATCAAATACATTTCAAATAATTCACAACAGCAATCAGTGAAATCAATTTCACACACATTTCCCGTACCAACCGGGTCGTCCAAAATACCTCTGAATCGTTGCCCGCGACCCCCGCCGCATCCACCCTTATCGCTCCATTTATATTCTCCACCTTTATAACTTCACATAAATTTCTCCATGGGGTGCACCACCATGCCTTTCATTTCTAGTCAAACACAATCACAATCACAACCAAGAACATGCTCAATCATAATCTTGAGCCACACACACAACTCAGTCATTTACAATTCAAGTCGCAACATAATCAATATGGTTTCAGCAACATAGCATGTATACAACATAATCCATAATATAGAACAATTATTCAACAATAACATACTTCAACTATCCGCATATGAACGAACTCAACAATCAAAGTATGATATATTTCAACTCAGTTCACATGCTATTGACAAACCATCATATAATCTCAATTCATGAGAAAATAAGAAAATATAATTATATACATTACCAGACACGTTCCACAATTGTTTATGCCTCATCGTTCCACATCATCCTCTTCAAACTTGGATATACAACATATTTTCACTATGATGCAAAAAGTCAATAACAGATATTTAATCATAGCAAGTATTAACCCACTCACCTTAATTCCTAGCTAAGTTGTACTCTTCAATTTGGAGAAAGATGCCAAAAACCTTATAAGAGGCCTAGAAAATAAACTACAAAAGAAAAAAAAACACCATTTTAGAATTTAACGCACCAAGCACTCAACATTGTTCTGTTTTTCTGCTAAATTCTGTACTAAACTTTACAAAATTGCTGGTACTAATTCATAGCTCTAAAATTCATGATACTTGACATATATCTTTATTCATGTGTTAATATGATAGGATAACAATTTCAGCCCAAAAATCCACCATTTGGCCCTTCAAATCATCACTTTAGTACCATTACATCAGAACTGCTTACTTCTGCTATAGGTTCTGCGTTTTTGTTTGAAAGACCATCCTAACCATATCCAAATGCAAATAAAATTTTGTATATCATTGGTTTCATGTCTTAGCTAAATACCATAAAAACTTCAGATCAAAAAGAGATGTTTAGCTACCAAGACCAAACCAATTTCCTAAATTGCCCAAACTTTACTCTACACTGAACAAGTGCTGTTTCCATGCCTATTTGACCAAGCAAATCAATTTTAATGACCATGAAACTTTCCAGATCACACTGCCACTATATTAAGAATTTCTCACAAAATTTTCATGATTTTAGGAGTTGATTTAGTTATCCAAAACTCACAAAAACGGCAGCATGCCATAACAGTCTCATTTTTTATATTCATCAAACTTCAGCTACTGTTTTTGGTGCATTAGGGATACCAAATCAACCTAGAAAATTCCAAAATAATTTGGACACACTCTTGGACACCATTTCAACTAGGATACCAAATTTCAAGATCATCTGAGCAAATTTCATACCACAAACAGTCAAAAACATTAACAGCAGTAAGTGACAACAAACATGATTCAATTTCCACTATCCTTTTCTTCTTATTTTTCTTTCTGCTAAAACTTCTGTTATAGACCTTCACCCAACTTCAACACATCCTCTGTCAACCCAAGACACAAATTAAAAGAAAGAGAACTGAACTCCTCTTGGCACACGTGCTATAGCATGAAAAAGAAAGAAAATCCTAGACAAAACCAATTTCTATTCGCCCTTACCCCTTGCTAGATGGTTTCGCTGTCGAGACCTACTGCTCCAGCACCTTTCATGGTGAAGAACCACCGCAACCAGCGACATCGGCAGGGTTTTCTGCAGCAAAAAGGAGAAGGATGGTTCACGATTTTTGCTGCAAGTGCTGTCATATACTTTCCATCATGTTGCTGCATGTGCTTTGGTCTTCCATTATTTGCTGCATTGTATTCTCTACTGGCCGAAAGCGTAAGGGACCACTTGATAAGATTTTTCTGCTGCAAAGTGCTATCCTTTGGCCGAAAGTGTGGGTAGCTAAATGTGTAAAGAAACATCATCCAATAATTATTGCCCACTATCAATTATCTAGCTAATGGCCGAAAATGTGGGGGCTTGTGGATGTATTGCAATCCTTTTTTTCTTAGTTAATTTTAAAGTTCCACTACACCACTAAAAAAAATATCTGGGATATTACACTTTGTGAGAAGAAGTGGGTGACCATTTTATGCTAGGCGGTCGACTGGCTTATGCCAGACGGTTGACTGATCGAGATGGTCTATTTTCCACTTAAGAGCAATACAGTAAATTATATTTTTATTTATTTCTTATTTCCTTTTAAATAATATAATAATCTCATTTTCTTCATCTCTTTCCCACTTCATACTAAATAAGTTTTTTTTTTCTTTTCCTTTTTTCATTCTATTTTCCTTTCCATTTTCTCACTTCCTTTCCATTCATACTATTTCTTGAAACGAGCCATAAGTGGCTTATTTGAATTGGCATGAATAATGACTATTTTAATTTTATCCAGGATATCTCTCATCTAATAGAGCAAAAGATAAATTTTTTTTTTTAGGCTTATTGAGCATAAAAGGTAGAGGTTTCCTCAAATCGCACCACACATGTTTAACCATGCTAATAGAATTTAAGGACAAAGATTAAATTAAAAAATTGAAAGCTATAAAGATCTCATTAAAAAATTTTAAAACTTCAAGAATGAACAAGAATGAAATCAAAGTGATTAAGTGAAATTTTAAAAAATCAATACAATATTAAATCAAATTGCATTGATGAATACCCACTTGAGGGAGCAAGTATTTACTTGCAAAAATCAGATGGATTATCTCAGGGTCCAAGAAAGGTACAATAGATATGCATATAAAATGCCAGGCAAAAACATATGGTATGCTACTTTCCATTGATTTTTCTGTGTGCACTTGAAATTTGGAAGATGAATCTGGTGCTGCAACTGTGAAATCAAAACCCAATTATTTGTATATAACCAGCTTATCGAAATTATAGGATTCACCAAACCAATAAATTTGTATTTTGCTATAAAACCTTTGTCGTTGTTGATTTTAACAGACACAGATATTTATTTGTCTGTTAACAACTCTGAATATGCATAATTTCTTCTAATAAAAAAATAAAGAGAAGTTTTAAAATAAAATTTACTCATTAGTGGATTTTGTTACCTAGATTAAGTGGTTAAAGTAAGTTGAAATTAATGATACAAAATCAAAATACAAACTAGAACATGACTGACTGTTACAGAATTTAAAATTAAAATTTTAAATTATAAAGATTTAGGTTATGTTTGATAAAAATAATTAATAAGCTAGTTAAAAGTTTAGAAGTTAATTTTTGGTTGAAAGCTAAAAGTTATTAAGCTAACTTATTGAATTAGAAATGTTTAGTAAAAGTAGTTATTGAATTAGCTAATAAATATAAAATGACCAAAAAAAAAGATATAATTATATGATATTTTATGTAAATTTTATTTTTAAAAAAAAATATATTATTTAATATAAATAATTTCACTTTATCACATTTCTATATTTTCTAACTTCATATTCAATAAATATAATAAATTTAAATATAAAAACTTTTGTAATTTTTTAAAAATAAATATAAAATTTTCAACTTTAAATATAATATAATTAGTTTTGAAAGAAAAAAAATCCCAATTTTTTCTTAAACTCCCTCAGTCAATACCGTTCATCTCCTTAAACTCTCTTCCAAATTTTATAAATAATATATTTGACTCTGAATAAAAAATCCCAATTTTTTCATCCCCTTCCAGATTCCTCAATACCTTTCATCCCTTTCAAAATCAAAAAGCTAGTCACAATCAAAACTACAGCATATATGCACATGCTTCCTTCTCTCGTACACGTCTCTTTCTTTGTAAATATCCCAAAACTCCATTCTACTCCCTCACAAGTCACACCTAACTCTTCAACGTTCACACTTCACACCTTCCAATCACACGCTTTCTAATTTCATTCATCCAATCGAAAGCTATTAGAATTTTGCACCTCCATTTTACACACACCCAGACGACAAAAATTGCTTATTCTCGATGGAGATTGGTCCTGTCCCATTTCTTAACCGAGAGGATTGTTCACACTTCTGTAACTTGTTCCCAGACATGGATTTGATGCTAATTTGAATTTAGGTGTGAATGGTAATGCCAGGAAAAAGGGCAGAAGGGACGACAGATAAGGAAACAATGGTGGTGAAAATGGCAATGCTTGTGGCAATTTGAAGAAGAATGCGTTGGGAGGTATAGAGACTTTTCTTGATTTTGTTGAACCAAAAAGAGAAACAGGAGGAAGAGAAGGGATACGACTCACCTCCACGGCATTAGGGCGCTGGAAAGGTCTTGCGTGTGACGTGATGTGTAGGGAACGGTTTTTTTCTTTTTTTTTTGCAAAGTCTCTGGCACAACCTCCTCAACTTTAATATTAGGCTAAAATGCACTTTACCTCCTTAAACTTTGTTCTATGTGTAAAAAACTTCTCTAAACTTTTAAACTCAACAAAAAACTCCCCTCAACTTTTATTTTGTGCCAAAAACCCCATATAGTTAGTTGACCGTCAGTTGACCGTTAACTAATACTACGTCATCAGTATATTAGATACTTCAAATATCACGTCAAACAGTTTTTACACCTTAAATGCTGATAATGACGATTTCGCAGTACTGACATGGCAAGTGAACTGTAAAAAAATGTCTGACATAGCATTTGAGGTGTCTAGTATATTGATAAAGTGATATTTAGTTAACGGTCAACTAACGGTCAACTAACTGTAGGGGGTTTTTGGCACAAAATGAAAGTTAAGGGGAGTTTTTTGTTGAGTTTGAAAGTTTAGGGAAGGTTTTTACACATAGAGTAAAGTTTAGGAGGGTAAAATGCATTTTAGCCTTAATATTATTGTAAATCTTAATCTAAACTCTAATATTTAATTAAATAAATGTTATTGTAAACTATAAATTCTAAACTTTAAATCATAATATTTAATTAAATAAATTATAATAAATTAAATTAAATATTATTGTAAATTTTAAATTCAAAACTATAAATCTTAATATTTAATTAAATAAATTATAATAAATTAAGTTAAATATTATTGTAAACTCTAAATCATAAATATCATAATATAAAATATATTTTTAATTTAATATATCTCCTAGGATTAAATAATTATTAAAAAAAAAATTTGAGGTGTCCTGCCTACAATCCTTATTAAAAAACAAGAGGATAGGAAAAAGTCTCATAGAATAGAGTAGGAAAAAGTCTATAAAAAGTTTGATATCTTAAAAGCATATTTAGTATTAGTTCTTAAAGAATTCTTAAACTTAAGAATCGATTTTTATTATAGTTAACCACTGGAGTTCGTCATACTTTTTGTCACGCATAAAAATTGATTTTTATACAAAAATAATTAATTTATAATAAATATTAATAAAGAATAATAAATGTTAGAATAGTTGAGAGTTACTTATGGGACCTATTTGTGAGTTGTTAAAAAGTTTATCAATAGAGTGGAGAGTTGATTAAGCTAATATAATATTGTGAGACCTACAATAAAAAATTCAATTGAAATTTACAATTGGATATGCTCTAAGAGGTTAAATATTTTTATTTTTAAATTATCTTAAAATTTATGTGTATGATAATAAAAAATAATTTATATAAATTTTAAAATGATATAAGAATAGAAACATTTAACTTTTTTTTTGAGGTTAACTTTTTTACAAACTTATCCTACAAAGTATGAAAGATCTTGGATGTCATGGAAAGGGTTAAGAGAGTCATGAGACTGTCGGTGACAACAATTCTCTTTTTTGGGTTAAATACCTTGAATCCTCCCACACTTCATAATCTTACTGTATCTTTATTCTAGACCATGTGGCTCAATTATTTTGAGATAAATTATACTAACTTTTCATAAAATTTACTTAAATTATATTTAATATGTTTTAGATTTAAATATTACAATTAACTGTTTTTAAATATTTGTTATCGTTAAATATTTTTTTTTGAAAAATGTGTTTCTTTAAACAATAAAATTATTCATATTTTTTACCATCATATTAAAATAAAATTATAATTTCATATTAAATATTAATATTTATTTAACTGTTTTTATTATCCATTAAAAATGAAATGAAATTACAGTCTTGTTTAATCCATTTGACACATATGGCATGTTTAGTACATTGTTAAGAATATGATAAATGTAATTATTTTATTATTTAATTGTTTAAATTGTCCAAATTAATTTTTTTCCTTTTTATGTTAAGATATTTTAATAAAGTTACATTAAAAAATAAAATATGTAGATAATAAATTATTCTTGTAACATATATTAGAATTAGACAATAAATTTGTGCGGACCTTGTGGAAAACTAAATAAATAAAAAATTGACAAAAATATTTTTATATTTTTAACGTTTACACTTAATTTTAATTTTTTGTTTAATTTTTTTATCAGTTATGTCTTATATATTTTATTTTTGTTTTAAATCTACTAGAATTATTAATATCGTCTATTCTACTAACGAAAAATGTTGTCTGAGTAGTTACTAAAAAAAGTATATTTGAAACCAAAAAATAAAATATGTAAGATATAACTGAAGTAAAAAAAAAGTTAGAGATATAAAAAATGGTAGATTTAAGTCATACATATTTTATTTTTGTTTTAAATATATTTTTTTACTAATATCGTCTATTTCACTAATCAAAAATTTTGACCAAACAGTTAATAAAAATAGTATATTTGAAATTAAAATAAAATATATATAAGATATATTGACTCAAAAAAAATAGAGATGATAGGTTTGAGTGTTACATATTTTATTTTTGTTTTAAATATGTATCTTTTAATAACAATTCAAATAATATTTTTGGTCAATAGAATATATGACATTAATAAAAAAATAAATTTAAAATAAAAATAAAACGTATAAAATGAAAATATTAAAAAAAGGTTATGAATGAAAAAAACTATTTTTGTCACTATAAATTACCCTTATTAATTTGATGTGACCATGTGGACATGAAAGGCAGAAAATATATTCAAAAACAAAAAGGGAAAGAAGTAAAGGTAATATAAAGTTGCGTATAGTCACATCGTTAGCCCGCGGAGGAGGGTCATCGGATACCAAATGCAAGTCTTTTTTCCTTATTCCTCGCCTTACGTGATGACGATATTTATACTTTGTCTCAACTTATTTAGAGATAAACAGTGAAAACGAGTTAACTTTATAAATAAGTTTGTAAGGTTTATTATTATTATTTTTTTGGTTAAACATCTAACAATATACATAGATTAACAATTTTTTCTTAAGAAATACCTATTTATGATTATTAAAAACTAATTATAAATGCTTAAAATCATTGTTATCAGAATTAAACCTACTGGTTTGGCCAGAAATTAGTCTATGATAACTTTTAAAACTAGTAAATGATCGAGTTAGTTGAGAATCAGTTGAACCGGGTAAAAAAAGATTTTAAAGGAATCGATTGAATCAGTTCACTTTTTTTTTTTTTAATTTTACAAATTTTATAATTAGGTATTAAAAAATTAATATTACAAATAATTTAATTTTAGTTAAGATGACAATATATTGATATTTTATTGATTTTACATTAATGAATATTATATTAATTAATAATATTTCTTTATTATATGGTAAATTTTTGTTATAAACTTTTGGTTGTAGCTGTTATTTTTGTGTAATATGATATCAAATCTTATTTTTGATTAAATTTTTAAATTTATATTTGAAGTCTTGAATTATGTATATTATTTTTTTAATATTTTAAAATAAATCGATTTAATCATTATCTGATCATTGATTTTTAAATCGGTGTCTATAATGACCAATCAATTTTTATAACCTTGCTTAAAATTTGTCACTTTCTTAAGAAATTTAAGCTAAACCTTTGCGAGTAGACAAATTTATTATTTGTTTGAATTTTAATTAAATTACATTTGATTTTTTTTGTTTCAAGTATTATATCAATTTTTTTTATATTATGATATATATTATAAAGATTTTTTCTTATTGAGAGGAAATGAAGAAAAATTTTATGAAATTAATATCTAATTCTTAATAATTGAGATGAAGTATCAAACTAAAACAATTACTACTTCGATATTATGCTCCTGTATAAATTAGAACGCTCTTCTCTTAAATATAAAATCATGTGAGACATAGAGAGTTTATTTGAGACCATAATCCAAATATAATAATATTAAAAAATATAAAAAAACCTTGTCAAGAAAATTGCGAAGAAAATATAAAAGAAAATCAAATTAAAATTATAGTACACATATATTTATGTGATTTAGTTAATGTAATTTATATTTATAAATAGAGATAAATTTCTTATTCCTTTAGACGAAACTGTTACATGTCAAACATAATATAACTACAGAACTGTATACAACATATACATGACATAATTGATTTAAATCGTCCCAAAAAACATATTAAACTGGTACTTCAAACCATGAGGGGCAAAGCCTCCCACACCCCCAAATAAGGTTAATGTCGCTCACTTACGAGTTTAGGCCTATCGACTTTTACTTTACTTACACTACAAAGTTTTAATTTTTTTTTTTAGATCATGTTCATAAAATTTTAAATCGAATCCTAATAAGATTCACCAAAAATTTCAAGGCAATCAAAAAACTAAATCATATATTGTTTTCTTATAAATTTAAAAATGGAATAATTGAAATATATATATATATATAATTTAATTTTAAGACCAAAATCTACATTTTTTTCTTTGTTTATTTTTTGTCAAACAAAAATAAATACTAAAATATTTGAAAGAAAATTAGTTTTCAGCTTCAATGGGTTGCTTACACACCTGACCGCTTTATAATTACTGTAATTCTTTTTTCTCTCCAATTATAGTGAATACCTATACAGCAATATTCCCAATTTGTTATATTTTTTAATTTTTTAAATGACCGTTTTTCTTTCTTTCTGAATTCTTAGTAAGTACTATCTCCCCATCTCTCGATTTTTTCGATGGTTTTATAGGGTTTCAATTATTTATTTACTTTTACCCCTAGAGTATCTCCGATTGGTTTTGGCAGATATTTTCAAATTCGTATTTGTTCTGGGGTTGATTTGGTAGGTTTTCCTATTCAGGGTTAGGGTTTTGAGTGTACTAATTAAGGGTTTGGTTGCATGCGAATTGGGCAGTCTCATCTTTGGTATCTGGTTAAAATGGTTCTTTTGCAGATGGCAATGAGGACATTTGTTATGGAAAATAAAGCTTAAATTTCTGGGCTGCTCAGAGATAGTTGATTCTGGTCGTATTTTTTTGGCTTCACAGTACATCGAATTAGTGCGACATTTACTTTACACGAATTGAACAAGCTGACATGCTGCGATGAAGTACTCAGAGCAACATTCTTAATTGGAGGCCGCATGTACAGTTCGAGTATGGATCCTGCGGGGGACGCAGGTGGTGTTGCGGGAACGGGCCCTATCCCCATGCGATTTGTGTGGCCATATGGGGGAAGAATTGTGTATCTTAGTGGTTCTTTCACACAGTGCGTCTATAGTCAATTACTACTAAATTTATTTGCTATCCATTTTCTCCATCTTTTTTATTCAGTTGGTCAAAATGCTGTAGTTTAGACTAATTTTGAAGCTATTCGTTTGATTGATGTTAGTTTGATCATGCCTTTTTATTTATTGTTTTTTAAAGGTGGTCTGAGCTTCTACTTATGTCGCCAGTTGAGGGTTGCCCAACTGTATTTCAAGTTATTCATAGCTTGAACCCTGGTTATCATCAGGTCAGTTCTTTTATAGCACTGGAATTAAATAGAAGCGCGGTTATTCATTTGGCACATAGTCTGCACTCAATATAAATATCCATATGAAGTTGGGGGGGAAACTCTCTCTCTACAATGGTTTTATAAATTATTTGGTTCTGTTATAAGATGATGAGTCATTAAAAGTTTCATATTCTTGGTAATTTATATGGTTATATTTTTGGATTTCATAATTTTTATGGGAAATCATTTCAAAAGATGTTGCTGTGGCATTTCATCTGTTGTTGATGAAAAGAACATATTTTTTTCGATCTAGCTTGTCAAAGAAAAGTAAATTAAGTAGCTTATCAGTTGGCTTGAAGTGATCTGCTTTTGTTGATGCTATTTGGTTATGGTATGTTCCTTAGTCTGATGTTCTTTCATTGATTACTTTAAAATGAAAGTTAACAAACAAAAAAAAAAGGACATTTCATTATCAACGGCATTCAGTTCCACCAGCACTTAAGGGTCCTGCAAGGTTGCAAGGGCCTGGATTCTTTTGGGGGGGGGGGGGGGGGGAAGAAGGCCTGAGGCCTGGGGTAGTGAGCTCCATATTAGTACTGACTAAGTAAGTGGTAATTCAGGGCATAATTTAAAGTCTAGATTACGAAAATAATTGTATTATGTTGATTGAGATTATTTTCAGGGGCTTATGTTTTTCTTAAACTTAACTTTTAAGATTTTTTATTTCAATTATTGTTGTTTAAGCAGCGAAACTGCTACTCAGTGTCTGAGATTGGAAGTATCTAAATTTGAATGTGGGTTTACAAAATTAAAAAGACGCTATCCTGAGAAAATATTTGGCCTTTATTTGACTGAAATAATTATTTGAATGCAGTACAAGTTTTTAGTTGATGGAGAATGGCGACATGATGTGCATCAACCTTTTGTACCTGGAGAATATGGGATAGTTAACACTATATTCTTGGTTACTGATCCTAACAACATGCCTGTTTTAAATCCAGACGTCACTTCTGGATCTAGCATGGATGTGGATAACGAGGCTTTTCGGCTTGTGGTAAGAGTTCTCCATACTTTCAAATTCCTATTTTTATGATTAAGATGGCTGCTGTGTGTATGGCTCTATGCTGGCTTTTGGTTATGTCTACTAAAATGACAAAGAAAAATGTTAATACTGTATGTCTGGAGTTTATTAGTAACTCATGTGACCTGTATTGTTAAAGCCTATGAAGCCAGTATTTAATAGAATATGTTGCTGACTTAATATATGGGTTCAGTTAACAGATGGAACGTTGTCTGAGGTATTGCCAAGAATCTCAGATGCTTATGTACAGACCTCCCGTCAGCGTATTTCTGCATTCTTGTCTACGCACACAGCTTGCGAGTTACTTCCTGAGTCAGGCAAGGTTTGGATGTCCTATAGTTGACCTTTATATTGAGCATTAAATTTTGCTGTTCTCAAACATTATGCCACTAATTATGTTAGTAACTATTCTATTGACACCTGGTAATAGGTTATTGCCATGGATTCTGATCTGCCAGTGAAACATGCATTTCATATATTGCATGAGCAGGTATTTCTGAGACTAGGATTTGCTTGGAGGCAACAGTATTTGCTAAAACTGTGTTAGATTATTGTCATGTCAATTGGCCTTTAATGTGATAAAGATGTGAGAAACAATCAATCTGCTTTTTGAATCTTCTAGCTTTGGTAATAATAATGTCTTTGCTTTCTCCCTCATATGCCTATCTTCTGATTTCTAGCATCCCTGTGCATTTATGTTGCTGATTAGAAGCTTGCTTACGTATCTTTTCTGAATTGGGCAATTTTCAGGGAATATCTATGGCTCCTCTTTGGGACTTCTGCAAGGGGCAATTTGTTGGCATTCTTAGTGCTTCGGATTTTATTTTAATTTTACGAGAGGTCTGTGAATTTAATATTAGTAGCTCTTTATATAGGCAAGTTTTCTGAAATTCTAATGCATCTCTTATCCATTCCAAGGAAAAAGTTTTTTTGCTATTAACGTTGTTCTATGGTAGCTGGATGTAAGATTTCTAGGTCATGAAGGTGGGCTTTCAAATATGTCAGAAAAAGATAGGATGGGGTTATTTTTTAATTTTTATTGTAAGAAGAATGAAGTGTGCTGGTTACTTTTGAAGTGTTGATATGGAGAGTTACTGGAAAATTTATCTTCTGTGTGCCAGTGCCTCTTATATTTTCTGATGCTTGTTAACATGCTATTGTCCTATTCACAGCTGAAGAATCGTGGATCCAATCTGACAGAAGAAGAGCTTGAAACACATACCATATCTGCTTGGAAACAAGGAAAATTGTATCTAAACAGGCAACAAAATGAACATAGAACAACATCATCGAGACATTTTATCCATGTAAGTGTTATAGGTGGCTTTGTACAGCCTTTATCATGGCTTACTGCTTATGTATTTTACAACTTTCAGCTTTTGATTAGATGTGAAATTAGTAACCTGTATGCGATGCTTTGCTAAAGTAAGCATAGACTTTTACTTGTCTATGATATCTATAAATAACATTAAACCATTGAATAAGATAAACTTTTGAACATTGAAACATCTTAAAAATATGAAATTGAGATTTTTTTTTAATTGAAACTAGGATTGAAATAATATAATTTGATTTTTGAAGGAAGAATAATATATCCAGGTCAGACCAGGCCTAGGCCTGTTTTTGATTCAAGGCCTGAATAAAATTTGGCAAGCCAGGAAAGCCCAAATTAAATTCGTTACAATTTTTTTAATCTTGGGTGGCGGCTTGGGCCATGATCAAGTCTTGTTTAGACCAGGTTGAATTGCCCAAGGTACTTGGCCAGCCACACTCACTCACCTCAGTCTGCTTTTCTTCGTGCTTTTTTTTTTTTGGTGTCTATGTTAGCCTTTTCAATGTGTTTTTTGGCATTTTTCGATGACTGTGCATCATTCTGGCCACTGTGCAGGCCATCGTTTACCCCTATTCAACCTACATGGTGGTTTTTCATTTCTGATCTTTTCTATTCATGCCTTTTAGAGAAAGTATACGAGAGGGAAAGACACTTAGGAGAAAGAGAAAAAGACAATTCTGTATATTGTACTGAAAAGACTCCAGAACCCTCTTATAGGGATGCCCAGACCAATAACAACCAAACAACAACTATAAAAACAGAAACAACCGCTTAACAGAAACAAGAAAACAAGAAACTAAAAACAGAAAACCAAGAACACAACTAATTATTTAACTTCCCCCCTCAAACGAGGAGGAGAAACACTAAGACCGAGTTTGCTGCAGAGAACTCCAAATCTTGATCCAGCAATGGGCTTCGTAAACACATTAGCAGGTTGTTCAGAGCTGGGCACATAACCAATAGAAACTTCCTTAGCTAGTACTTTATCCCTAACAAAATGTAAATCAATCTCAACATGCTTTGTCCTAGCATGCAATACAGGATTAGTGGCAATAGCTTTAGCACTTAAATTATCACACCACATCATAGGCACCCCAGAGATGGGACACTTTAGTTCACCCAGCAAAGACTTCAACCACACCACTTCACTAGTTAATGAGGCTACAGCCCTGTACTCAGCTTCAGCACTTGATCTTGAGACAACACTTTGTTTCTTGCTAGACCAAGAAACCAAAGACTCACCCAAGAACACACAATAACCTCCAACCGACCTTCTATCCATATATCATTTGCCCAGTTAGCATCTGAAAAACCAGTGAGAGACAAGTCAATAGAGGGCTTGATGTGATGACACAAGTCGGTTGTACCCTTGAGATACCTTAGAGCACGTTTTGCTTTCAACAAATCAACAGTTGAGGGGGTACTCAAATGCTGACTCAACTGATTTGTAGTGAAGGAAATATCTGGCCTTGTGCAGGTAAGATATTGCAGACCTCCAACCAAGCTCCGGTAAAGAGAAGGGTTCTCCAAAGGCTCTTCTTTTACCTTAGTGTAGTGCTTCCCGAGAGTGAGAGGGGTAGAACAAGGTGTGCACTTCTTCATATTAAACTTTTCTACTAACTCATTGATATATCTCCTTTGACTGAGAAAGATACCTCTGTCATTCCTCAAGACCTCAATTCCCAAAAAGAAATGTACTTCACCTAAATTTTTGAGAGAAAAAACATTATTAAGACGTTTAATGAAGACATCAATAAGATCATTACTATCTCCAGTAACTAGCATGTCATCAACATAAACAAGAATGATTATAACGTGATCTTCGGTGTGTAACACAAACAATGAGTGATCACATCTTGTGTGTTTGAAACCCCACAGTATTAGAGTATCTCTCAACTTGTCATACCAAGCCCTTGGGGCTTGTTTTAGCCCATATAAGGCTTTCTTCAATCTGCAGATGTGCTGAGGATACTTGGGATCCCCAAAACACTGAGGTTGCTTCATAAAGACAGATTCTTTGAGATTTCCGTTTAGGAAGGCATTATCAACATCCACTTGCCTTATATTCCAATTTAACGAGACAACAATTGCTAGTATTACTCTTACAGTTGAGTGCGACTGGACTGAAGGTCTCACCCACATTCAAGCTAGGATCCTGTTGGAATCCTTTTGCCACAAGTCTGGCCTTATGTTTCAGTATACTCCCATCAGCAGCAATTTTTGTTTTGAAAATCCATTTACTGTCAACAAGCTTTTGTCCAGCATAGGGAACCAGCTCCCATGTATCATTCTTCTTTAGAGCTTCAAATTCTATCTCCATGGCCTTTTTCCAGTGAGGAACTTTATATGCTTCAATAGGATTGCAAGGATCTGTAGTGTTGTTATCTAATTTTGCTATGCCAGCATATGAGGTAGGTTGAATGGCTCCACTTCTCAATCTTGTGACCATGGGATGTCTGGATACTGTGGTGCTGTTGGTCTGATCTTCAGATCTATTGTTCAGCCGTGCCTCTTGGTCATCCATTTCTAGAGATTCTGACATAACAGTATTTTCTACAGCATCTGACGTACCAGACGTAGCTTCAGCCTCGTTAGTGTTGTTCCCTGCCTCAACACTATCAATCCTCTGCATAACACTAGAGAAATCACCACTGTTAGTTTTATAATTTTCACAATAAGAGGGAATAGGTACCATATGAATAATCTCCTTTGTTTCCTCAGGTCTTCTAGTATTCAGGAATCCATTTTTAAATGGAAACTCAAGTTCATTGAACATGACATGTCTGGAGATATATATTCTACCATTTGAGGACAGACATTTGAAACCTTTATGCTTCATGCTGGGATCCAAATAAACACATTTAACAGACCTGAAACTCAACTTGTGCTGATTAGAAGGCCTTAAATAAGGAAAGCAGGCACAGCCAAAAACCTTTAATTGTTTAAAATCAGGTTTTCTTTTAAATAACACAAAATAAGGGATTTCTCCTTTGAGGGCAGTGGTAGGCAGCATATTAATAAGCCTTGCTGCAGTTTGAAAAGCATCAGACCAGTAGCTCATAGGTGTACCTGATTGGGCAATCATGCTCAGACCCATTTCCACAACTTGCCTATGTTTTCTTTCCACTCTACCATTTTGCACAGACGTGTAGGGACAAGAATGTCTCATGGTGATTCCACTGTTATGAGCAACATCTGAAAAGGTTTTGAACTCAGACCCACCATCACATTGAACAACTTTAATCTTCCTTTCAAGTTGGTTTTCCACTTCTTTTTTGAAATGTATAAAAGCTTGAATAGCCTCCCCTTTAGTTTTAAGTGGAAAAACCCACAAGAACCTGCTGTTATCATCTAAAAAGGAGATATAGTATTTATAGCCTGAATTGGATTGAATGGGGGCAGGACCCCAAAGATCAGTGTGAATAAGATCAAGTGGTTTTTCAGCTCTTGTCTCAGATTTTTTAAAAGGAAGAGCATGTGATTTTCCAAATTGGCATGCATCACAGAAAAAATATTCTTTATTTACTAAATTTTCCAAGTTACATTCTTTGAGTACATCATTCAAGATTTTCAAAGAGGGATGGCCAAGCCTTCTATGCCACAACTCATTTTCTGAGCACTTCTCATCTTTTCCTGTTAGAAAACATCTTGCCTCCTTTTGAGCCCCTTTGACCTTGTAAAGCCCATCACTTTGTATTGCTTGAATCAGAGGCTTTCCCGTTACTTTGTCCTTCACCACACAGCCATTAGAGTCAAAAATAACAGAGACATTATTGTCAGAGGCTAACTGAGATACACTAATTAGGTTCTTGCTAATCTTGGGAACTAGCATGAGTTTATTTAATTCAAGAGGTGTATTCTGAATTGCAGATTTCCCAATCTTCTTAATCTCAATCTTTTCTCCATTTCCAACAATAAGATGTTTTTCTGAGGAAGAGAACATACCTTGTTCTACAACAGATGAATCATTTGTTACATGGCTTGAAGCCCCACTGTCTATATACCAGTCTTGCTCATCGAGGTTTTCTTGGGTGATGAGATATGCAGAATGTGAAGAGTTTGAATCCTTACTGGTTTCTGTGTTTCCTTGAGAGACACCAGAAAAACTATGGTCAAATCTATAAAAGCAAGTAACAACAGTGTGTCCTACCTTCCCACACAGCTGGCATGTGGGTTTATTTCCGTTTTGTCTTCCACTTCTGCCACCACGACTAGTCCTTCCTCTGCCTCGTGACACCTGTCCTCTCCAATTCTGATTTGAATTGGTGGATGTTTTCTTATTTGACACCAGGTTGGCACTCGGTGCATACTGGCCCACCATGGACCACTGTTCCAGACGTGTTTCGTAAGTGATGAGTGACGTTTGCAGCTCTACCCATGTGACTCCCACCTTTTCAGCCAGCTGTACTACAATCGGTCCATACTCCGAGTCGAGACCTGCGAGAGTTTGGATGATTAAATCATCATTTGACATTGGGCATCCAGCCATCATGAGGTTGTCGGCAAGTTCTTTTATTTTTCGAAGATATTCATCCATCTTCATCCCTCCTTTTCTTAATCGTTGAAGCTCACTCTTATATAGAGTGGCACGTGCGCGAGTCTGCGATCCAGAATACTGCTTCACAGCATCCCATAGTTCTTGTGATGTTTTACATCCAAGGACTTGGGAGAAGACTTCGGGGGTCATGCTATTGTACAGCCAGCCTAGTAATAGTTGATCAAGAGTAACCCATTCTTGAAACTTTGGGTTAATTTTTCGTTCTTCACCTTCGAAAATGAAAACGTCAGGACAAGGATTTGTTCCAAGGATGAATCCGTCGAGCTGGTTGCCGCGGATCATGGGAAGAACCAATGAACTCCACATGAGGTAGTTCATTCGGTCGAGCTTGACGGAGCAAGCTTGGCTGAGCATCGAAGTTGGGGCAGTTAGCTTGACATGGTATGAGGCTTGCAGGTGGCTTCTGTTGCAGCGTTACCTGAGCCTGTGGTCGACGATGAGTTGGCTTGAGATTCCATAATCAAGAACCTGGATCTTGAACTTTAGCCTCTGATACCAAGAGAAAGTATACGAGAGGGAAAGACACTTAGGAGAAAGAGAAAAAGACAATTCTGTATATTGTACTGAAAAGACTCCAGAACCCTCTTATAGGGATGCCCAGACCAACAACAACCAAACAACAACTATAAAAACAGAAACAACCGCTTAACAGAAACAAGAAAACAAGAAACTAAAAACAGAAAACCAAGAACACAACTAATTATTTAACTCTTTTTAGGTTTCTGCTACATGTCTACTACTGATGTGTAGTGCAGTTCCTGAGGCACTTTTTTTGGCTGTGCGCCTCAGACTGACATGCGAAGGAGTGTAATACATCATTATGCCCAATGCCTTTGTGTTCCAGCCATTTTTCAAACCCATATCCTTTCTCCCAGGTCATCTTGACACTTCATAGGGATCCCTTTTGATTGAAAAGGCCAACATGTCATGGTATTGGTTTTTTTGACTTGGAGTGTTGCCTGTGTAATCTCCCCTTTACAATTTGAACCACTAGTACCATTTACCATTTTTATTTGCCTGGGCAAATGCATTCTAAATAATGAAATAACCAATAGAATATTTTGACTATTGTCATTTCTGCATAGCCGCATCTTTGTTAAAATATTTTTTAAATCAACTACCCAGCTAATCCATTGATTTAATATTGGAATCAATGAAGCCACTCCTTGATGAAGCTGCTCCTTGTGTTATCTATGAAACTTAACCCAACAACTTCCCTTCCTGTATATGTTATTATGCTTGCTGTGCTTCTGTTCAGGGAAATGATTCCCATTATGTAATGGACTGTGATAGGTATCTAGTAGTGAGGTGAAGGGTATAGTGCGTGACTTAGTTTGTTACTTTGTTAAGGGGTACAAAGGGTATTTCCAAGGTTCAGAATTTGTTATAAAAGGAGGGTAGTGGGAGAGTGAGAGGGGTGCGGAATATTAAGAATACTGTGAGTATTGGGCAGATAATTCCTCTTGGGATTTCTGTAGGGGTCTTAGGACCTGATATTTTCCTTTCTTTGCTATATTCTGGTGTTGATCTCCTTTCTCTGTATCTGAGGGGCTCTGTTCCTCTCTTATTTCGAAATAGAACATTCGGTGCGCTAACAGACTGCATACTGATTATTGTCATTTACTATGCAGGCAGGGCCATATGATAATTTAAAAGATATTGCCATGAAGATCCTGCAAAATGAGGTTTCAACAGTTCCTATTATCCATTCAACGTCTGAAGATGGCTCATTTCCAGAGCTTTTACATCTTGCTTCACTTTCTGGAATACTTAATTGTAAGTTCTTAAGACAGCTATCTTTTTATTGTTATTAAGCTTGCTTGAATCTTACGAAATTAATTTTCAGGCATTTGCAGGTATTTTAGGCATTGCTCTAGTTTATTGCCTATACTCCAATTACCAATTTGTGCTATTCCGGTGGGAACATGGGTGCCCAAAATTGGGGAGTCAAGTCAGCGACCTTTAGCAATGTTGAGATCAAGTGCTTCTCTTACTTCAGCTCTAAATTTATTACTTGAAGGTGTGATTTCTTCATCTGACTTTGAAAATAATATATTGAAAAGAAAAGCAATAGAGTAATGGCAGAATAAACCTTGTCCCACTTTGAGAAGGGTGATTTCTCTGTGTGATTAATGGTTAAAAAAGAGATGAGTAGTTAGGTTAATTGGGAAAATGGAGCTTTGTTGTACTAGCCTTGTTTTTGGGGCTTTGAGGGGAGGTTTTGTTTCGGCTGTCTTTTCTTTGGAGGACCTCTTGTCCTCCTTTTCCTTTTTTTTTTTTTATCTTTTATTCTCGGTAATAATACTTCTTTTTCTGTCAAAAAAAAAAGTAATTGGGAAAATGGATGATTATATATTTTAACCATCAAAAAAGACAAGTAATGTTTGCTTTTAATATGAAATAGATATTCTTGCATTCATGTCTTGTCCTTTGCTTTTGCAGCCCAAGTAAGTTCTATACCTATAGTGGATGATAATGACTCATTACTGGATATATATTGTCGGAGGTTGGTTGTGTTTTATATCCTTATTAATATACTTCTTGATGCATGGTTGAACCTGGAATTGCTTTAGAATCAATCTATGGTTCTAGCATGAATTGGCTAGCATTTTGTTCTTTCCAGCGGCTTGTAAGGTTTCTCATGTGTCCCTTTGTTTTATTGATAGTGATATAATAGCTTTGGCAAAGGACAGAGCTTATACACATATCAATTTTGATGAAATGACTGTTCATCAGGTTAGATTTGTTTTTTGTATTTTCTTAACATGTTATAAACTTTTGCTGGCAATTATATTATGAAATAAAAACAGAAAAGTCTTGCAAATTTGTCTTTGTTTAATCTTGTTGATTTTTGTTAGGCTGTTCCTGAGGCTATGATGCTTGTTGATGGTCTTAAAAATTAAAAGAATTAGTCAGCATTATAAATAGGATCATTTAAATCAAAGATGCTGTCAATTAGTATGTTAGTTCCTATTCAAAAACATAGCTTTCATTATTCTTTAAATATTTTTTAAAGTATGTTATTTCCTATCAATTTTTGCTATTGCTTTACCGTTGGAGAGTTCAGGTGGTTAGCAGACACTCATAAATTAACAGAAATCTAAAGATATTCATGTTTTTAGGTCATTTCTTAAGCACCTAAGTTAAATTGAGGGTGATGTGGAATTAGTGTTCATTTTCTCTATCATTATTAAGATTATTCATGTAGAGATGAAGTGGTCTTCTTTTTTTTTTCCCCAGTGAAAGTTAATGTTTATCTATGACTTGTTATGTACCTTGTGAAAGTAAACATGCACATCTGCCTATGAATTGTTAACTTCCCCATAGTCCTGTTTATTTTAAGAACTATAACCTTTTTCAACCTTCTGTGAATACCCTTGCAAGTCCTAACCGCCATCAAAGATCAGGTAGAGAAACTAGAGATGTAGGCGGTTACTCAGTTCAGTTGTAGTAGCTTGATTATAGTATCTTATTATTGATAAGCAGTAGAGACTAATGAGAAATGAGTTTCAGGAGATGGAGATAGATTGGAAAGGGTAAAGAGAATTTGTTTGGTCACTGAGAATATTGAGATAAAAAATTTGAGTGTTTATGACAAGTACTCAGCTAATGCTTGATGAAGATTTAGTGGATGGTAAGGATGAATTCAGCTTGAGAATATCTGTCTGCCTGAAACTGGAAGTGTAGTTAAAGAATTGAGCATATCTTTCTGTAGTATTTTTTGTTGGATCCAATAAGTTCTTGTTCTACTTGGACTGGTCCTGCCTCCTTGCATTATGACGTTCAATTATCTATGACAAAGTTATGAACTGGACACTCATCTTGTAGCAAGCAATTATGCTATGTCTCGTGATTTAGAAGCCTCAAGGAATAGATAGAATATGCTGAAGCTAAAATTTGTTGTTGTACAACTGTATATGATGTAACAGAAGTACAGCTTGTTTTTCCTATATATGGAGAAAAATTTAGAGTAATCAGAGACGATGCTCTCGTTGGATGGAAACTGCAAAGCTTGTAACTAATACGTGGAAAAGACAAATATTATTTCCTATCAAGTGTTGCAATCCCTTTTATATTGCCACATTCTGTGACTGGTGGAAGTTTTCTTGCTGTCTTTGTTTTGTTTTTGAAATAGCTATTTAAATGCACATGGGTAAGGATTTTTGCGCACTTTGTACCTTTTTTTTTTTTTTTCAATTCCAGTATTTTTTTTGTTGATATTTTTTAGAACTTTATTTGAAAAAAACATTGGTTTGTGAAATACTGAAATGCAATAAATATTTAGTGTCAGTTTTAGTGTGTTTTGTGTGGTTTAAGGTTGCATAACTATTTAATTTTAAAAATCTGAAGGGTTTGTCTTTTTTAAATTTTGTTTTGGCAAAAGTATATTTTACGTCTCTAACGTTTATTTCTATTTTCATTTATGCTTTTCAAACTTTTTTTTTGTGTCAAATATGTCCTACATGTTTTAAATTTTTACAAATATACCATTTTTTGTAACATCAACTGGTTTAATAGAATTGCTGACGTGGCACATGACGTGGCTAAAAGCATTGCCACATAATTGCCATGTGTTTGCCGCGTGGTCACATGCTAAAATATGAACTTTTTATTTTTTTATCAAGAACTTTTTTGTTTATTCACTTAGGTCCTTGGTCAAAATTTTTCTTTTATCTTTTGCATGATTTAAGATCATATTTAGCTTCATTTCAGTCCATAGATTGTGAATATATTTCGTTCTGTAATTAAATCAACCCTTGTAAACTTTTTACTTTATTCAGTTTAGTCCCTATCATGCATGTGTCATGTCGAACTCTCGGTTTTGATTTTCATACCAGTCCAGAACTGCATCTTAGATTTTTTGGTATATTTTCGATCATTCTCATCCTAAAGCAAGACAGATAATGAATTAAAAATAGAGTTTTTGAATTCTTCAAGCTTACACGACTATTCACATTGTACTTGCTCTGTTCTTTATGTTTTTTTGTTTTTCATCTACTTAGCCTCATGATTTCATTTCTAACTCAGATTAAGCCATATTGGATCAACCCCTAACCAAAACTTAGATTAAGACAGCTTGATTTTGTAAGTGGAAAAATTTGCTCTGTTATACTGCACCTAAAACAGAGTAAAAACAGAGAGAATGAGGGAGATGTACACCTATTTTTCGAACCCAAAACAATAGGCCACTTTGAGTTATCTAAGTGCAGTCCAAAGTGATCATAAATCAGTGGCATTCTGAGGTTTCTAGACATCCATTTACAGCAGCAAAAAGAGGAACAACCAAGTGCAGAAATTTTTTAGCAAGGAGTCTCAAGTAAGCTTAGAACTTCTTTTTTTTTGGGTTGCATGTGAATAGAGATAATTTATCTGTCATAATCCAAGTAAATCAAAGCTTTAAGGTTAAATAGAAGACCAAAACCAAGAGAAAACATGATTACATCAGAAAAACAGAGGCAAGACATGATATATCATGATAGCTTGAGTTTTTTCAAAACTTCATTTTAATTCATGAGAAAAGTATGTAACATGCATGACAGGGACTAAAGTGCAAAAATTCAAAAGTTTACAGGGGTTGATTTAATTATAGGACGAAATATATTCACAATCTATGGACCTAGATGAAGCTAAATATGATCTTAAATCATGCAAAAGACAAGAAAAATTTTGACCAAGGACCTAAGTGAATAAATATAAAAGTTCTTGATAGAAATATAGAAAGTTCATATTTTAGCATATGGCCACGTGGCACATGATGTGTTAATGCTTTTAGCCACGTCAGTAGTTCCGTTAACCCAGTTGAAGGTGTTATAAAAAAGGGTATATCTGTAAAAGTTTGAAACATGTAGGATATATCTGACACAAAAAAATTGAAACATGTAGAATATATCTAACACAAAAAAATTGAAGGGCATAAATGAAAATAAGAATAAACGTTAGGAACGTAAAATATATTTTTGCCTTTTGTTTTTTGCGAATATGTGATCAACATCTATCTGGCATTTTTCTTCTTGGGTTCTTAGTCTCTCTTGCATGCTTTATTTCTCTAGGCATTGCAGTTGGACCAGGATTTGTATCATTCTTATGATCTGAGAAGTCAACGATGTCAGATGTGTCTGCGATCTGATTCTCTTCATAAAGTGATGGAACGGTTGACAGATCCTGGTAGGTTTGTTTTTCCACTTTTTTGATGAAATGGGAGGGGCTGGGATAGGGATTTACCAAGGTTACTCTTCTCTTTTTGGGTCATTATCTTCTGTTGGCCTTCAGTTCTCTGAACATATATTTTATATATCCTAAATTTACCAAATAATATATCATCAGGAATCTCTCTCTCTCTCTCTCTGAAGTTCTTTTAAAGTAGGAAGTTGGTGTAAGAGGTGGTCCATTACATTTTGTTGGAATAACAGTTGCACTCTGTTCAGTTGTAGTATAAAGCATTGGGTATCCTACAAATAAAAGAAAAAAAAAAAGTGGGGAATCTGCGAAAGAAAATCTTTAACACCGTATTGGGGATGCATCTATTGTGCGTATTTGATGAGGCTTTAGCTGAAGAAAGAAGTATATAGATGATGAGCTAATGATGAGTCACTTATTAAGTCAAAACGGCTTTGTTAAACTTGTTGCCATGCTATCCGTCAATTTGTTTTGTTTCTCCATGTATCCTACTGACGTCATTTTGAGGATCACTCAGCTGAAAATCATCTGTTGTCTTAACACTGAATTTCAGATATCAGGCGGCTAGTTGTCGTGGAAGCTGGCAGCAAGCGTATAGAAGGCATTGTTTCACTGAGTGACATATTCAAGTTCTTCCTTGGGTAGCTTGGAATGGCAAAATGAAGAATTACGATAGTTAGTGCAGTGGTTATGACATTAGTGCGTATACTTAGGCAGCACTACTACTCAGCCCTTCAAAAGGGATTCCAATGCCTTTTGACTATTGATCTAATCTCTTTCATTGAAAAACCATTGGATTGGCCTCTTGCTTTATTGCCTTAAGATTTTAGATTATAGAGAAAGAGGTCTGTAAATTGAGAGTATCTTATTACCACAATTTCATTCATCTTCCCCACTGCTTATAATCTTCAGACATTTTGTGCTCCCAATATAAATACAAGCAAGGCGGGGGAGCTCAATATCTGTAATCATTCACATTGTGAAGGTACAAATATTGGGGAAGATAATTTATGTGAGAAAGACTATTGAAATTCTAGTGTTATATATAATTCTCGAGGAAGAATATCTTCAACTTATCAGCTTTTGGTCTTGAAGAGAAGAACTCCCTAGTTGACATCCTATGTGTATTTCTTTTCTCATTTCCCTCATTTCAATATTCTGTGTGATAATCTTGTTGCAAATATAAGCTGAATGTTTCTTATTCGTCATTTCTGTTATGTTATAGACTTTGGACAGAAAAATATTCCCCTCGTTTCAAACTTGATCATAGGGTTGGCTCTGTTATCCCTTGTTAAGAGAGCTAAGACCATTATGTATCATTTTTCCCTGAATTTTTTAAGAGAATTATTAATCATGTACGTCTCACGAAAATGGAAAATGATTATCAAATATTTGTCAGTCATTGTACGCCTTTAAAAAACGTGATTGGAAATCGAATTAAGATTTTGAAAATACGAGTACAAAGGAGAGATGATTGATACAAAATCCAATATTAGCATGAACGATGATTGATAAATATGTTCACATTGTATTAGGTGGCGAGACTAAACATTGCGGTCTATTCATAGTGTGGAGGATGTTACGCAGCAGATCCATTAATTATGTTTAGGTTTTTTTTTATTTGAAACAGGTATGTGTTATTCAAACATTATATGGACGTTAATTAATTTAGATTTGTATTGAAAAATATTGCAATAGGTAGTAAAAATTTTTTTTTTATCAAATTTTAATATAGTTATACTTTTAAAGATTTAAACTTATTTCTTCGTTTTAAAAACATCTAATAATGAGATATCTTGCTTTTCTTATTTCTTAGTGTATATGTTTTCCTTATACAAACAAAGAAAATTAGTTTGAGAATTTTACGGATGCTTTTCGTCTTAAATTTTAAAATTCTCTTATTCTCCTTCCTCTCTGTTATCGTATGAAGATAATTCCTCCCGATTCTAACACTATATTGATTGTCTATTTTATTATATGAATTAATGAAAAATTTTAAGTATCAATTAAAAAGTTAAATTTTACTACTTCTAACCATTAATTTTTATTCACTTACGAAGTTATGATATAATTTTGATTAATAAATCTATTATTAAATTCATAAGTTGTTTTTATATTGTTTGCATAATTGAAATTGTACCCCAAAAAAATTATATAATATTCTAAAAAGAGTAAAAGAAGAGAAAACAAAATGGCTTTGGTGACTAATGTATCAAACGACGTCGTAGAAAGACTCGCTTTTTGGGTTTCAGGATGCTTGGGCCGTCGTCGGAGTGAGTCGTTCTACGGCGTCGTTTTCATGGATTAAACAAACTGGAAATTTGATGAAACCGATAAGGTGTGGTTCTCTTCTGGATCTGGTACTAACAGAGAAAGAAAGAGAGATCCCAAAAATGGCGAAAGAGGTTGAAACTCTAAGCGAAGATGAACGACGCGCTCTTAGAGGCAGTAAATTCGCGCCTCTTCCTTCTCTATCTCGCCCTTCCCACTCCCAATCCAGGTTCTCGCTTCTTCCTACTTTTTCCTCCTTTTTCTTCATTTGAAATCCACACTTACAATTATGCTGATCAAATTCTTGCTTTTCACTTTCTAATGCTCTAACTTTTAGGCGGTTTGATATTAAATTTTTGTTGCCCTATGCCATTATGCCCATAAAGGTTGGCTCATCCTGGTGGACCGTTGACCACAAACAAAGCGGCAGCATTGGCAAAGTTTCTTGAGCGAAAACTGAAGGAGCCAGATGGGTTGGCATCTATTAACCCTGATCTTCTTGAACTCGCGGTCAATAATGCCAAACAGACTGTTTATGCAAGTAAACCTTCAGCTTTGTTTTTCTTTTGAAGATTCTTTGCTTATTGTTGTTGTTGTTGTTGTTTACTATAATATATATGAATATATGATTATTAAACCTATATATGAGCAATTTAAGTTTCATTACTTCAATCATGGATTGATGCATATAAATTCCTTCATCTTGATCATGTTTCATCAAACAAACTGTGAATCTGAAAATATTTAATAGAGTAGAATTTACTCCAATAGAATACACCAGTACAAACATGGAGAGTACTACTACTATTAATTGTTTTATATGAAGGTCGGCTATAGTTGATTGTAAGTGTTTCACGAATGATAAATGAGAACTAGATCTACATTATTCTAGATTTGGTTGAGTTCCATAAACAGTGTCGTATATCATTTTTCTGTATAATGATTCACTTTGCTTGTTCTAATATTATGCAATAGCATTTCTGTTTGTACTCGTCTGCTACTTTGCCGGCGTTGGGTAAGTAGACATACCAATTTCTGAAGCATTTAGAAACTTAAACAAGATGTTAGGTATTATATGGAAAATTCAAGATTCTCATGTTTGACATGTCATAATCAGCATGTATATCATGAATTTTGTATCTATAAAATAATTAATAATAAATTTTCAGAAGCTTAAGGAATTAGATTGTCCACTAACAGAACACCACCTTTGTGTCCCATGCTTATTTTGGATGATAGTCATAGAAAGTAATATTTTCTGATTCTTTTTAACAGCAGGCAATACTTCAAATCCTGAAAGAATTGTCCGGCATGTAGACTCCTTTGGTGACACTGACCCTGAGGTACTCTATTATGCATTACTGTTTATGGTACCTGAATATCTGTTGAGTATCTGCTGTTACTCTAATTTGTTGCTAATGTTGGCAGGATTCTTCTGAAGATGAGAAGAATGAAACTTCTAAAGTACAAGAACGTAAGAAGAGAAAGAAGAGGAAGAAGAAGAAAGACAAAAGCAAAAATAAAAAACAAAAGGTGATTGGTTGTTGGTATGCTTCATTTGTTTGCATAGGCACTCCTTTCCTAGTAAGTGACAAGATTTGTTCTGCTGCAGAAAGTGGAGGATCCTGGATTTGCTGTGGCGAAAAAGTCTAAAAAGAAGTTCAAATTTTGATCTGTTTTGGGTGACAGCCATGGATGTTTGAATTTACGACCTCTTACAAACCCAGCCCCATAGTCCTCACCACTAATTCCTGGCGGTTCTCAATATCTGATATTGGTTGCTACACTGTGATTTGAGGTTATACCAAAGTCTAATTGTGGATTTCCGTATTGAGGATTGAGGTCAATGGAGTTTTTGTCATGATTTCTTTCCTTCTTCAAACATGAGTTGCAACTTGCAAGTAGCAGATGAAGTTGCAGATATAACAGCGTGCCGGAGCTTTTGATGCTATTGACCTTTCAGATAACGTATAAGAATATGAACTGTTTATTGTTTAGATTCTTTCAGGGGTTGGTGGTCTTGGGAATCTCCTGTAAACTGCACAAATTATCACCTCAGGATGATCAAGATGCAGGATAGGATGTGATGCAATATAAACGGTCACTTTTACAAGTGGGAACAAATATGGATGTGACATTAGTGTTAATTTGTGACATCAGATTTATTGTTACCTGAAATTGATGCTGCAATTGTGACAGACATAGGTTTAAACTGGTTACATTTTGAGACTTCCTAGGCTTTTGATAACATGGATATGAAGGTTAATCTGAATAGGAAACATGATTTGTCACCTAATTAGATACGGCAGTCCTATTCTAAGTTTTACTTTCTTAAATCTCATATGAAATTATAAAGTAGTGTAGATAGAAATTTCTAGATATGAAACCAGTTACAATTTCTTTTACATTATAAATATTTTATTTAAGGTATGTGATATTCTTATGGTTACAAGTGCAATAAGGATTTGCTCTTGGGTGCGTGATAAAGTAAGGGATTGAAGTTAGACTGTCTACATCTTTCACTAATAGACTACTGTCTAACAGTGTGCAATAAGAATTTTAAAATTCTTATTGAAAGTTTTGGCTGCGTTGTCGTGCTAGTTCTAGACAAAACGGTGCTTTTGTGTTATATAAGGAATGTAAAAGGATTTGTCTTTTATTAAGGATTTTTTAGTTTGTAAAAATATTTCTTATTTTTATTTTTAATCTTTATTTTTTGAAATGTATTTTTTGAAACATTGAAAATATCTTTTTGGTGTTTTCATATTTAGACTTATTTTAAGAAATATTTTCAAGAAAACGTTTTCAATTAACTAAACTAAACGCATATTTAAATTTATTTTTTATTTTTAATAAAAATAAAAATAAAAAATACTCAAACTAAACAGGTCCTAAGTATCTCGTGACATGTATCATTAAACAATGAAAATGAAAAATTCATCTACTTGCCTCTACTGCTATCTATTAAGGTTCGTGTGGTAGTTGAAATCAACTGGTCAACCAATTTAATTTTTGATAGGAAAGAGTTCGGGTCTTAAATGATCGTTGATTGTATAATTCAGGTATATGTTTGTTTTAAATCTGTTAGCAGTAAACCTTTCTCAAAAAAAAAAATTCTCTCAGCACTAAACCACAATTTAACCCAGTGATCATGACATAATGCTTTTGACGGTTGACACGGAGCATAAGTAATAATTTGACATGTTAACAAAGCTTACAGAAAAGAAAACAAAGTAGAGGCGCAGAATGAAACATGCTACATATCAGTTTCTCAAAATGACAAGTGGAATATCATCTGATATTTTGATTAAATGTATGAATCCTTACACTGTTAAAATTCAAGACCAATGTCAATATTAAAAGTGAAATATTAATCTAAAAATGTATCAACTTAAACTAGAATCTCTTGAAGATTTTGATTTAAAAAAAGTTAAATATCATCTGATAATTAAGAAGTTGGGCCAGATTGATGGATGGGCCGAACTCGCACCGAAATGGCTCAATGGCATGAGGGTGCTGCACTCAAATCCCAATACTCGAACTGACATAATTGTCTGTCATTATTGCACTTGTTATGCGTAAGCTCACCCCATTTCCGCTTAACGGCAAAATCGAGTTCTTTTTTCTTTTTTCGTCTTTTAAACCAAAACCCCCCATTTTTAATATTAAAAAAATAAAATTTTGGCCTTTTAACAATAATTTTGTTAGAAGGGTCTTCTATCCCAAAAAAAAAAAGTGTCGAACAATTTTTTTAACCCACTTTTGATCCCTAAAAGTACATCTCAATTTTCAAGGATTGCCCAACAAGAATTTTTTTTAATTAATATATGTGGTAATTTTTTTGTTTCTATAAAAATTTAAATGTTATCTTTACATAATAAATTATGACCATCTATCTTATTAATAGTACTCTATCTAATAATTTTTTTATTTGAATTTAAAAATTAGTTGTATTCATTCATTATAGATGTTCGGTTTAATGATCAATTTTCAAAGTTAAGTGGAACTAGTGATCTTTTTGAAATGTTGGTGAAAATTATAAAATATACTATGTATTCAAAAGTTTATTTATTTCTAAAGTTAGCTTTGATTTTGCCTGTTCTTTATAATGAATCCTGTAAAGAATAGAATGTGCAATTGTATGGGAGATGAATAATTGAACGATTGTTTGATTACATACATAGAGAGAGATTTTTTTGATAGTATTGAAAGTGAAAAAAAATCATACAATATTTTCAAAATATGAAAATGCGTAGAGAGCAATTGTAATTTGTAAAAGCTTAGATATCTTGTATTTTTTGTCATAAAATTATGTATTTTGTGTATGAGACATTGAATGTAATTGAGGATCTGGTGAGAGCGAAAATCGCTTTTGTAATCTCTCATTTTTGTTTAATAAATTGTTTTTCATTTCTCACTCATGAATATAGGTTTCACATTGAAATCAAATTATGTTATATATTGTTTATTTTACATCATTTTCTATCACTTATGCATATTTATAATATTTTTAAGTAAAAATATTTGTAGACTATTTTTGTTCCCACTAACCAAAATTTCTAGATCCGCCCTTGATCCCAATAACTGTTTAATCCATGAAAGATTATCAATGACTACTTCAATGTTTAAATTTTGAAATCGTTACATGGTCTATCCATCGACCTTATCATCATAGTTAACATTGTCCTTTGAAGTGTATTGTCATATGTTGACAAGATAATAATATGACATTTTAACATTTTTACGTGACTAACTACTTTAGTCTCTAAATGTTAAAATTATTATACAAAAACAGTCTTTTTGTTAATTGAATAATGATGTCATGATAGGGATAATAAATAAATGAGTCATTTAAAATTTATAGACTAAAATAATCAATAACTATTTTTAAAGATTAATTTATCACTTAAATACCCTTTTATAGGACTAAAAGGTTACTCTGATTTTTTTTTTTTCAAGTGACGATAATAATTTAAAAAAAAAGACGGAAAAAAAAAGGTGTCGCCGACATTTGAGGTACGATGGCATTGGGACTAGCATCCAAAAAACAAAGTAATTGCAGCAAATCTTAAAAAGTGCAACTTGTGGCCAAAGGTTGTCCAAGTCAAGCAATAACCCACCACTTTTTACTTGTTCACCGCTTCTCTCGGTTCCCCCGCCCTCATTCAACCGGTTAAACCCCCTTCTCCACCGGCAACACCCGGTCATCTGACACCCACAATTATGATGTGTGGACTTGACACACCTACTTCTAGGCCTAGGCGCCAAGTCACACCTCTTCTACTTCACCACACGGAGCATTATTAATTTATTATTTATTTCTATCAGATCCACGTCGTTGGTTTTTCAACTCACATCTTAGCCGTTCATTCCTCCATTATGACGTTAGTAAACTTAAAAAAAAACGTAAATTATTAATTCAACCATTAAAATTAAATATCTTAATTTAATTCTTAAAATATTAATTTATTTAATAATTTTATTATTAAAATATGAAATGTTTTTGCCATTTCATTAATATAAGTCGTTTTGACTAAAAATAAATAAATTCAAATTTTTAATAATTTATTTGAGAAACCTAATATTTTTAGATTAAATTAAAAATAAATATAATATTCTGATGATCAATTTGATCATTTATTCAAAAAAATAAAAAACTATTAAGAAACTGAAGCTCTAAAAATTTTAAATTTTTAATTATTGAATTAGTTTAAAGTTGTAATAATCAATATTTTGTTATTATAAAAAATTTTTATTACAAATGAAGTATGAGGTTTTTAAAAAAAAAATGAGAAAGAGACATTTGAGGCATCAAACTATGCCACCAAAACTCTCTATAATTTATTTCTATAAAAAATATCACTTGAATTAAAACTCTTGAATTATTACAAATAAATTTTAAAAAACACTTGAAATTTTCTATAAAAAATACCACTTAAACTAAAACTTTTTACTTATTGCAAATAAGTTTTATAAAACAATTGTAAATTGTTTGAAAGTACTTTGAATTTTCCGAATCTAGATCCAAACAAAAACGTGAATGGTGGCCACTAGCATAAGCCCACCTTCCTTGCCCACCAAAGAGAGGTCAAAGATTAATAAAAAGAAAAAAACTAAAATCTTATGAAAGAATAAATTTTTAAAAAAAGATTCATGCGTGGAAAATTATGTTAGAAAATAATTTCATACAATGCTAGATTAACAAACGCTCAATTAATAAAAGTTAGAAAAAATGTTTTAATATACTAAAAAAAGAGTATTGACTGAGGTCAAAGCGCAGCCTTTGAATAATAGCTAGTACATGTGTTGATGTGGAGAGGAAATTTCTCACGAAAAATGTAATATGACAATTGTTCGTTATATTTAATTTTAGACATAACAATTAAAATTGAAGTTTGTTGACCACTTATTAACGGGTAAAATGTACTTTATCCCATGAAATTTATTTTATGTATAGAAAATTTTTATAAAGTTAAAAATTGAGCAAAATACTCTATAAATTTTCATATTGTGCTAAAAATCATTTGTTAGTTAGTCAACTAACGGTCAATGTTGACATGTACACTGAAGCGTCACGTCAACAAATGATTCATGTGTCATATCAATCTTCATCTACTCAATTACTGTATTCAATAAAATTATAATACGTGACATATGCTTAGCTTTGAAGAAAAATCAAAGTAGTACATGTACAGAAAGATTCGAATATGGACTTGGGTAAAAGAAAAAAGAGCTCTCCACCATCTAACCACTGATGTACATTTAACATATATTTGCGAAATTTAATATATATAGAAATTTTTGTTATTATATTTAAAATTCAAAACAATATATACCAATTATTATATCTTATAAAAAATAACAAATCTTATAATAAGAAAATATACTATTATTTTATATAACTCATTTTAAATTATATAAAAATTTAATAATAAATTTTATAATATAATTTAATTATTATTTATACTTAATAAAAAAAATTTATATTAAAAATTAATTATAAAAATATACTATGCATATTAAAATTATTATTTCTTATAAGATTTGAAAATTATATTTTTGAATAACAATTAATTTTTTAATATAATTTAAAATGATTTGACATTATAATATAAGATTTGATATTATAAAGTTTAATTATTACTAAAAATTATAATATCAAATCTTATATTACAAAATAATTTTAATATGCATAGTATTTTTTGTAATTATTTTTCTTAATAAAAATAAAATTTATATTATAAGATTTGTTATTAAATTTTTTTATAATTTAAAATGAGTTATGTAAATAATAGCATATTTTATTATTATAAGATTTGTTATTGTTTTATAAGATATAATAATTAGTATATATTATTTTGAATTTTGAATACAATAACAGATGTTCTTTTATATATATATATATATATATTAAATTTTACAAATATATGTTGAATGTGCATCTGTGATTAGATGGTGGAGAGCTCTTCCTTCTTTTATCCAAACCTAAGTTCGAATCTTGTTGACTAACGGTCAGTATTGACCATTAGCATTGACCGCTAGATGACTAACAGTCAACTAACCGACATGTAGTTTATGTTTTATTAATAAATTAAATAGTAAATACTTAAAATTATATAACAATTTTATTTATGTCAAAAATATATACCTGGGATGATACTATTTAACGTGAAATTTTGGTATTGATTAAGAAATTTATAAAACTATTCATAAATGCAATTTATAAAACTCTTTATATTAAGATAATAGTATTATTGGACTAATTTGTACGATAATCAAAATTATATAATTTTCATTCAAGAACTTTAATTTAAATAATATAGTTACATTTTTAGAAAATCAAACTTAATATCTTTGATTAAGTTATGATAATCTCTTACTAATTAGTCTATATGTTTGATGGTCATAAAATTTTCCTTTGATCGTAAAACTAACTATAATTGATTCTACTCAATTTCCTTCTCTTCCCCTTCATCGTTTTATTTATTTTATGTTATTTTATATTTTGGAATATTAATGTTTTATTCTTTGACCATTTGCACCATTCAAAAGCCCTCTTCTATATCCTTGCACTTTAAGGGCATATAACTTTTCATTTCACCTAATAACTTTGACGCCACAAAGTGGAAGCATTCAGAATTCCATTCGTTGTTCCAATTCCATTTATAACATGAAATTAGAAAAAAAATAGTAATAATATACCATATGTGCACCCACCAAAAGAAAAATTAAAGTGATAAAAAAGAAAGCCACAGTCACCACTGCTTTAGATCATTGGTGACATAAAGAAATGTGTCACATCTAGTTTAAGTCAAAAGGGCCAAATAAGAAAAAATAAAATATAAAGTATGACAACTTTTGTCAGCAAACAAAAAATTTCATTCATGCAAATTGGCTCATAAATACCGTAGATTTGTGTTTACAAGTCAAACATTATCAATATTTAAAAAATTAAATTGGTCATTTAATTAATTAAAATATTAATTTAATGATTAATAATCATATTGTAATTGAATTGGTAATATTTAAAATACATAATTAATCTATATGTTACAAATAATATTATAATATTCAAATATTTAAATAATGTTATAAATATATATTTATATCAGTTAAATCATGAACATTACTTAACATGTTTTTCTGGTGAACACTGTGATGAATATGAAAATGGAAAAATATATATAGGAATATAAATTTATAATATTATGATAATTAGGTTATTAGGCTGTCAGACAAAGAATGCATTGAACAAATTATGCATGTCTCTAGCTATAATATATTCAACTTGCAAATTAATTAGCCATCATTAACCTAATAGTATGGTAAAAATTAAAAATACCAAGTTGCTGAACAGCATAATGGAATCGTGCAAAATGCTTATTGATAATTAAATCGTTGATAAATTTTATTTATTTATTGAATACAATTAACTACCATACGAAAAGAACACATTAATTTCCCCTCCCTTTCCCTCCTAAGGTATACTTATTTAAAGAGTACGCGTTTTTTAATGTCAAAACAAATTATACTAAATGACTTATTAGGAAAATATGTTTATTTATTTATTTTTTCCCAATAGATTACACTTATACATAAAGAGCAATTTTTTTTTCGTAGGTTGTTTATAATAGTAGTAGAATCACTCAAAGAGGTATTTTTTAGTACTTTTCTAGTATTCGACCATAATTATTACTTTTTGGCAACAAAAAAAAAATAACATTATCATATTATTATGTTGTTGTGTAATTTAGTTTTGAAGTCCAGGTAAACAAAATTTTATATTTTAATTATTAATATGAAACTGCAAATTACAATTATAATCACTTGTTTAATATTATAAAAACACAATAGAGATATTCAATTTCATCATGTTGAAATATTAAATCCTTTATTAAATTTATTAATCTTTAAAAGGTACAATAAAAGTAATGTTTTGCTTTATTATTTCACCCAAAAAAATTATAGACAACTCAAAATATAAATTGCAATTACATTTTATTTTCTTAATATTATAAAAGCAAAATAATTATTTTCTTACTGAAGCTAAACTTTTAATCAGGTTGGGATATTATATCCTTTATAAATTTATTTATGTTTAAATATATATAGTACAATAAAAATAATGTTGTTTCTGTATTATCTCATCCAAAAAAAGTTGTAGATAAATAATCAATTTACATCTAGATCATGTACGTTAATTAGTTTGGGTTTGTGTAAAACTTGTGTTGAATTCAAATAGACATATAAAGGAAGACGGGCCTTTCTATCTTTAGAAGATAAAAAAGATAGGTGAACCTTTATATTTGTTGATTATTACATATAATAATGCCATTTGCGATTTAGATTCAGTTTTTTTTTTTCAAGTTATAAAAACCCACTTTTTGTCAAAGGTGTTAGGAAAAAAAAAGTACCTTTTTTGCAATTTGTGACATGCTTTAATAGATTAGATGGAAGAATATCTTCCCCTCCAAAAGCTATTAAAAGAAGAAGTGTATTCAAGTTTTTGAAAATTAAATTAGTTATTGAAGCAGTAATTTGATTAGTTCAAAGATTAATTGTCTACTTTAAAATATTAAAAAATATATATTATTAAATATTATAAATATAAATTTATAAATTTAATTTAAAATAATATTTATTATCAAATTACACAAAATAATATTTACATTCTTTGTGTGGAGACTTGCAACTGAAATTAATGTTAGTGTAACTGTGTATATGAAATGGTTCCAAAATTCTAGTATCATAGTAACATAGTAAACAAGGCAATTTAACGGGTGCTTCGCGCAGTCATCAAAGTACTTTAGAAAATGTTATTAAACTTGATTAAAAGTTAATAAAATTGATTTTAAAAATAGATTGTTAATTGAATGTGATTTCTTTTTCTAAACACTATTTCAATGAAAAATCTAACAAAATAAAATATTAAACTGACAAGGAAATGCGAAGGATTATATATTATCTTCCAATTGATTAGAGTCCTTTGACTCTAATGACACCATTCCTTCCTAGAGCATCTCGGTTTGAGTCCGAGTGGCGGCACGGCATCTTATTTTCTAAAAGAGTAAGTCCTATAATGAATTCAATTCTCGATTTTTATTAATATAATTAGGAGATCCTTTTTTTTATTCATTTTTTTATATGATATTTTCAACTTTAGAGCATATATTAACTCATATATCGTTTTCGATCGTATCAATTGTAATTGCAATTCGTTTGATAACCTTATTAGTCAATGAAACTTAAGATTTGTTTTTGAATATCATGGAAAACCTATTTTTCTTAAGAATGAGATAAAGGATTATTTTTTTGGAGTACAAGGAATATTTCATTCTAAATTAAAACATAAGAACCCTCCCAATTTTGTAATGAATCAATGGACAAATTGGTTAAAAGATCATTATCAATACGATTTATCTCAAAATGGATGGTCTAGATTAGTCCCACAAAAATGGCGAAATAGAATGAACGGACGTCATGCGGCTCAAAATAAAGATTTAACCAAATGTCATTCATATGAAAAAAACAGATTAATTCTTTACAAAAAACAAGAAGTAGACTCATTAACAAATCAAAAAATAAAATAAAAAAACAATATGGGTATGATCTTTTATCATATAAATCTATTAATTATGCAGATAAGAAGGACTCATATATTTATGGATATAGATCGCCATTCCAAGAAAATAATAACCAAGCGATTTCTTATACTTATAACACATGTAAAAAAAAAAATATTTGATATGCCGGATGATATTTAGAAAATGTTATTAAACTTGATTAAAAGTTAATAAAATTGATTTTAAAAATAGATTGTTAATTGAATGTAATTTCTTTTTCTAAACACTATTTCAATGAAAAATCTAACAAAATAAAATATTAAACTGACATGGAAATGCGAAGGATTATATATTATCTTCAAATTGATTAGAGACCTTTGACTCCGATGACACCATTCCTCAGTCTTCAATTTGACATTCCCTGTTCCTTATGGGATTTGGGGCATCTCCAACTACAAATGGATTGGACTTTTCAATACTTTGACCTAAACGGCGTAAAAAGTATTGGAGAGTCTAAGCTGTTAGGTTCACATAATTCAACGGCTCAGATTGTATTCACTTGATAAATAGTTTATTCACCTAAGTCCCTATCTAAGATTTTTCTTTTTGTCTTTTGCTTGATTTAATATCATATTTAATTTCATATAGGTCTCTCGTTGTAGAACATATTTTGTTTTGAATTTAAATTGACTCTTGTAAACTTTTGAGTTTATTCAATTTAGTCCCTCCAATACCTTATGTGCGATTTGGGCTGTCCGTGGCTTCAATCCAACGACCAAAGTAAAAGTATTAGAGAGTCTAATACTTTTAGAGTATTAGAGAGGCATCAAATCCCTTTTGATGTTAGTGTTTCTTTACTATTGTCCTCCCATATTCATAAATTCTTTTTCCTACAACAACATTATCGTAGCACACAAACACAGAAAAGGTCACAAGGTGGTGTGGCAAATCAGACTCTTCATAATTTGCATAGGATCTTTCATCGTCCTGTTTTGCATACTCACCATAATGAAACTTGTTTTACAGTAACAAAAAAAACAACTTTCAATTTTAGATCATTATCTTTTGTGGCTCTAATTCAACAGTGATAATTATTTCGTGAATACCTTGCAATTCGTAGGTTTTGAATTTTTGAAATTCAAATATAGATCACATTGAATCCCAGACTTCACACACTTGCTGTCACGTCCCAAAATTTGAGCACGTGACCGGCACGGAAAGTGAATTTCATTTCACCTCCTTAAGCCTATCTTTCTCTTAAAAATCATACAATTTTTTTTCATGCAACCAAAACGAGTTCTCTATACATACTACAATTACTCACATTACATCACTGAATGAACCTACCCGATTACAGAGATTTCTAGATTTATACAACTTAGAATAAAACTTAACTATTATACCTTTATCCTGAACAAATGAAAAGGTAATTATGGACTAAGGATCCATAATTCCTTGTTCCGATATTTACCTTCAGCTGTCAACTCTGAAAAAAATATCAATAAGAGGGGTATGAGCAAACCACGTGCCCAGTGAGTAGATAACACAATACTATGACAAAATAAAAATCATGCATCATAATGATAACATGCAGTAATCATATGTAGATCGATCATCATATGATATATTATTATTCATAATACTTCACAACAATATCCAAGTGAATCAAATGCATTTCAACAAAATTCAAAATTCACAACAGCAATCGATGAAATCAATTTCACACACAATTCCCGTACCAACCGGGTCGTCCAGAATACCTCTGGATCGTTGTCCGCGGCCCCCGCCGCATCCACCCTTATCGCTCCATTTATATTCTCCACCCTTATAGCTTCACATAGATTTCTCCATGGGGTGCACCACCATGCCTTTCCTTTCCAGTCAAACACAATCACAATCACATATAAAAACATCCTCAATCATAATCTTGAGCCACATACACAACTCAGTCATTTACAATTCAAGCCACAACATAATCAATGTGGTTCCAGCAACATAGCATGTATATAACATAACCCATAATATAGAACAATTATTCAACTCAGTTCACATGTCATTCACAATCCATCATATAACCTCCATTCATGGGAAAATAAGAAAATATAATTATATACATTACCAGACACGTTCCACATTTGTTTATGCCTCATCGTTCCACATCATCCTCTTCAAACTTGGATATACAATATATTTCCACTATGATGCAAAAAGTCAATAACAGATATTTAATCATAGCAAGTATTAACCCACTCACCTGGATTTCACGCTCTCGCCACTCCCACTTTGCACTTTGACCATTCCTATTGTAACCAGACAAAAACCATCAGAGTTACGAAATAGAGAAATTTCCTACCACTACTCTCGACCTTCACTTACTTCTCGAATCATAACTACTAACTGGTAATGAATATTCAAATGAAACTTATACCATTGGAAACTAGACTTAAAGAGCTTTCCAACGATATAAAGTTTTCCCAAAACGGAGTTCGGATGAAGAAGTTATAACCGATTGAAAAATAAACTAAAATTTCCCGGTACACCTGGCGCCTGGGCACCACCCATGCCTGGCGCCTGGGCGCCAATTCCTTCTTCTTCCCATCTCACCTTGGCGCCTAGGCGCCATGGGCGCCACGATCGCGACCCCTTGGCGATTTCTCTCGGTTTTGGCCCAAATCTGGCCAAATCTTCACCGTTTTTCATGATTTCTTCCATGGTATCTCACCCTTAATGTCTAAGGAGCATTTAGACACCAAAATCACCAATTTTAATCGAGAAACGAAGCCGGAATCTCGATTTTAGCTCAAACACTCTTAAAACTAGAAAATAGAGAAAAGCTTAAGAAATAGAAATTTCTACCTCGATTCCTTGCTTTTCCTATGTTGCTTGGCTCCTAGAGGCTCGCCTCGTAGCCCGAGATCCAGCCTCCAAAGCCCGGTTGTAGAGTTGGAGTGTAGAGAGAGAAATTAGAGAGAAGGAAGAGAGAAGGAGAGGAGAGAAAGTGAAGAGAGAGAGAGGAAAGGAGAAAAATGAATAAAAAATAGGTGAGGCCACCTATATACTCGCCCGGGGTGAAATTATCACTTGCTCTGCAATTGACCCTCAGTCAAGACTAGCAAAAGCAAATTCATAAAATCTCACCTCAGGTGTTTCTAAATCCTCGGTGCCCCACAAATTTCCTTATTCACTTTAGTCCCTCTCAATATCTCAAACTCTACTTTAACCTCAAATCCATCATCTTTTCGGTACCGGACTAATAATTCATTCCCATAAGCTCTATTCTTCTTCTCGGGTTCCTACTTGGTCATTTCTCAAAAGTCCTCTATACTTTCTTTTCTTTTCACTTTAGTCCTTGAGAATTTGTAAAAATTTCCTAAATTAAAAATAAAAATTTCTATTCCCACATTTTCTTCACTAATTCAAAAAGAAAATTTTCCACATAATTAAATTTTTCACTAAACTTCAAATCAGACTTTAAATATTCATAAAAATTCTTGGGATATTACATTCTTCCCCCCTTAAAAGAATTCGGTCCTCCGAATTCAAAACTTACCTCAAGATTGAAGCAAATGCCAATATTTTGTTTATATCTCATTCTCTCTCTTAGAATTTTCACAATCAAGTACAAAATATAACAAGTTCAACATATTTTTATTTCTAATACATAAGTTACAGGCAACAAGCTGAACTTGATTTACAAAACAGATAATTTTAATACGTAAACATTAGATCAAACATCAGATTTAGGTACAAACAAAAGAAAAGATAAATTAAGAACGAGGAGGCTTTTGAAATGCAGAAGGTGCTCCAGGTCTAGAAGAAGAAGGTGCTTCAAACCTTAAGGAGGAAGTTAATCGTTGCAGCCTAGAAAGAGTTTCTGGAGGAAACGTCTGGGAAATTTGGCGAAGTGCAGAAGTCACTCCATTCATACAGTCAATACATCTCACTTGTTGGTCACAAAAATTTTGAGTTGCAAACATCGAATGTCTATCGACTCTATTCGCCAATTCCCTAAAATGATGGTTCAAAAGCTTCTCTTGTTCTGTAAAGAGACGATTTATCAATCTCCCCTGGTCCTCAAAGTGGCGGTTTATCAGTCTTTCCAAGTCCTCCATCTTTTGTCTCATAAGCGCAAGCTCATTATTAGAAGATGTTGCTGTGCTAACATCCTCTAACTCTACTACATCCCTTTTTCTTTTCTTAGCCTCTGGTGACTCTTCCATGGATCTCTTATTCTTATAATTCTCCAGGCTAAGATTTAGATCCAGCTCTACCTTGCCAGCGTCAAAGTTTAAATTGAAAGATTTATTGCCGGCCATATTTTTCTGAGCTATAAAGGTTGTACAGAAGGAGAAGTTTGATGCTAGAAAGCTTATAGATATAAACTCTTAGTGTAGTGAGCAGCGTAATGGGGCATCCATTATATATAGACGAAATTTAGGGCTACAAAACCTTTACATCATACTCTAAAGATGACCTACAGACCTTATCCGACGCAATGCCAACGGTCTCTGATAAGCATGTCAGAAAATAACAAAATATAATCAAATACAAAAGATTTCCTCAAAAATTTCGGCTAACTTTTGACTCTTGCTCAAATTATTAAACTAATCGCCGCTTCAATTTATGACTTCCTAACTCTGTATTTGTCATATCCAATAATTCTAAATCGAGATATTACTCCATGAACGGGTAGCTTCATATTAACCTTATCTAGGTTTCTAATCCGTGACTTTGCCCTAAGCTTACACATTTTCAAACATACATATTAAAATAAAAACTTCTCACATCTACACATCAAGCGTTCCATAAAGTGAGAGAAAAATTTTACCTTTCACTTGCCTCTACGAGCATATATGTATATATGTATAAACGTAGAGATACATCATTATCTATATATATTTTCATCTATTCAAGTTCTTTTAAATTTCAGACTTCTCATTCTCTGAATATATGTAGAATCATTACATATTATTCCTGGCCATAACAAATAGCCTTCACTCTCTATGCATGAATAACATACATACATATCATATGTATTTAGATACATATAATCACAGTATAATTCAATCAATCATGTATATTATACTTAACTGAAGGCTTTCAAGAACAATACAAGAAAGCATAGAAATACATTTTAGTTCATCGTGAAAACATCCAAGACACTCTGTAATGGCTACATTGTCGACTTCCTTCAATTTCAGAAAATGCCAACGAGAGAAATGGAAAAACCAAGTGTAAATCGGCAGCAAATCCACCGAATATTGACTTTCGTGGTTTTGCCATTAATGCGACGCGTTGTTGGTGTGCATGCCTACCCTAGACTCCTAGCTTCCAGCTTGCAGAAATCCATAGGTTAAGCGTGTAGGGTGCGGCGAAGAGATATCTTCTTTGTCTCTAAGTTCAAATTTTTCCTCTATAAGAACTGTCCCAACGTTCTCAGTTACCACACCACAAAGAGTAATCATCTCTGAGCCTACAACTTCCCAGCGTTCCTCTCTTCTCATACTCCCACATAAATTTCTAAATTTTTCAAATCATGGCCACAAGGAAGTACATTGATCTCACAGTGGATGCCAAGAGAGAAGAGCTCGACTTAAACTTAAGTCTGGGCAAAGACAAGGGCAAAAGACCTTTTGAAGGGTCTTTAGAGAAGCATATGGAGAAGAAAATGAAGAAGAACGAGGAAGCTGAGGAGACTAGCACGACCCATACCTCGGAGGACAAAATCGCCTGTCTAGAGCAGGAGGTGAAAAATCTGAAAAAGATGATAGGAGACCTGGAGAAGTTAACTAAACGCAATTATGCAGAAATGACTTCAAGAATAGACAGGTTCTTCTATTGGTCTACCCAGTGCTTCTGCAATCAACAACAAAGAAGTGTTGATTGTATGAATGGGATTTACACTACCCTCCGCGACATTGCTCTGTCTCTCGCTCCACGGAATGGTCGAAGGGTGATGATACAGTACAACCCTCCTAATCCGAGACCACCTCACTTTTAGATTACTCATGCATGAGTAATTTTTTTTTTTGCAATGTAATCCTTCTGCTTTTAATGCCAGTGGTTTCTTTTATGAGATGGTACTCCAAAAATAGTAATAATAAAATTAAGAAGGATAAAAGAAATCAGTCACACAAAATCAATCATGAATGTAACATATAAAGCCTCATACATACAATTTGATCCGACAGTAACGGAATCAAACAAATAATAACCTTTCCTTTACCAAGTTCAAAAGTATAGCCATATCTGTCTAAAACTAAAACTAAAACATAATTCATAAGAAAAGACAAGTCTTGGAGGAAAAGGAAATGAAAACATCCTACAGGACCTTCAATGGAGCCATCTCTCTATAGTCGTGCCCGGGTTCACCACGATAGAGGAGATCCCACTAAGGTTACCTTACTCTGTAATCGGTAGGAGACCTAATCCCAAAGCTCTGATACCAACTTGTCACGTCCCAAAATTTGAGCACGTGACCGGCACGGAAAGTGCATTTCATTTCACCTCCGTAAGCCTATCTTTCTCTTAAAAATCATACAATTCTTTTTCATGCAACCAAAACGAGTTCTCTATACATACTACAATTACTCACATTACATCACTGAATGAACCTACCCGATTACAGAGATTTCTAGATTTATACAACTTAGAATAAAACTTAACTATTATACCTTTATCCTGAACAAATGAAAAGGTAATTATGGACTAAGGATCCATAATTCCTTGTTCCGATATTTACCTTCAGCTGTCAACTCTGAAAAAAATATCAATAAGAGGGGTATGAGCAAACCACGTGCCCAGTGAGTAGATAACACAATACTATGACAAAATAAAAATCATGCATCATAATGATAACATGCATTAATCATACGTAGATCGATCATTATATGATATATTATTATTCATAATACTTCACAACAATATCCAAGTGAATCAAATGCATTTCAACAAAATTTAAAATTCACAACAGCAATCGATGAAATCAATTTCACACACAATTCCCGTACCAACCGGGTCGTCCAGAATACCTCTGGATCGTTGCCCGCGGCCCCCGCCGCATCCACCCTTATCGCTCCATTTATATTCTCCACCCTTATAGCTTCACATAGATTTCTCCATGGGGTGCACCACCATGCCTTTCCTTTCCAGTCAAACACAATCACAATCACATATAAAAACATCCTCAATCATAATCTTGAGCCACATACACAACTCAGTCATTTACAATTCAAGCCACAACATAATCAATGTGGTTCCAGCAACATAGCATGTATATAACATAACCCATAATATAGAACAATTATTCAACTCAGTTCACATGCCATTCACAATCCATCATATAACCTCCTTTCATGGAAAAATAAGAAAATATAATTATATACATTACCAGACACGTTCCACATTTGTTTATGCCTCATCGTTCCACATCATCCTCTTCAAACTTGGATATACAATATATTTCCACTATGATGCAAAAAGTCAATAACAGATATTTAATCATAGCAAGTATTAACCCACTCACCTGGATTTCACGCTCTCGCCACTCCCACTTTGCACTTTGACCATTCCTATTGTAACCAGACAAAAACCATCAGAGTTACGAAATAGAGAAATTTCCTACCACTACTCTCGACCTTCACTTACTTCTCGAATTATAACTCCTAACTGGTAATAAATATTCAAATGAAACTTATACCATTGGAAACTAGACTTAAAGATCTTTCCAACGATATATAGTTTTCCCAAAACGGAGTTCGGATGAAGAAGTTATGACCGATTGAAAAATAAACTAAAATTTCCCGGTACACCTGGCGCCTGGGCGCCACCCATGCCTGGCGCCTGGGCGCCAATTCCTTCTTCTTCCCATCTCACCTTGGCGCCTAGGCGCCATGGGCGCCACGATCGCGACCCCTTCGCGATTTCTCTCGGTTTTGGCCCAAATCTGGCCAAATCTTCACCGTTTTTCATGATTTCTTCCATGGGATCTCACCCTTAATGTCTAAGGAGCATTTAGACACCAAAATCACCAATTTTAATCGAGAAACGAAGCTGGAATCTCGATTTTAGCTCAAACACTCTTAAAACTAGAAAATAGAGAAAAGCTTAAGAAATAGAAATTTCTACCTCGATTCCTTGCTTTTCCTATGTTGCTTGGCTCCTAGAGGCTCGCCTCGTAGCCCGAGATCCAGCCTCCAAAGCCCGGTTGTAGAGTTGGAGTGTAGAGAGAGAAATTAGAGAGAAGGAAGAGAGAAGGAGAGGAGAGAAAGTGAAGAGAGAGAGAGGAAAGGAGAAAAATGAATAAAAAATAGGTGAGGCCACCTATATACTCGCCCGGGGTGAAATTATCACTTGATCTGCAATTGATCCTCACTCAAGACTAGCAAAAGCAAATTCATAAAATCTCACCTCAGGTGTTTCTAAATCCTCGGTGCCCCACAAATTTCCTTATTCACTTTAGTCCCTCTCAATATCTCAAACTCTACTTTAACCTCAAATCCATCATCTTTTCGGTACCGGACTCATAATTCATTCCCATAAGCTCTATTCTTCTTCTCGGGTTCCTACTTGGTCATTTCTCAAAAGTCCTCTATACTTTCTTTTCTTTTCACTTTAGTCCTTGAGAATTTGTAAAAATTTCCTAAATTAAAAATAAAAATTTCTATTCCCACATTTTCTTCACTAATTCAAAAAGAAAATTTTCCACATAATTAAATTTTTCACTAAACTTCAAATCAGACTTTAAATATTCATAAAAATTCTTGGGATATTACACTTGCTATCCAACATTACATCAAATGCTCCATACTCTATGAAACATAACATGATATGGTATTATTTTGCAAAAAGAGACAAACTTGAACCATTCATTTTGTTTCCAACTAAAGCCTCATATTTGTTCTTTTATCAGTCTCTTATTGTTTCATTTTCTAGTGAGTCGCGACAATTTGTTGTCATCAAATATTCAATTCAATTCAATATATATAAAATATATAATATAGTCAAAAACATATTTAAAGCACATTAATAATCATTAAAAACACACATTAATATTAATTAAGAAGAAAAATGTCAAAAACACACATAATTCACTATTGATATACCATTATTCTCTTGCACTCAACCAATACCAGAGACCCTTGGAAGAGTAACATACTCGGTAGTCGTTACTCATTGATAAACTTTAAATAATAAATTCAATTGTAACTTGTTTATCTTACATGAATCCTTAATCGTTTCAATGTTGTATAGATGGAGGTTTAATTTACCAATATTACATTATTGGTGGCTAACACTATTGATATTACATTAATTTATATTAATATTTGATGGAATTGCAATTAACATTATATCCTCAATCTTTCCGTTTCCAATAGTTGCTAATTGCTAATATTTGGAGACACTATTAAATTAAATATTTATTATATCATAGAAATTATAAAGACCAACCTCATTATAAAGCCATATTATACTACTAGTGTTTTAGCTTCCAATTTCAATTTTAATTTTTTTAACCAAAATTATTGTTTTAAGAAAAAACATTATTATCATAAAACTCATTAATATTGGTGGGCTGGTGCATTCATCATTCTTGCCGCAGAATTAAATGGAATCATTTTATCATATTAAAAATGTTCCTATTCCCTCATTTTAAAATATTTTTCCAACTAAAACTGTTTCAAATAACTGTAACACATTTTATACTTAAAATATGAGATAACAACTATTATATAGAAGAAACTAAAACAATCCACAACCACGAATATTCATATTAAGACTTCTCGTTCTTTTCATAGATAATATATATATATATATATTATTTACTCATTGGGATTGTTCTCAAACACTTATTTTGAAATGTAATTTTCTCTTTCACATGAGATTTTCATTGCGATGCCACCACCATCTCTATTATCGCTCTTGTCACCACTGTCTACATCACATTTTACTCCACCTCTACCATTGCCTTTGCCTCTACTGCTTCTACTGCAATTAAAAAGATAGTATTGAAATAACTTGTTTTATAATGAGATAGTGAGTGATTTTAGTGAGTTACTTATTTATAAAAGAAAATAGTAAAACTCTCACATTTACGAATGCTCCAAATTAATTGTGAAAATACATCATGCTAATATGTTTCATAACGTTTAAAACTTATAAAGCCACTAATGGAGTTTAAAATAATAAAATATAATAAAAAAATTAATTTAAAATTTTTTTCAAAATATGAATGATGGATAAAATAGGTGTCACATTATCTCTCAAACTACTAGTTTTATATATAGAGAAAATTTGCAGAGAATTTAACATCTTAATAGATTGAGTTCTCTCATCATTAAATCACATCAAAATTTATATATATGATACTTAAAAAAACATTTTACACAAATTTTAAGATAATTTAATAATAAAAATTTCAACTTCTTAAAAAATTAAAATTTCTCTAGGTTGAAATATCTACTTTTATGTGTGTATATATATATATATATATTGATTCTTTGTGACCCTTTTACCACTTTTAAGGAAGATCCTCCTTTGATGCCACGTGGAGGCTACATCTATCTTATTCTTATGCTTCTTTTTCTTTGCAACGCGAGTCAGCCACACAGGCCTCAAAAGTTTATTAATTAATGAATTAAATTAATCTCATAATTATTAATCTGGTTTATTTAATTCTAACAATACAAAAGAACAGCTCCGTCATGTCCCATAATATATGGATTCTTCTAATCACATGTTCAATTTCAAGGGCATTTCAGTCTTTTCAATACCTTGGTTTTTAAGCTAAATCTCACTAGCTTCTTGTTGGTTACCTTGCCTATTCAGCGTGACAGCATCTACTTAAGCTATGAATTTCATAATTATTTTTTCTTAATTTTGTTGTACTTTATTTAAAATATAAAATGATAAAATAATAATTATAATTATAATAAAAACAAAATTGGGGTAGATTATTTTTGGTAATTTCTGCAGTGTTTGGCGCGTATATAAATAAACCAACAAACTCTAAGACCAATAAAAGAGGCTTCTCTTAAAGTAAATCACAGAAGGAAAGATCAATATCAAAAAATTAAAAGGCTTCGAAACTGAAAGAGAGTGAGTGAGAGAAACTAGAGAGAGAAGCGACCAAACTAGAAACAGAGACGCAGTCTGTGTGTGTTTGTGTATCTGTGTGTGAAAGGGTGTGGGTGTGTGGGGGGTGTGTGTGTGAGAGAGAGGGAGTCGAAACCCCAGATAATCTAACCCATTTTTTCTCTCTCTACTTTCTCTATCTGAAACACGCCTATCTGATCGGAGCCTCTCATTCTCAGTTCGACGTTCCGAAACTCTTATATCACTGTGCAATCAGCTTTTTTTCCGGCTGGTCTTGTCCGTTTGGTCCGTACAATGGAGCGTTACGGCCGGACCAGCGAAGGGTCGCAGTCTGATCCGTCACCGGAATGGACCGGGACGGGAGGCGAAACGGGGCTTGAAGGTGAGTGTATCTGCCGCTGCATTCCAAATTCGGTTCCTTATTTGACATAATTTTGGGTATTGCGTTTGCGATTTGTGGTTTTAGCGGAATGTGGAGTGTTATAAACTGGGTTTGATCTTGATTTTGCAAATGCAGCGACAGTGTGGCAATTGGGATTGGGCGGTGGGGAATCGTATCCCCAAAGGCCCGATGAGGCTGATTGTATCTACTATTTGAGGACTGGTATTTGTGGGTATGGCTCGCGGTGTCGGTTCAACCATCCCCGTGACCGTGGCGCGGTAATTTTGTTATAGTTAATTATTTGCGGGCTTTATTAAAGGGCTTTGTTTGGTTCCTGATATGATCATTCGCTTCTTTGTGTCCAATTTGGTTTGATCTTGGCTATGGGCACTGGGCTGCGTGTTAGATGTGAGCTTACATTTGAGGGGTTGCCTTGAAGAATTGTCAGAATGTTATATTGCTGACTGAATTCACTTATTTGAGACTAAGATGTTGGCACTTGATATTCTGATCGAATGTTCTTAATTTGGAATTATTTATGAGCTTATTAGGTTATTGGAGCTGCTAGGGCAGGAGGGGAATATCCGGAACGAGCAGGCCAGCCTGTGTGCCAGGTGCTTTACCTAATTCTGCCAAAAACTTAGGGTGCACAGAAAAATTAGTCTTATACAAATAATATGTTCAACAGTAATCTATATATGTCAAAAATGGATTAAAGTTGAGTTTAATTTTTGTTCTGATTATCTTTGAAGTTGATGACTTTCCTTTTGTATTGATTACGTGTGCTTTTACATAAACTGCAGTATTATATGAGGACAGGATCATGCAAATTTGGTCCGTCCTGTAAGTACCACCACCCTAGGCAGGGAGGAGGCACTGTTACACCTGTGTCACTAAATTATTATGGATATCCATTGCGACCGGTCTGTATTGCTTTATATTTACTGCATAAAATTATGTCTTTTTGTTTAATGTTGGGGCCACATTTTCTAATTATGGAGAGAGTTTGCTCCAAACTTGAATTTTTTTATAAATAACAGGGTGAGAAAGAATGTTCCTATTATGTGAAAACGGGACAATGCAAGTTTGGTGCAACATGTAAATTTCATCATCCACAGCCTGCTGGCATCCAAATTCCAGCACAATCACCAGTTCCCCCAGTTTCACATCTACCTGTACCAGTACCTTCATTATATCCAACAGCACAGCCACCATCTGGTCCTTCATCACCACAATATGGTGTAATGGTTGCATCTGCTAGGCCACCTCTGCTACCTGGGTCATTAGTCCCCAGCCATTATGGACATATGGTTTTGTCCCCTGCCATGGTTCCTTTTCCAGGTTGGAGTCCTTATCAGGTAGGTCAAACTTATTATTTGATTGCTTATTCAAGTTATTTGTGCATTAACTAATGCTGTTGAGCTCATGGTGCAGCCTCCCGCAAGCCCTCTAGTTCCTTCAAGTACTCCGTCTAATGTTGGTTCAACCCAGCTCTATGGGATAAGCCAACTACCTTCATCGGCACCTTCCTATACTGGACAATATCAACCTTCAGGTTCCTCAGTCGGTCCTTCAGGCAGTGGTCAGAAGGAACACTCATATCCAGAAAGACCTGGTCAACCAGAATGTCAGTATTATCTGAAAACTGGGGAGTGTAAATTTGGTCCATCATGTAGATATCATCATCCACCTGAATTGACTGCACCAAAAACGAATGTGGTCCTTAGTCCTGTGGGCCTTCCTTTGCGCCCGGTAATCTTCATCTCTCAATTTCTTTGCACTGTGATGAATTGTATTTTGAATTTTACGTCTGCCTGGCTAAAATTAGCCAGTAGCCAGTCATTGGAATTTATTTCTAATTGTGTGGTAAAGAATATCACTTCTTAACTTTAATGCATGCATTTTATATGGTTGCTTTGTTTAGGATTTGAAACTTGTATTGCTGAATTTCCATTTTTAATATTTATATCAACAATGGAAGAAAATTTTTGAGAGTGATATTTTCATTCTGTTGTAGTTTATTCTAGATTAATTATAGTTGTGCATCTCAGGCCTTTCTTTGAAGTGTATTCAATGTGACTACACATGGGAAAGTGCTGTAAGTAAACACATTATAGTTTCTTTTTCATATCTTTCAGTGTTGATATGTTCTTTGCTGGGGCATGGATTATTGTGAACTATGAACTGTTGAAACCTTTTGTGCCTTTTTTTTTTTTTAAATAAAGATAATACTGGAAAATAGTCGAGGCTCCAGACTCGTGGTTGCCAATGGTGTTCTATTGTATATTTGACGCAATGCTTCTCTGAGTAGTTTCTTCTGCACCAGAGAATATCTAGATTAATGCTTTGAATTGTCAAGGGATATTCATTAATACTCAGTAAGGTCATTTGGTTCAAAATCCTGTATAGTGTAGCAGGACTTGTCGTCAATCATCAGTCTTCTTGTTTTATGTTTTATTGCTATTTTTCTAATACATGCATCTTTTCCCATATTTATAAAAGTTTTATTCAAAAGCTTTGAAGATCTTTTCATTTTCCCCTTTATTTTTCATACGAGACATATTTCCTTTTTCAGTAGCTTGCCTGTTGATTGAAATTCACTAACCCTTGTATGTGCACTGCACATGATATTGATAACCAAGGTAATGATATTATATTACTTTTTGTGCCTCGTATAAGAGAATTACCAAGATCTACTTGAGATGAATCTGTCTATATGGAGTAATGTAGTATGTTATTGAAACAGGAGCAGTTGAGTTGCTTCTTCACAGGGAAACTTCACTAGCCCATTGTTTAGAGCTTGGAACCTTCAGAATGTTAGTCTGTAATATGTCACATACAGCTCTAGGGTTTGCATACTTGGTAGTCAGAAAAACACTCAAACCCAAAATGTCATAATCCTTGAGCATATTGGGTGGCTGGCAACATGTCCTTGCACTTGAGCGAACATTGTCCATCATGTAGAACCAGCATAACTAACAAAAGCATATGACTACTTAGTATGCTTGATATATTATTGGTTTGTGCACTTGGTTTGTAGTCACAAGCTAGCTCATCATTCGCTAATTTGCAATCAATGGCAGAATCAAAACATTGCTTCTGCATTACAGTAATGCATAAATCAATCTGCTTCATGTATATACAGTGATATTGTTTACTTTATTTGCTTCCTTCGTTTCTTTCTAACATTTCTTGAAATTGCTGATGGCCTCATTTAAATGGGATATTGTTACAAGAAACATAAGCTTTTGCAGTGTCTTTGACCATTTGTAACATGCTATTGAAGTACCTAACAATCGAAGTTTTCTCTTTGATCTTGATTGAGCATGCTTTGCAGAAATCTGTATAACTTTTGGATGATTTGGCTGACTAAATGACCCCTTGATATGAAAATGATCTTAATTATGTTATTTGAACATAAACTGCTTAGTAAGATGCCTTAGTGTTGAATGTGCCTTACTTCATATTAAGTTCCTCATGCCCTTTTTTTTTGTATAAAAAAAGAAAAACTCAGTACAATATTGTGATTGTGAACACTTGGAGCACCTAATGATTTGGCACTGTTGTAATCAAATTAGATAATCTTATCATTCTGTAGTTCTTAGATATCTTCATATACTTTATTTTTGTATTGAATGAAAGAGTGGGAGGGTTCAGGTGTGTTATGGCTGAATATGTGAAATTAGCCAAGCATCTCTTCCTTAGTTGGAATACCCACATTAACATCATTGTAAGTCTTAAGAATGTTCTTGAAGGATTATCATGAATGGCAGGGACAAGTGAAGTCTTTGGAAGAAATTAGTGATAGTTGACCATTGTCTCATTATGTTTTTGCAGAGTAGCTAACAACATAATGTTTAGAATTATATGTTGATAGTCCAATATGTATATCAGTTTGGTCCATTGATATATTGCTTGGGTCTCATTTCTTTTTATGCTTAAACTTAAATTTCTCTAGAATAACTCTGATATGTGTTAGGTTCCTCATATAGACCACATTCAGCTAGATAGGATTATACTATTTTGTTTTCTCTGCAAAATAAACAGTGATGGTCAATAATAGTCTTTAGTTTCAGGGATTTAAGCTTTTGGATCTTGGAATGTAACATTTTCTTTTTGACGAGTGGAACTGTATTAATTTATACAAGTGTGAAGTTAAATCTTGGAGTTATTGTTTAGATTATTTTGGGTGAGTAAAAGAAAGCTGAAGGTGGCTTCAAGAATCGTTTTGATCAATATGGGGAAAAATGATAAATTATAAATTATGTGAGGCAGAAGCCATCTAATCTCGAGGAAATGATGGCAAAGTTTATTTGGTTAGAAGTGCACCTTCTCATCATGGAAGCTAAGATGTGATAGAAGTCTATGGATAAGAGCATGTGAACAGTCTCGTTTTGATCAATATGGGGGAAAATGATAAATTATAAATTATGTGAGGCAGAAGTCATCTGACCGAGGAAATGATGGCAAAGTTTATTTGGTTACAACTGCACCTTCTCATCATGGAAGCTAAGATGTGATGGAAGTCTATGGATAAGATCATGTGAACAGTCTAGAATGAGCTCCCCCCCTCCCCCCACTGACTGTCAAAATCTAAGCTGATTGTGTTAGGTTGCCCTGGTGATGTGCTTTTTTACTTTTTTGTTTTTTGTTTAGTCTAGTGTTATGGAGTTAACCTTGACATGGTAGATACTAGAAAATTTCATTGATGTTTTGACTTAATTATGTCAAGGACTCGAGAGCCAATTGCCTCAAAAGCTTAAGCTGATATGAGGAGGTCCTAGGATGGTTTTACTAATTTCTAAAATGTCCCCTCGCCCAAAAGCTTTATGGGCTTGAATTGTGGGAAAAAAAACACATGCCCACCCAAAGGTTGTGTTGATCTGAGGCTCTAATACCATGTGAAGAACCAACTATTAAGTTGATAGGAGAATGGTTTAAGCTAAGTTTTAACCAAGGAAGTATTATAAGAGATTATTGCATACTTTTCATGTTTTTTTATATCTTTCTGTAGACATTATTCAATGCTTATTTCTATATCTAGTTTCTATATTTCATTCATTGGTTTTCAGATCCTTCTTCTGCAGTGCTTTATCAATTGCACTGTAGTTTATTTCATCATTTCCTTTATCTGGTATGTAAATTCTTTTAAGGTGGGCTACTACTTGATTTTCAATTTATCGGTGATGCTTGTCTGTGAAATTTGACATTCTGGTTGTTTGATTCATACCCTTTTCCTTGTTTGTAGCCATGTTCCTGGGCAGCGCTTTTTTTTTTTCATTTTTTTTGGGTGGGGTGGAGGGGATGTATTGGAACTTTTTATTTATTAATGTATCTATTTATTAATTATGGAAGGTATAATATGGATTAGTGATGCAAGAAATGGATGCACATTCATCGGGTTTTGTACATATATAGTTCTTCGCTGGATTGCATTTGCTTGAAACAATTTAGTTGCACCTTTATACTTAATGTTTATCTGTTTAGAGCAAATATGCACGTGTGCTCTATCTACTGTTTTGTCTCTAAATCCTCTGTTTCTATACTAGTTTGAATTACCTTTGTGTTCATTATTGAATAAACATATCCATTTTTACATGTTTCCTTCCTGTGATAATGGAGTATGAAATGCTTTTTTTTTAAAAAAAAAATTATTTGTTTGACTACCTTCTCAGTTGTTTAGTGCTATTGGTCTTTAATAAATAATCAGGGGGCACCGCCTTGCACTCATTATGCACAGCGTGGAATTTGTAAATTTGGCCCAGCATGCAAATTTGATCATCCTATGGGAGCACTGAGTTATAGTCCATCTGCTTCTTCCCTGGCTGATATGCCGGTTGCACCTTATCCTGTGGGTTCATCTGTTGGAACTCTTGCCCCATCATCTTCATCATCGGAGTTGCGGCCTGAACTTACCTCAGGATCCATCAAGGAGTCTGCATCATCCAGAATGTCATCATCCATGAGCACATCAACGGGATCCGTTGGCTTGACCTTGTCATCTCCTGGATCCATTTCTCAATCAAGTGCTCAACAATCTGCTCAGAGTTCCAGTCCTTCAGCAATTACCAGTAGCACCACAAGCAGCACAGTCTCTCACACCTCAAGTTAAGCAATGTGAATGCATACCTCATTATTACTCCTTTTTATCTCAATTCTTCAACCGGACATCATTATTTAAGGAGGTCCTGAAATAGGTTTTCTTTTTGAGTTATCCCAGTTCCACATTCAGGTCTAGGCACACGACAAAGCCCAATTATCTTCGCGTCTATATAATCTTTTCATGGCCATCTCTTTGATCTTGAATAAAACCATGGCCAACCTTGAGGATTTTAGCAACCCCATACAGCCACCTTTCTTCTGAATAACTTAAAAAAAAATCTGCAAGCCCATTATGCATATGTCCATCCACACTCCAATTTTTTTGGAGTTTGTTGTGCTTATTTATGCTCTGTTTTTTTTTTTAATCTTAAGAGAATTCTGTCTCAGAGTTTCATTTTGACCATGTGTTTATGTCTCTTCACCTGAACCCTTCTTTCCAAATATCAGTACTTTTTGATTTTGGGAACGATTTTCCAACTTTACTTGGAAGCTCCTGTTCACTACTTTTCCCAACTTTTTGACTTAAGGGTTTACTGTGAAGAGAAGTAATCAGGAGACTACAATGAGGCTTCACATTGCTATCTTATCTGGTTTTTAGATACACAATGATGTTGTGACAAGTGAAATGCTTGACTTGGTACTTGAATTTATTACAGATACATATATGAAGAAGCACATTTGAATCCAACACATTTCAATGTGTAATAATTTTTTCTCTCCCCTTTCTCTCAGTTTACTTGATCAAGCTATATAATGTGAGATTGGGTAATTTTCTGGAGGGGAATTTCTTCTTTCTTCCTTTTTACGCCCTTCTCCCCCGTGACCAAAATACTTTGGTATGTTTGTTGTAAGATGATTGTATCATAAATAGACAACACTATGCTCAAGTGAAAAGGAGGGTGCAGCATGGCATGATGCACCCTATAAACTAAGTGCATGTCTTTTAAGGGCGAAAAACCTATTTGGGACTTCATTACAGTTTTGAGAATACCACTTTCAAAGCTTTGGTGTGATCTTTGGATTTTGGCTCAAGTCTGGTGGCTGTATTCCAACAAATTATTATGCTCTTTTTCGAGGTTTTTATAGGTTTAGTCTGGACTTGTGCTGAGGGCTTATAAGGTTCATGTCATAAATGTTTTTGCAGTGATTTCCCCCCCCCTTTCTTCTTTATCAAGTCTACTTTAAATTTTACCGTCTTTTTTAAGTCTAGTTTAATTTTTTAAGATCTTAGAAATTTGTTCTCATAAATCTACCAAAAAAGAGTGATTACGACAAGAAGCTTGGGAAACGGTCAAATAAAATCATTTCTTTTGGGGCACATGAAATTATGGATTTACACTATTTACACTCAGTGACCTTCATCATTTGCAAACTAAAAATGAATAATGCTACCCACATAACTACTTTTATTCCTTAAAACAAAAAAGGAAAAAAGACAACACTTGTTTCCTGGCATGCCATCCAACGTGCTAAATCAATTTCTAGTGCCAGTGATCCTCCATATTCTTTCTGAAAAATGTTTTGTCTCAGTCAGATCTAACTCCTGTACTAGCATGGTAAGTTCTATGCAGAAATTGTAAAGAAAGGAAAAGGGGGATGAGAAAGCATGCTAATGCATAATCATCATTCAGTTCCCAAAACAGAAATAGAATTATTTGACTATACTCTCAGCCATAATAAATTTTGGTTAAAACCCACAAACAGTTGAGATTTGAGACTTGGATCTTCTGTGAAAAGAGAAAAAACGGAAATTCACTTGGATAATAAAGACATAAAGGAGGAAAAGCAAGGAAGAAAAGACAAGAAAGCGAGAAAGAGTGGTCAAGGAAAGAGAAATGGAATGTTGAATGTAGTGAAGCTGCAAGCAATCAATCAGAAATTAGAAATCAGAATCGCGGGTTATTGGCATTGACAACATATCTTTCTGCGAAGCCAAGTGCTTGTGTCATGACTCATGACTGCTTTTTTTGTAGCCTAAAGTTCAGGCAACTAGCCGAAAAGAAGCATCATATCATTCTCTCAATATGCATCCCCTTTTTTTTTATATTTTCATCTGTCCATCACACACCGTCGCAGATTTGACTTCTCCTTGATTTTCAAACTCAGGTAATAACCTCCCCCCCCCCCCCCCAAAAAAAAAAAACCAAAAACAAAAACTAGAATAATGAAATATAGGTAAAATTACTATCAAACGCAGTTAACTGGTAGTAGTTGTTTTATTTTAATCAAAAGTCTTCAGTTTGAATCCTTAAGAATATACCTGTGTTAAAATTTGATAAAATTTTTTTACTGTTTATTATAATCTTACCCGCCTTAAATTCGAATTAATTAACATTTGTGATTTAGTGATCATACACCAAATGGTTGTTTATTAAAAAAAAAAGTATAGGTGTAATTGTTCATTATTAGATCCTCTAAACAATACATGAAGATTTATGTAAAGCAATCTTTTCTTTTCTTTTTTTGTACTTACATGGTATTGAATGGTTGAATACTATTTTATTTATATTTTGACAAGTAACTTATTATGATTTTTTACAAAATTTATATAATATAATTTTGAATTATGACCGAGTTAGATCTTAAATTTTAGATGAAAATCACTTGCTTGTAGAATATGAATGAAAATAATATTAAATTCTACAATATTTTGAGAATATATTAAATATTTCCTTATGTGTAGTGTTAGTGTATCAAACAGACATTGAAATTTGGAGAGATTTAAAGGCTGAAACTTCTTTGAAGATTAAGTTCTCCATAAAGTTTACACTTTCATTATGAGTGAGAGATAAAAGAGTAATTACTTAGTGTGAGATGCAAATTAACAGTCAAGTTTAATATAAAAATTATCATCAATATATAATGGATATTTTTCTTTAGTTCTCAATTTGTTATCTAAAACCGTTTAGTTACTGTCTATTTTGACTTAAAATTATTCAAGTCACTTAATATCTTTTTTTTTTTTGCCAATTCTTAACAAGATCAAAAGAGATCACCCCCAATAGTGCAATATAGTAATTTATATTAGGAGAAGAAAAGGCTTGCAGGTAGACCCATCTTACAAAAAAAAAAAAGAAAACGTACGAGTGCATGCAAGATAGCACAAGCACAAGGACAAAAGCACACACTATAGTTGATAAATGCACCAAACTTTAACCATAGCTCAGAAGAGAGAGTATCCCATGTCAACATCTCCAAAGGTAGTTGAAGAAGAAGCAGAATGATCAGTCATTAGCCCATAGCTTGAACTCTCTGTGATGGAAGGAAACAAAGCATTATTACCACCCATGAAGCACTCATTTTCATTGATCCTCATTGGATTGTTGCTCTTAAAGATAGCTGAAAGCTCACTGTAATCCAAATCCCATGTATATCCCTGACTAACTTCATATGGGTAAGAAGAAAAATCTGAACTTTTTTCAGATGCCATTGTTGGGACGTTCAAGCCTTCTTCAGATTGGCCCTTTTTGTCACTTGACCCACTCACATTACTGTTCTTTCTCAAACAGTTATCAGGCACCACACATTCCAAGTACCCTGAGTTAGAATCGCTGGAAAACAAGAAAAAGTTGTCATTTTCAGCTGACCCATTTGCAGAATTTGAAGGATTAGGCTCAGTCTCAATGTGGGCAGAACTGGGAGTGTGATCAATATGAGACATGCTGTTATTCTGAGTGTTAGTGAGAAACTGGGAAGAAGAAGAAGAGGAAGAAGGTAAAAGAGTGTGGGGATCAAAAGGAGTGAGAAGAGTGTGAAAAGGCGTAGTGTCAGAGTATATAAAGTTGGTTCTGGCTTGGCTTCCTTTCATGGAGAGAGCAGCTCTGTCATAAGCCAGAGCAGCTTCATGAGCAGTGTCAAAAGTGCCAAGCCAATGTCTTTCTTTTGTTGTTGGGTCTCTAATTTCAGCAGCATATCGACCCCATGGACGTCTTCTGACCCCAAGGAACCTCCCTGGTTCTGACTGCTTTCTTCTGCCTCTTTTCTCATTAGAAGGAGAAGTGTTTCTCTGAAGAAGAGACAGAACCATCTGGGTCTGGTTGGGTTCATACCCTTTGAAGGATGATGATGATGATGATGATGATGATGATGATGAAGCCATGGCTTGAGAATGGGATGGGTTTGTTTGAGAGAGAGAGAGGAAATGGAGTGTGGTAAGAACAGAATGGGAATTGAGAAGGAAGGAGCAGTGATGAGTGAAGAAGGTTAAGAATGGGAGGAAGTTGTGTGAAGTCCTTTTAAAGACCCAGAATTGATCATGGAGCAGAAGGAAAATGATATTTTGACCGGTGCTGATAGGTTTGGTTGATAGGAAAAAATAAGGTAGTATTTTAAAATAATAATAATAATAATTTGAGTTCCATCCTTTTCACCAATTTGAGGGCTAGACAAAGACCAGGATATTGTTATTTTAAAAATAAATTATTGATTTAATCACTAAAAAATAAAGTGTTTTATTTTAATTATTAAAATTGTTGAATAGTTTTGAATTATGTGATGATTCGGTTTATTTGGAAGCATGACACGCATTTTCTATTTTTCATATACATATACATGTTTTTTATTATTATGTACAGAACTCTACTTTTTCAAAAGTTAATATATATTTTATCTTTACTCGTAAATATAGGTTATACTGATCGAACTAAGTAAATTTTTATTTGAGTTAATTTCCTTAACAAAAATATTATATTTATCTTAATTTTATCTTTGTATTTATTAAAGTGACTTTTAATAACAAAAAAATTAAAAAATTAAAATGAGACACTTAATATTTTAAAGGCTAAATTGAAATGATATATCATTTCAAGGACTACATTTGTATTTTATTCTAATTTTTAAAAGAAAAAAGAAGTGGTCCTTCAATAAACATTTATCTTTAATTTTTTTTGGCTTAAAATAGATTATTTTGCTATTAAAATATTTTTTTTTCTAAACCTCAAGATTTATGATTACAGATTTTAGAAGAGTGCTCGTGTAATGTTTGGATGATTATATTAAGTTTACAACTACATAATCTATTTTATTATATGATGTTTCCTCTCATTAATAAAAGTGAATTCTCTCACGCGAATGAGACGAGGCCCTAGCTCCAAATGTATGGTCCACATTTTTTTGTATTTTTTTAAATTTTATTAATTATTTGATCTCAGTTAATAATTACCACCAATATAATTTGTTAAAACATTAAAACAAAAAATTAAAAAAATAAATAGTTAGATACACATCTAATGATTTATATTTCAAATCATAAGAAGAAATATGCTTTCTTTCTTCATTAATTAAGACTTGATGTGGGAATTATTTTAACAAGGAAACAATTTTTGGAAAATTTAAAATAATAACTCAATTTTTATAAAACCAAATTAAAACAAAGTATATTTTGGAAAATCACAAAATAATTAATTTTTTTTTTAAAATAAAATATGTGCTGCAGACGTCATGTTTTTCCTGCTTTGTGCTATGTCTTCCATTTCACCGACTTTTAAATATCTTTCTTTTTCCTATTTCTATTAAATCTCGTGTTCTCCATCCCAATTACTCAAAGGGTTACAACTAAACAGTGAAAATAAAGATTCCCTTCACTTGTCAACTTCTTTAAATGGACCTTTCTAACGCCACTTTTCAATTTTTATTTCTCTGCTACAGTCACTTTCTTCCAAGTTCCAATGACACTCTAAATTGTTTATTTCTATTCATTATAGAATTAGATCGGTTGATTTTCAGTTTAATTAACTCAAAAAATTAACTAGCTAAAAAATTAATTAAGTATCAGTTGAATCAGTCTAAAAACTGTGAAAATCGGTAAAATTGTTTAAACTAATTATTGCAAAAAAAAAAACAGTTTTTAAATATATGAGATTTAACAAATTTTTATTTTTTAATCTTTTGTATTTTTTTTCATCATATTGTATTCTTTTATTCTCAATTATTTTTTACAATAATATTATTTTTATCACAAAAATAAATAAAAGAACAAGAAAAAAAATAAAATAGCAATTATACACACACACACATATATATATATATGATGTAATAATATAATAATATAAGTTTACAAAGATTAAGTATGAAAATATTTATTAATTTATTATATTATATATTTTTAATATATAAAATTTAAATATATATTTAATTATTACATATGATCAGACTAATAAATCTACTCGTTCATTAAATAGTCTAATTTTTAAAATATTTATGTCTTAGTATTAATAAATGAAATAAATTGAAGTGGGATTAATCAAAAATTGAGTGAGCTAATTATTGCATCAGGCCCATGTAAGTTATTGGGATTTGATAAAGTATTGCCCAAATTGAATATTTATGCAGATCAGTTCACGTGTAAAGAGGCCACCCTAATCAATAAACTACCTGGAAATTGACTGCTAAACTCTATGGTCTAAAATAATTAATGACAAAGACAAAAACTTTCCAAACAGTTTGACCTATAAATTATTGTTATTAATTATTTCTGATTAATAACATACTTCGTATTAGGCAACAATTTGATGTAATCTCACCTAATAAGTTAGCCTTTTAGTGAAATCTCCTTGTAAATTAAGTCATATGAATTGTCTTTTCACTAATGATCCATTAATGTATTAAAAAAAAAGAATAATTTGAACAACACTTACTTGGTAGTTAAAGGAAGTTTGAGACACTTGACATTAGTTGGTCATAAGAGTAATAGTAACTGTTTAAACTTTAAAAATAATAAATTTTTAATTTTTGAAAGTATTGATTTGGAAATAATTTTATTCTTTATTTTCCGCAAGTGCAAACAGAAATAATTTTTCATCTTTTTGGATGAAGGTATATTTTGGTAAAAAGAAAAAAATTTGAGACTCGTTAAAGTAAAAGTTACTCAATAAAAAGTAGAGAGTTTAGAAAAGCATTTAAATAAGTCATTGTAAATGTCACCCTGTAAAAGGACATACAATGATATACATTTAAACCTTCATAAATTAATACTTGATAAATTAATAATTTTTTAAAAATAATATTTTTTTAGATATTAATTTAGACCAGTTTACAAAATTAATAATTTCGATAAATTAATAATTTTTTAAAATTACCAACATAACCAAGATAATTTAATAAAATATGGATACATTATTGTTTGTTTTTTTATGAAATTTAAATTTAGGTAGATTTCATCTCTAACTTTTTTTATTACATTCAAAAGTTTTGATATCGTATTCTCGAACTACAACAAAAAATTGTGAAGAGTTGTATTTGATTTTATTTAATTAATTAATAGAATAAATATTGTTTAAGTACTAAAAATAATAAATACTATTTACTTATATTTATAAATATATATGTACAATAATTTTTTAAAAAAATTAATTCATTAAATATGATACATATATATTGTATATTAGTAATATAACAATTAACAAAATTTTATAGTCCCAATATTAATAATTTATAGAGCTTTTATGGCATCAACTAAAACTTTAACTCACCATACCTCAAAAATTAGCTTTGGTTTTGAGAAATAAATAGTTGTTGTAAGTACGGAAGGATTATTGTTGATAACTGTTCAGAAATTCTTGTTGTTACTCTAAAATAAATGGTTGTAAATGACAATGTCAGCTTTTTCATCATATAATTGATAGCTGCCCAGAAAATTGCTATTTTTTACGACTCAATATGAATTATAGTCATAAATAATTGTTGTTGTTATCTATAATCTGCCGTAACAATTATTGAAGTAATAAAGCTTTGGTTTTGAGATAATACATTAAAAACCAGAAATGGAAAACAACTGCGAGGTTTTGTCTGGATATTCCTAGATCTCACATTTGAATTTGAAGATACTAATCTTAAATGTCATTCATTTACTCACTAACTGTTTTGTAATATGCAACATGTGAATCCACTTTTTCTGCAAAATTAATTGAATCAATCTGCTACGTGGATCTCAACCTCTTGTTTGCTTCATGATTTTCAAAGGGAGCAGTTAAACTTATGATATCTGTAATTACTCACAAAATATTATCCATTAACTAACTTAGAGTATTCTTCTGGCTTGTGTCATGGAAACAACCCCACATCCAATACAAATTTCCTCTTTGGAAGGACTCATTAGTCAAATTCTATATCTTGTTTGTCCCATTTATATGCTTTTCAGTTTTCATATCATATATATATAGATATATACATACATATATATATATATATATTTCAAACTTTCAATCTGTATTATGCAGAAGTAATAATAGCAGTTGACCATGGTCTCATTCTCCTCCTGCTCGAATGGCAATTATAATGACAGGTCTGAATAGAGTTAGTCTTAGAGAGATGGTATTTTATTTTATTAATCTTTGCTGGGCTTTTTGTTTGGTAAAAATATTTTTTATATCTTTAACGTTTATATTTAGTTTTAATTTTTTTTAATATTTTTTTTATGTTAATTATTTTTTATATATTTTTATTTTTATTTTTATTTTAAATTTACAATTTTTACTAACTCGTCTATTCTACTAATAAAAAATGTTCATTAAATAATATATATGGCACATTTTAACAACACGTCATTTGTCATATGGTAGCCATGTTCGATATATGGAAAAAAGATAAAATTACCCTTAAAATTTTAATCTCTCTTTCTCTTCCCTAATGTCATTCTCTCTCTCTCTCTCTCCATCCTTCGAAGGAGGTGTTTGCCAATAAAAATCCAATGAAGAACAACAGCCATGGGAGAGACGAAGTGCATCAGTCCACATTAGTTCAGGTTCTCGCCTTTCATTTGGCTTGCTGTGTTTTTGCACAAAGGGGAAGGGGAACGGTGCAGACCAAATAGTGACGTTCTGATGGTAAACAGCGACAACTTGCTGTGGTCCGACGACTGGCATACATGATGCTCTCCTTCACCATCGCTACTCCCTAACACCTCTATTTTAGTGGCGGTAAAACAGGACAAAATTGTAAACATATCATAATAATTTAAAGAATAAATTTATATGCAAGTTTTTGTATTTTTGTTAATAAGTTCTTTAGTTATAAATGATAAATGTATGATTATTTAATTAAAACATGACTATAAGTATGTACTTTTAAAAATAATTGTATATTTTTTTACAACTCAATATTGTATTATTTTTAGTAGAGAATCTGATAGTAAAAAGTAAAAGAGATAAAGAACTATATATATAAGTCTATTTCATAATTTAAAATAATGCAACGTTACAAAAAATTAATTACAATTAATTTTTGAATTTTTTTAAGTATAATAATAATTAAAAAGTAATGATAGGTGAGTAATTAGTGTGAAACGTATACCTTTTATTAATTGAAGTCTGAGATACCTGCACAGTAAAATTTAGTAAATTATAAAAGTTTAGGAAAAATTACAGTTCTTTTTTACACTTTAGATTACTTGCAAATAATTTATAAGATTTTTAAACTCAAGAAACAGGTTTTTTAACTTCTATGCTCCAATAAGTAAATCCTTTTGTCTACGTTAATTTGATAATATTACTTCATATGTGACTTTATGCTATTTTGTAAAGGTGTGAAAATTAAAACATTTTTATAATTTAAAATTCAAAAGGAGTTTTGCATTTTTCTGAAAAGTTTAATATGGTGTTTATCTGTTTGACGTTTCAAGTACACATAAATTTGCATTCTAAAATACCTTTTTTCACAGTTTGCTATCATCTGCTGATTTCAATTTAAATCAAAGTATGGTTAAGATATGAGAATGGCAAAATTTTGTGAAATTGTAGGTTAATCACAATTTTTTAATAAAATAATTACACAAATTTTCTAAAGTGTTAATAACGTGATTTTGAGTCTTGAAATATAACGTGATATATTTTATTAAAATTTTTGATGATTAGAAAATTTTGGCATTAATTTCCCAAACGAAATTGGATTATAAAATTATATATGTATAGTTTTTTTTTGGATAAAATAATGAAAGCAATGATACAAAAAGTGACAAAAATATTGGATACAAGCTCCCCGTAAATTGCCTTTTTAGACAGATCCTCTTTGAGCAAATTTCAAAAAAAGTCCATAAAATGAGAGATGAGTTGTGTGTTTGATTTTTTGTTGTACTTTACAAATCATAGTTTAAATTACATTAACATAGTTTTAGTATAAAATAACATATTTGACAGTCTTTGTATTAAGATAATTTTGTTCTCAAACTATAGTTTCAGTGAAAACTATAGGCTGTTACTTATACAAATTATGATTTGCCTAAATTTATATTTTTTAAAATCAATTTTACAAATCATAATTTTCAAAAATCAATTTTACAAATTATAATTTATTCAAATTCAAAATTTTCCGACAGAGATCATTTTCTATTATCTCCAAAAGCCATAAGCAAAAAAGGTTGTAGTCAAAAAGTCAATGGAAAAAGCTTAAAGGACACTCGCAAACTAATTAGGTGCATCAAGCCGCTCCACAAAAATCTAAATAGTGGTACACATTTTTATTAATTCCCAACTCTTACAATAAAAATAACATTTTTAAATATATATATATATATATATACACATTAAATAAATTAAAAATTTTGACGAGAATATTGTTCTAATAATTATTTAGTGAAACTCATTTTTCATATATTTATATATTAATTTATAATTTAATTAATTAATTAATTTTTTTAAAAAAAAAAAGTGTAATGTGAGTGTTTTGATTAGTCTGCATTCACATGCCTAAATGGCATTGGGAATAACATAACCTAATCATATCCAATGGGTCAAGCCGTTTTGGTGTTGTTGGCATCATTCATTTTCGATTAGTTATTGCATTGCATGTTGTTCATGTAATGTAATTTAAAGAGGACCCCACTTAGGTTTTTCAAACAAAGAAACTCACATTTATTTATGTAACCAGGAGACCCAAATGAGAGGCAGAAATGACATAGATTGAACTAAATAAAAGTATATACTTTTTGAAGATTAGTTATCATATTCGTCATAAGAATCGATGGGATTTTGAATTCAAAGAGGTAAGACCCTTGACTCTTCCACTAAGGATTCAAAGAAGCAGAAAGCTAGAGATGTGTTAGCTCCATCTGGGTCAATCTTGAGAGAACAAAATATTAGTATTCAACATGCTATCATAATGCGATCATGTGTGTACCCACAGAAAGTTTTTTTTCTTTTTTAAAAGATAAAGGCCTATCTATATATATATATATATATATTAAAAATAATATAGGTTGAATTAGTCTTAACACATGATAAATTACTTTCTTTAAATAGTTAATATTTGTGTATTGAGGAATCACAAATAAACTCTTCCATAATACAAAAAAGTTTTTTAAAATATTTGGATATTTTCTATTTCTTTAATATACTTGTCTGTAGAATCTGAAAGAATATATATATATATATATATTTCAACATTTGTCAATTCAACTTCTAAGAGACACATTAATTAAATAGTTGTGTCTTTTCAATTTACAATAAATACATTATTTTAAACAATTATTTCTATTCAATTTTTAATAGATGTATTAGTTTATATTTCAAATTTTAATCAAACAGCATAACTATTGGAATTTTAAAACATCTTAAAATTCAACTAATATGTTTGTTCAAATAATTTCAACCAACACATCATTTCAAATCAAGACACAGTTTGGAATAAAATTGATTAGATAAAACTTTAATTCTACATTATATTACAAATTATACAACAATATATATATATATATATATATATATATATATATAATGATCATCTTTTTTTTCCCCATTGAAAATGAGGATTTAAGTGTGACACTCCTTTTTGATAAATTAATTTAAGTAGTTTGATATCTATTCCTCTTAAAAAAAAAAAAGTCTTGGGTTCAAGTTATATAATTGAGAAAACTAACATTAAGAAAATTTTACACTTTTACAATATAACTTGACTTAAACCATATTAGTTGGAACTCAATAGATTTTTAGGTACCGATAATTCAAATACAAAAAAAAAAGTTGTTCAAAGTTTTCTATATTATTTCAAGAATTAAGAACACATATAAATCATTCAAAATTTAATATTGTTTGGGCATTTAAAAAAATAAAAAAGAGGAGAAAATCATTCACTTATTTAATTGTCTAAATTAATCTTTTTAAAAAAAAATACTGAAGTTAAAATATTTTAATAACGTCACAAAACGAATTCAATTAATTTGTTTGGTTAATATCTTGTTTGATCAATTAAGACTGTTTAATTATAATTGATATGTGAAGTTCATATAAAATTAATATGATTAGATGATTCGAATATATCAAACAGAATGTTAACCAAATAAAATGTCTATATATAGGCCATTAAAATACTCCATTTTTTATCACAAATTTCCTTCTTCAAAAAGAAACAAGAAAGGTTAGTCAAGGCGACATCTTAAAAGACGTGAGTTTGTTGGGTTGGGGAAAGAGTACAAATTGACAAAGGTACCTTAGATTTCCACAGAACGGAACACACAACGTTGTTCTCTGTAATTCTCTCTCTTTAGTACTGTTAGTTAATTTTGAGCATACTTGAGATGATTGCTGGGTCATCATTCTGGGAAGGAAATTGTACCATGTGTAATTCTTAAAGATCTTTTAAATTTAAAAATTAATTTTTATTTTAATTTATTACTAAAATTCATCACACTAATTGTCATATATAAGAATAATTTTTATATAAAAATTAATTCTTATAAAAAATAATAATAAAATAATTAAAAAATAAACTTTATATTAAATATAATAAATGATCTATCTCCATTTATTTTTGTAGAGAAAAATTAAAATAAATGTTAAAATAGTGTAAAATTGATTATAAGACTTATTTATAAATTTTTAAAAAATTTATTATTGAATTAAAAAATTATTTAAAATAATAAAAAATTAATTAAAATAATGTGACATTATAACATTTATAATAAAAATTCAAGATTTGTTACTAAATTGTTCAAGGGTCAGATTAGAAGAAGAGAATTTTGCACATTTTCCAAAACTGACACACTCACTCCCTTTTGCTTCTCTCCAAGGTCGTCCGGGATTCAGGGAAGCCATGTCTCTCTTATTTATTTATTTATTTATAAGCACTCTTCAATTTTCGCCAACACACACTCTCTCTTGTGTTTAACAAAAAGGCTCAGCTTTATGTTTGCAACTTTTGGTTCAAACTTGTCCCATCCTACGCCTTTTCTCTTTGGATTTATTCAGGCCATTTTAAAAGTTTTCTAAGAAACCAAATTTTTATTTTAATTATTTAACAAAAATATTTTTTACTTCTTAACATTTATATTAATTTTTAATTTTATTTTTAATATTTATATTAAATTTTAATTTTATCTTTAATATTTTTGTAACATCAGTTATATTTTATATTTTTTGTTTTAAATTTATTCTTTTTATTAATACTATCTATTCCACCGATAGAAAATATCAATTGAGTAACGAGTAAAAAAATGTAGGTTTGAAAAATAAATGAAACAATTTATTCTTTTTATATCTCTAACATTTTTTAAGTAAGTTAAATCTTATATATTTTTATTTTTATTTTAAATTTATTTTTTTTACTAACCGTCTAATTAATATTTTTTATAAAAAAATATATGACTTTAATAAAAATGATAAATTTAAAATAAAAATATAAAATATAAAATATGATTGATACGAAAAAAAATTAAAAACAAAAATAAAATTTAATATAAACATCAACCACGTAAAAATAGTTTTGCCTAATTATTTTAAAACTTACTGTCCTTTTGCTTTTACATTAATTTGAAATGAGAAGCCCCATTATTCTTTTTCCTATACGGAAAAATTGCTTCTGACTTCTGTTACCATTTAGAAACATTTTTAAAAAATGGCCAAAATATTTTTTGAAAAAATAAGCAATTTGTTCTCGGAGAAATTTGGTCAGAAATAATGAGACATTATTCAATTTCTTATTTTTTTTATATAAACTTATTTTTATGATAAAAAATCATAAATTCTGAAAAAGCAATAAAAATAAGTGCATTAATTTACTTGATGACATTATTTCTCTTGTTCCTGGGTGACAATTAAATTTGTTATCCATATTCCCTTAAAATTCTGTGTCTCAAGATGAAACAAAACGCATCTAAGCTAACGATTATATCTTGGGCTCATGAGAAAAATCCAACGAGGTCTAGATTCTAGAGAACAAATTGCTAATTGGTTAATTGTATTACTCATTACTAAAGCACTCAATAAGACTAGGGTTGACCTATAACTATAATAAGTAGGGCATAATTGACATTATTGCTCAATAGCCTGCTTGAGGGGATTGTTAATAGAAATTTAAGCCTTTTTTAATATATGAATCATGTGAGTGTTTTGAGAAATACAAGGCTTAACCACCCCATTGTAAGTAACTTTGGATTCACTGTTTTGGAGCATGTGGTTGGATCTATTCACGCTAGCTTTTGTCTAGTTTGACAAATAGTTACCTATTAGGGAGTAGGGATTAATGATTGAACGGTATGAGTAATCAAAACATTAATTCAATTTATCACCAGGGATTTCTCTTACACACACACATATATTTATGCTTAATGTCAACAAAAATTGAAACATTTCAATACACAACAAAACGCCTTTACCATATATGCACCAGAACAGAAGTATGGTCACTATTATAGGCCCATGGGTCTAAATGGCCCAATCCATTTAGCCCATTCTATGAATTTTTTTTTTAAATTGCACTCTAAAAGGTTGAAGTTCTAAATATGAAAGGCAAAGAAGCAATTCTGAATAAGAGGTAAACTTGGGCTCTAGCGTCGTCACTTCCCTTTCTTCTTCTTCATCTTCCTTTCGATCTCATCTTCCTTTCTGATCTCCGAAATCTACCATTGGTTCGTCACATAGCTTCGACCTTTCCCATTCGGCCATCGCCAGATGCCTCCAGCCGCCAGCTCCGACCTCTGCATCTTCAGAGAAGAGCTAAATCCTTTACCTTTACTCCAAGCTGACAATTGCATCCCAAAAGTATAGAAGATGCATCAAAGAATTCATCCCTATAAGGTAACCATATAAAAACATGTCAAGGTCACAAAATAAATAAATGCTTATCACTAATTCTGACATTTAATCAGTCATTTGATTATAACTCTTAAGCAATAAAGAATTTTCTAATGAAATTTATATCATTAGAAACTAGGTTCAAAGAGCTTTCCAACCATATAAGATTTTGAAAAAATAGAGTCCAGATGAAAGAGTTATGACCATTTGAAAAAGGTTATAAAAACACTGCAAACTGTTCTCTGCTTGGGTGCACTTGGGCCCTTATTCTTCCCATTCTTTTTTGCCAGTGTGGCGCCTGGGTGCCATGTACTATACTCACGCAATTTGGCCTCGGTTTTGGCTCAAAATAGCCCAATTCTTTACTATTTCTCTTGGTTTCTTCTATGAATTTTTATCCTTAATGTCTAGGGAGTGGTTTGACATTAAAATCCCTAATTAATTATAACAATCCAAGCCCCAATCATTAAAATCCCTCCTAAGACACTAACTTTCACATTTTAGGTTTCAATCCCTAAATCTAAACTTAAATCTTGATTATCCTTTCAATTCTTGGTTCTAATTTGTTTATTAATCATCAATGAATGTTTTAAAACATAACTCAAGCTCCAAAACTCTTCAACAACAACAACAATAACAAACTCTTATCCCACTAGATGAGTTAGTTACATGAATCGCACGACGCCATTGAGCTCTATCAATGACCCACTATTTATGTATCTCATTTATCAAAAGATCTTGTTCAATGACTTATCCAAGTATCCTTCTTCATCTTCCTCGGCCTTTTCTTACATGACTCCATACCATCTGCTCAACCCTACTTGCTGGCGCCTTCAACTATCTTCTTTAAACATGACCATATCACCTTAAACGATTTTTTACCATTTTCTACTCAATAGGTGCTACTTCGACTCTACTCCGTATATAATCATTATGAATCATATTTCATCTTGTATGACCACACATTCATCTCAACATCCTAATCTCTGCTACCCCAATTTTGTATTATTGCTGTCATTTCACTGTCCAACATTCACTCCCATATAATATTACTGGTCTTATACCAGTACAATAAAACTTCCCTTTAAGCTTATCAGGTACTTTCCAGTCACAAACAACTCCTGATGCTTTTCTCTATTTCACTAACCCAGCTTGTATCCTATGTGTAATATCCCCATCAATTTCACCGTCATCTTATATAATTGATCCCAGATGCCTAAACTTTGACACTTGTTGTAATACCCGTTAATTTCGGAATATAATTCGTCTAAGAGTATTTTAGAATTTTACAACGTTACTTTAGTTATTTATTTTGGTCATTTTTAATTTTCATATTTAATTGTTCTCTTTGAATATTATTTATGAAAATTGAGTTAAATGACTGGACTCTATATTTGCACCATGTGGGATATATTCTAAGAATGGTGAAATTCATGGAAAAGTGGTTTAATAATGGTCAATTAGTCTATTTATTGTAAATTGATTGGATGGGTTTGGATGTTGGGTTATGGATACCCATGGGTTATTCAATAACCCATTAGAAATATTTAAAATAAAACTTCAATAGTACCCTCTCATTTTCACGCAGAAGGAAAAAGCTGAAAATTGAACAGTGGAAGTTTCTCTCGTTTCTTCATCCTCTTCTCAAATCCTTTCCTTGATCTTCAGAGTTTTGATTATTTGTTCGGTTCAAAAGCTTTGTAAGGATCAAAGGTAAGCTTTAATCTCATTATTTTCCTTAAATCTAAGTTTATATGGAAGATTAGAGGAGGTTTTGTTCTTGAAGATTTTGATGATAATTCATGAATCTCAGTTGTTTTAGAAGTTATATTTGAGTTATAATCGGTTAAAAGAGTTGAGATTCTGGTTTTGAATAAAAAAAAAAGAAAGGATGAAAATTTTCTGGGAAGCGTCTGCAAACTCGAATTCACTGTAGCAACCAGAAAATTTCAGAAAATTTTTCGAGTTACTGTAGCAGTTAATGTAGTGTCGGCAGTCAACGATACTGTAGCAATCAACGTTACTGTAGCGAACCATACTGTAGCAATCAGAAAATTTTGCATATTTTCGTGATTTTGTTTCCTTTCTTATGTTTTCTTGTAATATATTTTACTAGGAAATTTTCCTACACAAATTCTAGTGTGGAACAAGGTAAACTTGGACAAACATCAAGGTGAGTGAATAACCTTGCTAAGCTAGTTTGATATTACTAGTCAAAGTACAATATAAGTCCCATTTACAATATTATTTGAATATTAATCAATCAATTTTTCATATGACAGTATATGATGATTGGTATATTTTTACAGAAATTCAAAGGAACAAGAGTATGTATAAATTATTTTGTTTCATGGAAATTGTACTATGTGATAAATTCTCATTATCTTATTAATGAGTAAAGATCTACGGGATCTAATACATGAGTTTGAAAGGGTTAAAGTTCCATACTACTAAGTGCATAACGATGAAAAACTATACATGAGTTTGAAAGGGTTAGAGTCCCATATTACTCGGTGTAAATAGGTGAAATTGTAAATACGAGTTTGAAAGGGTTAGAGTCCCATACTACTCGGTGTATATCTATGAAATCTTATTCACGAGTTTGAAAGGGTTAGAGTCCCATACTACTCGGTGAAAGGGTTAGAGTCCCATACTACTCGGTGAAAGGGTTAAAGTGCCATACTACTCAGTGTATATGTATGAAACCTATATACAAGTTTGAAAGGGTTAGAGTCTCATACTACTCAGTGTATAAGACAATTAATTATATGAGTAAATGTGGTATTTTTACTTTTGATATTTTATATAGTACAGTTATTTACTTACTGAGTTTTTAAATAAACTCACACTCCCTATGATTATCTTTTAAGATATAGAAAACAAGGAAGAAGAGTATCCGTTTGAAGATTAGAAGCCCCTTGGGATTATTCTTTAATTCTGGCTGGTGGGATACCAGTACTTATTAATGTGGATACTAGGAACGCTCTGTACTTTCTATAGGTCTCCTAGGCTTGCGATGAGATAAAAACATCAGATTATATATGCCTATATTTGCTTATCAGATAAATATAATTCTGTTGTGTGGAATGAATGATTAAGGTTGAATGTAAAACCTTACAGAATATATGTAAATAACTTATGTTTGAGAATTTTATCAAATAAGTAGTGACTTTTCACATGTTCAATTTTTGGGATGTGATAATTTGGTATCAGAGGATAGGTTTTATAGGTTCCCTATAGAGTACAGAGCAAAGTGATATTTGTGGGCCCTTCCCTATTGTCATGAGCCGCGGCATGACCATAAGATTAGGTTCCATAAAAGACCTTGTAGAGTATAATGTCATTTTATAGATAACTTTTTAGTGGGGCTAGTAAGTGATATTTTGTTTACGTCTGAAAATTGTTTGTTATGTGTGTAAATCTTTGACAGTTCAATGTCAGAAGGATCTTCTAATAATAATGAGCATATGGGTCCAAGGAGGGCCATAATTCCACCAGTACATGGACAAGATGATCAAAACCGTGGTGATAGTTTTCATGCTCAAAGTACTGAGGGCGCAACTAGTGATCAAGCAAGGAGAGCCGAACCTGACGCTCACATTGATAATGCAACTATTGCACATGTGATTAATTTAATGAATGAACGATTTGACCGATTTGAGGCTAAAATGAGATGTCGAGCTGCACAAGCTAACCTGCCAGTGGATCCTGCTATTGTTGAAGCCGAAATTGTACCACCAGCTCAGTTAGCTGGAGGAGGTAATGTAAGGGAGGTAAGAATGTCTAAATTCCAGAAAATGAGGCCTCTTACTTTTTCAGGGGAAGATCCCAAAGAAGACCCACAATGTTTCCTTGAATATTGTGGAGCAATCTGTGATGCTATAGGCTGTTCTCCTACTCAAAAGGTAGAATTCACTTCATTTCAGTTAAAGGGTAGGGCTGGTAAATGGTGGAGGAACTGGAAGAAAGCTAGAATTCAAGGCGTACCGCTAGTTATGTGGACGGAGTTTTACAGATTGGTTATGGAAAGGAAGTCAAAGAATAAAGAAGAATATCGACAAAAGAAGAAAGCTAGATATAGGAGATCTTTTGATCAAGGGGAAGACTCAGGGACTTTGAAACCCTTTACTGCATCACAACATGCTCCAGCCACTCCTACTAAGTCATCTTATTCTACAGCCAGTGTGGATAAGCCTCATTCAGAGAGCAGGGGTGGTTTTAGCTCTTCTAGTAGAGGAGGTACTCAAGCTATAAGGAAGAAACCTCAGTGTCCTGAATGTGGAAAGTTTCACTTCGGAGAATGCAGGTTAAACACTGTTGGTACAGGTTGTTTTAACTGTGGACAAAAAGGACATTTTATAAGGGAGTGCCCTCAGCTCATGACAGGACTAGGTCAAGGGTCTACTTTGCCACCTCGACCACAATCTATTTCTGTTTCTATTACTCGAACACCAACCCCTTCAATAGGGGGTAGTATAGGAAGAGGTTCTGGAAGAGGCCAAGGTGACCGTGGAAAACAAGCTGTTGGCAGAGGAAATGTAAGAGTATATGCTCTAACCCGACAAGATGCTCAAACATCCAATGCTGTAGTTACAGGTATATTATCTGTTAATACTTTTGCTGCACGTATTTTGTTTGATCCCAGTTCCACTCACCCGTATGTGTCACCCCTATTTGCCAAGAGATTTGCATTTGATCCGATTACTCTCAAGGAACCATTCTTGGTTTCCACACCGATGAGAGAGACTTGGGTAGTTAAAACAGGTTATCGTTCTTGTAAAGTAATTGTTGGGGGTATGGAAACTGAGATAGATCTTATGATTCTCAACATGTTAGATTTTGATGTGATTTTAGGGATGGACTGGCTATCTTCTTGTCATGCTACTATAAATTATCGTAACAAGGTTATTTCCTTTAATATGCCGGGGAGGAGTAATATTGTGTTTCAAGGAGATCGAAGTGATGTACCTTGCAACATGATATCTATGTTAAGTGCCCGGCGTATATTGCGAAAGGGATGTCAAGGATTTCTAGCTTTTGTCAAAGATTTAGAAAAGAAAGAACAGAAGTTAGAAGATATACATGTGGTTAATGAATTCCCAGACGTGTTCCCAGAAGATCTACCTGGATTACCGCCAGAAAGAGATATTGAGTTCGGTATTGATTTGGTTCCAGACACACGACCAATTTCAATTCCACCTTATCGTATGGCTCCTACTGAGCTAAAAGAACTCAAAGGACAATTGGAAGATTTGTTGAACAAAGGGTTCATTCGCCCAAGTTTTTCACCTTGGGGTGCTCCTGTTCTTTTTGTGAAAAAGAAAGATGGTTCTATGAGATTATGTATAGATTATCGTCAGCTGAATAAAGTCACGGTGAAGAATAAGTATCCTTTACCAAGAATAGATGATTTGTTTGATCAGCTTCAAGGAGCAAAATATTTCTCAAAGATTGACCTAAGGTCTGGATATCATCAGTTACGAATTAAGAATGAAGATATACCTAAGACTACTTTTCATACACGGTATGGCCATTATGAGTTTCTCGTGATGTCTTTTGGGTTGACAAATGCACCAGCAGCATTTATGGATTTAATGAACAGAGTGTTCAAATCATTCCTTGATAAGTTTGTAATTGTATATATTGATGATATTTTGGTATATTCAAAGAGTCATGAAGAACATAATGAACATTTGAAAATGGTGCTTCAGACCTTGAGAGAGCATCAGTTGTACGTAAAGTTCTCAAAATGTGAATTCTAGATGAGTCATGTGACGTTCTTGGGACATGTCATTTCCCAGGAAGGTATTCATGTAGATCCAAGTAAAATTGAAGCAATAAAACAATGGCCTAGACCAATAACTGTGTTTGAAGTACGTAGTTTTCTTGGCTTAGTAGGGTATTACCGTCGTTTTGTCAAAGATTTCTCTAAGATGGCTCTCCCATTGAATAAGTTAACTCGAAAGAATGTTAAATACATTTGGGATGATTCATGTGAGCAAAGTTTCACCAAATTGAAAGAGTGTTTAACTTCTACACCAGTCTTAATCCTACCATCAGGACCAGGGGGCTACTCTGTATTCTATGATACCTCAAAGATAGGTTTAGGATGTGTGTTGATGCAACATGGTAGAGTCGTAGCTTATGGCTCACGTCAGCTTAAAAAGCATGAATTGAATTACCCCACTCATGATTTAGAAATGGCAGCTGTAGTGTTTGCCCTAAAGATTTGGAGACATTACTTGTATGGGGAGACTTGTAAAATTTTTACAGATCACAAAAGCCTTAAGTACATTTTTGAGCAGAGAGATCTCAATTTAAGGCAACGAAGGTGGATGGAACTTCTGAAAGATTATGATTGTACCATCCTTTACCATGCATGTAAAGCAAATGTGGTGGCTGATGCCCTAAGTCGAAAGTTTATGGGAAGTTTAGCTCACATTGCCACTATAAGGAGGTCTCTAATACATGAACTACAAGAATTGAAAGCTGATGGAGTATTCTTTGAGATCACTGAGTCAGGTACATTTCTGGCTCATTTAACAGTTAGATCATCCCTTGTTGAAAAAGTAAAAGCAACTTTAGAAAATGACATCGATATGGTCAAAATCAGAGATAAGGCAAGGCAAGGTCTAGCACCAAGTTTCTTGGTAGATGAAGAAGGAGTCTTATGGTTTAATGGGAGACTCTGTGTCCCCAACATTGAATCTTTGAAACATGAAATCTTAATGGAAGCTCATGGTTCGCCATACGTTGTACACCCTGGTGCTGTGAAAATGTATCAAGACTTGAAACAAGTTTACTGGTGGGAAGGCATGAAGCGAGATGTGACTGACTTTGTAGCTCGATGTTTGACTTGTCAGCAGGTTAAAGCTGAACATCGACGACCACCTGGTTTGATGCAAAAACTAGATATTCCCGAATGGAAATGGGAAAGAATCACTATAGATTTTGTAGTAGGTTTACCCCGGTCAACAAAAAGAAATGACTCAATATGGGTCATAGTGGATCGACTTACTAAGTCAGCACATTTTCTTCCTATTCATACCACTTTCAGTGTAGCAAAACTTGCTCTACTTTATGTTAAAGGAATAGTGAAACTTCATGGTGTACCAATATCCATTATATCAGACCGAGGACCTTAGTTTACTTCTCGGTTCTGGAAAGTCTTTCAAGAGGCTTTGGGTACCAAAGTGAATCTTAGCACAGCATTCCATCCTCAGACTGATGGACAGTCTGAAAGGACAATTCAGACTTTAGAGGATATGGTAAGAGCTTGTGTGATGGATTTCAGTGGAAGTTGGGAAGATCATTTGTCTCTTATTGAATTTGCTTATAATAACAGTTACCAAGCCAGTATCCAGATGGCACCTTTTGAGGCTTTATATGGGAGACGGTGTCGATCTCCTATAGGTTGGTTTGAACTTAGTGAAACCAAAATACTTGGACCTGAGATGATACAAGATGATATAAATAAAGTTAAACTAATCAGAGAGAAGTTGTTAACTGCTCAAAGTAGACAGAAGTCTTATGCGGACAACCGACGACGTGACCTTGAATTTGCAATAGGTGACATGGTTTTCTTACGAATCTCACCTATGAAGGGAGTAATGAGATTCGAGAAGAAAGGCAAGCTTAGTCCGAGGTATGTTGGCCCATATGAGGTTATGGACAGAGTGGGTAATGTGGCATATCGCCTAGACCTACCTTCAGACCTAGAGGGAGTTCATCTAATATTTCATGTGTCCATGCTACAGAAATATCTTCCTGATCCTTCTCATGTCATTCAACCCCAAGAAGTTCATTTTGATGAAACTCTCACCTACGAAGAGGTACCAGTAACTGTTCTTGATAGAAAAGTCAAGAAATTGCGTACTAAAGAAATTTCTACTGTCAAGGTTCTTTGGCGAAATCATTATTGTGAGGAAGCTACGAGGGAGGCAGAAGATGCAATGTGAAAAAAATATCCACATTTGTTTAACACTTGAGGTAAGATTTTAATTCGGAAGACCGAATTCTTTTAATGGGGGTAGAATGTAATACCCGTTAATTTCGGAATATAATTCGCCTAAGAGTATTTTAGAATTTTACAACGTTACTTTAGTTATTTATTTTGGTCATTTTTAATTTTCATATTTAATTGTTCTCTTTGAATATTATTTATGAAAATTGAGTTAAATGACTGGACTGGATATTTGTACCATGTGGGATATATTCTAAAAATGGTAAAATTCATGGAAAAGTGGTTTAAGAATGGTCAATTAGTCTATTTATTGTAAATTGATTGGATGGGTTTGGATGTTGGGTTATGGATACCCATGGGTTATTCAATAACCCATTAGAAATATTTAAAATAAAACTTCAATAGTACCCTCTCATTTTCACGCAGAAGGAAAAAGCTGAAAATTGAACAGTGGAAGTTTCTCTCGTTTCTTCATTCTCTTCTCAAATCCTTTCCTTGATCTTCAGAGTTTTGTTGATTATTTGTTCGGTTCAAAAGCTTTGTAAGGATTAAAGGTAAGCTTTAATCTCATTATTTTCCTTAAATCTAAGTTTATATGGAAGATTAGAGGAGGTTTTATTCTTGAAGATTTTGATGATAATTCATGAATCTCAGTTGTTTTAGAAGTTATATTTGAGTTATAATCGGTTAAAAGAGTTGAGATTCTGGTTTTGAATAAAAAAAAAAGGAAAGGATAAAAATTTTCTGGGAAGCATCTGCAAACTCGAATTCACTGTAGCAACCAGAAAATTTCAGAAAATTTTTTGAGTTACTGTAGTGTCGGCAGTTAACGATACTGTAGCAATCAACGTTACTGTAGCGAACTGTACTGTAGCGAACCGTCACTGTAGCAAACCGTTACTGTAGTGAACTGTTACTGTAGCGAACCGTACTGTAGTAATCAGAAAATTTTGCATATTTTCGTGATTTTGTTTCCTTTCTTATGTTTCCTTGTAATATATTTTACTAGGAAATTTTCCTACACAAATTCTAGTGTGGAACAAGGTAAACTTGGACAAATATCAAGGTGAGTGAATAACCTTGCTAAGCTAGTTTGATATTACTAGTCAAAGGACAATATAAGTCTCATTTACAATATTATTTGAATATTAATCAATCAATTTTTCATATGACAGTATATGATGATTGGTATATTTTTACAGAAATTCAAAGGAACAAGAGTATGTATAAATTATTTTGTTTCATGGAAATTGTACTATGTGATAAATTCTCATTATCTTATTAATGAGTAAAGATCTACGGGATCTAATACATGAGTTTGAAAGGGTTAAAGTCCCATACTACTAAGTGCATAACGATGAAAAACTATACACGAGTTTGAAAGGGTTAGAGTCCCATATTACTCGGTGTAAATAGGTGAAATTGTAAATACGAGTTTGAAAGGGTTAGAGTCCCATACTACTCGGTGTATATCTATAAAATCTTATTCACGAGTTTGAAAAGGTTAGAGTCCCATACTACTCGGTGAAAGGGTTAGAGTCCCATACTACTCGGTGAAAGGGTTAGAGTCCCATACTACTCGGTGAAAGGGTTAGAGTCCCATACTACTCGGTGAAAGGGTTAAAGTCTCATACTACTCAGTGTATATCTATGAAACCTATACACGAGTTTGAAAGGGTTAGAGTCCCATACTACTCAGTGTATAAGACAATTATTTATATGAGTAAATGTGGTATTAGTACTTTTGATATTTTATATAGTACAGTTATTTACTTACTGAGTTTTTAAATAAACTCACACTCCCTATGATTATCTTTTCAGATACAGAAAACAAGGAAGAAGAGTATCCGTTTGAAGATTAGAAGCCCCTTGGGATTATTCTCTAATTCTGTCTGGTGGGATACCAGTACTTATTAATGTGGATACTAGGAACGCTCTGTACTTTTTATAGGTCTCCTAGGCTTGCGATGAGATAAAAACATCAGATTATGTATGCCTATATTTGCTTATCAGATGAATATAATTCTGTCGTGTGGAATGAATGATTAAGGTTGAATGTAAAACCTTACAGAATATATGTAAATAACTTATGTTTGAGAATTTTATCAAATGAGTAGTGACTTTTCACATGTTCAATTTTTGGGATATGACAATTTGGTATCAGAGGATAGGTTTTATAGGTCCCCATAGAGTACAGAGCAAAGTGATATTTGTGGGCCCTTCCCTATTGTCATGAGCCGCGGCATGACCATAGGATTAGGTTCCATAAAAGACCTTGTAGAGTATAACGTCATTTTATAGATAACTTTTCAGTGGGGCTAGTAAGTGATATTTTGTTTACGTCTGAAAATTGTTTGTTATGTGTGTAGATCTTTGACAGTTCAATGTCAGAAGGATCTTCTAATAATAATGAGCATATGGGTCTAAGGAGGGCCATAATTCCACCAGTACATGGGCAAGATGATCCTAACCGTGGTGATAGTTTTCATGCTCAAAGTACTGAGGGCGCAACTAGTGATCAAGCAAGGAGAGCCGAACCTGACGCTCACATTGATAATGCAACTATTGCACATGTGATTAATTTAATGAATGAACGATTTGACCGATTTGAGGCTGAAATGAGAGGTCGAGCTGCACAAGCTAACCTGCCAGTGGATCCTGCTATTGTTGAAGCCGAAATTGTACCACTAGCTCAGTTAGCTGGAGGAGGTAATGTAAGGGAGGTAAGAATGTCTGAATTCCAGAAAATGAGGCCTCTTACTTTTTCAGGGGAAGATCCCAAAGAGGATCCACAATGTTTCCTTGAAGATTGTTGTCACGTCCCAAAATTTGAGCACATGACCGGCACGGAAAGTGAATTTCATTTCACCTCCGTAAGCCTATCTTTCTCTTAAAAATCATACAATTCTTTTTCATGCAACCAAAACGAGTTTTCTATACATACTACAATTACTCACATTACATCACTGAATGAACCTACCCGATTACAGAGATTTCTAGATTTATACAACTTAGAATAAAACTTAACTATTATACCTTTATCCTGAACAAATGAAAAGGTAATTATGGACTAAGGATCCATAATTCCTTGTTCCGATATTTACCTTCAGCTGTCAACTCTGAAAAAAAATATCAATAAGAGGGGTATGAGCAAACCACGTGCCCAGTGAGTAGATAACACAATACTATGACAAAATAAAAATCGTGCATCATAATGATAACATGCAGTAATCATACGTAGATCGATCATCATATGATATAATATTATTCATAATACTTCACAACAATATCCAAGTGAATCAAATGCATTTCAACAAAATTCAAAATTCACAACAGCAATCGATGAAATCAATTTCACACACAATTCCCGTACCAACCGGGTCGTCCAGAATACCTCTGGATCGTTGCCCGCGGCCCCCGCCGCATCCACCCTTATCGCTCCATTTATATTCTCCACCCTTATAGCTTCACATAGATTTCTCCATGGGGTGCACCACCATGCCTTTCCTTTCCAGTCAAACACAATCACAATCACATATAAAAACATCCTCAATCATAATCTTGAGCCACATACACAACTCAGTCATTTACAATTCAAGCCACAACATAATCAATGTGGTTCCAGCAACATAGCATGTATATAACATAACCCATAATATAGAACAATTATTCAACTCGGTTCACATGCCATTCACAATCCATCATATAACCTCCATTCATGGGAAAATAAGAAAATATAATTATATACATTACCAGACACGTTCCACATTTGTTTATGCCTCATCATTCCACATCATCCTCTTCAAACTTGGATATACAATATATTTCCACTATGATGCAAAAAGTCAATAACAGATATTTAATCATAGCAAGTATTAACCCACTCACCTGGATTTCACGCTCTCGGCACTCCCACTTTGCACTTTGACCATTCCTATTGTAACCAGACAAAAACCATCAGAGTTACGAAATAGAAAAATTTCCTACCACTACTCTCGACCTTCACTTACTTCTTGAATCATAACTCCTAACTGGTAATGAATATTCAAATGAAACTTATACCATTGGAAACTAGACTTAAATAGCTTTCCAACGATATAAAGTTTGCCCAAAACGGAGTTCGGATGAAGAAGTTATGGCCGATTGAAAAATAAACTAAAATTTCCCGGTACACCTTGCGCCTGGGCGCCACCCATGCCTGGCGCTTGGGCGCCAATTCCTTCTTCTTCCCATCTCACCTTGGCGCCTGGGCGCCACGATCGCGACCCCTTCGCGATTTCTCTCGGTTTTGGCCCAAATCTGGCCAAATCTTCACCGTTTTTCATGATTTCTTCCATGGGATCTCACCCTTAATGTCTAAGGAGCATTTAGACACCAAAATCACCAATTTTAATTGAGAAACGAAGCCGAAATCTCGATTTTACCTCAAACACTCTTAAAACTAGAAAATAGAGAAAAGCTTAAGAAATAGAAATTTCTACCTCGATTCCTTGCTTTCCCTATGTTGCTTGGCTCCTAGAGGCTCGCCCCGTAGCCCGAGATCCAGCCTCCAAAGCCCGGTTGTAGAGTTGGAGTGTAGAGAGAGAAATTAGAGAGAAGGAAGAGAGAAGGAGAGGAGAGAAAGTGAAGAGAGAGAGAGGAAAGGAGAAAAATGAATAAAAAATAGGTGAGGCCACCTATATACTCGCCCGGGGTGAAATTATCACTTGCTCTGCAATTGACCCTCAGTCAAGACTAGCAAAAGCAAATTCATAAAATCTCACCTCAGGTGTTTCTAAATCCTCGATGCCCCATAAATTTCCTTATTCACTTTAGTCCCTCTCAATATCTTAAACTCCACTTTAACCTCGAATCCATCATCTTTTCGGTACCGGACTCATAATTCATTCCCATAAGCTCTATTCTTCTTCTCGGGTTCCTACTTGGTCATTTCTCAAAAGTCCTCTATACTTTCTTTTCTTTTCACTTTAGTCCTTGAGAATTTGTAAAAATTTCCTAAATTAAAAATAAAAATTTCTATTCCCACATTTTCTTCACTAATTCAAAAAGAAAATTTTCCACATAATTAAATTTTTCACTAAACTTCAAATCAGACTTTAAATATTCATAAAAATTTTTGGGATATTACAATTGTGGAGCAATCTGTGATGTTATAGGCTGTTCTCCTACTTAAAAGGTAGAATTCACTTCATTTCAGTTAAAGGGTAGGACTGGTAAATGGTGAAGGAACTGGAAGAAAGTTAGAATTCAAGGCGCACCGCCAGTTATGTGGACAGAGTTTTACAGATTGGTTATGGAAAGGAAGTCAAAGAATAAAGAAGAATATCGACAAAAGAAGAAAGCTAGATATAGGAGATCTTTTGATCAAGGGGAAGACTCAGGGACTTTGAAACCCTTTACTGCATCACAACATGCTCCAGCCACTCCTACTAAGTCATCTTATTCTACAGCCAGTGTGGCTAAGCCTCGTTCAGAGAGCAGGGGTGGTTTTAGCCCTTCGATTCTAGAGTACACCTCTATAACTCAAGTTTAGAGTTAATTTCTTCTCTTGACTCTGCTATGAGGACTATGTCATCCGCAAAAAGCATGCATTTGGGGATTTCTTCTTAAATGTGTTTCTTCAGAGTGTCTAAAACTAGAGCAAACAAATAAGGGTTCAAAGATAATCCCTGATGCAGGCTAATCTTAATGGAAAAGTCTCTAGTCTCCCCTCTAGATGTTCTCACACTAATTGTTGCCTCATCATACATATCTTTTATAGTTCTAATATAAGCAACACATACACCTTTCTTTTCCATGACTTTCCACAAAACTTTTCTTGGTACTCGATCATAAGCTTTTTTAAGATCAATAAAAATTATATGCAAGTATTTTTGTTTACTCCGATACCTTTCCATCAACCTCCTTAGTAGATAAATAGCTTCCATAGTAGATCATCCTAGCATAAAACTAAATTGATTCTCAGAGATACCTGTCTCAGTTCTTAGCCTACGTTCGATCATTCTTTTCCCATAATTTCATAGTGTGACTCATAAGCTTAATCCCTTGATAGTTTGCATAATTCTGGATATCCTCTTTATTTTAATATGTAAGTACTAAAATGCTTCTTCTCCATTCCTCAAGCATTTTCTTGGACTTTAAAATCTCATTAAATAGCTTAGTTAGCCAGATAGTACCCTCATTCGCTAAACACTTTCAAACTTCGATAGGAATATTATTAGGACCAATTGCTTTACCATTGTCCATTCTCCTAAAAGCTTTCTTGACCTCGCCAACCCTAATCCTACGATAATAAGCCAAATTTTGTTCGCCCTCTTGGGTTGTTAAATTATCTATATCATTAGTTGACCCTGCTCTGTCATTAAAAAGCTTGTTAAAGTAACATTCTCATTTGTTTTTAATATCTCCATCTGTAACCAAAATTTTTTCTTCTTCATCCTTAATACATCTTACTTGATCCAAATATTTATATTTCCTTTCTCTATTCTTCGCAATTCTATAAATCTTTTGTTCCCCATTTTTTGTTCCTAAATCCTTGTAAAACTCTTCAAACGCTTTAGTTCAAGCTTCACTTACTACTTTTTTAGTCTCTTTGTTAGTCTTCCGATACCTTTTCAATTTTTTGTGTTATTGCACAAATATATAGCTTTGAAGCATTCTCTTTTATATTTGACATTTTCTTGAACGTTCTCATTCTACCACCAAGATTCCTTATCTCTTTGTCTAAAACCTTTTGATTCTCCTAAAAGTGCTTTAGCAACCTTCCTAACCCTCTTAGCCATATCATCCCACATGATGTTAGCACTTTCTTTCGACTCCCAAGCTCCTTCCTCTGACAGTTTCCTCTTGAAAGTCTGTTGTTTCTCCCCCTTTAGTTGCCACAACTTGATCATAGGGTTCATCACCTATCGATAATTTTGTTTTCTACCTTTAATAAGCACGTTAAGGACCAGAACCCTATGTTGAGTCGCCACGGGTTTCTTAGGGATCACTTTACAATTTTTACAAATTTTTTTATTTGGATTCCTCACAAAAAAAAAAAAAAATCAATCTGTGACCTTGAGTTTCCACTCTTATATGTGATTAAATGCTCATCTCACTTCTTAAAGCAAGTGTTGACAATCTTGAAATTATAAGCCATTGAAAAATCAAGTATAGATTGTCGTTCTTCATTAACCTCTCCAAAACCAAAACCACAATGAACCCTCGCATATTGTACTGCTTCTTTTTCGATGTGGCCATTAAGGTCCCCCCAGATAAAAATCTTCTCCTTTAGTGGAATGCCTTTAACCAACCCCTCCAGATCTTCCAAAAACTTTTCCTTAAGATGTGCTTCCGTCCCTACTTGGGGTGCATAGGCACTTATGCCATTGATAGTATCCTTTACAATAATAATTCTTAAGGATAGGATCTTGTCCCTAATCCTTTTTACTTCCACCACATTCGACGTCAATTCCTTGTCAACCATAATACCAACCCCATTCTTAGTCCTTACTTTCCCTGTGTATAAAAACTTAAATCCTAAACAGTCAAACATTTTAGCCTTTTCTCCAACCCATTTAGTCTCTTGAAGGTACAGGATGTTAATTTTTCTCTGCTTCATGGTGTCAACCACCTCCATAGATTTTCCTGTCATAGTCTCAATATTTCACGTACCAATCCTGATCTTGCTCTCCTGGACTAGCTTCTTTAGCCATATTCGTTTAGAAACATGCGGGAACCCTTGCTCATTTAACACTACATCCGAGTGTCGATGGAGCAGCTCTCGCTTACTTACAAGCAACGTCCTAGCATTAGCACAATATCATTGTTGATCCATGTTTATAAGAGTTTCGATAAAGTTTTACGTTGGCTGTTGACCTAACATAATCCTTCTCTTTTGCTCGGGCTTGGGACCAACTATAAAACATAGGTGGAGTTTTCAAAACTCTCCAAAAATCATAATTTCTATCCAAAACCCTTTAAATCCAAAAATGGGGAGAAAAATGAAAAAATGGGATACCTACCTCGATTTCTTACTTTTTAGGTGGTGGTTGGTAGCCAGAGACTTGCCTTGCTGCCGGAAAATGCTTGCTGGAAGTTTGAGTGGAGGAGGGTTGAGAAGAGAGTGTAAGAGTTGGGAGAGTTGAGAGAAATGAGAGGGAGATAAAGAAAATGAAGGAAATGGGTGGAATCATCTATATATTCCTCTATGGTGAAATTACTAGTTTACCTTCGGGTCAAACCCTTGTTAACATTAATAATAACAAATCCATAATTTCTTCAATATGGATATTTCTCATATCTTAGGTACCACACAATTTTCTTGATTATATTTTAGTATCTCTTTAGACTTAGTAATTATTTGACTCTTTTGGTGCCACATATGTACCTCTCCAGTCCCTAGTCAATAATTATTTTTCTCGATGTGTTATCTCTAATCTTACATTCCTTACTAAGCAATCGAAAAAATTTATCCCACACCCAAATGTTCTTTAAAATTAAATTAATTAATACTTGAGAATTGCATGTATTACATATGTATACTCTTTGCTGCATTGTCTTATTCATCACCTTCTAGTCTGACAATAATGACTTGATCTGATTAGAGTTCTTACATTGAGTCATATTGTTTGTTGAACTTTTTTGCTAGCTCACCAGCAGGGTATGATTTATTAAAAAAGCAACATGTGGCTCGTTTTGCTGATAGTACTATTGGCATTTGGGACCACTAAAGTTCTAATTTTTTATTCACAATCAAACTTATGATAGTTATAATTTTCAACATTATCCTTAATCGAGTTGTATTATTTATAGAAGTTATAGAAGTCATATATCTGATACTATTCTACTAATTAAGAAGTTTTATATCTTACATCTTGTAATTTTTGATCTATTTATGTTCTACATATTGTAATTTTTACCACTTATATCCTTTTTCGTAATATTGTTATTGCACTTAACGGTAATGCTAACTGAGCTGTCACGTGGAATATCAAATTTTTTGACAGTCCACGTGGCAGTCAAAATTTTTTTTAACATTTTTTTATTTTTTATTTTTTTTAAAATTATTTTTTAAAAAAAGTTTTAGTTTCTTCACTTTGGTCCTTGGTCAAAATTTTTCTCTTATCCAATTTTTGATCTAAACTCGTATTCTACTTTGTCTAGGTTCCTAGTTTAAGAATCTATTTTTTTATTTATCAAAATATCCCTTATAAACTTTTTATTTTGTCCCTATTCTTAACTTTCATGCTTTTTTCTCAATGTTTGATAAAATTTTAAATTTTATCTTTTATGAGAGGGAGAGATATACAATTCTTGAAAACTTGAATTTTAACTCATTTCTTGTATTGTTCTTGGGTAGAAATGATATATTTAATCATATTATGACTAAAAATGAAATTATAGATTGATTTGCAGGACTAACCCGTAAGAAAAAAATATGAAAGTGAAGAATATGGACTAAAGTGAATAAATTGAAAAGTTTATAGATGATATTTTGACAAATAAAAAAATAGATTCTTAAACTAGGGACCTAGATGAGGTAGAATACAAGTTTATATAAAAAATTAGACAAGAGAAAAATTTTAACCCATGATCAAAGTAAATAAACTAAAATTTTTTTAAAAAATTAAAAAAATTTGGCTGCCATGTGGACTGTCAATTTTTTTTGACAGTCCACGTGGCAACCCAATCAATATTGCTGTTAAGTGTACTAACGATGTTATAAAAAATGGTATAAGTGGCAAAAATTATAAGATGTAAGATATAAATAAGTTAAAAAAATTAAAAAATATAAGTAAAATTTGATGTAAAATCTTTTATTACCTTTTGCCATAATTTTACGTAACGATTTTAGAATCTAAAGACAACATTAGTTAAATTGGAATTGAGGTATATTGTAGGGACGGACACAAGGCTAAGTTTACTCTGTGACTATAGACCTTTTAATCGGCGTCTCAATAAACCCTCTCTTCCCACGGCGAGGGTTTTACAGGTGGGATTCCTGTAGGAGACAAATCGAAACGATGTTCGATCGTCATCGTAAATCACTGCTCTACCTGAATCGTATCATGCGAACCTCATCAATCCCATGGCTGCATGTCATTTCACGACATAGCCTTCGTCCCTTAGAGGCCAATTACAGCACAACCAGAAGCCCTGCAGAGAAGCTGTATTTCAGGATGGACTATCTCGTCAACAATTGTGGATTCTCCCCTGAAACCGCTTCAGAGCTTTCCGAGAAAGTCTCTTTCCATAATTCTGAGAAGCCAAACGCTGTCCTTAATCTCTTCAGAAACCTTAGTATTTCGGATAATGAGATGCGTGATGCCATTAAAAAGCTGCCTGAGCTTCTTTCAAGCAATCCTGTGAAGAACATTTCGCCCAAGCTAGAATTTTTCAAGTCCAAAGGCGCTTCAAGATCCCAGCTTGCCAATATCATGACCACTAACCCCTGGTCGTTGCAGAGAAGCTTGGAGAATTCTATAATCCCTCGCTATGATTTCTTAAAAATCTTCCTTCATTCTGACGAAATGACCATTATGTCTATAAAAAGCTGGCCCCGTCTCATTACTGATAGTCGATTGGAACACAAAATTAAGCTCTTGCAAAATTACGGGGTGCCTGACTCAAGAATTATCCTGCTACTTCGTCATTGGCCTGCAATGACAAAATTCAGTGAAGATAAGTTGAAAATGAAGGTAGATGAACTAAAGGAATTGGGATTTGATCCTTTAAAAATATCTTTCATAGAAGCATTGCGAACCAAACTAATGCTAAGCAGAGCCTCGTGGGAAAGGAAGGTTGAATTGTATAGAAACTGGGGTTGGTCTAATGAAGCATTTCGTAAAGCATATATCAAGTTTCCCTCCTGTATGATGAAATCTGAAAGTAAAATTGATGCTGTGATGGAGTTTTTTGTCAACCAACTCAGTTGGGGGTCATCGTTGGTTGAACAACACCCACAACTTCTTCGTTTTTCTTTGGAGAAAGTTATCATTCCTAGGGCTTCTGTTTTGCATTTTCTTCAATCTAAAGGTTTGATCAAGAAGAATGCCAGCTGTACTCCCTTTAATATTTCTGAAGAGATGTTCCGCCAGAGATTTGTGAATCGCTTTAAAGTTGAAGCTCCACAGTTACTGAAGCTGTATGAAGAGAAATTGAATCTTCGAAGATAAGATTTTCTTTTGTTTCTCTTGTTCTATATCTTGAACTCGCAGTCAATCAAGTTCCCAAATGTTTTCATTACTTTTACCTGTTCTTTTGATTATTTGGAACCTATACTCTTTATTTCTGATGGTGGTGAGGAACAGATGTTTAACCTTATACTTCTTGATAATTTATCTTTGTTGAGATGAATACGAAATCAGTCTGATACATTCAGAACCACAATAGTAGTTGTTTGTGGGCTTACAGCTTGACAATTAATGTGGAAATAGTTTATAAGGACGATTCCATTGGAGATGTCGATGATAGCATTGAAGATGTTCACCAGTTATTCATGCAGAATAAGGAAGATGGAGATATCAAGGGACATTGTGATTTGTCATTGACCTGTATTAATTCTTTGAGTCCGGCTAAGGATCCAAAGTGTGGTTTTGCAGGGATTTGCGCGCGTAACGACATCACTCAAGCAGGGCCCTTTCATTCCACCGACCCCTCCAAATCTCCTTCTGCCATAACGGAGGGTAATGATCGAAGGGAAAAAGTCATACATTTTCGCCATTTAGGGGGTGAGAGGAACAACCAAGATCCACAAGCTTTGTTGGAGTCTCTTAACTTTATGCTGAGAGATAAATCGGGAAAGGAGGTTAAGGTGGCTATATCTCCTAGGACATACCAAAGGAAGAAAGTTAAACTTGAAAACGATTTAAAAAGGTTAACCTCCTCAATTAATTACGGCAATCCTAAGAAAGGAAAGGGCAAGTTAGGTTCTCTATGAAGTTTTTAAGTTGGAATGTGAACGGCTTGGGTAACCCGTACAAAAGACATAAGGTGAAAGAAGTCTTCAGGAGGGTTGACCCAGACATTGGGATGATCCAGGAAACTAAACTAGGGGATTTGGATAGATTTCTTGTCAGAAGCATTTGAGATTTCAAGTTCAAAGATTGGGAGTATCTACCTTCAGTGGGCGCTTCAGGTGGTCTTTTGATCATCTGGGACACTCGAGTTTCCTCAAAAAAGGATGTGCTTTACGGTGCATTTTCTCTTTCGGTGCTTCTTAAGTTCAAGGACAAAGGGTGTTGGTGGCTTACCAATGTTTACGGTCCGACTAACCCTAGGCTGAGGGGCGAGTTGTGGGAAGAACTGTCTTACCTTCACGATTTTTGTAACCCTCATTGGTGTGTCGGTGGTGACTTCAATGTAGTGAGGTTCCCTGATGAGAAGCTGGGAGGATACAGGTTCAATGCTAGCATGAGAGGCTTTAATTCTTTTATTACGGATTGCGGTCTTAAGGATCTTCCCCTTTCTAATGCACAATTCACTTGGTCGGTTAACAGGGGTTTGGTTATCTCCTCTCGCCTTGACAGATTTTTGTTCACCCCTGAATGGGAGGACTCGTTTCTTGATCCCATTCAGGAAGTCGGCTCACGTTTGGCATCCGACCATTTCCCCATTATCCTTGAGACTAGTAGAGTCAAGTGGGGTCCTACCCCTTTTAGATTCAAGAATATGTGGCTTCAACACTGGTCTTTTTTCAGCAATGTTGAGAAGTGGTGGCCAGAATACACAATTCCAGGATGGGAGGGTTTTAAGTTTATGAAGAAATTGAAATATGTGAAGGAGAAGTTAAAGACCTGAAACAAAGAAGTCTTTGGGGACATTAGAATCCAAAAGGATAACATTCTTAAGAAGCTGGATGCTCTTGACAAACTAGAGAGCGAGGGTGGACTTGAGGAGCCTCTCGTTTCGCGCAAAGTGACTCTCAAGAATGATTTGGATAACATTAAGAAAAAAGAGGACATAAGTTGGCGCCAAAAGAGCAGAATCAAATGGGCTCGCGAGGGTGACGTGAACTCCAGATTCTTTCACAAGGTGGTGAATGGGAAGAGGAGAAGGAATTTCATAAAAGAGCTTGAGACGGAGGATGGCACTACGGTCAAGGACAATGAGGGGATCTCTGACGAGTCGACTAGTTTTTTCAAAAAACTCTACACTGAGGAGATGCACGAGAGACCTACGATTGAGGGCTTGGAATGGTCCCCTATTGATGTTGCCCAAGGGAATTGGATTGAAAGACCCTTTGAGTAGGAAGAAATCAGAAATGCGATTTTAAAGATGGACAAGGACAAAGCTCCTGGGCCTGACGGATTTAATATGGCTTTCTTCCAAGCTTGTTGGTCGATAGTGAAGGAAGATCTGATGAAAGTCTTTGGAAAATTCTTCCATACTGGCCGTATTCCAACCAGCATGAACTCTACTTTCATTGTTCTTATTCCCAAAAAAGACAAGGCCACTAAGGTGGGGGACTTCAGGCCTATTAGTTTGGTAACTAGTGTCTACAAGATCATCGCCAAAGTCCTTTCCAACAGATTGAGTGCAGTTATCAGGAATACCATTTCAGAGAACCAAAGCACTTTTATTGCTGATCGTCAAATTCTTGATGCTAGCTTAATAGCTAACGAGTTAGTTGATGATGTCAGACGCAGAAAGCAACAGGGCATAGTGTTTAAATTAGATTTTGAAAAGGCATATGATATGGTCAATTGGGACTTTTTGGATTTCATTTTCCGTCACAAGGGTTTCGGCGACAGATGGAGGCATTGGATGAACGGTTGCCTTTCCTCAGTGGCCTTTTCGGTTATTATCAATGGGCAGCCCAAAGCTTGGTTCAAGGGGCAACGCGGGATTAGGCAAGGTGACCCGTTATCTCCCTTTCTCTTTACCCTGGTGGCAGATGTTCTTAGCCGCATGTTGTGGCGGGGGTTCGAAAGAGGGATTATTAAAGGTTTATCGTTAAAGGGAGATGGTTGCGCGATCACTCACCTGCAGTTTGCTGATGACACTATTCTTTTCTTGCCCAAGGATAAGGATAATTTTATTAGAGTGCTTTCACTGATCCAAATTTTTGAGTTGGTGTCAGGTCTCCGTGTTAACCTAGGCAAGAGTGGCCTAGCTGGTATTAACATTCAAGACGATTCTCTTGGGCAGCTGGCAGAGTTAGCGGGTTGTGTGGTTCTCAATTGGCCCCTTAACTATCTAGGTGTTCCTCTAGGAGGAAATCCTAGAGCTACTTCCTTTTGGGACCCCATTGTCCAAAGAATTTCCCGCAAGCTTGACAGTTGGAAAGGCCCTTACTTCTCCTTAGGAGGCAGATTGACTCTTATTCAGGCCTCCTTATCTAGCATGCCCTTGTACTTTTTATCCCTGTTCAAAATCCCGTCTGGAGTGGCTAAAAAGATTGAGAGAATTATGAGGGATTGTCTCTGGAATGATGGAGGGGTGGAAAAGAAAGATCACTTGGTCAGTTGGGAGGTGTGTTGCAAACCTAAGGATGAAGGCGGCTTGGGTCTTGGTAATCTAGTGTCTAAAAACATCTCTCTCTTGGCTAAGTGGTTATGGAGATTTCCTTTAGAACCTAATTCCCTTTGGCATAAGGTGATCAAAGTAAAGTATGGGCTTCATCGAAATGGTTGGGACGCTGGTTCGGGGGATGTCGTTACGCACGCAAGTCCTTGGAAAGCGATTTCTCAGATTTACCATCTTTTCTCTTCTTCATTATCTCTAATTGTTGGTGATGGTTCTCGTTTTCGTTTTTGGGAGGATTGTTGGACTGGCCCCATCCCCTTCAAAGAAAGATTCCCGCGCCTCTATTCTTTATCTTCCCTACGTGACGCCCCCATTTCTGACTTCTTCTGCTTACAAGGGAATCACCACTCTTGGAACTTGCATCTTGTTAGGAATGTCAATGATAGACTTTTGCCTGACCTTTCCGTGATGCTAGACATCCTGGATCCAATTTGCCTTTCTCCTTTTCCTGATAAGAGAATGTGGAAGCTTGATTCCTCAGGCTCTTATACCTGTGCTTCCTTTCTCAACTTTCTCGCCCGTAACCTTATTGTTTCTTCCCATTTTAAAAAGGCTTATTGGAAAGTTAAGGCGCCTTTAAAGGTTAAAGCCTTTTTGTGGATTACTGTGCTCAACAGAATTAATACAAACGATCTATGTCAAATCAGAAGGCCCCTTAAGGCCCTATCCCCTAACATTTACGTGTTGTGCTTCAAACATTCAGAGACTAATAACCATCTGTTCCTGCACTGCGACGTGACTTGGAGTATCTGGAACAGGTTATTTGGTCTTTTTGATGAGAATTGGGTTTGTCCAAAGGACCTTGGCACTTTTCTTGCGATCAAATTCACTGGCTTTGGCCATAGGAAGGAAAACAAAATTCTTTGGAAGACAGTTCTTTTCGCAACTGTGTGGTGCATTTGGATGGAAAGAAATGCCAGAGTCTTTAATGATCGGTGTCTGCCTATCCAGATGTTGTGGGATCGAATTCGTTATGCGGCTTCATTGTGGGTCTCCGCTAATGGGCTGTTCAAAGGGGTGCCTATTTCCGATGTTTATAGGGATTGGAGGGCGTTATTGTATTAATATGTTCTCAAGGGACTTGTGGGGTGTTTTGGAGGTTTTTTAGCTTACTTTTTGTTTTTATTTTCTCTTTGGAGGATCCCTTGTCCTCCATTTTTTTTTGCTGTCCTCTTTCCTCTGTATCTCTCTCTTCTCATTAATAATACTTCTTTTTCTATCAAAAAAAATAGTTTATGAGATTATCCTATTATAGAATATGCATACAGGAAAACAGTTGAGGAACCCAATTGTAAATTCTGTGATTCTGAATTGCATTGGTTTGAGTTTGTTCTTACCTTACAAAGGGGCAGTGCTTAACTGGTTCAGTGATACATATGATTTTAAATTGAATGTTGTGGAAGTAGAGGATTTCTTACATTGTTATAAGCAGATCATTACAATTATATAATGTCAGGCTTACGGTTGGCAGCATCATTTTGAAAGAGGTTTGAACAATACGTGCCACCAGATTTTTGGAAGAGGTAAAGTCGATCCTAGTCTCTTCCATTTAATTCATTTCAACATGACAGTTTCTCAAGACAACACTATATGCATTTTGGGTAGTATGATTTCTGAAGTAACACAGATTTTACTTTGTTTCTGCCTTACATTTTGGGGGATTTTGGTTCTGAACTGAATGGAAGTGATGTATTAGTTTGTTACTTGATATAGAATTCGCTGTGTCGTTGTTGGGCCCAAGGCCCTTAAGTATTATAAGAGGAAGAGTGGGCCGAAAGCTGAAAAAGGGGAAACACCAGTGAAGAATGCTGAGGTGGAGGAGGGAGAAAAAGAGGCGTAACTAACTCGTGAGCTGGAAGGAGGGTATTGAGAGTGGGGGAGGGTGTGGAAAGAAAGGGCATGGAATGATTTGGAGCTGGTTTTGGGAGAGAACTAGGCCTCTCGAACGCCTAGCATGTCCGTCGTCTGTGTGTTCTTACTGTTTTGTAATTCCTGCATTACCTTTTCTGTCATCTGAGTTTATTGTTGAAATTGTAGTTAATTTTCCTGTTATCTCTTACTGTAATCTTCATCATTACCCCACTGGTAGTGGTGACTCATCTTTATTCAATAATATCAGAATTATTCAGTGTTAATCAGCTATTGTTGTCTGTTAGTACTAGAGGGCCCTATCAGCCCCCCAGTTTTTTCTCCATCTCCTGCTTACTTTTAACAGCCGATGCTAAATTTCTCTTGGCTGCTTCTCTGCTGGATTGTGCAGCTCCCAGTTGTGCCTCCAGAATTCCATTTTTCCTGAATAGGGCAGCGACTTTGGTTTCATGGTAGTTACACATATTTGAAGGAGTGGAGAGTGTTTCTGGTTTATTGTTTCCAGGGAATGACATGTCAACGCTTTCCAGCACAAGATTTCCAAACGCTTGATTTTGTTGATTTGAACTTCCGGGTACCAACACTAGCGGTTCCTCTGTGCTGAATGCCCTCTACTTCTTGCTTTGTGTTTGGAGAGAAGAATCTTACCCAGGGTTTCTGTCTTGCAGTTTCTTCAATCTAGAGGTTTGACTCATAAGAATGCTACAATTAGCACCTTTATTATGTCTGAAGAAATGTTCTGCCAGAAATTTGTGAATTACTTCAAGGATGAAGCTCCTCAGTTGTTAAAGTTGTATAAAGAGAAATTGAATCTTTCAAGATAACATAGTAATTAATATTCTAGATCTTGAACATGCAATCAATTAAGTTTCAAAAGTGATTTGTTTCTCTTTGATCCATTAAGAGCTACATGAGTAGTTGTTTTTGGAATCTATTTGATTCTCCACAGAAGGAAACTGCTAAACTCTTTAAGCAAATACCAAATAAGGTGTCAGTAGCATATCGGATTAAAGAAAAGTTACATGGGAAAAGAGGTGAGGAACACAAAAGTGAATTCTTGGACCAAGTTACTCACTTTGTTCCAGGACTTTACATTTAATCCCATTCAAAGAGGAATTCGGTTTGTCATTTTTAAAGCTGATGATACTTGGGGATTCAACGATGCGAATTGCATTAAAGCTGTTCATGTATATTAGTTGGTTAAGATTATAGAAGTTTGGCAGTCATGTCATGTGACCTCTGGCTTTTAAGTTCTTGCTTCACAATGGAGTGCTTTATTCTACCGCTGCTTAATAAGTCTCAGTAGATACAGATTATTTTAAAATGACAGTTGAGGAAGTAATGTTGTGCTTTATCAAGCTGACAGAAAATACCGAATGTTGTAGAAGTAGGATCCGGATTTGCTGCTGATCAAAATCGCAGCTTTTGTTGCTTTTCACTTTTAGCAACGGTTTTTACCGTTGCTAAAAGTTATGGCAGCAGTTTTTTTATTGCCAAAAGTTTCAGCAACGGTAAAAACAATTGCTGAAAGTGAAAACCAGCATACTGATCAGCAGCAAATCCCCACGCGTAGAAGTAAGGTTATGTCCGTGGTTTGGTGGTGTCTGGGACTTGGTGTACGTAGTGATTCGGTGATGTCTCCCTAATCAAACTGACAGAAAAGGCCGTATACAGTGATTAGGGAGAATGGGTAATTTAACTGTGGTTTGGTGATGTCTGGGAATTGGCGCATTTGACGATATGTGCTTCAGGGGATTATGCACAATGTTTTCATCGACTAGGTTTTGTTTTATTGCTTTTAAAAATAATTTTAATTTAATTTTTGTGTTTATTTAAACACATGATAATATATCAGTTATAAAATTAATTCCGTTAGTTTCAGAAATTACGAGATTATTTCTAAAAAAAAAAAGATAATAGAGCAATAATACATTAATTTTTTTTTAAAAAAAGAGATCTAGATCAATCGGATCAACCAAATTTTGATTGAGTTGCTTGTATCTGGGTTGAAAAGTGTGACTCGGACAGGTTTTGGTCCTAGATCACTGGTTTCGAGTCGGTCCGGATTCCAAAACTAAGATTATACTTCCATATTTCATAATTTTGTCATGGAGTTCACTTAGATGTTAACACCCAGTACAACTTCAAGGAGTGCTCTAAAATCTAAATTTCTTTTTGTTAAAGCTATAGAATTAATTAGCAAACAAAATAACATTAGTTTTTTCTGAGAGTAAAAAGATACGTAGAAAAAGGAGAGGATGAATTCAACTTGTTGCAAACAAAGGTGGGTCAATCCGGGCAGGGGCTAACTCTTCTTATTAATTTGAGTTGTTTAAATATATTTTATAAATAAAATCTACAATATGTCAAAATAAATGTGACAGTGTAGCCTTAATATTTTTGAAGTATATCTCAGACAAAAAATATATATAATTTCTAATAACTTTTCTAAAATTGTTTTATATTAGTAAGTAGTTAGTAGTTAATTTATAATTAGATATTTTTAAGTTTATTATTGAATAAATTAGTTAATGCAAAACAGAATATTATTCTTTAGCTTTTTTTTTTCCTGAAATTCTTATAACAATACATTTCTCGTAAGTTATCATACATAAAATAATAAAATGCTATCTTATAACTTGATACCCATCTCAATAATGTATTTTGGAAATTGGTGAGTAGCGCTATCATTGGTCCTTTAAATCTAAATCAAAGCGATTGTCAAAAGAAAAAAAAATGCAGATATTTGATCTGAAAACCACTATTGAGGGGTGTATATATAGGGAATCAGATCCACTCCAGCGCCTATAAGGCGCTGGAGGTCCTGCGCGCCACGTGGCGCGCAGGTATGCTCAAAGTGGGACTCACATTGCAGTGGGATCTATTTTCATTTATTTTTTAAATTTTTTTCACCTACAATTTCTTTTTTTTTTTTTAAATTTTAAATTTTTAAAAATTTTATTTTTCTACAATAAATTATAATAAATTAAATTAAACATTATTGTAAACTCTAAACCCTAAATTCTTTCTAAATTCTAAACCCTAAACTTTAAACTCTAAATTTTAAATCCTAAACCCTAAACTCTAAATGCTAAACTCTAAACATTAAACCCTAAATTCTAAATTCTAAACCCTAAACTCTAAACTCTAAACTTTAAATCCTAAACCCTAAACCCTAAATTCTAAACTTTAAATTCTAAATTATAAATTCTAAACTCTAAACTTTAAAGTTTAAATCTTACATCCTAAACCCTAAACTCTAAACCTTAAACCCTAAACCCTAAATTCTAAACCCTAAATCCTAAACTTTAAATCCTAAATCTTAAATCCTAAACCCTAAATTCTAAACTCTAAATTTTAAACTTTAAATTAAGTATTATTGTAAATTCTAAACTCTAAAATTTAAACCCTAAATTTTAAATTAAATATTATTGTAAATTCTAAAAAATTAATTTTTTTATTTTTTTAAAAATAATAAAAATTAAAAAAAAAGTCGCGCAGGACCTCCTCCGCGTAGGAGGAGATTCGCGTTCTATATATAGAGACTTCAGGCCTTTCAATCGACGTCTAAATAAGCCCTCCCTCCGATTAAGGCTTAAGTATTTTTCCTTTTTCCTTGATGTTATTACTTATTGGTAAAACACTCTATATATAAGACTATGGTTGAACTAAACCTATAACAACAAGGGCATAACAAGGGACTGGTTGATTTGAGTATTTTCTACTTATAGTTTTATTGAAAATATAAAATGGACTTAAAAATATGTTTGGTCGAGTCAATTGAAAATATTTTTTTGAAAATATTTCTTAAAATAGATCTAAATCTGAAAACACCAAAAGATGTTTTATGTTTTAAGAAATGTATTTCAAGAAATAAAGATTGAAAATAGAAATAAAAAATATTTTCACAAATCAAACATACCCTAATATTTTCACTAAATAACCAGCTCTAGGTAGACATGTCAAAACGAAGCTTTGAACAAGGGTCAAGCCAACCCATATAGAACCGGGCCTACATGGCCTGGCCTACATAACCTGCGGGTTACACGGGCTTAACCCGCGTAACCCACGGGTAACCCGTATAACCCACTTAAGTTTTTTTTTAATATATATCTTATAAAGGATACTAATGTTTATGAATAGAGGATATGAGGATAAAGATATATATTTTTTAAAATATACATCTTATAGAGGATATTAGTGTTTATGAGTAGAGTATATTAGGATATTAATATTGTTATTATTGTTGTAATTAGGGATAGAGAATAGTGGCTAATTGAGAAACTTCATGCTGAGCAATTACCAATAAATGTTCAATGGGTTGATAGCAAGAATTCAAGGGGAAAAAACATGGCAAAAATGGCCTTTTTGACTTTAGACAAAAAAGGGTTGCGGGCTGGCTTGTTTAGCCCGCTAGTCCGCACATAGAAGGGTTGATTTATCCATTTCTCAACCCATTTAAAAAAGAGCTGGCTCGGCCCAACTCGCTTTTTGGAAAGTTTGAGGAGGGCCAGCATGAATCTACCGGGCTAGCCCGTTTTGACAGGTATAGCTCTAGGGGATATTAAGAGAAATTTAAACTTTTTTTTAAATAATAAGAATCATGTGCGTGTGAGTGTTTTGAGAAATACAACTAAAGCTTGATGTTGCAGTCATAGGAGGTAGGTAAATTGGAGGGGTATATTTGCTTATTAATTTTGAGTTTTTTTTAATATATTTTAAAAATAAAATCTAAGATATGCCAAACAAATGTGAGAGTGTAGCCTTAATATTTTTAAAGTATATATTAAACATAAAATATATATCTTTTAATAACGTTTTGTTAGAAAACAGAGTACGCAGAGAAACTATATGAAAAAAATGCTATATTATTCCCTCTCACAAAATATTACAGCAAGCTTTTAGAATTTATACTACAAGAAAAGAAAACACTAAATAACATAACAAACGGATACGTGTATCAACCGCTACTTGTATCTTCCATGTAAGCATACAGATTTAATGACATATACCCAAAACTAGTCTAACGTGTACACAAATTTTTACACCCCTTCCTCAAGTTGGGCCTACAACAGAACAAACCATGCCCAACTTGGAAAAAAGACTACCAAACACAGACAGTCCCAAAGCCTTCGAGAGCAAATTTGCAATCAGTCCCTTTTGTTGAAACATGAATTGGTTTCACAAATCCTTCCTTAAAATTTTCCCTTACAACGTGGCAATCTATCTCCAGGTGCTTTGTGCGTTCTTGGAACACATCATTCTAGGAGATATGAACAGCTACCTAGTTGTCACAATAAAGGGCAATAGGTAACCGAGAATGAACTCTATAAAATCCTTGATCAAGTAGCTAATTAATTGTAGCTCGCAAACTGTAGATATCATACTTATATACTTTGCCTCTGTTGATTACCTTGAGACATTTACTTGCTTTTTTGATCTCCACAAGATTATAGTTGATCCCAAAAAGATGCAATATCCTATGACAGAGCGTCTTGTCTTTCTACAGGTCACCCAATCCGCATCACAGTATGCCTCTAAGTCAAACAATGTTGTTGCTGAGAAAAATAAACCTATAGAAGAGGTGGTTTTCATATACTTTACAATGTGTAAGGCAGCCTACCAAGGCGGCTTGCGAGGCTTGTGCACAAATTGGCTCAGCTGATGGACAATGTACGTAATATTTGGTCCGATAAAGTTCAGGTATAGGAGTATCCCAATCAGCCTACAATATTGGGATGAGTCTTCAAGCAGCTCACCCACATCCTCTTGTAATTGCAGTCCAAGTGGCAGAGGTTATTTCACACCCTTTACCTGAAACATCCCTGTGTCAATCACAATATCAGTAATATATTTTCTTTGATTTACACATATCCCACTTGGTGATCTAGTCACTTCCAAATCAAGAAAAAATTTGGCACACCCAAGATCCTAAATGGTAAAAACCCTTTGCAGAGATTGCTTAAGCTCCTTTATTAATTCCTCCGTGGTTCTAGATGTCAAAAGGTCATCAACATAAACTAGCAAAAATGTCGATCCTTTGTCAGAACCATATATAAACAATCATGTATCAGCTTTTGACTAAGTAAAACTGGAATCTTATAGATGTTTAGTAAATTCCACATTCCACTAGCATGAAGCCTGCTTAAGGCCTTACAAGACTATTTCGATCTGCACACTTGTCTATTATTTGCTTTACAGTAACCTTCAGGAGGGGTCATGTAGATCTCTTCATCTAAAAATCCGTATAGAAAGGCATTGTTGATGTCCACTTCATGAAGCAGCCCATCCCTTTCCAGCTGCAATATGAAAAAAAATCCTCACGGTTATTGTTTTTGCAATAGGTGAAAATTTTTCATTGTAGTCAATTCCCTTCTGATTGAAACTTCTGGCAACAATTTTTTATATTTTATTGTCAAGATTTTTTAAAAATATAAATACATTAAAGTATTTTTACTTGATGTTATTAACAAGGGCATAATAACATTTTCCCTGAATAGCTGTTATAAAATTTACCATCACTAACATAGTCTGAGTCGTATCTTAAGAGACACTATCTTTGAGAAAAATTATTCTACGACTACATAAATTATTTTGTGTCTACAAAACTTTCTCCAAGATTAAATAGACCCTTTTGATTATTCATTCAAGAATTAGAACACTCAAGTGTTAGAATAGTAAAAAATAAAAACATGTAACCCAGAAAGTTTAAAATAAAGTAGAGAAGAGAAAAGATAACTTATGGCTGTCTTTATCTAAAATGGGGGGCAATTAGCCTTTTTATAGGCATAAAGTTATAATAGTAAAAGACATAGATATAAAAGACTTTTAATAACAATTAGAAAACAGTTACAAAATATTAAACGATATTAAAAACATTTTACTCTCTTTTGAAATATCACTATTTTTCCAACAATCCCCCACAAATTTCAAAAGATATTTTTGAAAGAGAAACAAAACTATTAGATTACGTATCTTGGTGTAGATGCATTAATCTGGTATCTTTATTTGGACTATGAACCTGATCTATACAGATAAGATTTAACTCACAAAGTAGTCGATGAAGAATATAACTTTTATGAATCAACATATTCTTAGTCATAAAATAGGGATCTTAATGCCGTTGTGCACGTTATTTCGACCATGCGTGTGCCTGGCATTTATGAGTGCTCTAGATATTTTGCCACGATCTCATGGGAGTGGCCCCACTCCACAATCATATAAGTAACTTCATCAAGAGTATCTGCAATGAATACGCTACCCTCAATGTAGAGCTATAAAGATCATAAAAAACTTACGCTCAACTCACCAATTAATGCATTCTATCACTTTTACACTTAACATTATAGGAAATGGACTCAGGAAACAGTGTTAGCAGAATTAATAGATGACTTGTTATTACCCATATGAAACTTCTTCATGGGATCTCCAGTCACAAAAGTTGGGTTACCGTCACTGTTAATTTCTTATTGACTTAAGTCCAATTTCCCTTGATGTATAAAGGACTAATCTTCTTCCTACATGCATATTTATTCAGAGATTTGACCAAATTGACTTCATATAATCTATTGATAGAACTCTTTTCATCTGTTAATAGATGTTTAATTATTTTGTGTCTCAAACACAATTGTCTTTTCTTACCATTGAAAGTCTATTCTTTACAATGGTTATTGCTGCTTGGTAATCACAATACATAAACACTAACATCATTGGGCTCTTACCTAATGACAAGATTTGCTAAGAAGTTTTTCAACCATTTAGTCTTATTTTCAGCCAACTCTAGAGTACTGAACTTTGATTTTAAAGTAAATCTAAAATTTTGATTGGCTGCTCAGCAAGATATCATCCCACCATTAAAGATGAGGCTTAATCACTAGTGAATTTATTTCATCTAAATCAAAAATTCAATTAATATCATTGTATTCTTCTAATATAATAAGAAATTCACTTTAAATGATATTGTAAATCACGATATCTCTCAACTCTTTTATTAGAGTTATGTACATATAGACACTCATATGACACACAATACAAAATATGTCATCAGGGTAAGTAAAGTTTATTAAATACAACAGACTTACCTCTGTTTTCCTTAACTGAGTGTCAAAATCATAGAAAGTTTTTCACCAGTTTGTCATCTCGATTAACAAACTTTTAAGACATTTTTTAATATAACGTTCTTGTGATAGCAAAATACCATCACCATTTCTTATGGTTTTAATCCCAAAATCACATTTACTTTACCTATGTCTTTTATGTCAACATTAGACGTAAAAGAATATTTGACTTTATGTAACATCTACGTTACACATATACAGACAAATATCAATCATTACCATCTATTACTTCCACATATACAGACAAATATTTACAAGGGATATTTTCATTAATCATGTAGAGAAAATATTAACAACATAATAACTAAGGTTTTATAATTAAATGATTTTTCTTATAGTCGTGTAACATAAATTTTGTGAAATACCCCTCACATTTTTAAACCTATAAGAGTATGACTACACAATTTATATAAAACCTTATAATTATTATAGATGGGTATCAAATGCATAACATTTATGCACATTTATTATCATCCACCATATAATATTATTTTCAAGAAAATAATTAAACAGAATTATTTAGGAACTTTTCAATCTCATTTTTGTGACCAATAACTTAACAACATTGAACCTTTTTGTACAATAGAAGTGTTTTCATGGATTAGCATTAAAAAATGGTAACTCCAAATTTTTATATATGACATATCATCATTTCAATGAGATGATTTTCTCAATTTCCCAAAATTTGTATATGCCAGTATTCACAAAATATTTGGTCATAAATTCACATAAAAATTGGTTTCAAAAAGACGTATAACTCACAATACTGCTTCGCAGTTATAAAGCCATCAAATAAAATATTGTATATCATAAAATTCTATACTTCCCCCACATTGATGGCTATATGTGAAATCACAATTTATATAACATGAATTTTTCTCAAAATATTTTTCACAAGGTATAAATTGTCATATGACTTTATAAAGCTTAACAAAAAAAATTAATTACAAAAAATTTCACAAAGTGCAATTTATTTTTCATATGACTTTAAATAACACACAATAGTAGAATTAAAACCAAAAATTCTAATAAAAATTTCTTTTTTTAATTCTTTTGACCATTGGCCAAACTTAAAATATAGAATTAAAAACAAATTCACACATAAAATTCTCATTTCACATAGCTTTAGAAAGTGCACAAAAAATGGCCAAAACATTTGACCGTAGAATTCACAATTCCAAAAACATAATTTTTAGAATTTTAATATCAAATGCTTGAAGCAAATATTTCATATTGTCAATAGTTATATTAACATAATTTCAAGAAATTTTTTAATACTCTCAAAATTAAATATTAAACTTATAAAATTTATATTAATTAAATTATAATCTTTTCAACGATTGACAACATTAAAACTCATTAATAAAATTCTCAAAAATAGATAAAGTTTAAAATAATTCACATTACTCAAAGTATAGAGATAAGAAATCACCAATTCAAATCTTCTTCATGAGTACCAATTAATTAACTACTCGTAGATATCTTAAAGTTATTGGAACTGCAATTTAAAGATTCTTCCTCAATGTTATTCACTGACTTGGCCTCCTCCCAAAACATTCCAATAATGCCAAAAATAGATCCAAAAAATATATGATAATTAGAGTCTAATTATTATTTTTATCAAATAATTCGTGTTCATAATGCTCATAATTCTTATACTTATTTTTATCTTATCTTTTATTAAATCATGCACACAGATGGTTTATATATATACATAAAAGGCATCAACATATATATATATATATATATACACACACACATGCTCTAGTCCTGTATATTAATATATATACGCCAAAAATAATATATATATATATATATATATATTGGTACCGTGAGGAAATGGGAAGAGATATATGGATGGGTATATAAATATATATATATATATATATATATATATATATATATTTTCTTCTTCCCATTGGCTTTAATGTTACATCATAATTAAATCACATTAGATGGATGATAATGGCATGAAAGAGGCACCAAAAATCAATTATCAAGAAAGTGCCAACGTACAACATCATGATGAATAAAAAAGGATTAATGGACCAACATTGAAGGCCAACCTCTAGACACAAAAAAATGAGATTTAATAACGCCAACATAAAGCAACATAAATCACAAAAGCAATGTTAAAACCAAGGCCAACTTTCACTGGAATTTCAACGTTTATATGCAATCAATGTTTGTTATATATATATATATATATATATATACATATATATACTCACACACATAAAAACCCACAGACTGTATATATACATTTAAGACACGAAAAAATCAACATGAAGGATGGCAACGGTTTATAATATATAAATTCATTAACACACCATTATATCTCATATAAATCAAAATGGACACACACATAATTACTTCAATTATATATGTGTCTAAAACGACACACACATGCCCCATTGAACATGTATAAAAATCGTACTCGGTACTCTGACTTAGAATAAATCAATGGCATGAATCATAGATCACATTGAATGAATACATTGGCCAAAGATTTGTACATAAAAATACATTGAAACCCAGTTAATATGATTCAGTGGAAATAAAAGTTAACGATCCGAGGCTTAAAGCCAAAGGAGACCATTATAAAGAATTTATATCATTTTATCATGGCATTGAATCCAATAATTTGATGGCAACGTACATATACACAATAAAGGCTACGATTATACATATCTCATATATATATATATATAAAACTTTATATATATATATATTAAGCCAACCTTTAAATTCCAACAAAAACAATATAAAATTACTAATTATAATAATCTTATAATTAATATTTTATAATAATATTCTATCATAAAGTTTATGCCTTTAGCAAGACAATATATACATATCAAAATAAATAATATGATATTACCTATATGAATATTACGTTCTACCCGAGTTATGACTGTGGCAGCATTGGTAGACTAATTTTTCTTAATATTGTTATAAAATTTATCGTCACCAACACAATATGAGTCGTGTCTTAAGAGACATTATCATTAAAAAAAATTATTTTGCGACTACAGAAATTATTTTACGTCTACATAACTTCTTTCAGGATTAAACAGATCCTTCTAAGTGTTTATTTAAAAATCAGAACACTCAAATGTCAGAATAGCAAAAAATAAAAATATATAACCCAGAAAGCTTGAGAAAATAGAGAGAAGAGAGAATATGACTTCTAGTTATCTCTATCTAAAATGAGAGGAAAGAAGTCTTTTTATAGGTATAAAAGTATAACAACAAAAGTCATAGATAAAAAAGACTTTTAATAGCATTTAAAAATGATTACAAAATATTAAATACTATTAAATATATTTTACTTTCTTTTGAAATATCACTATTTTTTCAACAACAACCTAAGAGAAATTTAAACTTTTTTTTAAATAATAAGAAATTAAGAATCATATGCGTGTGAGTGTTTTGAGAAATACAACTAAAGCTTGAGATGTTGCAGTCATAGGAGGTAGGTCAATTGGAGGGCTATATTTTCTTACTATTTTTGATTTTTTAATATATTTTAAAAATAAAATCTAAAATATGCCAAACAAATATGAGAGTGTAGGCTTAATATTCTTAAAGTGTATCTTGAACATAAAATATATATCTTTTAATAATCTTTTTTGTTGAAATTGTTTTATTTTAAGAAGTAGTTATTAGTTAACTATTTAACTGTTAATATTTACATAAATTAGTGAGTATAAAACAGAATATTATTCTTTAGTTTTTTTTCAATTTTATAACAACACACCTGTGGAATGCAAATCTCAATCTTTTTAAAAAGATTCGAGCAGTCATGTTTTGAAGAGCAATGGTCATTTAAGTCTGAATCGAGCTCAAAAAGTAAAAGGCTTTTATAGATAGTTGATCCTAAGATCACAATTCGGACAAACATATAACTATAGAGTAAATTCACTTTTTCGGTTAGTCAGGGTTTTTTTCTTTTGGGTGAAAGTTTAATTTTTAAAAGTTAGTAAATAATTATTTTAATCTTTAAATTTTAAAATTATTATGTAAAATAATCGTTCTGTTCGTGGTTATAAGATAAAATGATTTATTTATCTATCATTTTTGTTATAACAATAAACAAAAAAAATCATTACATATAATGATTTTAGAGTTTAATGGTAAAAATGTTGACCTTAACCACGTGACTAAAATATGATTAATTTTGTATAATAATTTTAAAATTTAAAAAATAGAGTGATCAATTTTAAGAGTTAAATTGCAATTGAAGTACATTTTAAGGACACAACTTATGACACATTTGGTAATATGAAAAGAAATGGGAGAACGACTGATGTAAAAAACAAAAAATTATCTAAATTATTTTTTTAAAAAAAAAATTAATTTTTTAAAATAAAAAATAAAATATTTTAAAAAAGAATTAATTTAATAAACCATTTTCATTTCTATTCCATTTTCGTTCCCTTTCAATCGCTACTCAGTGTACCCTCTTTTCCCACGGCGAGGGTTTTGTTTCGCTCCGAGACTAATCGAAACGATGATCGATCGTCATTGTAAATCGCTGCTCTACCTGAATCGTATCATGCGAACCTCATCAATCCCATGGCTGCGTGTCCTTTCACGACATAGCCTTCGTCCCATAGAGGCGGATTACAGCACAGCTAGAAGCCCTGCAGAGAAGCTGTATTTCAGGATGGACTACCTCGTCAACAATTGTGGATTCTCCCCCGAAACCGCTTCAGAGCTTTCCAAGCAAGTCTCTTTCCTTAACTCTGAGAAGCCAGACGCTGTCCTTCAACTCTTCAGAAACCTTAGTGTTTCGGATAATGAGTTGCGTGATACCATTAAAAAGCTGCCCGAGCTTCTTTCATACAATCCTTTGAAGAACATTTCACCCAAGCTAGAGTATTTCAAGTCTAAGGGCGCTTCAACCTCCCAGCTTGCCCAGATCATGACCACTAACTCCTGGTTTTTACAGAGAAGCCTAGAGAATTATATAATCCCTCGCTATGATTTCTTAAAAAGCTTCCTTCTTTCTGACAAAAGGACCATTATGTCTATACAACGCTGTCCCAATCTCATTACTGAGCATCGATTGGAACACAAAATTAAGCTCCTGCAAAATTACGGGGTGCCTGACTCGAGAATTATTCTGCTACTTCGTCATTGGCCTGGAATGGTCAGATTCAGTGAAGATGAGTTGAAAACGAAGGCAGATGAAGTAATGGAATTGGGATTTCATCCTTCAAAATCTTCTTTCATAGAAGCATTGCGAACCAAACTAGTGTTAAGCAAAGCCTCATGGGAAAGGAAGGTTGAATTGTATAGAAAGTGGGGTTGGTGTGATGAAGCACTTCGTAAAGCATTTATCAAGTGTCCTTCCTGTATGATGAAATCTGAAAGTAAAATTGATGCAGTGATGGAATTTTTTGTCAACCAACACGGTTGGGGGTCTTCGTTGGTTGCTCAACACCCACTACTTCGTTATTCTTTGGAGAAAGTTATCATTCCTAGGGCTTCTGTTTTGCAATTTCTTCAATCTAAAGGTTTGATTAAGAAGAATGCTAGCGAAACTCCCTTTACTATTTCCGAAGAGAGGTTCCGCCAGAGATTTTTGAATCGCTTTAAAGTTGAAGCTCCTCAGTTATTGAAGCTGTATGAAGAGAAATTGAATCTTCCAAGATAAGATACTATTTTGTTTCTCTTGTTCGATATCTTGAACTTGCAGTCAATCAAGTTTCCAAACGTTTTGATTACTTTTACTTGTTCTTTTTATAATTTGGAACCTATATTCTTTCTTTACGATGATGGTGAGGAACAGATGTTTAACTTTATACTTCTTGATAATTTATTTGTGTTGAGATGAATACGAAATCTGTCTGATACATTCAGAGCCACAATAGTAGTTGTTTGTGGAATGTTTGCGATTCTCATCAGAAGAAAACCTCTAAACTGTTATAGGCTTACAGCTTGACAATTAATATGGCAATATTTTATCAGATTATCCATTATAGAATATGCATACAGCAAAACATTTGAGGAACTCAATTGTAAATTCTGAGTTCTTAATTACATTGGTTTTAGTTTGTTCTTACCTCACAAAGGGACGTTTAACTGGTTCAGTGATACATATGATTTTAAATTGAATGTTGTGGAAGTAGAGGCTTTCTTCATTGTTATAAGCCAACCATTTGTCACGTCCCAAAATCTGAGCACGTGACCGGCACGGAAAGTGAATTTCATTTCACCTCCGTAAGCCTATCTCTCTCTTAAAAATCATATAATTCTTTTTCATGCAACAAAACCGAGTTCTCTATACATACTACAATTATTCACATTACCAGACACGTTCCACAATTGTTTATGCCTCATCGTTACACATCATCCTCTTCAAACTTGGATAAACAACATATTTCCACTATGATGCAAAAAGTCAATAACAGATATTTAATCATAGCAAGTATTAACCCACTCACCTGGATTTCACGCTCTCGGCACTCCCACTTTGCACTTTGACCATTCCTATTGTAACCAGACAAAAACCATCAGGGTTACGAAATAGAAAAATTTCTTACCACTACTCTCGACCTTTACTCACATCTTAAGTCATAACTCCTAACCGGTAATGAATATCTAAATGAAACTTATACCATTGGAAACTAGACTCAAAGAGCTTTCCAACGATATAAAGTTTGCCCAAAACGGAGTTTAGATGAAGAAGTTATGACCGATTCAAAATAAGCTAAGGTTTCCCGGCACACCTGGCGCCTGGACGCCAATCCTTTCTTCTTCCCCACATAACCTTGGCGCCTGGGCGCCACGATCGCGACCTTTCGCGATTTTCTCTCGAATTTGGCCCAAATCTGGCCAAATCTTCACCGTTTTTCATGATTTCTTTCATGGGATCTCACCCTTAATGTCTAAGGAGCATTTAGACACCAAAATCACCAATTTTAATCGAGAAACGAAGCCGCAATCTCGATTTTTACCTTAAACACTCTTAAAACTAGAAAATAGGGAAAAGCTTAAGAAATAGAAATTTCTACCTCGATTCTTTGCTTTCTCTACGTTGCTTGGCTCCTAGAGGCTCGCCCCGTAGCCCGAGATCCGCCCTTCAAAGTCCGGTTGTGGAGTTGGAGTGTAGAGAGAGAAAGTAGAGAGAAGAAAGAGAGAAAGAGAGGAGAGAAAGTGAAGAAAGAGAGAGGAAAGGAGAAAAATGAAGAAAAAAATAGGTGAGGCCACCTATTTACTCGCCCGGAGTGAAATTATCACTTGCTATTCAATTGACCCTCAGTCAAGACTAGCAAAAGCAAATTCATAAAATCTCACCTCAGGTGTTTCTAAATCCTAGGTGCCCCACAGATTTCTTTATTTCACTTTAGTCCCTCACAATATCTCAAACTCCACTTTAATCCCAAATCCATCATCCTTTCGGTACCGGACTCATAATTCATTTCCATAAGCTCTATTCTCCTTCTCGGGTTCCTACTTGGTCATTTCTCAAAAGTCCTCTATACTTTCTTTTCTTTTCACTTTAGTCCTTGAGAATTTGTAAAAATTTCCTAAATTAAAAATTAAAATTTCTATTCCCACATTTTCTTCACTAATTCAAAAAACAAATTTTTCACGTAATTAAATTTTTCACTAAACTTTAAATTAGAATTTAAATATTCATATAAATTCTTGAAATATTACACCATTACAATTATATAATGTCAGGCTCTCGCCGAATGATGAGGTGCTCGAATCAGGAATTGCTCAATTGGCTTTTACATGGCCTTAGTTTCTCAAATAGTCAAGGGGCTTCTTGATTTAGGCAAGGGCAATTTTTGCAGCATATACTACTCAACCTCACAAAAAAGGTATATTAAATCTTACACGTTTCTGGTGATATATATATATATATATATATGTACTTTTTATATTTTATTTCAGAGAAATAAGGGATTTCATCCTTCAAAATCATCTCTTATCGAATCATTTAGTGCCAAAGTTCTTCTGCTTTGCAGGTAAATATAGAGATTCGATTAAAGATGGTAGCAGAGTAGGACCTTTCCTATTTCTGAAAAAATGTTACACCATAAATTTGTGAATTGCTTTAAGGATGGAGCTCCTCTGTTGTGGATGCTGTATGAAGAGAAATTGAATGTATCAAAATGAGATGAATTTTCTAGATCTTGAACATGCAGTCAATTGTTGATGCTGTATGCCCTCTACTTATTTCTTTCTCATCATTTCTGTGAAGATGAATAGGAAGTCTTCTTGGTTCATTGAGAGTAGTTGTTTGAATCTTCCTATTTTCTTGTTAAAATCTTGACAAGATGTGTATTGATCTGTTCAGGAGCTGTTTGTGACGTCGAGTTTTCGTCCTCATGAATTGCCCTTTCATATTTTGATATGGAAGAGTCTAAGCCGGCCTATCCCCTTCAGACACGAACGCACGTTCTCTCTCTTTCTCTCTCTCCCCCCCCCCCCCCCCAAAAAAAAAACCTTTAATAAGGTCCAAATTTCGCAATATAACAAAATAAAAAACAAAAGCTTTGGATTCAGAGATACCATATCTCACCACCTTCTTCTTTGATAAAAATAAAGTCTCTCATTATTTTTAAGCTTTCTATAGATGAAGCAGTGAGAACCAGTATTCTTTTCAAGCATATGAAAGTCACTTTGTGGACTCAACACTCGCCTTGAGACCAATAGAAAGATAATGACTATATCATTATCTCAAGGTACTTTTACAAAAAGTTTCTACATGGTGCTTCATTATCTCAAAAAGTCACTTTTCATGACACACCTCTTGACTTTGTTTGTTGAGTTGATAATCATTTATGTTATTAGCAATTTAAACTTCATGCAAATGTGCTTGGACAATGTATTTTTCATATGAACAATGTATTCTCATATGTTATATAATTATATTTGTTAATTATATTTTTTGTTATATTTTCATGAGAGATTTTTTGAAGAGTGTTTTAGAAGTAAAAATTAATTATCGTATAGCTTGAAATAAAACAAAAAATCTGGGCTCCTATCTTAATATTTATTAATATAAAAAACATTCCTACAATTTACATCTTTCAACATGATAAATTTTATTTTAGAAAAAAAATCAAAGTCAAAAAAGTTCATTCTAAAGTCACATATAATGTTACAATATTTGAATTTAATTTTGTAATTCATTCTTAATTAATCTAATATTAATTTATATATTAATTGAGGGGGGTTAAACTGTTACAACATTTGAATTTTAATTTTGTAATTTACACACTAATGATACAATCATCATGTAATTAAACAATTAAATATTTTTAATTTTGTTAAAGAATTAAGAATTTTACAAATCAATGATTATTATTTATGCTTTTATAAAACTTTGAATGTGCTATTATTAGATATTTTGATTTCTAAAATAGTTATTTGTTAAACTAATTAATTTTTAATAGACTTACTTTTAACTAATAATATTTACAAATCAATTAGTGTGGTGACACAGTTAATAATAATACTTAATATAATTTTGGTTTGTTAATTTTCAAAATAATTATTTATAATATAATTTGTTAATTATTAATTATGTAAATTAAAAAAAATTAATTTTTTATTATTTTAGTGATAGAAATCAATTATTTTCACTCATTGATTCCCTAGCTTCTTTCAAGCAGTCATGTGAAGAAAATTTCACTCTAGCTAGAGTTTTTCAGGTCTAAAGGCGCTTCAACCTCCCAGCCTGCCCAGATCAGGACCACTCACACCTGGTTATTACAGATAAGTTTGGAGAAAAATATAATCCCTCACTATGATTTCTTAAAAAGCTTCCTTCATTCTGACGAAAGAACCATTATGTCTATACAATGCTGGCCCCTTATCATTACTGATCATCGATTAGAACACAAAATTAAGCTCTTGCAAAATTACGGGTTGCCTGACTTAAGAACTATTCTGCTACTTCGTCATTGGCCTGCAATGACCAAATTCAATGAAGATGAGTTGAAAACGAAGGCTGATGAAGTAATGGAATTGGGATTTCATCCTTTAAAATAATCTTTCATAGACGCATTGCGAAACAAACTAGTGTTAAGCAAAGCCTCATGGGAAAGGAAGGTTGAATTGTATAGAAAGTGGGGTTGGTCTGATGGAGCACTTCGTAAAGCATTTATCAAGTGTCCTTCATTTAGGCTGAAATCTGAAAGTAAAATTGATGCAGTGATGCAATTTTTTTGTCAACCAACATTGTTGGGGGTCTTTGTTGGTTGCTCAACACCCACATATTCTTCGTCGTTCTTTGGAGAAAGTTATCATTCCTATGGCTTTTGTTTTTCAATTTCTTCAATCTAAAGGTTTGATTAAGAAGAATGCTAGCAGAACTCCAAAGATGTACCCCCAGAGATTTGTCAATCGCTTTAAAGTTGAAGCTCCTCAGTTATTAAAGCTGTATGAAGAGAAATTGAATCTTCCAAGATAAGATATTCTTTTGTTTCTCTTGTTCTATATCTTGAACTTGCAGTCAATCAAGTTTCCAAACGTTATGATCACTTTTACTTGTTCTTTTGATAATTTGGAACCTATATTCTTTCTTTCTGATGGTGGTGAGGAACAGATGTTTAACTTCTTGATAATTTATCTGTGTTGAGATGATACGAAATCTGTCTTATACATTCAGAGCCACAATAGTAGTTGTTTGTGGAATGTTTGCGATTCTCATCAGAAGGAAACCTCTATACTATTACAGGCTTACATCTTGACAATTAATATGGCAATAGTTTATCAGATTATCCTATTAGTATTGTTCTTACCTCAAAAAGGGGCAGTGCTTAACTGGTTCACTGATTACATATGATTTTAAATTGAATGTTGTGGAAGTAGAGGATTTCTTCATTGTTATAAGCGAGCCATTACAATTATATAATGCTATCCTAGCATCATTTTAAAAGTTTGCAGGGCACCTAATGTCAGGCTGTCGCAGAATGAAGAAGTGCTCGAATCAGGAATAGCTCAATGGGCTTTTACATGGCCTTAGTTTCTCAAACGCAAGGGCAATTTTTGATGCATCATTTGCTGAATGAACATTACGTGCCGCTGGATTCTCAGAAGAGGTAAAGTCGATCCTAGTCTCTTCCATTTAATTCGTTTCAACATGACGGTTTCTCAAGATGACTTGATATGCATTTTGGGTAGTATGATTTCTGAAGTAACACAGATTTTACTTCGTTTCCGCCTTACATTTTGGGGGAGTTTGGTTCAACTGAAATGGAAGTGCTGTATTAGTTTGTTACCTGATACAAAATTGGAAAAGGCCCGCCCCGGGAGGGGGCCCGGGGGGTTCTTCATTTTCAGGAATGCTATGGTTCTGGCTTGATTATGAGGATCAGGTTGATTAACGATGTTTTGGCTGCAGCTTTTGTGACTGGAGTCCTAATTTTGTTTTCATTTATTCAAATGCTAGCAACAAATTTCAGTTCAAATATCTGCTGATTCCCTTTCACATTGCGACTTTTACCTTCTGAGTGTCATCTAAAACAGCCCTAAGAAAAGCCATATCGTGCTCGAGCCTCACGATGTCAAGAGTGAACCATGTTTGATTGGCTGTAGCCTCTTCTTGAGCTAACTCTATGCCAACCAGCTTCTTCTGAAGCAAATCCATCTCCTTTGCTGTGTCAGTCAGTTTTTTCTCCATCTCCTGCTTACATTTAACAGTCGATGCTAAATTTCTCTCGGTTGCTTCTCTGATGGCTTGTGCAACTCCCAGTAGTCCCTCCAGAATTCCATTTTTCCTTAATAGGGAAGACACTTTGGTTTCATATTAGTTATACAGATTAGAAGGAGTGGAGAGCGTTCCTGGTTTATTGTTTCCAGGGAATGGCACGTCATTGCTTTCCGGAGCAAGATTTCCAAACGCTTGATTTTGTTGATTTGAACTTCCGGGTACCAACAGTAGCGGTTCCTCTGCTGAATGCTCTCTACTTCTTACTTTGTGTTTGGAGAGAAGAATCTTACCTAGGGTTTCTGTCTTGCAGTTTCTTCAATCTAGAGGTTTGACTCAGAAAAATGCTACAATTAGCACCTTTATTATGTCTAAGAGATGTTCCGCCAGAAATTTCTGAATTACTTCAAGGATCAAGCTCCTCTGTTGTTAAAGCTGTATGAAGAGAAACTGAATCTTTTCAAGATAACATGCAATCAAGTTGCAAAAGTGATTTGGTTCTCTTTGATCCATTAAGAGCTACATGAGTAGTTGTTTTTGGAATCTATTTGATTCTCCACAGGAGGAAACCGCTATACTGTTTAAGCTTTTCAAAATAAGGTATCAGTAGCATATATTAAAGAACAGTTATATGGGAAAAGAGGTGAGGAACACAAAAGTAAATTCTTGGACCGAGTTACTCACTTTGTTCTAGGACTTTACTTTTAAACCAATTCAAAGAAAAATTCTGATGATGTGTTATGGACACTATAACTTGAGGATTCAACGATTTGAATTGCATTAAAGCTGGTCATGTGTATCATTAGTTGGTTAAGATTATAGAAGTTTGGCAGTCATGTCATGTGACCACTGATTTTTAAGTTCTTGCTTCACAAAGGAGTGCTTTATTCTACCGCTGGTTAATAAGTTTTTCTGAGAATAAAAATATGATTTATGTTTGGAAAATAGTTAAACAAATTATGATTTACATAAAGTAATCTGGGTAAATTTAAGTTTAGATAAACAAAATTTATATTTGAAAGATAGTTAACCAAGTGTAGTTTATAAGCGTAATTTATGTTTAGTGATAATTTATACAGCTACAAGGAGTGTTTCTTCAAACAAAGAAGGTGGGTCAATCATGTGCGCGTGAACTAAACCTATAACAAGAAGGGCATAATAACATTTTCGCTGGACAGCCAGCTCGAGGGGATATTAAGAGAAATTTAAAACTTTTTTAAATAATAAGAGTCATGTGCGTGAGTGTTTTGAAAAATACAACTATAGCTTGAGATGTATTGTTGCAGTCATAGGATAGGAGGTAGGTCAGTTGGAAGGGTATATTTGCTTATTAATTTTGAGTATTTTTAATATATTTTAAAAATAAAATCTAAAATATGCCGAACAAATGTGAGAGTGTAGCCTTAATATTTTTAAAGTATATCTTAAACATAAAATATATGTCTTTTAATAAGCTTTTCTTGAAATTGTTTTATATTAATGAGTTGTTATTAGTTAACTGTTTAACTGTTAATATTTACATAAATTAGTGAGTATTAAACAGAAAATTATTCTTTAGTTTTTTTTTAATTTTATAACAACAAACTTATAGAATGAAAATCAACTTTACTACTGGCCCCCCCCCCCAATTTTTAATTTAAATTATGATATGACTATGTCTCTCTTTCAATTTAAACTCTCGATATATTTTAATTTTACTGTTACAGCTTAAGGTGCACCTTAGAGGGGCACCTTACATACATGCTAAGCATACCATAGAGATGCGCCTTGAAGCATGTAACACGCATCACAGATATGGGCATTACTTCCTCCCATGATGCCTCATAGACTGATGAAACATGGGTAAATTTTTTTTTGTTACCATTACGAAATTTACTATATATATCATCAGTATTAATGCATACTAAATTTTCTGCGCCATCCTTTTTGCTACTTTCAGCCATTCCTCTTCAATTTGCTTGTGTTAAATTAAAAAAAAAAAGGTAATATTTTTATATTAATTTAATTTCTGAATTTTTTGTCATATTGTTGTTTCTTAGATTTATATTGTTTATTTTTTAATTATTATGTTATTTCTGTTTATTTTTCTTCTGACTCTTAATTTTTCTTAGTTTAAAAATTAATTTATGAATTTTTATTTTTTTAAATTTTTTTGTCTTAGTATTGTTATTTTTCTTATATATTGTTTATTTTTTCTTAGTAATTTTATTTTCTGATTTTTATTTTTCTTAAAATATTTATGAATTTTTTATGTCTTAGTATTGTTAGTTTTCTTAGATTTATATTGTTTTTTTATTGGTAATTTTATTTTATGAATTTTTATTTTTATTATTTATATGTACTACTGTTTATTTATCTTATGATTTTTCATTTTTTTGTTTTTCTTAGTTTCAAAATTAATTTATGAATTTTTTTGTCTTAGTATTGTTATTTTTCTTATATATTGTTATTTTTTGCAGTAATTTTATTTATGAATTTTTATTTTTATTAGATTGTTGTTTCTTATGAATTTTTTAACTTATTCTTTTATTTTTCTTAGTTTCAAAATTAATTTATGAATTTTTATTTTTCTTAAATATTTATGAATTTTTTTTTGTCTTTGTAATTTAATTTTCTTAGATTTATATTCTTTATTTTTTTCTTGGTAATTTTATTTTATGAATTTTTATTTTTTTATTTATATATATTGTTGTTTATTTTTCTTATGGTTTTATTTTTCTTAAAAAATATTTATGAATTTTTTGTTTTAGTATTGTTATTTTTTTTTATATATTGTTATTTTTCAGTAATTTTATTTTATGAATTTTTATTTTTATTTGATTGTTGTTTCTTATGAATTTTTTAACTTATTTTTTCATTTTTCTTAGTTTCAAAATTAATTTATAAATTTTTACTTTTCTTAAAATATTTATGTATTTTTTTGTCTTAGTATTGTTAGTTTTCTTAAAAGTAAATTGTTTATTTTTTTCTTGGTAATTTTACTTTATGAATTTTTATTTTTATTATTTATATATATTGTTTTTTATTTTTATTATGATTTATTTTTTTCTTAGCTTCAAAATTAATTTATGAATTTTAATTTTTCTTTAAAATACTTATGAAATTTGTTGTCTCAGTATTTTTATTTTTCTTATATATTGTTTATTTTTTTTAGTAATTTTATTGTATGAATTTTTTGGTATTAGTATTGTTATTTTTCTTATATATTGTTTATTTTTATTAGTTAAATATTGTTGTTTCTTATGATTTTTTTTCTAAGTTTCAAAATTAATTTATGAATTTTTATTTTTGATGAATTAATTTTATTTGTGGACTAATTATATTTTTCTCTTATATATTAGGATGAGTCGAAGTGGAGCATTCTTGGTTCATTTTTACTTGAATGTGATAATATTGAGTGGTGGTTCCAATGGTGTATCATTTGAAACTGATAAACAGTTGTAATAAAAATTAAGCAAAACATTTATTTAGATGTTTTAAGGTAATTAATCCACCGGAAGTTGATGCTAAGATAACATGAGAGGATAAAGCAGTTACTATATAGGTATCTTGAACAAATGACGCCACATATGTTCAAGCAGCTCCAACTAAACGACGATGTTGATATAAAAGTGATGATCGCTTACAATTAGAGAGGATGTTGACAAGTATGGAAGTTTATGTAGATATTGAGGTGGCAGAAGTCCAATTAAATTCTAACATTCCAGATTTAAATGAGCATGCCACGTGGGATAAGGACAACAAACCTTTTACACAGTATCATATGTCACCAAGCGTAGAAATTCAGCTCATGGAGGATGATACAGATATTCTGCCACCTAACCCACCATGTGATATTATGTATGATGTGGATGTTGATAACTTAGAAAACGTTGAGGACGATGGTGTTGCCAAATCAGAGTTTGAAGAGTTTGAAGGGAGCATACAAAAATTAATGGACGAAAATGACAAGGTTGAGCTAGTTGAGCCCATCGCTTTCTATGCTCTACCTTCTTATATGATGCAGGCAAATACAGCCCCAATAGATGAGTTGAAAATTTCAAACGTCATTGAAGCCTACACCTAAGATGATGATTCAGACTTTGACATTCTAGGCAAAGATGCAGTAATGGTGACGCTGAAAACATACTCAATCAAGAGGCACAACAACTTTAAAGTGGAGAAGTCGTATAAGAAATATGTAGAGATGAAGTACGTGAAGTTTGGTAATGGTTGTAACTAGAGAGTCAAGACTTGTTTGAAGAAGAATTATGGCATATGGATGATCACAAAGTACAATGAAAATCACACATGTGTTTCATTATCTGTTTTTCAAGACCGTAGGTAGTTGGACTTTGATTTGATCTCCATAGCAATAATAGCCTAAGTGAACCAATCTCCAGACATACATATCTCTTAAGTGATACAATGTATCAAAGATCAGTTCGCATACACGGTATCTGATAAGAAGGCGTGAATGACAAAGCAAAAGACTATTACCAAGACCTATGATGATTGGGAGGCATCGTATTGACAATTGGGTAGTTGGTTTACAGAGGTTCAACAATTTCTCCCTGACACTGTGGTTGATTACATATAGGACTATGATTAAGAAAATGACACGAGAATATTTCTCGGGTATTTTGGGCACACAAACCATGTATTGATGCATTCAATCACCTGAAACCAATGATTTATGCTAACGGAACTTTCCTTTATGGAAAATAAAAAGGGATATTGTTGATCGCATGTAGTCAAGATGGGAATCGTCACGTTCTACTGCTTGCCTTTTCAATTGTGGAAGGTGAAACTCTTGATGCGTGGTCTTTTTTCCTGTCTAGGTTACGTCAACATGTTACGAAGAAGAAGACCGTCTATTTGATCATAGAACACCCATCAATCATTGAAGTCGTGGACAAAGCAAAGAATGGCTGGCAACATCTGTTGGGATAACACGCTTATTGCATACGACACTTGGCAAGCAATCTAAACACGAAGCTAAAAAACAAGCAGTTAAAGTAACTCTTTATAAACATAGGTATTTTGCTTACACTATCATTACTTTATGTATCTCTCTACATTTTACGTTAATATCTTTTACTTACAATGTTATGACCTGTACAAGATACTCATACGAACAACCCGTAGTTGAGAGAAAAATGATCGAGCATTGCAACTCAATGACAAAGCTTATAACTGGGTATTTCAACATGCAGGTGACAGAGCTTTGTGGTGTTGAGCGTATAATGAGGAAAGACGTTGGGGTCACATGACAAATAACCTGGTAGAATGTATGAATGATGTGCTTAAGAGAGTGAGGAGTCTGCTCATAGCAATAGTGGTACCTACTACAAATTAGCCAAATACTTCTCAGATAGGTCGAGCGAGGCAAGCGCCCAGATTCAAGCCGAATGAAAGTTTTGTACCTAAGTTCTAGATCAATTGAAAGAACACAAGTAGAAGGCAAGTGTTTGTGTGGTGACAATTTTTGACCTTGTCCAACTGTGGTTTGAGGTGTAAGAACCTTACGACAGACGATGGAGGTAATTTGGACGTTGTTGCAGGGTCTTGGTAGGAAACCAATATTGCAAATGTGGGGAGTTTTAAGTGCTTCGATTTCCTTGTGCATATGTCGTTGCAGCTTGTGTAACATCCCAGATTTTCTTTTATTTAAGTTATACTTTATGAAGTTAGAAATGATGTTAGAAATTAGTAAAAATATGTTTTTGGATGCTTAAGAGGAAGTAATCAAGGAAAGGTATGAGAAAGTAGGATAAAGGAGCTAAAAGTAGAAGAAAAATAAGGTTTAGATTGGAACAGTTGACTGATAGCATCAGAGATCATACTAGGTTGCTAATAGCTGCAATCGGTCAATTGATGAGTAGAGATCAGTCGACTGATTATTCTCTATCAGCCTGAAATTTTAGGTTCAGAAGCAATCAGTCGACTAATCAGGATAGATCAGTTGACTAATTGCGATCAATTGACTGTCAAAAAATAATTAGTCGACTAATCGCCTATTAGAGCATGAAAGTAAGTCGGTTCTAACTAAAAAATTAGTTGAAAAACTGGTTAAAATACCCCTAACATTCCAAAGAAGTTCAGAAATAAAAAAGTAGGGATAAAAGAAGGATTTCCACAATAAAAGGGCTCTTAGACCCTTTTAGAAGTAAGAAAAGAGAGAGAAAAATGATTTTCTAAAATTAGAGAAGAGAGAAAGAAAGAAAAACGTGGAGGAGAAGAAGAAGGCAGAGAAAGGAATTCTAATTGAAGATTTAGCAAGAAAATCATCAAAGGTAATTTTCTTAGCTTGATTTTTTTAGTTTAGATGGATTCTAGTGCTTGAGAATTTATAGAATAGCAATTTTCAGTTGAGAAAGCAAGATGAGCTAGAGAGAAACTAGGAGAGAATTCACAAGTTTCAACTATAGGAAGAATCAAAGGTAGCTAGTTTTTCATAAAAATAAGTTATTTATATGTATTATCATGCTTGTGTATGATATAACATAGTTTTATGATAAAGTCTTCCATGAATGTTTGAGAACATGTTTTCTCATGAAAGTAGAATGAAGAGTTCTCTTCATAAGATAACTAAAAAATGAGTTATTTCGATTATTTATCATGCTCTTTGTATGATTTAGTAAGTATGTACATGTTAAAGTTTTTCATGAGTATGTAGAACTAACTTTCTCTTGAAAAGTAAAGTTTTTGTTCCTATGGGATGACAGAACCCCGAAAATTTTTCATGGAATAATAGAAATTCCTTATAGGATGTAAAAATCCTTATGAAATGACAGAATCTCAAGAATTCCTCATGGGATGACAAAAATTCCTCATGGGACATTTAGTACTTTTCTTGAAAAAGTAGCTAAAGTATACACTATATTGAGAAAGAAGTTCATGACACAATTTATGTATTTGTATATCAGTTTATATTTCATGGAATAAGTTTGCTATTGAGACTGCTTTTATGATAGTTCTTTTATATTCATAGAAGTGTGAATTATTTATTGAGAAATGACTGAAATGGTTCTTGAAATGATTTCTTAAAGTAAACTAGCTATTGAGATTATATATCTTATATTTTATTTTACAACTAACCATTTCAGGAATTGAAGTAAGAAAGGTGAGAGAAAGCAAAAGAACAATCTAGTAGAATTGTCAAGTAGTTATTTAGCAAAGAGGATGTTATGTCAACTTTTTATGTAAACTTTTAGAGACTTATATACATTTGGTGTGTATGTAGAGAAATATATGAGTTTTATGTAAACCTCTTATATTATAGCTCCATTCTAGAAGAGAATTAACAAGAAAAGTTGAAGAAGTATTGTAGATTATATATATAATGAAATTAGATGATTTCACAATTTTTCAAGTTAATATTTTTTCAAATCTGAAGTTCATGACATATCAGTTGACCGATTATCCTGCATCAGTCGACTGATAACTCTCAGTTTTAGATATATGCAATTTTGAAGACAATTAGTCGATTGATAGTCTCAGTTCAGTCGACCGATCGTCCTCTACCCAGTATAAAATTTTATATTAAAAAATTGTTTTAAAATTTCCCTATATTTGTACAATTAGATATTTTATAAGAATTTTCAGAAAAATCTCGTGGTTTAAACCAAGATTTTAACTATATATATATATATTACAATTTTCTTAAATTATATAAGTTTAGTATAAATCTAGCAAATGTTACAGCCTGCTTAAATGTTAATCTTGATTACACAAATTACATAGACTCAATATACAATATAGAGACGATAATGGCTACATATCGTAGTCCTTTTTTAGCCAATTGGGAGGAGCAATATTGGCCACAAATACCGAAACCAAAATTTGTGCCTGACCCCAGAGATATCTGAAAACCAGGTAGGCCAAAGTCTAGACGATTGAACAATGAGATGGATTTGAGAGATACAGGTGAGCCTGCAAGGTGTGGAGTTTGTCGAGAAATTGGGGATTATAACAATACTTGTCCAAAACCAGCATTGTTTTGAAGGCCCTGGCAATTAGTAGTTTTTTTGCTTTACCGGTTAAGACTATCTTGTGTAATTCTCTTTGTCTTACAAGTTAGTGATTTCTTTGTTTCAATTTCTTTAGTCCATTAATTAAATGTTGGTTTAATTTAACTTTTTTTTTTGCCTTAAATGTTAATTTTAGTTATGTTTGATAACTAGACAGAAATAAAATAAAATTGATGTATTAAAATATTAAAGGATATAAAGAAAAAATCAACAACATTAAATAACTAAATTGAAACAAAATAAAATAACATTTTAGTTATATTAAATAAATAGATGAAACAAAATAAAATTGATGTTTTAAAAGTGAATATTTACTAAAAGTTAAATATATCATCTAACAACATTCCTTATACATATATAAAAACAAACTACAACAAGTAGTGGCTCCCAGTACCACACCGAGTAAGCCTCTTATCTCTCTAGGGTCGACCACGCTTGAGAGAAGGATCACTGGCCTAGTCATATTGGTCCTCTGGTTCCACATATAGGACTTGTGTCTGTGGCAACATCATGCTCTGGTTGAACCACTCATAAATGGACCCGTAAGGCAAATGTAATGTGACCATCTCATGAGCCATAAACGAGCCCTCACCGGTGTACATAGTCAGCATAGGTGGCATGGTGTAAGTAGAGGATCCCTCATCGGTGGGGATATGTCACACGGTGTAGGTAGAGGAGCCCTCACCGGTGAGGATATGTGGGACTGAGGTAACCAGAGGCGTGCACTAATGTCTTCTACATTTGCTCTTCGTCGTATAAATTTCCAAATACATGTATAGCCTGCAGGTCACCGACGGTCTCTTCTAGCCCCTCCTCTAAGCACCTCTATTGGAGAGGTCTAAGGTGCTATATGCCCAAAAGGATCATCCTGCAATAGTTGTTCCTCACCCAATGCCTGTAGCATATCCATGTTGAACTTCTGTATCTTTTCCAACAAGCTAGACTGAAAGGTCTCGTGGTAGATGAACTGGTAACCATTCGACTGTAGCATGATTGTAAATGAATTAAGCATAAAACAACGTTATAAAGAAATTTAAAGTTTCATGATAGTAATCAATAAAAACTTACGCTTCCCAAATTTGTAGCTACGATGTGTGACATCCACCAGCTCGTGATGCGCCAATACCATGTCATATATTGAGAATTTTTGTGCAATGGTTCTTGGAGCAGTCGTGATAAAACCACCCTTTGTCTCTGTGCCTGTTCGGATGATGTCTTCATACTGTTCAGTTTGCTAGTTGATATCCATTTTCCCCTTCAATTGTTGTTTGTACTGCTAATTGTTGTTGGCAGGAAGGGCTAAATTGGTTGATCTTGCCCAAATTATCGAAGACATCTATCAGACTGGTGTCACTCAATGATATGAAAGCATATTAAAGGTACAACCGCCTGCCAAAATTCAGAACCATTATAGCAGTAATATGATATTGGGTTCTTACACACTTCTTGCGTATATGGCTCTCACACAACCTGCAAAAGAAAATTGTAGTTAAAAGGTGAAAAATTGAGAAATAAAAATGGGACTTGTTATTACAAGTGAAAAACTTACATTACTTTCCTTTAAACCGTCTAATGTCTCACGATATTGTATCATCAAATGCAATGGGTGCTCATTTAGGCCTTTAAAATCGCTCCACCTATATAAGGGTTGAAACGTAACATGTTATATTATATTAAATTTAATTTGACTAAATTAAAAATATCAGTACAAATACATACCTAAAACTCAGTGGCGGAGAACCGGGGTAGTCATTTTCTTCTTGATTTGCGACCAATCGTCGCACATTTTGACCTTGAATCCAGGGCTGGATCAGTGGGAATTGATTCCATGCCTAGGCATGGAGCATGTGTACACAACCTGCAATCTCCTTCTGGTCAACATTTGTGGCTCTACATAATTCTTGACAAAAATATGCTAGCATTACAGAACCCAAATTGTATTGGCTAGCGAAATGGAGGTCCTCGAAGCAGGAGAAGAAACATCAAGTGCACGAACATGTCAAATTTATCACTCATTAGCATATATCCCAATAATATACGCACGATCATATTGTTGCCATCACTCCTCTATGGCATTCAAGGGGATCTATCTAAATTGATTACCTAATCAGGGCAATGATATACATCCTCTTTTAATGTCTTCTTCCGGAGGATTGACACCAAGCAGTTCATAACACTGCTAAGTTCAAATATAATTGGTTCGCCCAACCCCGAGTAAATTGTCTATTGGTAAGCCAGTCTAGATGGCTACATCTTATAAAGTAATAGTGCACTTACCAACTGGCAAGTGAAATGTGCACGTCTACAACCTCCAACGCTCTAGCAATGCATAAACCAATCCATAATCAACTTCAAAATTCTCCATTCATGATGATCCATCAAATCATGCCTGTTAAATGTAGGGAACAAGAGGCAATGGTGGATAAAAGCTTCAGGTGTGGATATAACAACACCGTACTTTGGACTTAGCATCATATCCCAATTAATTTAAGAATATACGCACAAGCGTACTACTGCAATTACTCCTCTATGGCACTCGAGGGGATCTCTCTAAATTGATTACCTAATCAGGGCAATAATATACATCCTCTTTTAATGTCTTCTTTTGGAGGATTAACACCAAGCAGTTCCTAACACTGCTAAGTTCAAATATAATTGGTTTGCCCAACCCCGGGTAAATTGTCTATTGGTAGGCCAGTCTAAATGGCTACATCTTACAAAATAATAGTGCACTCACCAATTGGCAAGTGAAATGTGCATGTCTACAGTCTCCAATGCTCCACCAATGCATAAACCAATCCATAATCAACTTTAAAATTCTTCATTCATGATGCTCCATCAAATCCTGCCTGTTGAATGTAGGAAACAAGAGGCAATGGCAGATAAAAACTTCAGGTGTGGATATAAAACGTCGTACTTTGGAGAATATGCAGTTAACCTGTCACCACAATGTTAATCAACTTACTATTATTGTAGTGATAAAAAGTAAATGAACAAATCAATTTCATGCACACTTACCCTGTCACACACAGCCTCAGATATATGTTTATCTTGCAGGTACAAAATTGATGGATCCTCAGGGCCAAGATTTGGCGGCACAAGTTTCTAACGTTTTGTACCATTTTGCTTTTTACTATGCAAAACATGAATAATTAATTTCTCAATGCATTATTACAAATCATATCAAGTAATTATTATAGTAAATAAAGATTCAACAAACAAACATGATTATTTATGTTTTCTCATTATGCATAATTATTGCAAATAAACAAATAATTATTTATGTTTTGTCTTATACATAGAATTAATTCTATCCTAATTAATTTTCCAATAATAAACCTAGAACTCTTAAAATTTAATCTAATTAAAAATAACCTAATTATTTCAAAATTAATTATTTCAAAATTAATTATTTCAAACTAATAATACTTTTAAAAGTTTTAAAATTACTCTAAAAAATTATTACTAAAATTTATACAAAATACATAAAAAGTTAAAAAAATAATAAAATTACATATCTAACTCTATACTTAGAATTAATTTTATCCTAATTAAGTAATTAATTTTTCAAAAATAACCTATAACTCAAAATAACAAATTATAAAAACACATCAAAAAAATAAAACAAATAATGCATATCTAAAATTTAGCCTAAGGAGACCAATAATTAAAAATAACAAATTATAAACAAATAGAAACTAAAACAAATAATTAAACACATATTAAATTTTGGCCTACATTTTACATATCCACAAAAAAAAGGGAATCAGAAAAAAAAGGTTTAACCTAGTTAAAAATAACCTAATTATTTTAAAACTAATTATTTCAAAATATAAACATTTCAATCTACACTTTCAAAAATCTCAAAATTACTCTAACAAAATTATTACTACAATTTATACAAAATGCATAACAAGTTAAAAAAATAATAAAATTACATAAAAAATAATAAAATTACATATCTAACTCTATACTTAGAATTAATTTTATCCTAATTAAGTAATTAATTTTTCAAAAATAACCTATAACTCAAAATAACAAATTATAAAAACACATCAAAAAATAAAATAAACAATGCATATCTAAAATTTAGCCTAAGGAGACCAATAATTAAAAATCACAAATTATAAACAAATAATTAAACACATAAAAAAATTCAAGCACACGGCTTTAAGTAAGAAAATTCTTTACATTTTCTATTAAGGAGTATGAAACGAAAAGAAAAATTGTCCCTAACTACCCTAGGGCCTTTAATGGAAGCCTCATTTTCTAAGGTAATTAAATTTGGGATATTACATGGACGAAGTCCACTTTGTGCCAATTATGTTCTCAAAATGGGGCGTGACACTAGGTGTTTCAACTAGCAAATCTTATAAAGCTGGGTAAATAGTCAAAACAAATCAATCAGATTTATTAGTTTAGTTAGTTCCCCCGATCAGTAATTGAAGAAAAGGGCGTTTAGAAAGAGACGAATTCACTCTGGTAAGACCATATTGAAGTCTCTCTTCTATCTCATTCAAGGACGTGCCTTTAAAACACACTAAATCATAACTACTAACTATCTACTAAAACTGTAACGCTTAGTCTGAACTTCAAGTTATTTTTTTAAATTTCAGTGCGGTATTTAGCCCTTAATTTGTTGGAATTTCTTGTTTTATTTCCAGGAATTGATGTGATGTACTTGTGCCATTGAACTCCCTGATCTCTCTCGAACACCAAATATTAGATATATAATGATTAATCGTTGTGTAAATTTGCCATTTTTTTTTTGAAATCTAGATTGATAGAATCATGACATTCACTGTGAATTTAAGATATATTCTACAGTCAAATAAGTTGACTGGGGCAAATTTATTAGACTGGATTAGAAACTTGAGAATCGTTCTCAAGGCTGAACGCATAGCCTATGTTCTTGATCAAAGGAAATGATTTGAGTGAAGGATGAAGAAGTTTGAGAGAAAAATTTCACTATTTTCTTCAGCCTTTGACAGATGCGGGAATTGTGAAGGGACATTGTATAAATTTTAGGTTAAGTTTATTAAATATGGATGAATAGTTTGTTGTTATAATCACTTTGCCTTACATATTTATGTTATTTGCAAATTCGCAATGTACATATGCTCAAAATTTTCAATTTAATGAGTTTTTGTATGATTTTCATCGATTATACTTGTAATACCCGTTAATTTCAGAATATAATTCGCTTAAGAGTATTTTAGAATTCTACAACGTTACTTTAGTTATTTATTTTGGTCATTTTTAATTTTCATATTTAATTGTTCTCTTTGAATATTATTTATGAAAATTGAGTTAAATGACTGGACTAAATATTTGCACAATGAGGGATATATTCTAAGAATGGTGAAATTCATGGAAAAGTGGTTGCAGAATGGTCAATTAATCCATTTATTGTAAATTGACTGGATGGGTTTGGATGTTGGGTTATGGATACCCATGGGTTATTGAATAACCCATTAGAAATATTTAATATAAAGTTTCAATAGTAACCTCATTTTTTCACTCAGCCGAAGGAAGCAGAAAAGATTTCTTTCTCAGTTCTTCATTTTCTTCTCAAATCCTTTCCTTGATCTTCAGAAGTTCGATTATTTGTTCGGTTCAAAAGCTTTGTAAGGATCAAAGGTAAGCTTTAATCCGATTATTTTCCTTAAATTTCAGTTTATGTCGAAGATCAGAGGAGGTTTTGTTCTTGAAGATTTTGATGATAATTCATGAATCTCAGTTGTTTTAGAAGTTATATTTGAGTTATAATCAGTTAAAGGAGTTGAAATTCTGGTTTTGAAACAAGAAAGGGAAAGGATGAAATTGTTAGAATTTCTGCAAAAACCGAGTACTGTAGCGACCAGGGATTTCGAAACAAAATATGGAAAATTTTCTTCGGGTTACTGTAGCAGTACTGTAGTGTCGGCAGTCAACGGTACTGTAGCAGTCAACGTTACTGTAGCGAACCGGTACTGTAGCGAACCGACACTGTAGCAAACCGTTACTGTAGCAAACCGTACTGTAGTAACCCGTTACTGTAGCAGTCAGAAAATTTTACGTATTTTCGTGATTTTGTTTCCTTTCTTATGATTCCTTGTAATATATTTTACTAGGAAATTTTCCTACACAAATTCTAGTGTGGAACAAGGTAAACTTGGACAAACATCAAGGTGAGTGAATAACCTTGCTCAGCTAATTTGATATTACTAGTCAAAGTACAATATAAGTCCCATTTACAATATTATTTGGATAATAAGCAATTAATTTTTCATATGGGAGTATATGATGATCAGTAGAAATAAGAGTATGAAGAAATCTTATACACGAGTGAGAAAGGGTTAAAGTCCCATACTACTCAGTGCATATCTATGAAATCTATACACGAGTTGAAAGGGTTAAAGTCCCATACTACTCGGTGTATACCTATGAAATCTTATTCATGAGTTTGAAAGGGTTAGAGTCCCATACTACTCGATGTATAAGACAATTAATTATATGAGTAAAGGTGGTATTTGTACTTTTGATATTTTATATAGTACAGTTATTTACTTACTGAGTTTTTAAATAAACTCACACTCCCTATGATTATTTTTTTCAGATACAGAAAACAGAGAAGAAGAGAATCTGTTTGAAGATTAGAAGCCCCTTGGGATTATTCTCTATTTCTGTCTAGTGGGACACTAGTACTTATTAATGTGGATATTAGAAACGCTCTGTACTTTTTATAGGTCTCCTAGGCTTGCGATGAGATAGAAATATCAGACTATGTATGTCTATATTTGCTTATCAGATGAATATAATTCTGTAGTGTGGAATGAATGATTAAGGTTGAATGTAAAACCTTACAGAATATATGTATATAACGTATGTTTGAGAATTATATCAAATGAGTAGTATCTTTTCACATACTCAATTTTTGGGATGTGACAATACTGAAGTTTCAATCAATCATTTGAATATGTTTGAGTTAGAATTCATATTCTGCAACAACAAAGAAACGTGAAAATGGCTTCCAAAAATCTAAAAAATTCCTCATTTCATCCCTTGCTCCTCCTGCTTGTTTCTAAGTTTCAAATATGGTCTCTAAGACATTTAGGAAGGTTAAAAATCAATTCTTGAAGCAAGAATTTAGTGGCCCATTTTTAACAAGAGCTTTTAGCCCAGCCCATTTAGGCCTATAGGGCTGAAGTGGGTTAGGACGGGCCGGCCCTATAAGCTTTTTTAGTAAAAATATTTAAAAATATTAATACTTTGAGTTTGTAATTTTTTTTTATTTGATCAAAAAATTCGCATGAACAGTAACACAAATAAACAGTAACGTAAATGAACAGTGCAAACAATTTTTTTTGGGAAATGAACTGGAAAAGAAGAAGAAAGCTAGGGTGAATTATCATAAATTTTATTAATAACTTAATATAATTTAATAATTACAAAATATTAAATGTAAATTGGTGTGATTGATAGGCGCCATCTATTTGGTGTCAAGCCTAGAGTTGAGGTTCTAGCACCTGAGGCGCTAGCCGTTAGTTTACTTGCCTTCCATCAGCTTCAAGGTGTCGGGTTCAAAATTTATCTTCAAGAAGTTCGCTGCCCCACATGGTCTACCCATTCGATCATTTCTCCATGTTTTGAATAGTTGTTTAAGTCGGAATTGAAGCAAGTTCAAAAAGGTATAAAGCTTTTTATAGATATTTGATCCTAAGATCACAATTTGGAAGCCTATATAACTATCTAGTAAATTCACTTTTTCAGTCATTCAAGGTATTTTTTGGTGAAAGTTTAATTTTTAAAAGGTAATCACTATTTAGTCTCTAAATTCTAAAATTGTTATATAAAATAGTCATTTTGTTCATGGTTATATATAAATTTGTTCTTTTTCCATCACTTATATTATGATAATGAATGAAAGAATCATTTTATATAACAATTTTAAAGTTTAATGGCCAAAGTGGTCAATCATATAAGCATGTACACATCAATAAATAATATTGACTTTAATCGCATGGTTGACAGATGAATAATGTTTTGTAACGATTTCAAAATTCAAGAAGTCGAGTGATCATCTTTAAGGTGCTAAAATTGCAATTGAGGTATATTAGTGTAAAAAATACACCAAAATAGGGTTGAATAGTGTAATTTAAATTGTTTTCTTTTAGGATGAAAATTTGATTCAGGAAGATATATTTAAAATAAACAAAACAATGTCTTCTTAAATATTTTATGAAAGAAGAGAGAACTAGCAGTTAATATTGAGCTACTTTCAACGTATGTCTTCATAAATGCTGCATCTCATCTTCTTTCTTTATTAATGCATAACTTAGAAGAAAGAGGAAGGAAATACCAAAATAGCGTAGAGAGAGAGCCAAAATTATTTCTCAAGTACAACTGAGGTTTCCATGTTCTGACATTGACCTTTTCTGCCTCTTGTTTTGTTGACATGAAATTGCAACACTTTGCACAGTGGTCAGAAGTATGTTTTCCTTAAAAGCAGAAGTGCAGAGCAGGTTACTCAAGGAAATAAAAAGAAATAAATTGTTGTCAGAGTAGAATAAAATGGACCAAGGTAATAAACAAACTATGTGGGTGTTTGGAAACTTGTTGGATAAACTTATGTTTGAACAGAATTGATTTTCAAAATTGATTTTGAGTAGAATTAATTTTGCATGAACGTGATTTATGTTTAGAAACTGTTACAAGAAAAGTAATTTTGGAAAATGAATTTCGTTTGAATATTAATTAGTAAAAACACTTTTGAATGTGTAATTATCAGAAATGGTATAAATATTATATTATTTTATTTCATTTATCCTTATTAAATTTCTATCATATGAAATTTAATAAAAAATATATTTTTAATAATAATTTTTAAATATTGGTACTAATATTTGATTTAAAATATATTCTTATTCTATACAAACATGTTAATAAAAATTCATATCTCACTTCATAAATAAAAATTATAATCAATAAATAAAATAAATAAATATTTATAAATAATAAAATAATAGTAAATTATATTAATTACTCACCCAGCATAAATAAAATATGATTAAAATAATATAACAAGTGTGCCCTTCTTTTCGAAGACTCCAAAACTTCGTAATTAGTTTTAGCTCTTTGTTTCATATGGATATCTCCCTCAAAGTTTCAGCTTCATTGTTTAGTTTGATCTCTCTCTCAAGTCTCAAAATATTTTTAGCTTCATTGTTTCGTTTCAGATGAATATGTCGGTAAGAGTTAATTTCTGCCCTCTTTCGAAGCTGTCACCCTTCGTGCATGTGTGTTTGAAAGGGAAAAATGAAGCTAATTTTCAATCCAATCTAATTTTTTTGGGCAGAGATGAAGACAAAATAGAGATTTAAAGTGAGATTAATGAAGATGGTGCAATAGCTGAGAAGGGAAGGATAAGAAAAATAAGTATTCTGACAAGAGGTAAGAAATCAAGTTTGAAATTTTTTTCTGCAAAATTATAGCTGCGTTTTCTTCTCTGGTTTTCAATCGCATTAAAAAAAAAAAAGACAGAGCAGAGGAGGGTAGTAGAGGAAAGAAAAAACGTGTAGAGGATTATGAAGCTACCAACCACAATCAATTATGCTAGAAACTTTTTTTTGGAGCGTTCAATGAAATTGAAGTTTTGGGAGAAAATCGATTATGGAAAAAGAAGTGAACGTGGAACCAAACATGTTGATTTTGCTGCAAATGTGATATTGAAGAAACGTGATAAATGGGTGTGAGTTCAAAATGGATAGAATGGCCCAAATGCAAAATGTGAGACATTATCAAAAACACAAATAGGCATAGGCTGTGTTCAACGCGACAAACTTATAATTTATTTGACTAGCTTATAAGTTTGTTAAAAATAGTTGGTAAACGAGTTTATTTTAGTAGCTTATAGCTTATTCTGATAAGCTACTTTAAATAGTTTATAGCTTATATATTTTCCTTCCTTTTTTATCGTTGTTATTTTATAAAAATACTCATTATACCCTTATTTCATATTCAATATACCCTTATATATATATATATATATATATATATATATAATATAAATATAATAAAATATGTAAATATATAAATATATTATATATGTAAAAATATATTATTCATATATAAAATATAATAAAATATATAAATATATATATAATTAATTATATATATATAATGATTTAAATATAATTTAATTAAAACAAAAATGATATATTTATTTTATTATTTTGGAATTAAAAAATATATACTTTTTTATGTCATTTTACACTTTTCAACTACTTCAACAGTTACTTTTATCATACACTTCTAATTCAATAAGTTAGCTTATAACTGATAAGCTATCAGCTATAAGCTAAAAATTAACTTATAAGTTATCAGCTAGTTTATAAGCTAATTTTTCCAAATAGAGCCTTAAACATATTTGCTCCAACAAGGTTCATTTTAAGGACACAAGGTGTGTTTGGTAACATGAAAAAGGATGAAGAAATGATTTATGTGAAAAGAAAGATAATGAAAAATTATCTAATTTATCCTCTTAAAAAATATTAAACTTTTTTTAAAAGAAAAAATAAAATATTTTAATAAAATACATCATTTTTATTTCTATTCCATTTTCGTTTCCTTTAGATTACGTCTCAATATGGGAAAGTCTTGAATCTGCCTCCTCTCCCATACTTTAAAAATATGTGAAAGTCCATGGCGCTTCTACAATGTCGGATAAAGCCAACATACGGGCGAGATTTGTCCTTGGGTCGAAGATGTGGGCCGTTCAATCTACGCAATCCAACGGCCCAGATCGCTTGGGAAGTGATTAATGAAACGCAACGTTGGATGTCTTTTTTTTTCCTAGCTTATCTCCTTGTGCCACGTGTCCCAAGTGTTGCCCTGCCTGGTTTGTGGTCCTAACCTAGATCACCAACCCGAACCCAATTCACACATTTTTTTTTTAAATTTCAGATTTTGACCACTCATAAGTTGACACGTGGCAATGAGACCCACAAACCAAATGAATCTGTAATTTAAAATTGAGTTATTTTCACTACTAGTGTAATACTCGCTATATTTTAAAGTTATAAGTATTCAAGAATTACGATAAATTTATTTTAGAAAAAATAGATTCCATTATCTGTTTAATTTTTATATATCTGTTTGTGCATATTGTTGAAAATACGAATTTTTATAGATTGCATAAACTGTAGGGTATAATGGATATTATGATATGAAATTTATCCTATGGAGAAAATATGGTATGAACATATGAGGAATCTAAAAGAAATTGGGAGAAAAATAACGTTTTTTATGAGAAAATCTCCTTAGGGATTAAATTGAAAAGGACAAAAGTAAAAAGAAACTTAAAGATTTAAAAGAAAAGATAATTTTTCCTTTAAGTTCCCAACAGTAACCAATAATTCAGCCGCTAGCCTTTCTCGTAATCGCACAGTAAACCGAATTATTAGAAATGTCATTTTCATAAATAGTAAATTGAATATTTTATTAGTGCATAGTATCAAATAGTACTCTTGACTTTTTCTATAAATAGGCAGCGCATAGTGTCAAATAGTACTCTTGACTTTTTCTATAAATAGGCTCTTTCATTTCACTTCTAAACTCACACCTTCAGTTTGTCTTCTCTCCTCTCCTCAATAGTAACTGTATGTATGAATAGTAATGGTATGTATGAATAGTATCCGTACAAATGAATAGTATTTTAGTACAAAAGTAACCTTGACTTTCTATATCTGATCTTCATGAAAATCTCCATAGCAGAACCTGAAATCCAACTACATACTTTTCTTTGTATCAACTCGGAAAAGTGACTTGGATACGGAATCTATGTAAGTGGATGACCTTGTTAATTGACTTTATTTACTTTTATTCCAAGTACAATATAAATCTCACTTCATGTCACAATTAGATTCCATATTTAATGATGATTGCTAGATAATGAAATTTATTGTTTGATTTCATATTATATTGATGAGAATTATGATTGAAAATATTATACACATAGAATGGTTGAGGGTTTGATTTTTCAAGGTACCAATGCATGAAATTATACACATGAAATAGTTGAGGGCTTAATCCCCCAAGATACCAATGCATGTAATGATTGTGAACATAAATACAATAAGAACTGAATCCTTGAACATAAAATACAGAGGTATAGAAACTATAAATATGAATATAAATGTTCTTATTGTGATTATAATTATGGTATTTGTACTTGTGACACATTTATTATTGCATAGTCATTTAGTCACTGAGTTTTGATGAACTCACACTCTCCATGAACATTTTTTAGATATAGTGGATGTGAACGAAGAAAATCCACAGGAGAATTAGTATTCTTTAAGGATACTTTTCACGTTGTCTGGAGGCCTATGAATCCAAAAGCTTAGGAAATGCTCTGTAATTTCTATAGGTCACCTAGGCTTGGAAATTTGTATTATACTGTATGATATTTGGCTTGTGTTTACTGTTTCACTATGTTGAACTTCTTATATGTATATATGCAAAAATCTCTTTCTTGAAAATTTATGTTATGCAGAGATTTTATAGAATACCATAAAGGTATACCCTCGAGTTTATAGAGTTATTCGCATGCCCTAAATTGAGATGTGGCAATTTTGGTATCAGAGCTCAGTTTTTAGGTCCCCTATAGATTACAGAGCAAAGTGTTCTTTGTGGGCCCTTTTCTATTATCGTGAGTCACGGCATGACCATATGATTAGGTTTCATAAAAGACCTTATAGAGTATAGTGTCCTTTATTTTAATAACATATTCCTTGGTGGGATAATATAAGGTAATATTAAGGTGGTGAAGATGTCAGAATTCCAGAAAATGAGGTCGCCTATTTTTACAGGAAAAATCCTAATGAGGATCCACAAAGTTTCTTAGATGATTATGAAGTTATTTGTGATGCTCTAGGGTGTTCCCATATTCAAAAGGCAGAGTTTACTTTCTTTCAATTAAAAGGAAAGGCAGGTAGATGGTGGAAGAATTTGAAGAAAGAAAGAACCCAAGGCGCACCACCAATTACATGGGCAGAGTTTCATAGTATGGTCATGGAACAGTTTCTTACACCAAGTGTGCGGTCGTCAAAGGTAAGAGATTTTCTATACTTAAGACAAGGACCTATGTCTGTTGATGACTATTCAGCTCAATTTGTCAAACTTTCTGAGTATGCCCCTCAGATGATTGCTTCGGAAAAGGCAAAAATACAAAAATTTGTAGAGGGACTTCGTGGACCCCTTTTCTCACAAGTGGGACCAAATATGAAAAATTACTCTTCTTATTCAAAAGTTGTGGATGTTGCCCGTATGCTGGAAAAAGATTAAAAAATGATAAAGAATTTAAGAAAAAGAAGATAGCTAGATTTGGGAGATCTCTTGACTAAGGAGGGGATACATGAACTTTAAAGTCTTTCACCATGTTGCAACAAGCTTCGGCCACATCTGCTAGGCCATATTCTTCCATAGCAAGCGATCTAAACCTCGTACAGGATCTAGAGGTGGTTACAGTTCTTTGAGTAGGGGTAGTTCTCAAGCCGGGGAAGGAAGTCTTGGTGTCCCAAATGTGAAAATTTTCATTTTGAAGAGTGATTCAGGAAGATTGGGACATTAAGTTGTTTGCATTGTGGACAAGAAGAGCACTTCAGAAGGGAATACCCTCAACTTATTTCTGAATCTGATCAGAGAATTATTCTCCCATCTCAGCTAGGAGTTGGTCCAATCACTCGTTCACCGACCACTTCTATTGGAGGTAGCTTTGAGAGAGGATCTGGCAGAGGAAAGGAGGTCGTGGACAGCAAGCAGCCAGTAGAGGAACTGCCAGAGTGTATGCCTTGACTCGACAAGATGCACAGGCATCCAATGCCATTGTTACAGGTACTTTATTAATTGGCGCTTTAGCTACACATGTATTATTTGATTCTGGTTCTACACATTCGTATGTGTCACCTCTGTTTTCCAAGAGGTTCGAGTATGAACCGTTATATTAGACGAACCATTTTTGGTAGCTACACCGATGAGGAAAGCCCTAGTAGTTAGATCAAGATACCGTTCTTGTAAGGTAACTATTAGGGATATGGAGACAGAGGTAGATCTCGTGCTTCTTAGTATGATAGACTTTGATATGATCTTAGGCATGAACTGGTTATCTTCATGCCATGCTACATTGAATTGTCATGACAAGACCATTTCTTTTAGTATACCGGGTGAACATAATTTCATATTTCAGGGAGACCGAAGTAAGGTACCCTGTAACATAATATCTATATTAACCACCCGACGTATGTTATGAAAAAGTTGTCATGAATTTTTAGCCTTTGTCAAGGATGCAAATAAGGAAGAATGAAGTCTTGAACGGATACTGGTAGTTAGTGAATTTTCATATATATTTCTAGAAAATCTACTTGGTTTACCACCAGAGAGGGATATTGAATTTAATATTGAATTGGTTCCAGGCACTAGAACAATTTCAATTCCTCCTTACTGTATGGTACCCACTGAGTTGAAAGAGCTTAAAGAGCAATTACAAGACCTACTGGATAAGGGGTTTATCCGCCCAAGTTTCTCACCTTATGGTGCCCCAGTACTCTTTGTGAGGAAAAAAGATGGCTCTCTAAGATTGTGCATAGATTACCGTCAGTCAAACAAAGTCACGGTAAAGAATAAATATCCTTTACCAAGAATTGATGACTTGTTTGACCAACTTCAAGGGGCACAATGCTTCTCAAAGATAGATTCGAGATCTGATTACCATCAACTGAAAATTAAGGATGAAGACATACCCAAGACTGCCTTCCGAATGCGATACAAGCATTATAAATTTCTCGTAATGTCATTTGGGTTGACTAATGCGCCAGCAGCATTTATGAACCTTATGAACCGAGTGTTTAAACCTTTCCTTGATAGATTCGTAATCATCTTCATTGATGACATTCTGGTTTACTCTAAGAGTCTGGAGGATCATACAAAACATTTGAGGACGGTACTGCAAGATTTGAGGGAACATCAGTTATATGCTAAGTTCTCAAAATGCGAATTCTGGATGAGTCAATAACATTCCTGGGGCATATAATTTCTCAGGAAGGTGTTCATGTAGATCCAAGTAAGATCGAAGCAGTGAAGTAGTGGCCTAGACCAATAATTGTATCTGAAATTTGGAGTTTCCTTGGCTTAGCAGGGTATTACCGTCACTTTGTCAAGAATTTCTCTTAGTTGGCTCTTCCACTGACTAAGTTGACTAGGAAGAATACTAAGTATATTTGGAATGATGCTTGTGAGCAAAGTTTCTCTAAGTTGAAGAAGTGTCTGACTTTGGCACCAGTTCTAGTTCTACTATTGGGACCGGGGGGTTACACTGTATATTGTGACGCTTCGAAGGTAGGATTAGGATGCGTATTAATGCAACACGGTAAGGTCATTGCTTATGACTCTCGACAGCTTAAAAAGCATGAATTTAATTATCCTACTCATGACCTAAAGATGGCAACTGTAGTGTTTGCTTTGAAAATTTGGAGGCATTACTTGTATGGGAAAATATGTGAAATTTTCACGGATCACATAAGCCTTAAATATATCTTCGAACAGAAAGATCTCAATCTAAGGCAACGGAGATAGATGGAACTCCTAAAGGATTATGACTGTACCATCCTCTACCATCCAAAGAAGGCAAATGTGGTAGCAGATGCCCTTAATCAGAAGTCGATGGCGAGTCTAGCTCGTATTACCACAATAAAGAGATCCTTGATTCAAAAATTACAGGAGTTAGAGGCTAGTGGGGTATTCTTTAATATTACTAAGTCAGGTGCATTCTTGGCTCACTTGATGGTTAAGTCCTCCCTTATAGAAAGGGCGAAGGCAACATTGGAAAATGATGCTAAAATAGTTAAGACTAGAGACAAGGTGAGGAAATGATTAGTACAGGGTTTCTTGGTGGATGAGAAAGGTGTATTATGGTTTAACGGGAGACTATGTGTTCCAAACATTGGACTGTTAAAGCAAGAGATTTTAAGAGAAGCTCACGGAGCACCATATGTTGTTCATTCTGGTGCTACCAAGATGTATCAAGACTTGAAACAAGATTATTGGTGGGAGGGCAGGAAGCGAGATGTGACTGACTTTGTCACTCGATGCTTAACATGTCAGCAGGTCAAATCCAAACATCAGAGACCACTTGGGTTGATGCAGAAACTTGAGATTCCCAAATAGAAATGGAAACGGATTACTATGGACTTTGTGGTGGGTTTTTCTCGATCTTTGAATAGGTATGACTCTATATGGGTCATTGTGGACCGACTTACTAAGTTATCACATTTTCTTCCTATTTATACCACCTACAGTGTAGCGAAACTTAGTTGACTGTACGTGAAGGAGATAGTAAAGCTCCATGGTGTACCAGTGTCCATCATATCAGATCGAGGACCGCAGTTTACTTCCTGATTCTAGAGAACTTTTCAAAAAGCTCTAGGCACTAGAGTAGACTTGAGCATAGCTTTTTACCCTCAGACTGATGGACAGTCTGAAAGAACTATTCAAACTTTAGAGGATATACTTAGAGCATATGTGATGGATTTCAGTGAAAGATGGGAAGATCACTTGTCACTTATTGAATTTGCTTCTAATAATAGTTATCAAGCTAGCATTAAAATAGCTCCTTTCGAGACATTATATGAGAGGTGATGTCGATCTCCTATTGGTTAATTTGAACTAAGTGAACCTAAAATGGTGGGACCTGAGATGATACAGGAGGCCGTGAATAAAATTAAGCTGATCAGAGAGAGGTTATTAGCAGCTCAAAGTAGGCAAAAGTCCTATGCAGACAACCGATGATGTGACCTAAAGTTTTCTGTTGGTGATATAGTTTTCTTACAAATCTCACCGATAAAGGGAGTAATGAGATTTAGAAAGAAAGGGAAGCTCAGTCCAAGATATATTGGTCCTTATAAGATTGTGGAGAGAGTGGGTAACGTTGCATACCACCTAGCCTTACCTTCGAACCTAGAGGGAGTACACCCGGTATTTCATGTATTGATGCTACGTAAGTATCTTTTTTATCCCTCTCACGTCATCTAGCCACAAGACGTGCAGTTTGATGAGACTCTTGTCTATAAAGAGGTGCCAGTAGCTATCCTTGATAGGCAGGTCAAGAAACTTCGCACTAAGAAAATTTTTATTGTCAAAGTTCTGTGGAGGAATCATTCTCACGAGAAAGCCACATGGGAAACAGAAGATGAAATATAGACGAAATATCCATACTTGTTCGAATCATAAGGTAAGTTTTCAAATTCAGGGGACCGAATTCTTTTAAGGGGGTAGAATATAATACCCGCTATATTTTTAAGTTATAAGTATTCAAGAATTACGATAAATTTATTTTGAGAAAAATAGATTCCCTTATCTGTTTAATTTTTATATGTCTGTTTGTGCATATTGCTGAAAATACGAATTTTTATAGATTGCATAAATTGTGGGGTATAATAGATGTTATGATATGGAATTTATCCTATAGAAAAAATATGGCTTGAGCATATGAGAAATCTAAAAGAAATTGGGAGAAAAATAATGTTTTATATGAGAAAATCTCCTTATGGACTAAATTGAAAAGGACAAAAGTGAAAATAAACTTAAAGGTTTAGAAGAAAGGATAATTTTTCCTTTAAGTTCTCAATAGTAACCAATAATTCAGCTCCCTAGCCTTTCTCGTGATCGCACAGTAAACCGAATTATTAGAAATGTCATTTTCATAAATAGTAAATTGAATATTTTATTAGTGCATAGTATCAAATAGTACCCTTGACTTTTTTTATAAATAGGCCCTTCCATTTCACTTCTAAACTCATACCTTCAGTTTCTCTTCTCTCCTCTCCTCAAAACTTTTCTTACTCCGATATTAGGGCTCTGAAATTATGGGTCTTTCTTCCTTAGCCTAGATCCAAGATGAGGATACTGTGTCCTTTTTATTTTAGAAGTTATATTCTTAAGTATGTTCCATGATTACGGCCTTAGCTTCTCTTCCATATCAGAAAAATTGTCCTTAGCTGCCTATACATTATTTTGATTCTCTGATTATCAAAATAAAATATAAACTGTGAAGAATACATGTTTAGGAAAGCTCTGGCTAAGGAAAGACCTAGTACTTAAATACGTCTATTACGACCCTCCATTCTTTCTTGAAAACTTTTTTGGTGTACTCTTTTACGGCATATATTCGATATTTCCGGTATGAATAATAATCGTACGTATGAATAGTATTCGTACGTATAAATAGTAACCATGCATATGAATAATATCCATATGTATAAATAGTGATCATATGTATGAATAGTATTTTGGTACAAAAGCAACCTTGATTTTCTATATCTGATCTTCATAAAAATCTCCGTAGCGGAACCTGAAATCCAGCTACGTACTCTTCTATGTAGTAACTCGGAAAAGTGACTTGGATACGAAATCTATGTGAGTGAATGACCTTGATAACTGACTTTATTTACTTTTATTTCAAGTACAATATAAATCCCACCTCATGTCACAATTAGATTCCATATTTAATGATAATTGCTAGATAATGAAATTTATTGTTTGATTTAAGATTATATTGATGAGAATTATAATTGAGAATATTATACACATGGAATTGTTGAGGGTTTGATTCCCCAAGATACCAATGCATGAAATTATAGACATGGAATGATTGAGGGCTTGATCCCCCAAGATACCAATGCATGTAATATTGTGAACATAAATACAATGAGAACTGAATCCCTGAACATAAAATACAGAGGTATAGAAACCCTGAATATGAATATAACTGTTCTTATTGTGATTATGATTATGGTATTTATACTTGTGACACATTTATTATTACACGTCATTATGTCACTGAGTTTTGATGAACTCACACTCTCCATGAACATTTTTTTTAAATACAGTGGATATGAACGAAGAAAATCCGCAGGAGAATTAGTATTCTTTAAGGATACTTTCCACGTTGTATGAAGGCTTATGAATCCAAAAGCTTAGAAAATACTCTATAATTTGTATAGGTCATCTAGGCTTGGAAATTTGTATTATATTGTATGATATTTGACTTGTATTTACTATTTCACTATGTTGAACTTCTTATATGTATATATGCAAAAATCTCTTTCTTGAAAAATTATGTTATGCAGGGATTTTATAGAATACAATAAAGGTATACTCTCGAGTTTATAGAGTTATTTACATGTCTTAAATTGGGATGTGACAACTAGTTTCACTCTCATTTCTCACATTTGTTTAATTAAGATTATATTTTTTAAGAAAAGATTTAAAATTTTGGATGTTAAGAAAAAAAATTAATTATTAATTTTAAAAAAAGACTTATAATTAAAAGCCAAGTTTTTGTGGCACTAGTTTCCTGGTCTGTTATACAGCAGCAGCATTATATAGAAAATCTCACTTTTAAAGTCCATGAATATGTATGCGTAGCAAAAAGAAGGGTCACGGAAATTCTATTTCATGTGACTTTGTGAAGAAAAATTATAAATGTGGACAAACTGTTTCTCCAGCATTGAAGAAAATACAGAGAGGAATTGCCTCTATTCGTCACTAATTTATTTTTTTGGATACTGATGCAGACATAGTTTTATGTGATGATGATGTAGCGCTGTTTAACATTGCCAATTACTGGTTGTGTTTTATTAAAAACCAAAATTTAATTTTTTTCTTAAAAAATATAATCTTAATTAAATAAGTATGGGAAATGAGAGCTAGAAGTGAAAATAACCAAATTTTCAAGCAAAGATTCATATGGTACGTGGATTCTACTATCACATGTCTTCTGAGCGGTCGGTATCTTAGATAAAAAAGAAAACATGCGAATCGGGTTGGGTTGGTGATAGGGTTGGACCGTGAACCGGACGGGCTGCACTGGAGACAAGTGGGGCTGAGAGTTAAGCTGAAAAAAAAAAACACACACACACATCGAAGGCTGCGTTTTATTAATTTGCTCTCACATAATCTGAGCCGTTCAATCACGTAAATACAGCGGTATACAACTTTGATCCAACATCGCCATCCGACGGCGCAGAAGCATGGACACTTCCATACTCTTGAAAGTATGGGGGAGGAGCCATCTCAAATCTCAATATACCCTCTCTTCCCACGGCGAGGGTTTTGCAGGTCGGATCCGATCCGAGACGAATCGAAACGATGTTCGATGGTCATCGGAAATCGTTGCTCTACCTGAATCTTATCATGCGAACCTCATCAATGCCATGGCTGCGTGTCCTTTCACGACAAAGCCTTTGTCCCTTAGAGGCCAATTACAGCACAGCCAGTAACACTGCAAAGAAGCTGTCTTTCAGGATGGACTACCTCGTCAACAATTGTGGATTCTCCCCCGAAACCGCTTCAGAGCTTTCCAAGCAAGTCTCTTTCCTTAATTCCGAGAAGCCAGACGCTGTCCTTCAACTCTTCAGAAACCTTAGTATTTCGGATAATGAGATGCGTGATGCCATTAAAAAGCTGCCTGGGCTTCTTTCAAGCAATCCTGTGAAGAACATTTCGCCCAAGCTAGAGTTTTTCAAGTCTAAAGGCGCTTCAACCTCCCAGCTTGCCAGAATCATGACCACTAACCCCTGGTTATTACTGACAAGCTTGGATAATAGTATAATCCCTCGCTATGATTTCTTAAACAGCTTCCTTCATTCTGACGAAAGGACCATTACGTCTATACAACGCTGGCCCCATCTCATTACTGATCATCGGTTGGAACACAAAATTCAGCTCTTGCAAAATTACGGGGTGCCTGACTCAAGTATTATTCTGCTACTTCGTCATTGGCCTGGAATGACCAAATTCAATGAAGATGGTTTGAAAACGAAGGCAGATGAAGTAAAGGAATTGGGATTTGATCCTTTTAAAACATCTTTTATAGAAGCATTGCGAGCCAAACTAATGCTAAGCAAAGCCTCGTGGGAAAGGAAGGTTGAATTGTATAGAAAGTGGGGCTGGTCTGATGAAGCACTTCGTAAAGCTTTTACCAAGCGTCCTTTCTGTATGCTGAAATCTGCCAGAAAAATTGAGGCAATGATGGAATTTTTTGTCAACCGCAAGGGATGGGACTCTCTGATGCTTGCTGAATACCCTTTACTTTTTAATTTGAGTTTGGAGAAAAGAATCATTCCTAGGGCTTCTGTCTTGCAGTTTCTTCAATCTAGAGGTTTGATTAAGAAACATGCTTGTGCTAATCCCTTTTTTCTCACTGACGAGAAGTTCCATCAGAGATTTGTGAATTGCTTCAAGGATGAAGCTCCTCAGTTACATAAGCTGTATGAAGAGAAAATAAAACTTTTTAGATAACCTTTTATTTTGTTTCTCTTGTTCTATATCTTGAGAACGTGCAGTTAATTAAGTTCCCAGATGATTTGGTTAATTCTGTTGTTCATTTGATTATCCAGATGATTCGATTAATTTAGTTGTTCATTTGATTATTTTGGAACTTATACTACTTTCTCATCTTGATGCTGGCAGCTGACTTTATTCTTCTTTATAAGCTATATGTGCTGACATGAATACAAAGTCTCTCTGATACATAAAAACCAGAAGAGTAGTTGTTTGTGGAATGCTTGAGATTTTCCCCCGAAGGAAACCTCTAAACTGTTACAGGCTTACAGCTTGACAATTAATATGGCAATAGTTTATTAGATTATCCTATTATAGAATATGCATACAGCAAAACAGTTGAGGAACTCAAATTGTAAATTCTGTGATTCTGAATTACATTGGTTTTAGTTTGTTCTTACCTCACAAAGGGGCAGTGCTTAACTGATGCAGTGATACATATGATTTTAAATTGAATGTTGTGGAAGTAGAGGATTTCTTCATTGTTATAAGCGAACCATTACAATTGTATAATGCTATCCTAGCATCATTATAAAAGTTTGCAGGGTACCTAATGTCAGGCTCTCGCAGAATAATGAGGTGCTTGAATCAGGAATTGTTCATTAATTTGATTTTTACATGGCCTTAGTCTCTCAAATAGTCAAGGGGCTTCTTGATTTAGGCAAGGGCAAATTTTGCTGCATCATTTGCTGAGTGAGTTGGCCGAAGATGGAATTATTTTCTTCTGAATGCTTTAAATGCTTTTTCTGTTAATTGCTAATTGCTAATTAGTTTTATGTTCTTAAATCTTAACAAATATGTAAACCAGAAATAGTTTTGGTTGATGAAGAGCTTTAATACTACTCAACCTCACAAAAAAGGTATATTAAAACTTACACGTTTGTTATATATACACATTTTATATTTTATTTCAGGGAATTAAAGGATTTCATCCTTCAAAATCATCTCTCATAGAAGCTTTTAGTGCCAAAGTGCTTCTGCTTTGCAGGTTTTTCAATATAGAGGTTCGATAAAAGATGCTAGCTGAGTAGGACCTTACCTATTTCTGTAAAAATGTTACACCATAAATATGTGAATTGCTCTAGGGATGGAGCTCCTCTGTTGATGCTGTATGAAGAGAAACTTGTTTCAAAATGAGATGAATTTTTTTTATCTTGATCATGCAGTCAATTGTTGATGCTGTATGCCCTCTACTAATTCCTTTCTCATCATTTCTGTGAAGATGAATAGGAAGTCTTCTTGGTTCATTGAGAGCAGATGTTTGTTGAATCTTCCTATTTTCTTGTTAAAACCTTGATAAGATGTGTATTGATCTGTTCAAACATGTTCAAGAGCTTTGTGACGTGTTTTTGTCCTCATGAATCACCCTTTCATATTTTTCTCTTATTATAATTTGCAAGTGGGTAAAACGAGTGTTATAATTTGCAACTTTTGGGGTTTAAACTCTTCCATATTATTTAAGTATTAGTAAGATTTAAATAGCTTTGGTACATACAACAATTGTGGGTTCTCACCAAACACTGGCATGTCACTTAACTCTGAAAAGCCAAATGCTGTTCTTAAACTCTTAAGAAACCTTAATGTTTCAGATTTTCAGTTACATGATATCATCAAAAAGGCACCCGGGCTGCTTTCATGCGATCCTGTGAATACTGTTTTGCGCAAGCTAGAGTTTTTCATGTCTAAAGGTGCATCAAGCTCCCAACTTGCTCAGCTTTTTACCACTAACCCCTGGTAATTGCAGAGAAGTTTAGAGAATCATTCTGATGAAAGGACCATTGTATCTATAAAAAGGAGCCCTGGTGTCATCACTAATTATCATCTGGCAGAGAGAATTAAGCTCTTGCATGATTATGGGGTGCCTAAGTCTAGCATTGCTCTGCTACTTCATTCTTGGCCTGCAATGATCAACTTCAAAATAGATGAGTTGAAAAATAAGGTAGATGAAGTAAAGGAATTGGGATTTCACCCTTCAAAATCTTCTTTCATAATAGCATTGCGTGCCAAATTAATCTTAAGCAAATCCTCATGGGAACGGAAGCGTGAATTGTATGGGAGGTGGGGCTGGTCTGAGGAAGCACTTCATAAAGCTTTTACCAAGCGCCCTTGCTGTTTGCTGAAATGTGACAGAAAATGTCACATCCCAAATTTGAGCATGTGAGTAACTTCGTAAACTCAAGAGTATACCTCAATGGTATCCCATAAAATCTCTGATTAATACTAATGCATAACACAATTTTTCAAGAAAGATGTTTATACAAATAAAAGTTCAACATAGTGAACAGTAAACACAAACCAAATATCTTACAATATGACATTAATTTTCCAAGCCTAGGTGACCTATAGAGATTACAGAGCATTCCTAAGCTTTTGGATTTATAAGCCCTCCAGATAAAAAGTATCCTCGAGGAATACTAATTCTCCTGCGGATTTTCTTCGTTGACATCCACTGTATCTAAAAAAATGTTCATGGAGAGTGTGAGTTCATCAAAACTCAGTGACTAAATGACTGTGCAATAATAAATATATCACAAGTACAAATACCAGAATCATAATCACAATAACAACAGTTATTTTGATATTCAGAGTTTCTATACCTCTGTATTGAATGTTCAAGAATTCAGTCTCCACTTATAATCAATCATTACATGCATTGGTATCTTGGGAAATAAAGCCCTCAACCATTCCATGTGTAAAATTTCATGCATTGGTATCTTGGGTCAAGCCCTCAACCATTCCATGTGTATAATTTCATGCATTGGTATCTTGGGTCAAGCCCTCAACCATTCCATGTGTATTATATACTCAATTCATAATAATCTTAAATCAACAATAGATTTCATTATCTAGCAATCATCAATAAATATAGAATCTAATTGCGATATGAGATGGAGTTTATATTGTACTTGGAATAAAAGTAAATAAAGTCGGTTAGCAAGGTCATCCACTCACATAGATTCCGTATCCCAGTCACTTTTTCGAGTTGCTACAAAGAAGAGTACGTAGTTGGATTTCAGGTTCCGCTACGGAGATTTTCATAAAGATCAGATATAGAAAGTCAGGGTTGCTCTTGTACCAAAATACTATTCATACGTATAATCACTATTCATACGTACAATTACTATTCATACGTATAGATACTATTCATACATACGGATAATATTCACATGTACGGATACTATTCATACGTACAGATATTATTCATACGTACGGTCACTATTCATACGTACGGTTACTATTCATACGTATGGGTACTATTCATACGTACGTGTGCTATTCATACCAGAAATAGAGAATACAATCTGTAAAAGAGTACACCAGGTAAGTTCCCAGGAAAGAGTGGAGAGTCCCAATGGACACACTTAAGAACCATGTCTTTCCTTAGCCAGAACTTTCCTAGACATGTATTCTTCACAGTTTACATTCTATTTCGGTAATCAGAGAATCAAAACAACATTTAGGTAGCTAAGGACAATTTTTCTGATGTGGAAGATCAGCCAAAGCCGCAACCACAGAGCATACTTAAGGAAATAACTTTTAAAATCTGAATGGCATAGAAAAGGGGCATAGTATTCTTACCTTGGATCTAGGCTAAGGAAGAAAGACCTAGAATCTCAGAGCCCTAACGCCGGAACAAGAGAAGTTTTGAGGAGAGGAGAGAAGAGAAACTGAAGGTGTGAGTTTTGAAGTGAAATGGAAGGACCTATTTATAGGAGAAGTTATGGTACTATTTGCTACTATTCCATCTACCGTTCTCCTTTACTATTTCATCTACCAGTTTCACTTACCAGTTTTCATCTACCAGTCTCACTTACCAGTTTTCATCTACCAGTCTCACTTACCAGTTTTCATCTACCAGTCTCACTTACCAGTTTTCATCTACCAGTCTCACTTTCAACTATTCATTCTAGATTCCACTTTTGAACTGTATTTTTACTTAATGGGATTAATTCCATATCGTATCATCCATTATATCCCACAATTTATAGAATCTATAAATAAAAATTTGTATTTTCAACAATATGCACAAACGAGTATACAAAAAATTAAACCGATAGAGAATTTATTTCTCCAAAATAAATTTATCGTAATTCTTGAAAAATATAATGGGTATTACAGAAAAGTTGAAGCAATGATGGAATTTTTTGTCGACCGCATGGGATGGGACTGTCTGATCCTTGCTGAATACCCTCTACTTTTTACATTGAATTTGGAGAAAAGAATCATTCCTAGGGCTTCTGTCTTGTAGTTTCTTCAATCTAGAGGTTTGATTAAGAAACATGCTTGTGCTAATCCCTTTTATCTCACTGACGACAAGTTCCGTCAGAGATTTGTGAATTGCTTCAAGGATGAAGCTCCTCAGTTACTGAAGCTGTATGAAGAGAAAATGAAACATTCGAGATAACCTTTTATTTTGTTTTTCTAGTTCTATATCTTGAGAACGTGCAGATAATCAAGTTCCTAGATGATTTGGTTAATTCTGTTGTTCGTTTGATTATCCAGATATTCGGTTAATTCTGTTGTTCATTTGATTATTCAGATAATTCGGTTAATTTAGTTGTTCATTTGATTATTTTGGAACTTATACTACTACTTTCTCATCGTGATGCTGGCAGATAACTTTGTACTTCTTGATAAACTATATTTGCTGAGATGAATACAAAGTCTCTCTGATACATTAAGAACCAGAATAGTTGTTTGTGGAATGCTTGAGATTTTCCCCAAAAGGAAATATCTAAACTGACGTAACTTTGACAAACAGATTTCTTTTTCCGTGTTTTATGAGCAACAATGTTGAAGAGCACGCACTTAGGCTGTGTTTGGCAAATAAGCTTATAGCTTATAAGCTAGCTTATAGCTTATTTGACTAGCTTATAAGCTCGTTAAAAGTGTTCGGTAAACGAGCTTATTTTATTAGCTTATAGCTTATTATGATAAGTTACTTTGAGTAGCTTATACCTTATACCTTATAGCTTAAAGTTTTTTATTCTTATTTTGCCCTTACTTTTTTTTCAAAATACTCATTATGCCTATTATTTTATTATATCCTATTTACTCATCTTTTATTATATTTATATTTATATATAATATATTATACATATATAATATTATATATATATGATAAAAATATATAAAAATATTATAAATATGTATAATATATATAAAAATAATAAAATATGTAAATATATTTTATTATTTATAATAATATATATAAATATATTATATATGTAAAAATATATTATTCATATATAAATATATATTTTTAATGAATTTTATATTTATAATAATTTAAATTAATTTAATTAAAAACAAAAATGATATATTTATTTATATTATTTTATAATTAAAAAATACATACCCTTTTATGTCATTTTACACTTTTCAGCTAGTTCAACAGCTATTTTTACCGAACACTTCTTATTCAAATAAGCTAGCTTATAAGCTATCAGCTATCAGCTATCAGGCTAAAAATTAGCTTATAAGCTATCAGCTAGCTTATAAGCTATCAGCTAGCTTATAAGTTATCCGTTAGCTTATAAGCTAATTTTACTTAACACACCCTTAGTCTTAAGCAAAAAACACACGTTTTATTTGACTTTTTTTTAAAATATTATTCATGTAATTTTTTTCCCCACGTTGACAATGGCTTAATATGCATTGATATGTGTGCTAATTTTGTAATTTTTTAATAGAATTAATATCTTTATGTTTTATAATGATTATTCTCTATATTTGTTTTCTAGTATGACAAGTTGTCCTTTTTCATAACAAGTATGTCATTATCAACTCTTCAACGATGCTTCAATGGAATAGGAGTAAATTGTCTTCTTTTAATGTGTAAAAAGGACACTATAGATGTCAATTTGAATTGTTACTGCAATTTGTAATCTAAATTGTTCATCTTTTTTTTTAGTTAATTTTTTCTTTAATTTATAACGTTTGTCCTATTTACACATAAAATACTATCACAAAATTCTAAAGTGTCAACAAATAATATAGATTGCAAATTACAATTTCTTTTTAGTGCTAAGATGAGACAATTCATTTCCAATTAAATTGCTAGCAAATGATAATATATATATTTAAAGTAAAAGTTATAGCTTCTATTTAGTAGCAAAAATGTAAAATTAATTACTTTTTCAAAATTTCTTCATTAATGAAATGTTGTTATAAATGTGAAGTGTCATGCATATACCCCAACCTAACCTAGGCAAACACGAGTCTTTATGCTTCAACTTGAATCATTTCATTTATGGTTTCATAGCCAATATTATTATAAATAAAAAGAGAAAATTACGCTCTTCTTTTCTAAAAATGTTCAAAATTATACTTTCTTCCTCTTTACTCTCAAACTATATGTTAGGTTACTGAAATGCAATTAATCAAGGAGAAGGATAGAGAATAACACACAAAGAAATTACGTGGTTCGGTCAATGCGACCTACGTCCACGGACAGAGAGAATATTTGTATTATTTTCTGAAGGAGGCTATACAAAGAGAAATTACATCAACCACTCTTCTAATGAATTCTCTCACACTCATATATATAGACACAAATGGGTCGTGGGTCGGGTTACAAACCGGGTCACCCACAAAATTCAAGTCAAACCCAACAATTTCCCTCCTTGACTTGAATTCTCTCAAATCACCAGAACTAAGTACAAATTCATCTCTGTCATTCAAGCCCTGTAGGGCTTCATGGAATGCAAACATTCACCAAGTCCAAGCTATGCTTGAACTTCTCTGAAGGTAGAGCCTTTGTCAACATATCTGCTGGATTATCTGCTGTGGCTATCTTCTCGATGGATAATTTCTTGTCTTCTATCACATCTCGAATAAAATTCAATCTGATATCAATATGCTTCGACCTTTCATGGTAGACTGGATTCTTGGCTAAACTTAATGCACTCTGACTATCACAATAAATGATAGGTCTCTGAATATTTAACCCCAGACTATCAATCAAACCATGTAACCACATACCTTCCTTAACTCCTTCTGCCAATGACATGTATTCTGCTTCAGTGGTAGACAAGGCAACTGTAGATTGAAGTGTTGCCTTCCAACTGACAGCACATCCATTCAGAGTCAAGACATAGCATGTTAAGGATCTCCTCCTCAAAAGATCTCCAGCATAATCTGAATCTGTATAACCAACCAAGCCACTATTAGATTTATCAGCACCATAAACCAAGCAAATATTACTCGTACCTTTGAGATACCGCATAATCCATTTAACTGCATTCCAGTGAGCTCTCCCAGGATTACTCATAAACCTGCTTACCACACTGACTGCATGAGCCAGATCAGGCCTAGTACACACCATTGCATACATCAAGCTTCCAACAGCATTACAGTAAGGCACTGAACTCATGTACCCTTTTTCCTCAGCTGTAGTAGGTATTGTACTAGCATCAAGTTTAAAATGTGCCGCCAACGGAGTACTAACCGGCTTAGAATTATTCATTTGGAAAGACTGCAACAATTTTTCTATGTATTTCTGTTGAGATACATACAGTAAACCTGCACTTCTATCTCTCCAAATCTCCATGCCCAGTATCTTCTTGGCTGCACCCAAATCCTTCATCTCAAACTCACTGCTCAACAAGGCTTTCAAACTATCAATTTCAACCTTGTTCTTTGCAGCAATTAACATATCATCAACATATAGCAACAAATAAATATAAGAATCATCTGCAAGTTTCTTAGAATAGACACAGTTATCAAACTGATTACGCAGAAAACCATGGGAAGTCATGAATGCATCAAATTTCTTGTACCACTGTCTAGGAGACTGCTTCAAACCATACAAGGACTTTTTCAGCAAACATACATGATCTTTCTTCTCAGAATCAAGAAATCCTTCTGGCTGTGACATATAGATCTGCTCCTCTAAATTTCCATGTAAGAAAGCAGTTTTCACATCCAGTTGTTCCAACTCCAAGTCAAAAACACTTACCATGGACAAAAGGACACGAATGGTTTTATGCTTCACAACCGGGGAGAAAACTTCATGATAATCAATTCCCTCCTTTTGTGAAAAACCCTTTGCCACAAGTCGTGCTTTGAACCTTGCTGGTTCAACTCCAGGAATACCTTCTTTCTTCTTGAAGACCCATTTGTATCCTACCGGTTTCACTCCCTTTGGTAACGGTACAAGATCCCATGTTTCGTTCTTTTCAACAGATTGCATCTCTTCATTCATTGCAACCAGCCATTCTGATGCTTCTCTACTCTCAACTGCTTCTTTATATGATCTCGGGTCATCAGAATCAATACTTTCACCTACTGCCAAGGCATAAGCAATTGAATTAACATCAACTATATCAACACAATCTGCATACCTCATAGGTTTTCTGATTTCCCTTCTTTCCCTCCTTGTTGCTATAGGTTGTGATTCTTCTTCTTCCCTGGGCTGCTGTACAGGGTCTGTTATAACCCTTTTTGAAGTTTGAACTTCAATTTCCACCTTCTGGTTGGCACCTTGATCATTATTACCTGCATGACTACCAAGCTCCTCCTTCTGACCAAACATAGCAGACTCATCAAAAGTTACATCTCTGCTAATAATAAATTTTGGAGTTCTATCCTTTTCAGTACACCACAGTCTGTACCCTTTAACTCCATGTGCATACCCTAGAAATATGCATTTCATTGCCCTAGGCTCTAGTTTACCATCATTCACATGAGCATAAGCAGGACAACCAAATATACGCAGGCCAGAATAATCAGAAGGTTTACCGGACCATACCTCTTGAGGAGTCTTAAAATCAATTGCAGTAGATGGCGATCTATTCACCAGATAACAAGCAGTGTTAACTGCTTCAGCCCAGAATTGTTTTGGCAAGCCAGCGTTTAATCGCATGCATCTCGCACGCTGCAACAGTGTTTGATTCATACGTTCTGCAACTCCATTTTGCTGTGGTGTATGACGTACAGTGCGATGCCTCACTATACCTTCTTTCCTGCAAAACTCATCAAATGGAGCGTTACAGAACTCCAACCCATTATCAGTTATGAGTGTTTTGACCTGTTTTCCAGTCCGTTTCTCAACCATGGTCTTCCACTCCTTGAACTTCCCAAACACTTCATCTTTGGATTTCAGAAAATATACCCAAACCCTTCTAGAGTAGTCATCAATGAAAGTAACAAAGTACTTGCATTTGCCCTGAGATTCAACTGGAGAAGGACCCCACAAGTCTGAGTGAACATATTGCAGAACATCCGTAGAAGTATGCTTCCCAGAACTGAACTTAACTCTGCGTTGTTTACCCATAACACAAACTTCACAGAATTTCAGTTTCCCAGTTTCTGCTCCTTCTAACAATCCTTGTTTACTTAGAATTGACAGCCCTTTCTCACTCATGTGTCCCAATCGGCAATGCCACAACTCTGTATAATCATCATTCTTCCCTAAAGATTTAGATACAGCCACTGTCCCCATCACAGAACTACCAATCAGAAAGTAAATGCCATGCTGCAATTTACCCTTCATTATAACCAGAGCACCTTTGGAAATTCTCAACTGTCCATTCTCTCCAGAGTACTTGTACCCTTGTTTGTCTAGAGTACCAAGAGAAATCAAGTTCTTTCGTAGACCAGGAACATACCAAGCATCAAGCGTCCTGACTATTCCATCATACATCTGAATCTGCACAGAACCACTGCCCTTAACACTGAGCTGTTCATCATCACCCAACCTCACAACACCATTCCACTCCTTGAAAGAAGTAAACAGTTCACGTGAGAAAGTCATATGATAAGATGCACCTGTGTCCAAGACCCAAGTATTTGCAGAACCAGAGGTGCTGACTGTGAGAACATCAATGTCTTCTTCAAGGTCAGAACTATCTTGCACCACCGAAGCACTACCACTGGTATTCGGTTCCTTCTCGTCATTTCCCTTCTTCCTCTGTGGACAATTCTTCCTGATGTGCCCCTTTTGTTTACAGTGATAACATCGAGGTCCTCCTTTGTTCCTCGACTTAGACCGTGACTTGCTTCTTTTTCCATCATCCCTTTTAGTGTCTCTGCCTCTGCCAACATACAAACCTGCTTCTGCACCATCCTCATTAGAACTAGAGACTCTTCTCTTCAGCTCTTTAGACTGCAAAGCATCTTTGACATCATTAACAGAGATACTATCTCTACCATACAACATAGTGTCAACAAAGTTCTCATATGAATTTGGTAGAGAACACAAAAGAATGATAGCCTGATCTTCATCATCTATCTTAACCCCAACACCCTGTAAATCCAGGATAATTCGGTTAAAATTATCAAGATGATCTTTTACCTGCATATTTTCTGTCATCCGCAGGGTATACAAACGCTGCTTCTGATATAACCGGTTTGTGAGAGACTTTTTCTGGTATTTATCATCCAATTTCTTCCACAAACCTGCAGCAGTTGATTCATCAACTACTTCTCTCAACACCTCATCTGTCAGACTCAATAGTAATGCACTATGAGCCTTTGCCAAAATTTCCTTCTTCTCCTCTTCTTTCAACGTGTTAGGTAGACTACTTTCTCCTTCTAATGCCACTGCACATCCCTGCTGAACCAGAAGTGCCCTCATTTTTACCTTCCACAAAGTGAAATCATTCGATCCATTGAACTTCTCAATATCGAATTTATGAGTCGACATCTTCTCAAATAACAGCAGATAAATTACTAGCAAATTTCGCAATCAGAAATTGAATTTCACAAAACTGTTCAGAACCTTGCAAACTGACCAGAACTTCACTAACAGAAATTCAACACAGCAGTCCAACAAAATTCACAGCAGTAAACCAGAAATTCAATCCAGCACAATCCAGTAAATTCGCACAGAAATTCAGAATTCTTTTCTGAATTAAACATAAACTTACCGGAACTGTGTCGAGGAAACAATAACGATCGCAACAGAAAACTTGGTCCAAACAACAACAATGACCAAACAGCAGCTTTGACCAAACAGTAATTTTTGACCAAACAGCAGCTTTAACCAAACAGCAGCTTTGACCAAACAACAGCTTTGACCAAACAGTACCGTTGACCGTTGACCGTGCTACAGTGCCTCGCCGTAGAAGACGATGAACAGTGCTTCCGATGAAGATTCCGGCAATGAACAGTACTTCCGATGAAGATTTCGGCGATGAACAGTACTCGCAACCGTAAAAACTCACCGAAACAACTGAAAAACGATCTCCAATGCACTAGAAATGCAATAAACGGTCTCTTTTTCCCAAAAAACAAGCGAATCAAGCTAGATCTGAGATTTAAAACTAGATCTGAAAATTTTCTTACCACCAAAAATTGGTCTCCGACGTTCTTTAACGCACCAAAGATGCAGAGAATGGTCTCCTATGCTCCAAATCAACCAAATCGGGGCAAGATCTGAAATTTTGGAGCCGGATCTGAAAATTTTCGGACGTGCTACAGTAACCGACGAACCAAAAATGAACCAAGGCTCTGATACCACTTGTTAGGTTACTGAAATGCAATTAATCAAGGAGAAGGATAGAGAATAACACACAAAGAAATTACGTGGTTCGGTCAATGCGACCTACGTCCACGGACAGAGAGAATATTTGTATTATTTTCTGAAGGAGGCTATACAGAGAGAAATTACATCAACCACTCTTCTAATGAATTCTCTCACACTCATATATATAGACACAAATGGGTCGTGGGTCGGGTTACAAACCGGGTCACCCACAAAATTCAAGTCAAACCCAACACTATACAATCCAACTCTTATAATTATAAATATAATACAATTTAGTCTAATTTTATATATATATATATATATATATATTGTCTAAAGAGATATACTACAACATATTTTTTAGCCTTGGATAACTAATACTACATATTTTTTTTTTATAAAATACATTTTATCAACATTTTTTATTGTTAATCTAAAATAAAATATCACAAGTATTTTATTTTTTCTAAAAATAATATTTAATATATACTAAGCTTGACGCTTGACAGATGATATTTTAGACCAAAAAAATATGTGACATTATATTGCAAACTTGAAAAAATAGATTGTAGTAAATTTTTTTAATAGGAAATATAAAAAATATAATATAATAATTTTATAATAATTGAAATTATATATTTTAAAACTAGAGAGAATGAGATCGTAATCTTAAAAATCTTCTAATATAATCTACTCTTGGGTTTCTTCATGGTGACCTTCATCATCGCGGTGTGTGTATCACTATCATTACTGGGTTCTTCCGCTGCCACACGATCGCTCTCTAAGAATCTTGCTTCGTATCTTATATGTTCGCTTGATGATAAACAAGGGAGGACATTTAAAATCAAGTAGATCCTGAGAGAGATTGAGGCACTGCACCCAGCACCCAGCTTCATCGTCTGTACTTAGTTTCACCTATTTCTTCACTCTGGAATAGTCTCTATGGAGTAGCATAGAATTAGCAGAGATTCTGATGGCTCGTCATAATAATTTGGGGTTTTCCTTTCCAGAAACGAGCGTTTTGCAAGAAGATGACGATCGTATCACTTTCAGAATCTGATTGCTGATTAATTAATCGGTTGTATTTTGGAGTTCCATTTAAAAAAAAAAAAAAACCCATGTCTTTCGTGAAGCATTTTGTGAGAACCCCATCAATTCTGAGGCTATATAGTCTTCTTCAACATGTCTCATCATCATCATCATTCAAGTACAGCACATCCACTGCCTCTCCAGAAAAGGAGTCATTTACAGTGAACTACCTTATCACCAATTGTGGGTTCTCGTCAGAAGCCGCATCGGCGATTTCCCATCGCGTCCCTCTCAAATCCTCGGAGAACCCCGACTCTGTTCTCACCCTTTTCAAAAGCTGTGGTTTCTCCGACTCTCAGATTCGCGATATCGTCAGGAGGGCACCGAGACTGCTTCTGAGTGATCCTGTGGGGACCATTTGGCCTAAGCTTGATTTTTTGCTGTCTAAAGGTGCGTCTATATCTCAGCTTATCAACATCGTATCCACAAGCCCTGTATTTTTATTGAGAAGCTTAGAGAATCATTTAGTGCCTTCTTATAATCTTGTTAAAGGATATGTTGGATCTGATAAAAGGACCATTACTTCAATAAAAAGAGGTCATGGTATCATTTGCCGTGATGTCTTCGAAACTAATATTAAACTCTTGCATGACGTTGGAGTGCCCAAATCTGGCATTGCTAGACTGCTTTACGCATGGCCTGCCTTGCTTACTATAGATTTAGATAAGTTTAGAGTGGCAGTTGAGGGAATAAAGGAATTGGGGCTTGATCCTTCAAAATCAAGTTTTCTTCCTGCATTATATGCCACAAATAAGCAAAGCAAATCCACTTGGAATAGGAAGGTTGAGTTGTATAAGAAGTGGGGGTGGTCTGATGAAGAGATCAAGAAAGCATTTGCACTGCATCCTTATTGTATGCTAAAATCTGTACCTAAGATTGAAGCAGTGATGGAATTTTTTGTCAATAACATGAGTTGGGACTCCAGCGTGCTTGCCAATAATCCTATATTTTTGTCAATGAGTTTGGAGAAAAGAATCATTCCGAGGACTTATGTGTTGCAATATCTTCATTCAAGAGGTTTGATTAAGAATGCCTACATCGTGTACCCATATTATATTCCTGAAAAGATGTTCCTTGAAAAATATGTCAGTCGGTTTGAGGATGAAGCTCCTCGGTCAATGAAGTTGTATGAAGAGAAAATGAATCTTTCAAGATAATATAAATCGTGTTTACTTGATTCATGGTCTTGAACTTATAGAATTCCTTTTGAATTGAATTCCACTTATAGCTGCTTGTTCCAATTTATAATTTGAATCCCCTGCTACTGTGTGTTTCTTTCTGGGGTGTGGCCGTTAACTTTATGCTACTTCATACTTTATCATTGGTAATCATCCACTTCTGCCAACAATGATTGGGCAAAAGGTGGATGTGCTGTAGCGCTTGGCGTTTTTTTCTTTTTTCTTTTTTTTTTTTAAAAAATATGTTAGAGCTTCAAGGTATTAAAATAGATGCAATCATTTACCATTAGCAGTTGGGTCCAATGGAAGGGATTGGTCCCTCACAAGGTGGCAAATCATAGTTCAAATCTCTATTGTGATAGGTGTTGACGGCAAATCATAGTTCAAATCTCCGTTGTGATAGGTGTTGACATTAAAGGTTTGACAATGCTTTGAATAGGATTGCTTCCATTTGAGGGCTGAGAGAAACCCAAAAAACGAAAATAGATGTAATCCTTTGAAATTGGAGTTGCTGTAGGAGGTTTTGTATTGAAGCAATGAAAAAATCCATGTGGGCAGGAAATATTGGATTATGTTGGTATGGTTAAGTTTTTGTTGAAAGAAATTTGTGAGTTGGATATTTGCAGGGTATTCAAATTTCAAAGCAGTTGGTTTCCATTTCAACATTTTGAGTTGGTATTCTCCAGTTGCTGCACATTTTCTGGGAGTTTGGGTTCAATAGAGAACTATCCCAGGGGTATATTGTCATTTTAGTAAGAAGTTCTCTGATTAGTTTGTGGTATGCTGTGATGTTCCCCGGGAAGAAACCTATTCTTTTAATGCAACAGAAAAAACGAAACAGGATCTCAGTAGTTTATATGAAAAGGAAACCTATTACTGATAATCGATTGGAACACAAAATTAATCTCATGCAAAATTACTGGGTGCCTGACTCAAGAATTATCCTGCTACTTCGTCACTGGCCTGGAATGACCAAATTCAGTGGAAGATAAGTTGAAAACGAAGGCAGATGAAATAAAGGAATTGGGATTTGATCCTTTAAAAACATCTTTCATAGAAGCATTGCAAACCAAACTAATGCTAAGCATAGCCTCGTGGGAAAGGAAGGTTGAACTGTATAGAAAGTGAGCTTGGTCTAATGAAGCACTTCGTAAAGCATTTATTATTTGGAGAAAATTATCATTCCTAGGGCTTCTGTTTTGCAATTTCTTCAATCCAAAGGTTTGATTAAGAAGAATGCCAGTGGTACTCCCTTTACTATTTCTGAAGATATGTTCCGCCAAAAATTTGTGAAACCCTTTAAAGTTGAAGGTCCACAGTTATTGAAGCTGGATGAAGAGAAATTGAATCTTCCAAGATAAGATTTTCTTTTGTTTCTCTTGTTCTATATCTTGAACTTGCAGTCAATCAAGTTTCCAAATGTTTTGATTACTTTTACTTGTTCTTCTGATAATTTTGAGCCTATATTCTTTCTTTGTGATGGTGGTGAGGAACAAATGTTTAACTTTATACTTGATAGTTTATCTGTGTTGAGATGATACGAAATCTATCTGATACATTCAGAGCCACAATAGCAGTTGTTTGTGGAATGTTTGCGATGAGAAGGAAACCTCTAAACTGTTACAGGCTTACAGCTTGACAATTAATATGGCAATAGTTTATCAGATTATCCTATTACAGAATATGCATACAGGAAAACAGTTGAGGAACTCAATTGTAAATTCTGTGATTCTGAATTAATTTGGTTTTAGTTTGTTCTTACCTCACAAAGGGGCAGTGCTTAACTGGTTCAGTGATACATATGACTTTAAATTGAATGTTGTGAAAGTAGAGGATTTCTTGGTTGTTATAAGCGAACCATTACAATTGTATAATGCTATCCTAGCATCATTTTAAAAGTTTGCAGGGTACCTAATGTCAGGTTCTCGCAGAATAATGACGTGCTTGAATCAGGAATTGCTCAATTGGCCATTACATGGCCTTAGTTTATCAAATAGTTAAGGGGCTTCTTGATTTATGCAAGGGCAATTTTTGCTGCAACATTTGCTGAGTGAGTGGGCCAAAGCTGGAATTGTTTTTTTATGAATGCTTCAAATGCTTGTACTGTAAATTGCTATTAAATTTTATGTTCTTAAATCTTAATAATTAGCGATGTGACCTATAAGATGCACAATGCACAAGTGAGTATATAAATCTCACAACTTTCATAGATTAAAAAAATAACAATTGATACACAGGAGAAATAAATACATATACAAAAATTATGACAAATTTGGTCAATGTTAAAATATTTTTCCTATAAAGTATTAGATAGAATTCCTTTTCAGATATTTTTGAAATGATATTCCTATCAATCTCTTTTTACGTTTTACCCTTAGTGATGATAATGTAAAATTGACCATGACTAAAAATAGAGTTTGCTAGTTGATCATAATTAAAGCCAGAATTTGTTACATATAATTCCACTGAAGAAAGTACTTTGGCTTTTATTAATTGTTATGGCAAAGTATAAAACAACTTGAAATTGCTTTGCGGTCCCACTACATGACTGCCGAAGGAAATTAATTTTAAAAAAAAGTTTTACTACTAACAACCATTGAGAGACCATAAAAGTTTTTTTCCCATAACAAAAGTTAGGACAAAGATAATTAGGGAACTGTATAATCTTTCACAAATGAGTACGTTAGATTTGGCATTAAATGTGTGCATTTTTTTTTAATCATAAAGTGTTAAAAATATGCAATGCATAATCAAACAGCAACAATGAATGACATTACTCATAATATGTTGTCAGCAAATTTATGTGGAAAATCATAAATCTAGATACATGTATTCAATTGAATACATCCTATGTTAAGCACTGCAAAGCCTCATATATCCAAAACTTATAAAAGTATATCTTTCTTTTCTAACAAGAAAAATAATAATAATAAGCATGTCTTTTTCATCAAAAACAAAATTAGGAGCACAAATTTTGGCCGACATAATAAATGATCAGTGACAGAGTAAAAAATTAACAAAACAAATTCAAATCTGCATCAATTGATCTCTCCCTCTCTCTCTCTAAATATATATACACACACATATCAAGCAGTTCCTATGAGAAATTATATGCTAATGTTTGAGATTTTGTTCAAAGGCATCCCTCGATTTGGAATGATAATAGGGAACACTAATTTCAAATATGCAATTAGTTAAATATGTTGTATGGCAACATATACATCAAAGGTTGAACGGATTTTAAATATGGCATTGAAACGTCAAAAGAAATTATTGTAAGTTCCAAGGTATAGACATTGTTGCCAAATGCATTCTTCTCATGGATCCAATGTATTCTTCTTTTGATTGATCCTCCATCTCGTTTCACTTTCTAGAATGTCAGAAAGGAAAAAGGGATTTGGATTAAGAGAAAAGCAAATAACATTATTTACAGTTCACTGGCTTCTCTTTCTGGTTAATGTCATGATATGTTAATGTCATGATATGTGGACTCCTTTTTCAAGCTGAAAAATATAATTTGATAAGTCATCATCCTCAAAGAAGCAATTAAAAACCAATGTTCAGAAGCAAACTGCACATAAACAAATACAACAAATTACAAATACCTTTATAGCAGGCAATGCCGTTTAAGACGTTCAGATCTAAATAATTCCAATTTGAGCTTTTCACCTTTCGAGTCAATTACATTCTCTTCACAATCATCTTGACTTTAAATCAAACAAAATTACTCCAAAATGAGCTTAAGAAGTAAAATCAAACACAATCATATTTGGAAGGGGTGGTGCTACCGGACCTATGGAGGAAGACAGCAGCAGAGAAATAGTACTAGTTCATCGAATCATGATCTTCTTCTTTTATTTAAAAAAGCGGCAGCAGTGCAATAGTGCCAGTCTAGTACTATGTTTTTTTTCTCTCAAATATATATGGACAAAAAAGAAAAGAAGAAACGTACCTAAAAGAGAAAAAGATTGGAGCCTTAACAAGTAATATCTCCAAGCAATATGAAGCAAGATAAAATCAAAGCTTCCAAAGCAAGAGAGATTCAACCATTGGCCAACCAAGTGATTCATAATTACTGCAATTAATGCACTGGATGGAATTACTCTTAGTAATATATAAAACACATAACATGATAACAAAAGTATTTGAGGAAGATGGTACAGTTAATTCACATGAGTGAAACTCTTTTAATATAATATATAGATAATAAAAGCAGTGTTTAATCGCTCCATAGAGTTATTGTCCTTCCTGTGCTTAATCGCTCCAATGTACCATAAATTTTGCTTGTGAGATTTTTAGATTACTTGAACAAATATGTAAGCCAGAAATAGTTTTGAGTTTGATGAAGAAATTTAATACATTTTATATTTTATTTCAGAGAAATAAGGGATTTCATCCTTCAAAATCATCTTTCATAGAAGCATTTAGTGCCGAAGTGCTTCCGCTTTGCAGGGTTTTCAATAGAGAGGTTCGATTAAATATTCTAGCAGAGTAGGACCTTTCATATTTCTGAAAGAATGTTACACCATAAATTTTTGAGTTGCTTGATGGAGCTCATATGTTGTTGATGCTATATGAGGAGAGATTGAATGTTTCAAAAAGTGATGGAATTTTTGCACTGCATCCTTATTGTATGCTAAACTCCGCCTATATTTTATAGCTGGTCCCAAGCCCGGATAAAGGAGGAGGGTTGTGTTAGGCCCTCGACAGCCAACATAAAACTGTGTCGAATCTCTCATGAACATGGATCAACGACAATATTTTGCTAATGCTAGGACGTTACCCGGAAGCAACGCACTGTATGGCTCAAGTAAAGTGATAAGTGAGTTAGAGCCGCTGCATCGGCACCCGGATGTAGTGTTAAATGAGCAAGGGTCCACTAATACTAGGTCGTTGCCCAGAAGCAACGCGCTGTATGGCTCGAGTACAGTGTCAAATGAGCTAGAGCCACTGCATCGTCGATCGATTGTAGTGTCACAAGAGTATGTTCCTAGAAGGTTGAGGGTAAAGAAGCTAGTCGAGGAAATCAAAATCAGGATTGCTACGTGGAATGTTGGAACCATGACAGGGAAATCCATGGAGGTTGTGGACACTATGAAGAGGAGGAAAATTAACATCTTGTGCCTTCAAGAGACTAAATGGGTTGGAGAAAAGGCTAAGAAATTTGATTGTTCAGGCTTCAAGTTCTGGTACACTGGAAAAGTAAGGACAAAGAATGGTGTAGGTATTATGATTGACAAGGAATGGACGCTGAGTGTGGTGGAGGTAAAAAGGATTAGGGATAGGATTCTATACTTAAGGATGATTATCGTAGGAGATACTATCCACATCATTAGTGCCTATGCACCACAGGTAGGGACGGATGCATATCTCAAAGAAAAGTTTTGGGAAGATTTGGAGAGATTGGTTAGAAGCATACCTTTAGAAGAGAAGATTTTCTTCGGGGGGGACCTTAATGGTCATGTTGGGAAAGAAGCAGGACAGTATGAGAGGGTCCATGGTGACTTTGGTTTTGGGGAGCTTAATGAGGAAGGACAGTCTATATTGGATTTCTCAATGGCTTATAATTTCAAGGTTGTCAACACCTGCTTCAAGAAGCGAGAGGAACATTTAATCACATACAAGAGTGGAGCTTCAAGGTCACAGATTGACTTCTTTCTGGTAAGGAATCCAGATAGAAAAATCTGTCAAAATTGTAAAGTTATTCCTGGGGAACCCGTGACAACTCAACATAGAGTTTTGGTCCTTGACGTGGTTATTAAGGGTCGGAAACAAAAGCATCTTCAGGCAATGAACCCTAGAATCAAGTGGTGGCAGCTAAAGGGAGAGAATCAACAGACTTTCAAGAGAAGATTGTTGAAGGAAGGATCTTGGAAGTTACGAGAAAATGCTAACACCATGTGGGAGGAGATGGCCAAGAGGGTTAGAAAGGTAGCTAAAGCACTGTTAGAAGAATCAAAAGGTTTTGGACAAAGAGATAAGGAATCCTGGTGGTGGAATGAGACTGTTCAAGAGAAGATCAAATTTAAAAGAGAATGCTTTAAAGCTATCCATTTGTGTAATAACTCGAAAAATTGGGAAAGGTTTCGGAAGGCTAATAAGGAGACAAAAAAAGTAGTAAGTGAAGCACGACCTAAAGCGTTTGAAGAGTTTTACAAGGACTTAGGAACGAAAAAAGGGGAACAAAAGATTTACAAAATTACGAAGACTAGAGAGAGGAAATCCAGAGATTTGGATCAAGTAAGATGTGTTAAGGATGAAGAAGAAAAAGTTCTGGTTACAGATAGAGATATTAAAAGCAGATGGCAGGGTTATTTTCACAAGCTCTTTAATGACGAAACAGAGTCGACTTGTGATATGGAAGATTTAACAACCTGGGAGAGAGAACAAAATTTGGCATATTATCGCAAGATTAAGGTTGATGAGGTTAAGGAAGCTCTTAGAAAAATGGATAATGGTAAAGCTGTTGGTCCTGATAGTATTCCTATAGAAGTTTAGAAGTGTTTAGGAGAGGAGGGTGTTATATGGCTAACTAAGCTTTTTAATGAGATTTTAAGGTCTAAGAAAATACCTGAAGAATGGAGAAGAAGTACTTTAGTGCCTATTTACAAAAACAAATGAGACATCCAAAATTGCGCAAACTACCGCGGGATTAAGCTTACGAGTCACACTCTAAAATTATGGGAAAGAGTGATTGAACGTAGGTTAAGAATGGAAATGAGTATTTCTGAAAATCAATTTGGATTCATACCAGGACGGTCTACTATTGAAGCTATTTATCTTCTAAAGGGGTTGATGGAAAGGTATTGGAGTAAACAAAAAGACCTGCATATAGCATTTATTGACTTGAAAAAAGCCTATGATCGAGTACCAAGAGAGGTGATGTGGAAAGCCTTGGAACAAAAAGGTGTACGGGTTGCGTATATTAGAGCTATAAAAGATATGTACGAGGGGCCTACGACTAGTATGAGAACGTCTGGAGGGGAGACTAGAGACTTTCCTATTAAGATTGGCCTATATCAGGGATCATTCTTAAGCCCTTATTTATTTGACCTGGTTTTAGATGTTCTGACGAAACACATCCAAGAAAAAATCCCTAAGTGCATGCTTTTTTGTAGATGACGTTGTTCTCATAGCAGAGACAAGGGAAGAAATTAATTTTAAACTTGAGTTATGGAGAGCTACTTTGGAATCGAAGGGTTTTCATCTGAGTAGGAGTAAGACCGAATATATGTATTGTAAGTTTAACAAGTGACAAGCTAGGAACGAGATGAAGGTTAAACTTGGTGATCAGGTCGTATCACAAGTATCAAAGTTTAGGTATCTGGGATCATTTATACAAGATGACGACAAAATTATTAGAAATGTGGAACATAGGATACAAGGTGGGTGGTTGAAGTGGAGAATGGCATCAGGGGTTGTTTGTGATCAGAAAGTACCTGATAAGCTCAAAGGAAAGTTTTATCGTACTGCTATAAGACCAGCAATTTTATATGGGAGTGAATGTTGGGCAATGAAAGGACAACAAGAACATAAAAATGGAATGGCGGAGATGAGGATGTTACGTTGGATGTGTGGTCATACAAGAAGAGATAGGATACGTAATGATCATATACGAGGTAGAGTTGGAGTGGCACCTATTGAGGAAAAAATGGTTGAAAACCGTTTAAGGTGGTTTGAGCATGTGCAAAGAAGACCGTTGGAAGCACCAGTTAGGAGAGTTAAGCAGATGGTTTGGAGCCCTGTGAAAAAAGGTCGAGGAAGACCAAAAAAGACACTTAGAGAAATTATTGAACGGGACCTTCTAGTAAATGAGATATCTAAAGAGTTGGTCATTGATAGAGCTCAATGGTGTCGTACGATCCATGTAGCCGACCCCACTTAGTGGGATAAGGCTATGTTGTTGTTATCCTTATTGTATGCTAAAATCTGTACGTAAGATTAAAAAAGTGATGGAATTTTTTGTCAATGACATGAGTTGGGACGCCAACGTGCTTGCCAATAATCCTATAATTTTGTCGATGAGTTTGGAGAAAAGAATAATTCCAAGGACTTATGTGTTGCAATACCTTCATTCAAAAGGTTTGATTAAGAATGCCTGCATTGTGTACCCATATTGTATTCCTGAAAAGATGTTCCTTGAAAAATATGTTAGTCGGTTTGAGGATGAAGCTCCTCGGTCATTGAAGTTGTATGAAGAGAAAATGAATCTTTCAAGATAATATAAATCATGTTTACTTTATTCTTACTTATGGAATTCCTTTTGAATTGAATTCCACATATATCTGCATGTTCCAATTTATAATTTGAATCCCCTGCTACTGTGTTTTTCTTTCTGGGGTGTAGCCATTAACTTTATGCCACTTCATACTTTATCACTGGTAATAATCCACTTCTGCCAACAATGATTGGGCAAAAGGTGGATGTGCTCTAGTGCTTGGGTTTTTTTATATGTTAGCACTTAATTCTTTTAGAGCTTCAAGGTAGTAAACTAGATGCAATCCTTTACCATCAGTAGCCGGGTCTAATGAAAGAAATTAGTCCCTCACAAGGTGGCATACCATAGTTCAAATCTTCGCTGGGACAAGTGTCCATATTAAAAGTTTGACAATGCTTTGAGCATGATTGCTTCCATTCGAGGGCTGTGAGAAATCCAAAGGAAAAAAATAGATGTAATCCTTCGAAATTGGAGTTGCTGTAGGAGTTTTTGTATTGAAGCAATGAGAAAATCCATATGGGCAGAAAATACTGGATTATGTTGGTATGGTTGAGTTTTTGTTGAAAGAAATTTGTGAATTGGATATTTGCAGGGTATTCAAATTTCAAAGCAATTGGTTTTCATTTGAACATTGAGTTGGTATTCTCCAGTTGCTGCACATTTTCTGGGAGTTAGGGTTCAGTAGAGAACTATCCCAGGGGATATTGTCATTTTAGTAAGAAGTTCTCTGATTAGTTTGGAGCCATCCGGGAAGAAACCTATGAACTTTTAATGCCGCAGAAAAATGAAAGAGGATCTCAGTAGTTTATCAGGGTATAAAATTGGTGCATGGGAAGAAAACATAAGAACTGGTAATTGTAAATACTAAAACTGAATATTAAACCTATAAACTGAATCTTTATCTTTCTTAGTTTTGAATGTCGGACGATTTGGCTTAAAAGGAAATAAATGGTCCAAGAAAAGTAAGTAAATTCTACATCTTTTGTTTGTGTTTGACTCCAGTTTCTATCCCCTCTCTAATGCACCCAAAATATGTCATGATCATCGAGTAATTTCCTTGTTTATTCACAATCTTCTACTAATTGAAATGCATAACTAACATTATTAGTAAATGTGTAGCTTGAATATGAGTGAATACCTAAAGAGGTATTGTTTGGATATATTAATTGCAAAACACAATAAATGGAGGAGGCATGGGAGTGGGAGGTGGTGAATTCACTGATTAATTCCTATATGTACTGTGATTACACTACACATGGAAGGGTTTTCTGGGAGTAGGATTCAGTTTCTATCTCATACCTTAAATGCATGAGATTCTTTTTGGTGCATCTCTACCGTCGGATTTGAAGGATGTGCGATTTAGATTTCATGTTGAGTTGAAGCTATGGCGGTTAGATCCACGCAATCCAACGACTTAGACTGCTTGCTTTCTTTTTAAAGAAAAAATCAAAAGTCTGACCACTCAACATGTGACACGTGATAGTGGGATTCACGCACAAAATGAATTTTTACCTTGAAATTGGGTTACTTTCACTTCTAGATTTTTCTCTCATTTCTTACACTTATACAATGTGAGAAATTAAATCTTAATTATAAGTCTCGTCTTAAATTAATTAAATAAGTATGAGAAATGAGAGAGAAACTCAGAAGTGAAAGGAACCTAATTTTAAGGTAAATATTCATTTTGTGCGTGAGTTCTACTGTCATGCTTCGCATGTTGAGTAGTCAAGCTTTTAAATTAAAAAAAAAAAATTAGTGGTCTGGACCGTTGGATCGCGTAGATCCAACGACCCATAGCTTCAATTCAACATGCGACTGCATGTCTTTCAAATTCAACAGTGGAGTTGAGCTCAAGAGAGTCCCATATATTTAAAGTATAGGAGAGAAGCTGATTCCTTGGGAGGGATTGTTCGATTTTCCATGGATTACAATCTCTATCTGAACCCATGTTTGAGAAAACTTAACAAAAACATTTTAAGAAACGCAAAAACTTTTTCCAGCAAGAACTCCTCTTGTGAGTGCAACTCCTACAAACAATTTATAATCAGCCAATAATATCTTACTAAATATGCAACTCATTCCATTACACAGTTCCCGGCTTATACCTTCTGAGAAAAGCCACATCATGCTAGAACCTTACGTTGTCAGAGTGAACCACAGTTGTCTCCTTAGCACTGTATGCTAAGGAGACATGATAGCTGTGGGCACCTGCCAGGCACTAAGGACTCTCCTGCACCCATATTTGACAAGTTGTTAGCCTGTTCTTGAGCCAACTTTACGCCAGCCAGCTTCTCCTGAAGCAAATCCATCTCCTTCGCTGCTTTGAAAATTTTATATTCAGAAAAAGGTGAAAAAGAAATAGCCCAAGCTTTAATTAGTAAGATCAGACACATTAATGAAGTTTCAGTTGTAATCACTAGACCACATGTTGGGCTTGTATAATTTAGTACTAGTTTCCGCCAACTTGACGCAAAATTTGTCAAGTACAAAAGGCTAAACTGAACAAAGGAACATATGTTGTAGTTGATTACAGACAATGAAGAAACAGGAATATATGTAAACCAAAAGTTATATTTGAAGGCCCAAGGATCTTTTGCTGATAAAGTTGAATCATCATCTAAGTTCCTACCACGGTCCTTTAATGTGAAATCATACAAAAATTAATAGCATGAGGCATAGGTCACCTTGTTGTTAGCTATAGAAGATGAAGGTGACGCAGCTGCTACTGAGTACTGACCATTCTCCTTTTAAAATATCAAAGTCTCTTCAAGTCCTAAAAAATGTTAGTGAGAAAATGAAACTAAAGGAAAATAAAAAGATCAAGACAAGTATATGAAGTAAATGTTAAACAGGCAGAGGAAAAAGTAAGAGTAGTAACATTTATTAGTAATGCCTTGAGCTTAATTTGGGAGACTGAGTTAGTTACTAACAGATTTAAGGGATGTTACCAAAAGTTTAATGCTTAAAAAACAGGTGAAATGCTCAGAAAGTCTGCACAATCAAAAGCATTATAGCAGTAATCTGAATTTGAGTAAAGAAAGTAAAATCAAGTGGAAGTAATAGCTCAAATGTGATACACTTGCTTAAAACTATGCAATTGAAGTTTGAAATTGTTAAAAACATCCTGCAAATGTCATATTTCCACAGTTGAAGCATAAGAGTATAAGTTCAAGAAACAGATAAATAGAATGTTTTATGCTACGAAGAAATGCTTCATCGATAATGAAACATACGTTTTTTTCCTGGTTCCATGAGGGACCAGCACTCTGTCTCTGTATCAAATGCCCAAACTACAAACACCAAAATGATAATCAAAACAATATCACAAACCAAAACAAAATCATTACATATGCACAAAGGACATGGGACTCAACCAGAAATTCTGTCACTTCCAGGATCTGTTTTTCCCTCCAACGAGAAGTGGCTTTCTCTCTTTAAAATAAAATAATTTAACTATAAATATTTAAGACTCCCAATTCTCTGTATTTCAGACGCCAATTAGAGGATTTATTTTGAATTTCATCTGGTAGAACCGATATCTAGTTCTCCTGTAACACTGTAAACTCAATATTATTTCCATTTAAAATATACCATGTGTCAATTTTTTTTTTTAATTTCATCATCTCTTATTTGTCTTGTTTTTAAATTCTTTTTTGTTTAATTGCAAAAAATATACAATTATTTTGAGATCACCATATTCTAATCAGAATTATATAATTATGCTATTCTGAGTGTTATTTCAGTATAATGACGTGGATAAATTTGAACCAATAATAATTTATAAGTTGATAGGTGCACTAGAGATATTCTCTGAGTTACTTTATTTTGCAATTCCGAAAGTCTAAAAAATGTGAACCTTCGAATACCCAATATAACTGCCACTCCAAATGATTCGAGTTTGTTGAAAGCACTCAATGCTTGTTCCAAAATTCATAGCCTTGCTTAAGAGTTGTCCAACTCTAAAGCAGGCAAAACAAATCCATGCCCAAATCCTCCTTAATGGTCTATATCATCTTGAATCCCTTTTAGTTCATCATATTCTTCTCTGGGATGTTAGTAACTATAAAAGTATAACGGCGTACGTGCATTTTATTCTTCAACATTTACGTAATCCCGATTCCTTCTCATGGGGTTGCACTATTCGGTTCTTCTCTCAAAAGGGTCAATTCATGGAAGCAATTTCTCTGTATGTTCAGATGCAGAGGAATGGACTGTGTCCAAATTCACATGCTATATCCTCTGCTTTGAGATCATGTGCCAGGATGGAGTATAAACTAGGTGGTATATCAATTCACGGCCAAGTTCAGGTGTATGGATTTGTTAGATGTGTTTATGTGCAAACTGCCCTTCTTGATTTGTACTCAAAAGTGGGTGATATGGAGACTTCACGTAAGGTGTTTGATGAAATGTCACAGAGAAATGTGGTTTCTTGGAATTCTATGTTATCTGGGTATCTAAAAGCTGGTAATTTGGGTGTGGCTCGGTTGTTTTTTGATGAGATTCCTCAGAAAGATGTCATATCTTGGAACTCGATGATCTCAGGTTATGCAAAAACAGGAAATATGGACCATGCTTATTCTTTATTTCAACAAATGCCTCAGAGAAACTTGGCTTCCTGGAACACAATGATCAGTGGTTACATTAACTGTGGGGGTATTACATCGGCAAGAGGATTTTTCGATGCAATGACAGTTAGAAACAGTGTTTCTTGGATGACAATGATTGGTGGGTACTCGAGGAGTTGGGATGTTGACTCTGCTCGTAAGCTCTTTGATCAGATGGAGAAGAAAGACTTGCTCTCATTTAATGCTATGATAGCTTGTTATGCTCAAAATAACAAGCCGAAGGAGGCCCTTGCTCTATTAAACGAAATGCTTAAACCCAATGTGAATATACATCCGGATAAGATGACTTTCGCTAGTGTTATATCAGCATGTTCACAATTGGGCGATCTCAGATATTGCCACTGGATTGAGTCGCACATGAGTGACTTTGGAATTGTCCTAGATGATCATTTGGCTACAGCTTTAGTTGATTTATATGCAAAGTGTGGAAGCATTGACAAGGCATACGAGCTATTTCATGGCTTCAGAAAGAGGGATTTGGTTGCATATTCTGCAATGATCCATGGCTGTGGAATAAATGGTAGGCCCTTTGACGCAATAAAGTTATATGAACAGATGCTTGGAGAGTGTATTCGTCCAAATTTAGTTACCTACACAGGGCTCCTAACAGCCTATAATCATGCCGGATTGGTTGAAGAAGGATACCGCTGCTTCAACTCCATGAAGGACTATGGACTTGTGCCTTCAGTCGATCATTACGGAATCATGGTTGATCTTTTAGGGAGGGCAGGATGGTTGGATGAAGCTTATAAGCTCATAATAGATATGCCGATGCAACCAAATGCTGGGGTTTGGGGAGCTTTACTTCTTGCTTGCAGATTACACAACAATGTTGATTTGGGGGAAATTGCTGTTCAGCACTGCATTAAGTTGGAGAGTGATACAGCTGGTTATTGTTCACTTCTTTCTGGTATATATGCTACTGTTTGTAAATGGGAAGATGCCGAGAGGATGAGAATGGGTGTGGAAGGAAACAATCTTATCAAGGTACCTGGATGTAGTTGGATTTAAGTTGGTTACTCCGTGGTTGGAAGTTCGGGCGCATGCAGACATATAATTGGAGCTAGCTTATCGAAGCTATTTGTGCAGCAATTCCCATTGCAGTGTTCTGAATGGAAAGAGTCCATCCAACTTCAGAAATAGCGGGTTGGGTGTTTAATCATTCTGATTTATGTTGTATACCCTGTAAGTTTGAAGCTATCACAGATAAAATGCCATACAGTAATGAAATTGAGCAAGGCAAACAAAGATTTAGGTAATGATGCATGACAATCAGTTGATCTATAATTGTCATGTAAAGAACTGAGTGCTCTTCTAATTGAAGTGTTAATCATCCAGAGCAGAATATGTTGATGTACAGTTTGATTACTATTGATTCTCATGAATGAGACCAGCACCAGAGATTATGTGACTCTGTTTATTGTACATATGACGAATAAATTAGGAAGGGGCATCATTTAGGCTGAAAGGATCAGTTTTTTAATATTTGAAGCAGGCTACATCTGTTTCTATGTTTATTTCTTTACCAATTTGATTGACTTTTTGCAATCTGGGTATCCATACTGATGACAGTCACACAGTTGGTTATGTAATGTATGTGTTGTTTAGAACTTTGTATTATTTTGGACTACTCTACTCTTAGAGGACCAAGATATTGCAATTTTTGTACCATGGGTCACATGAAGTTTGTTTCTGCTTTCAGAAAACTTATTGCTGACATTGGCGAAGCAGAAGTACCTTTAACTGGGGAGGCAGTTACAATTGATATTTCAGATCTTTTTCCAACATTTTTCTTTCTGTAATAAAAAAACAGAGTTGCACAACATTTTTAACAGAAAAGTGTGTTGGCACAAGAAGATGAAAATAAAGACTTTGCTGTGGCCAAGGATACAGTTCACAGGTATGATTCAATCTTATGAGGCTCTCAAAAATTTTAGGAGGCTCTATATGCTGCTGAATAAGCAATAAAAGAAATGTCCCTATATCTGCAAAAGCTTCAAAATCATTAGCTGACATGTATGCTAAGGTGGTAAATAAAGGGTAAATTTTATCACTTATCATTTCAGTGGTTAAAATATGTGGGTTGCCTTCATATATAAGATTAGTGCCACATATGTCATTTTCATTTAGCTTACCTTAAACTCGGCTGAAAATCAAAAAGGGCAAAAGTTATTTCCAATTAAATGTATGTAAATGCTGGAAGCTCATTTGAGTTATAACAAACCTAGCTGAGCTGCGTATCTTAAAAAGGACCTTTTGATCTTGCCTTGCTTCTCTACTTTACCAATATGCCTGTTTATGTCTATATATGTGTGTATACGTAACTGTCAAGGACTTTCTTTCAATTAAACTCGCTCAACTCTCTGCTCTACTAAAATGTTGGAAAATGCTTTCACATTGTCAGTTTGCTTTGAGTGAAACCCAAAAAGGTCCTGAATCTTGTTCTCTGTATGTGCAATTTTTTACCTTTTTCTTTTTACTCTAACACTTCTCTTTCTATCCCAAAAAAAAAAAAGAAAAAAGAAAAAAAGAAACAGGTGTTAGAAGTGAAAACAGACAACAGTTTGTGGTGGTCCAACAGTCTTCATCTAGCTTATTCCTTCTACACTTTCCTCGACGAGCCTCCAAACTTTCATCTATCTGTGAGTCTCTCTAACTCCATAAAATACTCCATTAGTTTTTCTCTGTTCTTTTAACTTTTGTCCGTATTTGATGATGCGACTTTAGGAATTAATATTGTTATATGTGTCGCGTTCCCTCCATTGGGCTCTTTGGAGGATCATTTACACAGTCAGATTGCATTATTTTATTACTGAAACCTTTTTCTACCTGAAGTTTCATGCTTTTATTTTATGGAACAAAATATTAAACTTCATGTTAATTCAATTTTGATAATGCATTAGATGCTGAAGTGCCAAAGGCTGAACAGATTAAAAAGGAAAAATAGGCGTAGAGGGCAGAGGGTAAAGACAGAATAGCATTAGATTTCGGTATTGAATAAACAATTTCTGGTATTCTATGGTTAAATTCACTGGTATTGTTCAAAAATTGCTGTATGTATGTTATGCGTGCCCCTTTCTCATAATAAAGAGACCATAAAAGCCAAGCAGAATATAATAACGGGGATGCATGACTTTTTGTATCTTTACAGATCAACTTAACTCCTCCATTTGCCATTCAATGCTTGTTGTGAGTTGTGACGCTCAATATATCTTATATTCTTTGCATAACCATTATAAGTTTCCATTAAATGAGTGGACAAAGGAGAATAGATTATCAGCGTTTATTTCAGAATATAAGATGACAGACATTCTTTCTTCTACATAAATGTTTGAAGTTTGTACTGCTTAATACATTGAGCTTGCTTACATGATGTTGCATTGGTCTTTTTGATAATACTCGAGTATTATCCTAAGTTTAGCCAGGCTTCTTGGATCCAAAAAGTAAAATGAATACTTTTTTAGGGTATTATACACACTTTATAACTGCTGTAAGAGATGGGAATATTTATGTTAGTTGTTTTCACTAAATCATGACATAGGTTCTGACGTTAATTGAGTTTTGTAAAGTTCTATAAGAAAGAAAAAAGAAAAAACTTGGCTTCTGTGAAACTAGGCGATGAATTACCAGAGGCAATCCAATTATACTCACTAAACTCAATGCTGTAAGATCTTGCTTTTGGCTCAGTAATTCCTGCAATGGGACCATCATTTATCATGGGCTAGTAAGGATTGATTTATGACTGGCCATTGGGTATTTTTGGCAAAATATGGATTTGTCCTGCCAATTTGGAGCACTTTTTGTCTATTATTTGTAAGGGTTTAGGGTTTACTATTTTTGCAACTATTTGGAGGGGGATGTGTGAAATTTTTCAGGAGAGCAGTTTCATTTATTACGGGTAGAGTTGTCTTTTTAGCCTTCTTATGATGTTTTCCCAACAATGGTTATTTCTAAGAGGTTTCCCCTTCATTTATGCACTGGGATTGGGAATTTTTATTTGTATCTATGTTTTTCTTTGGGGTTAGTAGAGGATTTTTTGGTGAACAAAAGAAAATTTCTGCTGTGCAGTATCCTAATTGATGCTTCCTTTTCCTATTCCATTGGTTGGCGCACAGGTTTGTCCTAGAAAGTGGTGTAGAATAACCATGAACTCCCCCATGTAATACATATAGGCTAGCAAAATTTAATTGCTAGATGGCAGCTCAAGCAAGGAAAAGATGACATTATTGATTATAAAAAAGAAGTGTCATTCCCTGCAAACATGAAATCATGGTCTCTCCATGCATGTGCAACTGTTCATTATTTGCCCATTTCTCTCTCTCTCTCTCTCTCTCTCTCTCTCTCTCACACACACACATATTTTCAGACTACCACAAAAAGAATTTAATGTGATTACTTGTTGATGCTATAATTTGTTTTAGCTTGTCAGTGTTGATCTCGTTTATACTAGTTTGAAGGTTCTGGGAATAGTATATCTGTTATCTCACATGGCATCAAATTGTTTTGGAAGGCTGCCAAACAACCTTTATAAACTTACTCTAATGTCAAGTAGTTTGTTTCATGGTCCAGTTCAATGGGATGTGTGCGTGTGTATTGGGTGACAATTAGTATGCTTTCAGCTGAATACATATCATTTGTTTGCTTCTTATCTGTTGAAGCTTTTGAGGCATCCTTGGTTTTCTAACAGTATCAAAGCCTTTCAGATATATGGGTTAGGATTTGCCTTACATGATTATAGCCCATGCCGGTACCCAACTAAGAAAGCTTTCTTCATACCTACATCTATAGTTCTATATCCATTCTGGTGCCCTCTTCTCATCCATACCCAGGGCAAGTAGCCATCACACCCAACCGATTAACATTGCTAATTTCAGAAGGTTGCAGAATAATCTCTGCAACTTCTTGTATCACAATGTTTTATATTTTGGTCTAGTTTCATGGGTTGTGCAGATATCCATGGGGGGTGACTTCTAGTTTCTTTTCAGCTAAATATGTATCATTTGTCTGTTTCTCATCAGCTTAACCTTTTAAGGCATATCACATACTATATTAGGCATAATTATTGAAGTAGGAAAACCATTCGATTCTTTTTTGTAATGGCTTTTCTAGTTTCCAAGCAATAGCAATAGAACAACAGTTATGTTTAAGGACCAAATTGTTGATCAGTATTTTATATTGTAAAAGTTCTAGTTATAGTTGGCATAACTCGTAACTTAAAACTGTTTTGTTCAAGTAATCAAATTAGTTGAATTTTTTTACAATGAGGGTCATGGTAAACTTGCATAATAGGATTCACTAGTGTTGGAGAAGCAAAATTAGCAAATTCAGAATGGTCCTAGCCTAGTATATATGTATTTTAGCATTTGTATTAGAATTTCTGATAACCTGGTTGCCAAAAGTTTAATAATCATTATTCTGCTGCCTAAGGATCATTACTGGGACTGCGAGTGTCTATTGATCTTTGTTTACACAGATATAGTGAAAGCATCTAATCTTCCCATACAGATTTTAGCTTGTTACTTGACTCCTCTAGCTTGCTGGTTAATGTTGCAAGTTGCAACTTCAAATTTGTTGATTTGCTTGACTTCTCAGGGTGCTACAATTCTTCAGATCTTTTAGGAAGTGTCTTGTACATGAATAACAGACTATTCTGATGGTTTATAAGTTTGTTATAGGATCATGTTTCATTCATCCCTGTAGGACACAATTCCCCTGTTTCATGATATTACTATGAAATTTAACCATATAATGTTTTAACTAACGCACTTTGGAGAAGGTACTGCCTCAGTAAGATTCATTTCAGATCTTCCTCCTGATAAGGAGCCCCTGGACTGGAACACAAGGATGAAAATAGCAGCTGGTGCTGCTAAGGGATTAGAATATTTGCATGACAAAGCAAACCCCCCGGTAATTTATAGAGACCTGAAGTCATCCAACATCCTCCTGGATGAGGGTTATCATCCCAAGACAATGTAGACTTTGCTGTGGCCATGGATACAGTTCAAAGGTATGATTCAATCTTATAAGGCTCTCTCTAATTTTAGGAGGCTCTATATACCGCCAAATAAGCAATAAAAGAAATGTCCCTATATATGCAAAAGCTTCAAAATCATTAGCTGACATGTATGCGTGGTAAATGAAGGGTAAATTTTATGATTTATCACTTATCATTTCAGTAGTTAAAATATGTGGCTTACCTTCAAATACAAGATTACTGCCACATTTGTCATTTTCATTTAGCTTACCTTAAATTCGGCTGAAAATCAAAAAAGGGCAAAAGTTATTTCCAAGTAAGTGTAAATGCTGGAAGCTCATTATCTTTGAGTTATAACAAACCTCGCTGAGCTGCATACCTTAAAAAGGAGCTTCTGATCTTGCCTTGCTTCTCTACTTTGCCTATATGCCTGTTTATGTCTATATATGTGTGTATACGTAACTGTCAAGGACTTGTCTCTCAATTAAACTGGCTCAACTCTCTGCTTTGCTAATAACAACAACAACAACAACTCTCTGCTTTGCTAATATGTTTGGAAAATGCTTTCACATTGTCAGTTTGCTTTGAGTGAAACCTAAAATGGTCCTGAATCTTGTTCTCTTTCTTGTTACTCTAACACTTCTTTTTCTATCCAAAAAAGAAACTAGTGTTAGAAGTGAAAACAGACACAGTTTGTGGTGGTACAAACAGTCTTCATCTAGCTCATTCCTTCTACACTTTCCTCGAGGAGCCTCCCAACTTTCATCTATCTCTGAGTCTCTCTAACTCCATAAGATGCTCCATTAGTTTTTCTCCGTTCTTTTAACTTGTGTCCGTATTTGATGATGCGACTTTAGGAATTAATATTGTTATATGTGTCGCATTCCCTCATACCTGTAAGCTTATTCCATTCAGTGCATTTCCCCCACACAAACTAAGCGCAAATTACTAATCTTGGATGGCTAACAAGTGGTAGTTTCACTTTTTTTTTTTTTTCACCAACAGATTTTTATGTAAATCCTATCTATTGAAGTTGAAGGTAAGTAGACCAAGTCTATCAAGCCTATCATGTAGATTCTACTGAAAAATGTATCTCGTGTTTTATTAGTTTATTATAACTGACTTGTTCTACCTGAAATGTTTTCTTTCCCCACCTTTTCTTTTGTTATTCTTATGATCACTGTAAGAAACTCAGCTTTCTTTTTGCTATCCTTAGGTCTTAATTAGCAGTACAAGTAAGAGGTGAAAATGCTGATAGACGACTGATGCAATGATGCTTCAAAACACACTGTTAAACTTCATACAGGCCGCAAAGCTACATTGCAATGCAAAAAAGGCTAAACTACACCTCAGCCGATCAAGTTAGCCTTATTATTACAAAACTTTAGCAACATAGACTCTACATTGATATAGATATATATAATACTCTATATATGCGACCCCTACATAGTAATCTCATATATAGTTATGTAACCAAAAAGAGGGATTTTAGTGCCTGATATGACAGGGTCAGTAGTAGTACTTTTCTCAAACCCAAAGAGCTCCTGCTCTTTTGAGCATTGGGATCAAGGAGCGGTTCAGATGAAGGCTCATGACTTCATTGGCTCCGCCCACAAGCTCACCACTGATGAACACAGCCGGAACCGATGGGCTGCACCCGAGCCTCGAAAGGGCTTGCTCAATTTCCTTCCCTCGATCCATCTCATCAAGCTCATGGACCGCCGGGTTCACTCCAAAGTCACAGAAGAGGGTCTTGATGGTGTGACACATGCAGCAAGAACTCTTGCTGAAGATCACCACAGGCCTCTCTGACGCCATTTTTGTCACCCTCTCCATTTCTCTGACTTAGCTCAAATGTGTAAAGTCTCAGCTGGTTGAAGACAATGGAACAGTATTGCCTAACCAAATGGGTTGAATGCAGATTCTGAAGTAGGAATTGGGATGTGAAGAGAAGGAGGGAGTTTGAGGTATATATAGTGTGGTTTGAGAGAGGATAGGCATGGCTGATGCCTAGCAAAGGAAGTGTGTAATGTGGGTGGTGGAGCGATGAAGGGAATGTTCGATGAGAGATGTGAATGTCTCTGTTTGATCATCTGTTAAATGTGATTGATAGAAATTCCTTTACAACAACGAATCTATATATGCATACGGAAACACAAAACGTATCCTTGGTACGGCTTCTAGTTTTTCCTTTTCCACGTATGGATACCTTCTTTGATAATAAGAGTTTAGTGTAAAATTCTTTAATTTTGTCAAATTTTCTAGTAAAAACCTTTGTTACAAGAACTGCACCGGACTAGTCAATTCAACCGGTTAGATTAGAAATCAATCTAAAATAACTCTGAAAATCAGTGAGTGATTGAACTGATTGAATCAGGTAAGAATCGGTACCAAATGAAATAGTTAAAACAGTTCACTTGAATTCTTTTTTTATTTTTTTGTTTTTTTTTATTCTATAATCAGTTAATGAATAAATTAATATTACATATCAACTAATTTTAGTGAAAATGTCAATATCTTGATATTTCATGAATTTGATATGAGTAAATATTATCTTGATTAATTAATTTTTCTTGTCATTTGGTTAATTTTTGTTGTAAATTTTTTATTATAAATGTTATATTGTATAATTTAATATCAAATTTTATTTTTAATTGAATTTGTAAATTTATATTATAAATTAATTTGAAGACTTAATTACGTGATGCTGAATTATAAAAATAATCTCTATTTGTTATATTTTTGGGATAAAATCTGAGAGTAAACACTAATTATATATTTAAATTTTATCCACAAAATAATTAGGAGGTACGGAAGTTGTTTAGCTCCAAAACGTTGCAATTAGTGGACACTACTTGTCAACAAAAGAATACTAATTAATAGAATAAAACCCAAGACGTTAATGACACAGTTTAATTTTATGCATTTTTAGTGATTACTTTTTGCTTAAATTAAAGTATGTGAATATTGGTACCAAATCAACAGTTTCTTACAACCTCCGTTGAGGAAATTCAGGAGTATATGCATGTGATGGTGAAAATGTGAGAAATTAGGAAGGAAAGGCTTGATTAACGAATCCATTGAAGTAATTTGTCAATCATGGTATATCTTCAATCACACTTTGACAAGCAATTAATTAACTTTCATCTAGAAATTAGAATCTAATTCAATTATGATTTAAAATTAAATTATGTAAATTTATCAAAAAGCATAATAAAATACATGGAAAATTTATAATAAATTTATAAAAAAAAACTCGACTTTTTGAAAGGTAAAGTTTTTCTATCATTATTGTACATAAATGTTAAGATAATTTAATGATAGAGAAGTTTGTAAAAGTATTTTCTTAAGAGCACACTACTTCAAGATTTGTAAAAGTATTTTTTTTTATTATTATTATAAACGTAGATATCAAAATAACTTCATGAAAGAAAAACTTGACTTTTTAAAAAGTCGAGTTCTTTATAGATTTTTTTTATTTGGTATTTCTGTGGGGCATTCTGGTTTTTTTTATTTTTTTTGAAACTTTTTATATTGGGAGTTTATGTGCCATATCTATCTTTAATAGAGGCATCTACTGTGGTGGACGAAAAGTTGAATTTATCCACTTGGGACCTCTTCTGTGCTATGAAGATTTGCATCTAATTCCAGAAAGGGAAATATGATTCAAAGTTTTGGCAGGTATGACAAATATATATATATATGCTGCACAGATCGTAAAATCATACGGAGAGAGTCTTAAATATTGGGAAATTTTCAAATAGGTTACATATATTTTGATATATATATATATATATATATATGCAAAAAGATCAAATAATCATCAAACATCTATGCTAAATCTATCTCCCTCGACATATGTATATATGTATAAATGGTTGGGAGTGTTCTAGATGATGTCTAGAAAAGACCAGTGGTTTTCAAATCAAAAAGCAAGTTGGCTTTCTTTTGAAGTTCAATTTGCGGTTGTGTGTATGGAATCTTGAGCTTATTTTATATATATATATATATATATATACTTTATATATATTCTTCCGAATGTGTGTGTCAAATAAGTCTCACATGGCGCCACGTTTGATGATATATATAGCAACTTGACCCACGCACAAAAAGAAGTTGTAAAAGTAAATACGCCAAAATTTCATATTTGTAGGGTATAGGACCCTCCAGTTTAAGGTATAATTAAATATAGTGTCCAATAATTAAACGGCTCCATGGGGAAGCTAAGGGTCGCTTCTTGTTAGCTTATCATACTAACGCTCTTTCAAAATCATAAAGAATTATATATATATATATATATATATTTCCATTCATATATCATTTTGGTATATATGCATGCCTATAATATATATATATATATACACATATTGTTGAATGATTTAAATGTGATGATATGATTTATGATTTGGCTTTATTTATTTGGGAGCACAAATCAAAAAACAAATTAGAAATTTGTGAGATGGCGAACAAGATGAACAGATACATTTATTTTTATACAGGTTTATGTTTAGTTTCAATTTCACTATTTTGTGTCATAATCAAACATTTTCTGTCAAAAATAATATATATTTCTAAGTGTAGGTCACACTAATTGAATTATGTAAATTCTTGTATGTTATTTTATTTTTTGCAAGATTTATTTTTTTGATTTGCAAAATTAATTTCCGTAACATATATACATACACACACAATACCTAATTTAGCTTAAAAGGATGGCTAAAAAGAATAGAACTTTAGTCTCAAATATAATCATGCATATTACAACTATCTCAACATCTGGGAATTTTGGGAACTAGCGCGAAAGCATAAGTAACATTGTGACCTGCATATGAAATTTGAATTATTAAATTGATTACTAATTAATGACTTGAATATATTTTATCTGTATTATTACCGTACGTATGACTACTACAGTTTCAGTTTATATCCTAATTTTTTATTTATTGTGTGCTCTCTCAACAAACAATACTATATATATATATAGTTATTTAATTTAGAGACTATGAGGCGCACAGATACATGTAATTTCATGAAATACTAGCTGACATGTTAGAGTGTGGCCATTAGGTCACACAGATACGTACATTTGGTTAAAGTTTAGGGAAAAGGGTTTGAATCTAATGTATACATCACATTCGTTTCCACTAATGTTACTTATGGAATATTAACAAAAGAATTTTATATTTTATATTAAGTTTTAATTTTATTTTTAATTTTTTAAATTAATTATATTCTATTATTTTATTTTTGTTTTAAATTTATTCTTTTTATTAACGTCGAAGAAGATTGTTAATTGGGTGGTTAGTTAAAAAGATAATTTTAAAATAAAAATAAAATATATAACCTTCTATTATTACATAAGTTATATTTTATATGTTTTATTTTTATTTTGAATCTATCATTTTTATAACCTTCTAATTAATATTTTTCATCGATAAAATAGGCGATGTTAATAAAAATAATATATTTAAAACAAAAATAAAATATATAAAATATAACTAACATAAAAAAATATTAAAGATAAAATTAAAACTTAGTATAAATATTAAAGAGATAAAATACTTTTGTCTATAATATTTGGACATAAATATGTTAAATGATGTATATATGTGTGCAAGTGTGTGTGGGACATATACATAAGTATAGATGAAGAATTAAAAAGGACAAGGTGTATATGAAAAGGAAAAAGATGATATATGGTGGGGCGAGTTGGAGTTAGAATAAGAGAATATTGTGAACTTTAATTATAGGCTGGAAACATATAAAAGAGGATTTCAATGCACTGGCGTATCCTGGCATCACAGATTAGGGTTTTGTAATTTATTGGTTGGTAAAGTACACAACTGTACAACAATATTGCAAATTGCTCTTTGCTTTTGTATATTTTATATATTCTTTTCCCTCAGGAGAGAGAAAGAGAATTAAGAAAAGGGAATGACTCAAAACAACCATAAATTTTTGGCAAAAATAGTATTTTGATACGGTATATTTATTTTAAATTTTATTTTGATCGTTTATATTTCAAAAGTTTTATATTGATCATTTGCGTTGTTATATATTCTGTCCTTTTTCATCATAATTGTTAATCTATATAACAAAATTAACATATTATCTTCTAATGTTGACAAGATTGTTGACAGAATATTAATGTTTTATGTGTAATTTTCAAAATGTCCATATGTTTTCTTCCTATATATATATATATATATATATATAATTTTCAAATGTTAGCATAAGAGCATTTTGGATATTTTAAAAATTTATATGTATAATATTAATATCTAATCAGCAGCCATATAAATATGGTATGTCATCATTTAGAAGATGACATATCAACTTTTTTATATAGATTAATAATTCTAACAAAAAATTAATAAAATAGTAAGACTTTGAAACATAAATGATCAATATAAAAATTTTGAAACTTAATTAAGGATCAAAATATTATTTTTGCCTAAAGTTTTATATATATATTCTTTTGCATGGATGATTGCTTTTGGAGATACGAGACAGACAGAATAGCTTAGCCTCTCCTGCAATATCCAGAACCCAAACGAAAGCACCATAATATCTATAAAGAAGAATTCTTTATAAATAACTAATTCTTAATTATTTATTCTTTCATTGTATCAATAAATATATTCCTAGATTTCATTAAGATTAATTGCCTTGCCTCCATATGATTCCCGCACGCATTGTTTTTATTTTATTATGTCCTACTTTGGAACATAGCATTTTCTGTTCTTAAACAACATAATCATAATATAATACCAATATATAATTAATCTCTCTATTCAATAATCTTATTCGTATTATATATATGCGATTCTGAGTTTTGAAAAAATCTTAGTTACTATATATAGTATCATATCATTTACATGATAGTCAATTAAATGAAGTCATATTTGTTTTAGTTTTGCATTTCACTTAAGTCTCGCACAATAATTAATTATTAAGCCAAATTTTTAAGTGATCATTTAGTGATTTTATCTAGGTGAATTATAGAAATCAAATAAAACGACTTGATTTTATTTGCCGTTATATAAATAATCTGATACCATATACATGATAAAAATTTCTCCAAATTTCTTGGTCAATATATATATGTGTGAGTTTGTTTGTTAGGGACTTTCTTGTAGCAGACAAATTCGTCATGCATATATATATATATATATATATATATATATATAATGGTCAAATTTGAGTTCTGGTTTGCTTTGTATAGCTGCCATTTCGCATAATAATAATCCTTATCCGCTAAAATTTAACTAGCACGAATATATTCGGGAATTTAAAAGTATAGTTATCTTAAAAATTCGTCAAACCTAACTGCATTAATATTCCGGAATAGCAATATATGGCACTGATGATATATATTGATAGGGAAATTTTATTTATACAAACCGTTAGGATCTTAAATTTTCATCTATTTCAAATTCAAATGCCATATAAATAAGTTTTCATCAATGTATTAAATACCCAATCGGTCATTGAATTAAATTAGTTTACAATTTATTGGTTTAATTGTAGGAGAATTGGTAATAATTAAATATATATTTTTAATTTCATATATTAAAAATATATAATATAATAAATTAATAAATATTTTCATATTTAATCTTAGTAAACTTATATCATTATTATTATTATTATTATTATATGAGTGTGTGTAATCACTTTTTTATTTTTTTGTTTTCTTGTTTGTTTTTGTGACAAAAATAATAATATTATGAAAAAATAATTAAAAAATATATATAACATGATAGAAAAGAATAAAAAGATAAATAAAAAATAAAAACTTGTTAAATTCTATATAGTATGAGAAATAATTGTATATAATTTGTAAATAGTAGTTTTTATTTTTTATTTTTACAAAAATTTAACTAATTTACCGATGTTCTGGTTTTTTACCGTTCAATCGATTCTTGACCAGTTTTTTGTCTAATCAATTTGTTGGATCAACTAAAATAAGTGACTAATTTTTAGTCAAACTAATTGATTTGTCTAATTTTATAATTTATTATTTTTATATTACTTTAAAAATTAGCACGTTCTCATTTATTGAATATACTTCACCAAAAAAAAAATACCACACACAATTTTATATTCTAATAAATGTATAGTTAATGGCCTAGTGGTTTATTGCTAGCTCTAGGTTTAACTAAAATTAATTATTTACTTTTTTTTTCTAAAAAATAAAAGATAAAGACTCTTTGATTTAAAAATTGTTTTGTACGGACTCCTGGACAAATCCTGACATACCCTTTAACTACTTAATATATGTACTTTTTGTGTGAGATGCAAGAGGAAGGAGAACAAAAAATTGCTTTGTGTTATTCCGATTTTATGAGAAAAAAAGTTAGATAAGCAAATATCCAAGCTGTCTAATTTTGAGTGATGGAATTGATTCCACTTTATCTTAAATCTATAAACCACAATGTTAATATCTTCAATTCCTCCAAAGTCCGAACACATTACATCAAATTAATCTTCTAAAGTCATGCAACTGATTCCATATGATTTTTCACTTTCATGGGGGAAAAAATATTTTAACTAATTATTCCTTTGATTTTATTGAGATGCATTTATTATTATTTTTTCCTAGATACGTAGATTGAGTGATAATGTCTTTGACGAGATAGATTTAGATTTTTTGTTTGAATTTAAATTAAGCAGAGTGTTTGGTTTAATATAAATTATTAGATTTCATAATCAACAACTCAGATTTTAGAATGATATTAAAAAATAATATCTTAAAATATAGGCTGTTAGTTGTGAAATTTAACAAATTAGATTGAGTCAAGTAGAATATCTTCTTCTTGACGAGACAATGAAAGATACATGAGAAAATTTAATATATGTTTTTTATTTTTTAAAAGTTGGGTATTTGTTATTTGTTTTTGTTTTTTTGTGAATCAAATACATCACAAATATACTTGCTTCTAAAATTAAAAGTCGTGAATTAAAAAAATTTAAAAAAAAAAGGTTTCAAATATCTTTTTATATTTTTACTTTTTTAAAAGCAAACTCATGATTAAAAAAATTGGATTATTTGGTGTGCGTCTAATTCAGATTTTTTCTTTTTTAGATTGTAAAATAAGAAAGCATCCTCTTAATTGTAATTATTTTTATTTAATTTTAATGTCTGTTATCTTAGTTTAATATTTAATGTTTTTATTACATTTTAAAGTTAAAAACCAATTTTATAATTAATTTTTAATTCACTGATATAAAGTTTAATCTTTTTTTTTTTGAACAACTAGCAGATTGCTAGTGAGAAATACAGGTGGGCACATAGGCCCAAACCAGATAAGCACTGATATAAAGTTTAATCCTCTGAATAATAATAAGTTAATAACTATGACTATTGGTTTCCACGTGTTTATCTCTTTATCATTGTTGAGTTAAGTTGGGCAGTGCCTACAATTAGCTTAACCCACTGGCCCAGCTCATTGTATTGGGCCTGGTTGGACTGGGCCTAAAGAAAAAGGCCTCGAGCCCAATCATTCAGATACTATTGCTTCTATTCTATCGTCCAACCATATATAATTTTATATATATATATATATATATATTTATCACATAGGCCACGCCGGCCCACCACCAATGGTCAATATGGATTTAGTTTAACTATATCTTATATAATTTATAGCTAAAAAATTATATTCTATCTAAACCTATCATAGACTATAGGCTTGTTTATTTTTATTTAAAAATGTAATTTTAGTTATTTTAATGATAAAAATTATATATTGAAATAATTAAATTTTAAAAAATAAAATTAAACTTCTAAAAAATATTAAACCTTAAAATAGATCTTTTTTTTAAAATGTAATTTTAATTATTTTAAATGACAAAGATTATGTATTGAAACTATAAAACTTCAAATATATATATATATATATATATATATAACTAAACTTTTAAAAAATAGACTAAAAATTAAAATATAAAAAATAAAAAAGACTACAATGATCGGCTCATCTCAACCCACTTAAGTTTTATATATTTTGATCGGTCAAGCTAAAAGTTATTTTTCAAAATAAGTTATTAAATTATTAGTCAATCTTATCTCATTTATAGGATTATAATAGACTGACTCATTTATATATATATATATATATATATAATTGCTTGTTGGCTGATTTCTTCAACTTTTATTTTATTTTATTTTTAATTTCTGTTCAAGTCACAATCAACTCTTAAAATATATATATATCATGTTTGTCGTAAATTAAATTGACCCAGAATAAATATTCAATGTATATATAGATATGATATTCTCTTTGTTGAACTTATTTAATCTAACATTTTTAGTCTTGAATCAATCCTTCAAAGTCATTGATAACAACGATTTTAGTATTACAATACGTGCATTTTGGTTACTAGAGACCCCTTCTTTCTCTGTCTCTCGAATATATAGTACCGTCTTACCAAAAAAGTATTTTGATGAAATTTTAGATTTTTTATATAAAAAATAATATGATAATATCACGTTACTTCAATGATAAATCTCACAAATTATATAAACAATTTATATCTCCAAAAAATTCTTCCTTGCTTTGCATTTATCACATAAGATGAGTCTCTCCAAAGACTCTCTTAATCTTTTTTAACTGATTACATTTGTACCATATATTTTAAGAGTTGGTTTCTAATATTGCATTTTACTTCCTCGTGTAAAAAGAAAAAAAAAAACCTCAAATCCATTTTGACGAAGGTTAGTGATTGGAAGCCAAAAAAATTGAATCTGGATCTTTTAATAGGAGATTCAACGTGACAGTGACATTAAATCTCAACTAGAAATGGACTTAAAAATTTTGATTAATGGGAATAAGAAATAATCAATAAATACTTTTATTAAAAAATATTATAAATAGGTATAAGTGATAAAAAATAATACAAAATATACAAGATATAAATTTATTAAGTGGTACTATAAAATGGTATAATTAATATTTAAATTCAATTTAAAAAAATTTATTGAATAACATACTTTTAATAAAAAGAGTGATCATAATTTATCATATGAGAATAACATCTAAAATTTTATAAAAACAAAAAAATTATCACACATATAGTAATTCTAAAAGAAAATTCTTATAAAGGCAATTGCCCCGATAGCTTACCAAGTGAATTCGTCTTTTGTTTCCCGAGAAAAGAAATAATACAAATATAAATATACAAGATATTGTTTTGATCGAACATATGAGATTAAACATCACAATAACATTGAATCATATGCATGATCCAATTCCGAAAAAATTGTAAAAAGTTGAGAAAGATGATGAATAAGCATAATCTAAAATCCATGATAGGCCACGTGTTGGAAGACACGGGAGTGGACGGCCATCTACATTTGACCTTCAATAATTACAAAAAATTGTCCACTTCTAATTCATAATTCATTTTCGTCCTTGACAAATGACAATAATCGATATCCACTCTCCACTCCTTTTTGTTTTTTTGTTGTATTTTTATTTTATTTAATTTGCGGTCTAAAAATCTAAATATTTGTTCTCTTGTTGCTTGAAATTTTGTAGATCCACATAATCTTAGATTAGATTGCTGCATATTTTGACTTTCAAACCTCCACTTTGAAAAAGTATAAATGTCAACTGTCTTCATTTTATCTTTTAAAAAAATTAAAACATTAGATTTAATGACATAATTAAAATTAATTATAAATATGTAAGATATAATTGACACAAAATAAAATTTTTTTATTATTAAAATTTGGATCAAAATTCAATGGCATAAGAATGTATTTTTGAAACATTAAAAAAAAAAGGATGCTTGTAACTCTTTATTATTTTTTTAACTATTCTTTATAGTTATAGCGTCCTTTAAAAACTAATTTCTTTTCTCCTTAAAAAAAATTAAATTTCTAGTATTAACACGTGAATAATTTTAAGTTTCAAAAATATAGTAATTGAGCACCACATTACGCAATGTCTTGAATGTGCATCTCATTCAAATTGGAAATTTATACAATTCGAATAATAGCTTTATGCATATTTACTAATATTATATTTATCACCACACTAATTAGCTAAAGCAACATTAATAGCTCAATTTACTTTGATTTTTTTCCAACAAGTTATTAAACAAAGAGAGAGAGAGAGAGAGAGAGAGAGAGAGAGAGAAAGACAGTGTTTAACGTGTGAACACGTAATGCAAGTTGAATAAACTTTAATTTATAAGATATCATATATAATTTATTACATTTATAAAACAACAAGAAACACCCTACGGCCTATACCATATAAAAATGAGGACCTAGAAAGAAAGTAAAAGAATTGAATTTAACAACTTAGGTGACCCACTAATGTGCAGTAGAAGAAAAATGATCTACTAAAAATTATTTTTCATAAATATCATTTTCTTTTTTATGAACACAAATTGGGTATAGCTGTATTCATGCGTACCGTCCTTCAATTAAGCTGAGGTATAGTCAAAAATTAGGTAAGAAAAATGGAAATTTGTTTCTTGAAAAAAACAAAAATAAAAGAGAGAGAGAATGATGGGAAAGTGAGCTAAGGCCATATGTTATATAGTGTATGAGTTTTCTGTTGAGTTTGAGTGCCGTATTAGGGTATTGGATTGTTCAACATCGTTTAATTAGAGTGAAATTTACATATGTCTCACGTTTTTTGTCAAATCAAACAATATTAAAAAATTTAATATCTTATTAAGCGTAGTACGCCCAACAAAAGATATGTTATATTATATATAAGATGGGATAATTAGATGAGAACAAATTTAAAACTCATTAATTATTAATAGGAATCTCAAGTTCCTATTACCAAATTAAGAAAAAAAATCATTTAATTATGAGATCAAATTTTATCAATAGGAATCTCAAGTTCTTATTACCAAATAAACTGTATGATTATATCTCCATTCTCCCAAAGTCCATTTGTATAACCATTTTTTTAAACGGTGTTAATTCATTCATCCTCTCAAACTTTTTATATATCCAGCTAAAAAAATACTATATTAAAGATCATGACCTTTTTTTACATTTATTTTTTTCTAGTTAAATCCAAATAATGTGAAACATTAATAGTTGAATTTAAAACAAAGACACTGTTGCGCCAACTATAATTAACAAGAGATTTTTAGTAAAACTTAAGGAATCTAAAAAATTTCTTTAGCAAATATAAAATAGATATTTGTTCATTAATTTTTTTTTTTTAAAAAAAGAGGTATGCCTCAGTTACAATTAAAAGTTAGATTCTCTAAAAATCAAACCTTAAAATCAGACTAAACATAAAGAATAATATATTAATTTAGATTTTGACAAAGTTAACAATAAGGTGTAATGAATGAACAATTTACCACAGCAACAACGCTAAATATGAAACCACTTAGTTCTCTTTGAGGAATAAACTATTTAGAAGACTTGCTTCAAATACGATTATCTCAGTTATATAATTAATTAAAACATTTTACAAATCTCAAAAAAATGAAAAACAAAAAGGCAAGGGAAAATAAAAGAGCGAAATAAAGAGAATGGGAGAGAAAGAGGTGCTATTTTTATCGAAGTTTAAAAAATTAGATCGGTCATTAAATCAGTCGAGACATTAGTGTAAATGTCAATAATCAGTTTGTGGTTGAATCAATGGTACTTAAAAAATATTAAAATATATAATTAATTTATATCTTACAGATATTAAAATATTAAAATATTATATATTATATATTAAAATATTCAAAATATGTTATAGATATATATTTATACCAGTTAATAGTTTAAATTTTTTGAAATTTCTTAAAAATACATAATAATAAAAATTAAAAAATTAACAAAACAAATTAGTTGAATCAGTTGATTTTACTTGTTCGATCAATCTTTTGCCAGTTTGATTGTTCATTGGTTCTCTGGTCCAACCTGAACTAGATACCTGATCGATTCACCTGATTTAACCCACGATTATCTAAACATTGATTTTGATACAACAAATTACAAATAACTATTATTAAACTAAAATTTAGACTAAATTTTTAGTAAATTAAACAGAGCCCATCAATAATTAAAAATAAATCTAGAAAGATATTTGATAAGAGTATTGTGTCCAATTTGAAATTGAAATGAGTGGAGCTGTTGACACGTCATCAAGTTCCCACAATCGAAGGGCAGACAATTGAGACCACACGCCAAACACAACAATAATTCTTGCCTTTCAAACATCTTCACCCCTTCACGCACTTTCACACGTCTTTTTCATTTCACATATATAGAGCGAGAGGAGGAGGACTAATCTAATGTAGGAGGTCAAAAAAAAAATTATAATTATATCATGAATTAATAGTTTAGATTGATATATGATTAATTAATATAAATTAATGTTTTTTATGAATATATTCGGTATAAATTTGAGTCATTAATTTATCATCTAATGAGGATTTTTTTTTTCTTTTTTCTTGCAATAGACCACTTATCTCACTTGATATGCCCCTATATATCAGTGCGAACGTATGTATTAGCTGAAAAATATGTGATTTAATGTGTGTTTAGAAATTTATTGGGTAAACTTAGGTTTGACGAAAATTGATTTTCAGAATTGATTTTGAATGAACATAATTTATGTTTGGAAACTGTTATCAGAAAAATGATTTTGAAAAATAAATTTCGTTTGAATATTGATTAGCATAAATACTTTTGAATGTGTAATTATCAAAAAAGGTTTGAATTTTATATTGTTTTATTTCAATTGACTATTGGCACTAAAATATTAAAAATTATGAATGTTGTAATAAAATAAATTTATTTATTTATCTCCAAATTAGTTTTAACTATTTTTTAATAATTATTTAAAGATCACTCTTGGAGTTAATCAAAATAAAATCATTAAACTCATATAAAAAATAATTCAAGTAAACAGCTAAATTAAAATTTAAATAGAAGTACATGGTTTCAATAAATTACAGATAATTGTCATTTACTCTGGATATGCTCCACAAGTTGATCACGAATAATGTCTCGAATATGATCCATTTCTGATGAAGATGCTAGATTTAAAGTTCGCAAGGAATCTGAATCATCACTGTTAGCATTCTCTTCACTTAGCACTTCTTCTTCTTCTGAATAGGTGAATTCAATGTCTGTATCAGTGTTTCTTCTGATAAAATTGTGAATAGTCATTGTTGCACTGACCAACTGAACTTGTGTTTCAAATTTAAACTTAGGCATACTTTTCAAAATTGCAAACCTATTCTTCCATACTCCAAAAGGTCTTTTAATAGTAGTCCTCAAACTTGAATGATAATAATTAAATATCTCAGTTTTGTTCTAAAATCTAAATAAACGTCGTTTAAAATTAAGTATGTGGTAACGCTCACACTTGTACGGACCGATATATCCAACTGGTTTGGATAGCCAGCATCCACCAAATAATATTTACCTAGAAAAATAATAAAATAATTATCAAATAAAGCTTAATCTAAAAGTGTAATCAAATCGTGGTTATGATAAATGATATACCTGGAGGTGGGTGTGAAAAATTCATCTCAGGCGTTGTTAGAGCATGTTAGAAAACACGAGCGTTATGGGCGGTGCCTTCCCATCCTGGCAAAGCAAAAGTGAAACACATATCTCAATCACATGCAGCCATTATGTTTTGCATTGGAATTCCTTTTCTTCCGATAAATCTTGGTTGCTCACTAGCGCTAACCATACAGTAAACATGAGTTCCATCAATAGTTTCTATGGCATCCTTAAAAAATGACCAGTATCGTCAATCATTTCGTATTTTTGACGATATCTCATGAAATGTACGGTCTTGTGGCCTAATATATTTGAAAGACAATTTCAAGCAAGCAGCTAATACTGAATGAATATGTCTATTAATAGTCTCTCCTTAATGTTGGAACCTTTATTGTAACATTCTGTTTCCCACTCCATGGCCAACCATGTGTAGAAACATTGCAACCATCTCTTGAATTCCCATTCGCATGGTGCCCTTTAGACCACATTTATTTAATTCCAAACATAGAACACTTTTCCACTTCCTTTTTATAAGAATAGTTCCATTACGCTCTCCTTTGTACAATTATTCTAGGTAAGCTTTAACAAAATATTCATTTGCCTTTGTATCCCAATTAGCCTTTGCTTTATCACTTGGAGTAAAATCTATAATGATTTGCTTTTTTTGGAAACTCATGTCTCGTAATCATATATACAACCTTAAGAGTGAACTCATTTTCTAATAGCTATTAAACGTTCAAATAAATAGATGTATATTATCTAAATAACATTGTCTTACTAATCAAAGTAGTAGTATACAATTCAAATTATTAAATACTTAAGACTATTAACTAATTACATATTAACGAAAATTATTAACTAATTATTTAATAACTAAATAATTAATTACCTAAAATTATTAATCAAATTTATTATCTAATTATTAATCAAAATTATTATCTAATTATATATATTAAATACCTAAGACTATTAATCAAAATTATTATCTAATTATATATTAAATGACTACGACTATTAACTAATTACATATTAACTAAAATTATTAACTAATTATTTAATAAATAAATAATTAATTACCTAAAATTATTAACTAATTATATATTATCTAAAATTATTAATCAAAATTATTATCTAATTATATATTAACTAAAATTATTAATTTCAATTATCATTATCATATTGTTATAAATTTAAATTAATTTCAATTTTATTATCATTATTATATTATTATTATATCTAATTAATTTTATCAAGTGATTAACTTCAACAACTAATTAATTACAATTATTATTATTATTATTTATAAAAAACAACTAATTAATTCCATTTCTCATAAAAAAAAAAACAAAGCCCAAAACAAAGTCATGCTGAACAAAAAAAATGAATGAAAAAAAAACCAACAATATCGTTGTCCCAATTTGTCGGGTCGCGCAGGACCCGACTGGAACCACGGCGCAGAGGAAGCAGACGGTGCCAAAATGGTGCGACTCACCATTGCCAGCACCGACCGCACTACTCCAGCCCCAAACATGGAGAAACCAAGCGAGGAACACAACAATAGAACATAGAGGGATACAGTAACAGAACAGAGAGGAACAACAATAGGGACATACCGGTGATTACACAGACAATGAAAATGAGAGACAGCAACAGAACGATGGAAATGAGAGACAACAACACAATAAAAGCGAGGAACACAACAAACATGCAAAACCAGCAAGATTCGTAATGTAATAGACGAGAGTAAAAGTAATGGTTGGAACCCAAGAGTGGGGTGAATTGGGTTTTATAATTTTTTCACAAGAATTAATTGGAAGTTAAAATGATTTTCTGTAAAAGTACAATGCTTAGGATAATAAATACAATACAGAAAATCAATGTGCTGTCAAGATAAATAATTATAAATATCAAGGAATTAAATAATAGATATCAATATGCACAAATTAAAGAGTAAGGGATAGAGAAAGCAAACTCGGAGATTTATACTGGTTCGGCTAATCCAAGCCTACATCCAGTGCTCAAGAGACCACTTGAGTATTTCCATTATAATTGCAAGTTTAATCCGGGTACTTGCAAACCACTACAACCACGCAAATTCGATCCGGGTATTTGCGAAACCACAATGGAGAATTTATGAATCCGGGCTCCTCCTCAACCCAAAGCAAGTTCTTCCAACATCGGTACTTGCGAACCTCAACTCAGAATAATATATGTGTTGATCAAAATCAACAATACAAAGAAACTCTCTTTAAAGAGTAGATGAATACAAATGAAGCTCTAATAAATATAATGATAGAGAATATGCAAGATTTGGCTCAAGAATGCTTTCCTTTCTCTCAAAGATGATAGAAGAAGTTAATATCACATTGTAGGACTTTGTTCTAGCTCAAAATCGTGTATCTAAGGTCATATATATAAGATTTTACAAAACTAGCCGTTATATAGCCGTTACAGCACTTATAGTGCAGTCCAGATTTGGAGCTTTCTTTAAAAATTCATAACTCCCTCATTTGAACTCCGTTTTAAACAAATAATATACCGTTGGAAAGCTCTTAGAGTCTAGTTTCAAATGAGCCAAGTTTCACTCAAAAATTATTTTTCTTTTAAAAGATATAATCAAAATACTGACTATAGGTCATAACAGAATAATTTTTTATTACAGTAAAATCAACTTTCAGTTTTTCAAACTATATTTTAAATAGTCATATATTTCTCATTTGGACTCCGTTTTGAATAAATAATATACCGTTGAAAATATCTTTGAGTCTACTATCAAATGAGATTAAGATACTTGAAAAACCGATTTTTCATTTATGAGATATGATATAAGGAGTGACCAAAGGTCAAAAAATAACTTTTGTAAAACTTCATATCTCACTATCTTTTTGTTCAAAAATGGTTGAGCCAATGTATGCAAATCTAAATCATTGAGTTGCACAAATATACTAGCCTATATAAAATATACCTAATGTAAACACATAGGCTATCTTGATGCATCCAAGCTTCCAAGACTTCAAATCTTCTAATTCTTCATTTCTTGGAGCTTTGTCCTTGTATGTTGCTTTCCTTGAGTGAGGCATGATGTTACTTTTCCTTGTTCTTCAATCCAATGCTCACTCTTCTTGTTTTGAACCAACCTATAAAATATATCTTACTTACAAACCAAATGGTTAGTTCAATTCATGATAAATAGCATGATTAATGTATAAGACATTACACATTAAATAACATAGTCATGCTTAAATACTTGTAGCATGTATATGATAATTAACCTTTATATATATCAATGCTACAATTCAAATACAGTTGTCATCATCAAAATTTATGGCATAAAGCCTTAGGGTCAACAATCTCCCCCTTTTTGATGATGACAAATCACCACAGAAAAATATGTATTACAAGATAATGAATGCAATGTTATAAGCATATACACATATTTTTCTATTGTTTCTTCTCCCCCTATTTGACATCAACAAAAAGGTGTAAGTAACACAATATATGGAAGTTAAAGCACATGCATTATTTAAGCCAGGATGTCGAAAGATGTCAATATAGCATAGGATTAGGATACATCAAAACTTACCATTGTTTTCATTGACATGTAAAAACAATTTTTAGAAAAATTTCTCATGTCAAATGAAATGAGCCAAAAGATAAAACTTGAAAGAGTTTTACGCTCCCCCTTAAACCTTGCATAATTTGAAAAAGAATAATGAATAATGAATATTCAATTTTTTTAAGATATATTCTTTTTCAAGGTCATATATATATTTTCAAGAGAGATAAAGCTCGCCCTGAATTTCATAACCCTTTTTCCTTTGAAAAAGATTGTCCAAATCATTATAAAGGAAATTCAATTTTTGATTGCAGAATTTTGAAGTAAGATTTTTTTTAAGAAATTTCTGCAATATTTTCATTGAAAATGATTTCTGCTTGTTTATGAAAAGGCATTTTTAGTAAATAGCAGAAAAATTGAACTCTTTGAAATAAAAAAATAAACATCATTTGCTGTCATATGATAGAAATATTTGTAGCACACAGCAGAAATATGATATATTGATTAGTAAAGCATGATATATTCAAGCATATAGGTCATAATCCATACATCAAACATCAATATCCCTTTGTCATCAACAACAAAAGAGATCTTTAAGACCTTTTCTTTTTCAAAAAAAAATATTGCTTCATATGATAAAACATATTAACATAACAGAAGCATTTTTAAAGTCATTTTTCAAAACAAATATGCTTCATAAAGGATAAGATAGATTTCAGCACAAAGGAAGCAATTTATATACCCATTCAAAATGAATTTATATATGTATCTTGAGGATGAGTACATGTAAAAATTTTGACAGCCACTCTAATGCTTAAGTTAGTAATGTAACTCAAAGGTTAAAGGCAAAATTAACTGCTTACGGTCGTATGCATCAAGCATTATCATGATGTAAGCAAATTATTGTCTTTCATTTACCCACAAAAGCATTATATGCAAGTATGTGTATCTATGAAGATGTATCAGCCTCTACACATTTTATTTTATTCAAGTCATTTTAAATTTTTGACTTCTCATTTTGTATGAGTGCATGTGGAATCATGAAATATTATTCTTAGCCATAGCCTTCGCTCATGATGCATGAATAGCATACATAACATATGTTCTTAGATACATGTAATCATAGCATGATGCAATCAATCATGTATATTATATTGAAAGCTCTCAAGAACAACACAACAAAGTAGATAAATATGGTTCTGATTATCACCATTTTATTAATCCTTAAAATGTTTAATCAAAACAAATTAAATCAGCCGCAAATCCACCGAAAATTGACTTTCGTGGTTTTACCATTAATGCGACGCGTTGTTGGTGTGCATGCGTACCCTAGACTTCTGGCTTCCAGATTGCAGAAATCCATAGGATGAGCGTGTAGGGGTGCGGCGAAGAGATATCTTCGTTGGCTCTAAGTCACAATTTTCTCTCTATAAAGACTCCCCCAGAATTCTCAATTACCACACCACAAAGAGTATTCATCTCTGAGCCTACAACTTCCTGACATTCCTCTCTCTTCATACTCCTACAAAAATTTCTAAATATTCCAAACCATGGCAGCAGGAAAGTTCATTGATCTCACAGTAGAGGCCAGGGAGGAAGAGCTCGACTTAAACTTGAGTCTAGGCAAGGACAAAGGCAAAAGACCTTTGGAGGAATCTCAAGAGAACTGAAAGAAGAAGATGAAGATCGAAGAAGCTGAGGAGATAAGTACAGGCCATATGTCAGAAGACAAAATTGCTTGTTTGGAGCAGGAGGTGAAGAAACTCAAGAAGATGATAGAGGACCTGGAGAAGTTAGCTAAACGCAACAATGCGGCAATGACTTCAAGATTAGATAGGTTCTTCTATTGGTCTACCCAATGCTTCTGTAATCAACAACAAAGAAGTGTTGATTGTATGAATGGGATTTACACTGCCCTTCGTGACATTGCTCAGTCTCTTGCTCCAAGGAATGGCCGAGGGGTGATGATACAATACAACCCTGCTAATCCAAGACCACCTCGCGTGTAGATTACCCATGCATGAGTAAACCCCTTTTTTTTTTGCAATGTAATCCTTTAGTTTGTGTTTTTAATGCAAGTGGTTTCTTTCAGATGACGGTACTTAAAAAAATTATAATAATAATAAAGAAAGATAAAGAAAATCAGCCGCACAAATTTAGCACAATAGAAGGATATATATATTTTGAAAAATATATATCCATTTTAAAGATAGAAAGAATTTTCTGACATGGATATATATATCATCATTTCAAAGCAAAAGCAAGTTACATACTTACTCAAGATAAAACATATTATAATCAGAGTATGTAGTAACATAATTGAGGTAATATGGATTAATAAGATATAATCAGATATAAACTATAATCCATAAACAATGGTTCATAAATTACAGCTTATGTAAAAGAGATGATATGTATAATGCTCAAACCATGATGTATTAAAAAAATAATTTAAGTATTTAACATATTTTTATATGTCATGATGTGATCAAGTATGTAAGATGTCAGAAAACAATATGTCATTGCAATGACAGTAAAAAAAAATTTGCCATAATGTTCAATTGAGATCAAGGAGTATCATTCAATTAAATAATGAAGAAGTAAAGGATAGAGATACTCATCAATTTTGGTAAACTTTTGTTGCTTCTTGAAGTTCCTATTCAAGATTTTGATATCCTTGTTTTGCTCATTGCTCTTCTTTTGATCCTGTCTTCTTGCAATTTTAATGATCTTAATTGATTGATTATTTGCAAGATCTATCAAGCATTGGTTCAATGTAGGCTTCGTTGGTCGACTACTGATAAGAGCGTTGGTCGACCAACCAACTTCAAAACTGTAATACCCGTTAATTTTGGAATATAATTCGCCTAAGAGTATTTTAGAATTTTACAACGTTACTTTAGTTATTTATTTTGGTCATTTTTAATTTTCATATTTAATTGTTCTTTTTGAATATTATTTATGAAAATTGAGTTAAATGACTGGACTGAATATTTGCACCACGTCGGATATATTCTAAGAATGGTGAAATTCATGGAAAAGTGGTTTAAGAATTGTCAATTAATCCATTTATTGTAAATTGACTGGATGGGTTTGGATGTTGGGTTATGGATACCCATGGGTTATTGAATAACTCATTAGAAATATTTAATATAAAGCTTCAATAGTACCCCCTTCATTTTTCACGCAACCGAAGCAACCGAAGCAAAGTGTCTTCTCTCCTTCCTTCATCCTTTCCTCAAATCTTTTCCTTGATCTTCAGAGTTTGATTATTTGTTCGGTTCAAAGGCTTTGTAAGGATCAAAGGTAAGCTTTAATCTCATTATTTTCCTTAAATTTCAGTTTATGTACAAGATCAGAGGAGGTTTTGTTCTTGAAGATTTTGATGATAATTCATGAATCTCAGTTGTTTTAGAAGTTATATTTGAGTTATAATCGGTTAAAAGAGTTGAAATTCTGGTTTTGAAACAAGAAAGGAAAGGATGAATTTGTTAGAAATTTCTGCAAAAACTTCTGTAAAAACCGAGTTACTGTAGCGACCAGAAATTTCGGGAAAATCCGGAAATTTTTCTTCGAGTACTGTAGCAGTTACTGTAGTATCGGTAGTCAACGATACTGTAGCAGTCAACGTTACTGTAGCGAATCGGCACTGTAGCAAACCGTTACTGTAGCAATCAGAAAATTTTGCGTATTTTCGTGATTTTGTTTCCTTTCTTATGTTTCCTTGTAATATATTTTACTAGGAAATTTTCCTACACAAATTCTAGTGTGGAACAAGGTAAACTTGGACAAATATCAAGGTGAGTGAATAACCTTGCTCAGCTAATTTGATATTACTAGTCAAAGTACAATATAAGTCCCATTTACAATATTATTTGGATAATAAGCAATCAATTTTTATATGGGAGTATATGATGATCGGTAGAAATAAGAGTATGTAGAAATTATTTTATTTCATGACAATTGTGCTATGTGATAAATTCTCACTATCTTGTCAATGAGTAAAGATCTACGGGATCTAATACACGAGTTTGAAAGGGTTAAAGTCTCATACTACTCAGTGCATATCTATGAAACCTATACACGAGTTGAAAGGGTTAAAGTCCCATACTACTCGGTGTATATCTAAGAAAGCTTATACACGAGTTTGAAAGGGTTAAAGTCCCATACTACTCAGTGCATATCTATGAAACCTATACACGAGTTTGAAAGGGTTAGAGTCTCATACTACTCGGTGTATAAGACAATTAATTATATGAGTAAATGTGGTATTTGTACTTTTGATATTCTATATAGTACAGTTATTTACTTACTGAGTTTTTAAATAAACTCACACTCCCTATGATTATTTTTCAGATACAGAAAACAAAGAAGAAGAGTATCCGTTGGAAGATTAGAAGCCCCTTGGGATTACTCTCTATTTCTGTCTGGTGGGATACCAGTACTTATTAATGTGGATATTAGAAACGCTCTGTACTTTCTATAGGTCTCCTAGGCTTGCGATGAGATAGAAATATCAGACTATGTATGTCTATATTTGCTTATCAGATGAATATAATTCTGTAGTGTGGAATGAATGATTAAGGTTGAATGTAAAACCTTACAGAATATATGTAAATAACGTATGTTTGAGAATTTTATCAAATGAGTAGTATCTTTTCACATGTTCAATTTTTGGGATGTGACAATTTGGTATCAGAGGATAGGTTTTATAGGTCCCCTATAGAGTACAGAGCAAAGTGATCTTTGTGGGCCCTTCCCTATTGTCATGAGCCGCGGCATGACCATAGGATTAGGTTACATAAAAGACATTGTAGAGTATAACGTCATTTTATAGATAACTTCTCAGTGGGGCTAGTAAGTGATATTTTGTTTATGTCTGAAAATTGTTTGTTATGTGTGTAGATCTGTGACAGATCAATGTCAGAAGGATCTTCTAATAATAATGAACATATGGGTCCAAGGAGGGCCATAAGTCCACCAGTACATGTGCAAGATGATCCTAACCGTGGTGATAGTTTACATGCTCAAAGTACTGAGGGCGCAACTAGTGAGCAAGCAAGGAGAGTCGAACCTGATGCTCACGTTGGCAATGCAACTATTGCACATGTGATTAATTTGATGAATGAACGATTTGACCGATTTGAGGCTGAAATGAGAGGTCGAGCTGCACAAGCTAACCTGCCAGTGGATCCTCCTATTGTTGAAGCTAAAATTGTACCACCAGCTTAGTTAGCTGGAGGAGATAACGTAAGGGAGGTAAGAATGTCTGAATTCCAGAAAATGAGGCCTCCTACTTTTTCAGGGGAAGATCCCAAAGAGGACCCACAATGTTTCCTTGAAGATTGTGAAGCAATCTGTGATGCTATAGGGTGTTCTCCTACTCAAAAGGTAGAATTCACTTCCTTTCAGTTAAAGGGTAGGGCTGGTAAATGGTGGAGGAACTGGAAGAAAGCTAGAATTCAAGGCGCACCACCAGTTATGTGGACAGAATTTTACAGATTGGTTATGGATGAATTCCTTCCGTCAAGTGAACGATCATCTAGGGCCAGGGATTTTCTGTATCTACGGTAGGGAACCATGACTGTTGATGAATATTCAGCTCAGTTTGTTAAATTATCTGAATATGCCCCTGAAATCATTCCTTCTGAAAGGAAGAAAATAGAAAAGTTTGTGGAAGGGCTTCGTGATGCCTTATATGATCAAGTGGGTTCTAATATGAACGATTACTCTTCGTACTCAGAAGCTGTTGATGTGGCCCGAAGAATGGAAAAGAGGTCAAAGAATAAAGAAGAATATCGTCAAAAGAAGAAAGCTAGATATAGAAGATCTTTTGATCAAGAGAAAGACTCAGGGACTTTGAAACCCTTTACTGCATCACAAAATGCTCCAGGCACTCCTACTAAGTCAACTTATTCTACAGCAAGTGTGGCTAAGCCTCGTTCAGAGAGCAGGGGTGGTTTTAGCTCTTCTAATAGAGGAGGTACTCAAGATAGAAGGGAAAAACCTCAATGTCCTGAATGTGGAAAGTTTCACTTCAGAGAATGCAGGTTAAACACTGTTGGTACAGGTTGTTTTAACTGTGGACAAAAAGGACATTTTATAAGGGAGTGCCCTCAGCTCATGACAAGACCAGGTCAAGGGTCTACTTTGCCACCTCGACCACAATCTATTACTCAAACACCAACCCCTTCAACAGGGGGTAGTATGGGAAGAGGTTCTGGAAGAGGCCAAGGTGACCGTGGAAAACAAGCTGCTGGCAGAGGAAATGCAAGAGTATATGCTCTAACCCGACAGGATGCTCAAACATCCAATGCTGTAGTTACAGGTATATTATCTGTTAATACTTTTGCTGCACGTATTTTGTTTGACCCCGGTTCTACTCACTCATATGTGTCACCCCTATTTTCCAAGAAATTTGCATTTCATTCAATTACTCTTAAAGAACCATTCTTGGTTTCCACACCGATGAGAGAGACTTTGATGGTTAAAACATGTTATCGTTCTTGTAAAATAATCGTTGGAGGCACGGAAACTGAGATAGATCTTATGGTTCTCAATATGTTAGATTTTGATGTGATTTTAGGGATGGACTGGCTATCTTCTTGTCATGCTACTATAAATTGTCGTGACAAAGTTATTTCCTTTAATATGCCAGGGAGGAGTAATTTTGTGTTTCAAGGAGATCGAAGTGATGTACCTTGCAACATGATATCTATGTTAAGTGCCCGGCGTATGTTGCGAAAGGGATGTCAGGGATTTCTAGCTTTTATCAAAGATTTAGAAATGAAAGAACATAAGTTAGAAGACATTCATGTGGTTAATGAATTCCCAGATGTGTTCCCAGAAGATTTACCTGGATTACCGCCAGAAAGAGATATTGAGTTCAGTATTGATTTGGTCCCAGACACATGACCAATTTCTATTCCACCTTATCGTATGGCTCCTGTTGAGCTAAAAGAACTCAAAGAACAATTGGAAGATTTGTTAAACAAAGGGTTCATTCGCCCAAGTTTTTCACCTTGGGGTGCTCCTGTTCTTTTTGTGAAAAAGAAAGATGGTTCTATGAGACTATGTATAGATTATCGTCAGCTGAATAAAGTCACAGTGAAAAATAAGTATCCTTTACCAAGGATAGATGATTTGTTTGATCAGCTTAAAGGAGCAAAATACTTCTCAAAGATTGATCTAAGATATGGATATCATCAGTTACGAATTAAGAATGATGATATACCTAAGACAGCTTTTCGTACACGGTATGGACATTATGAGTTTCTTGTGATGTCTTTTGGGTTGATAAATGCACCAGCAGTATTTATGGATTTAATGAACAGAGTGTTCAAATCATTTCTTGATAAGTTTGTAATTGTATTTATTGATGATATTTTGGTATATTCAAAGAGTCATGAAGAACATACTGAACATTTGAGAATAGTGCTTCAGACTTTGAGAGAGCATCAGTTGTACGCAAAGCTCTCAAAATGTGAATTCTGGATGAGTCATGAAACATTTTTTGGACATTTTATTTCCCAAGAAGGTATTCATGTAGATCCAAGTAAAATTGAAGCAATAAAACAATGGCCTAGACCAACAACTGTGTCAGAAGTACGTAGTTTTCTTGGCTTAGCAGGGTATTACCGTCGCTTTGTCAAAGATTTCTCTAAGACGGCTCTCCCATTAAATAAGTTAACCCGAAAGAATGTTAAATACATTTGGGATGATTCATGTGAACAAAGTTTCACCCAACTGAAAGAGTGTTTAACTTCTGCACCAGTCTTAATCCTACCATCAGGACCAGGGGGTTACTCTGTATTCTGTGATGCCTCAAAGATAGGCTTAGGGTGTGTGTTGATGCAACATGGTAAAGTCATAGCTTATGGCTCACGTTAGCTTAAAAAGCATGAATTGAATTACCCCACCCATGATTTGGAAATGGCAGCTGTAGTGTTTGCCCTAAAGATATGGAGACATTACTTGTATGGGGAAACTTGTAAAATTTTTACAGATCACAAAAGCCTTAAGTACATTTTTGAGCAGAGAGATCTCAATCTAAGGCAATGAAGGTGGATGGAACTTTTGAAAGATTATGATTGTACCATCCTTTACCATCCAGGTAAAGCAAATGTAGTGGCCGATGCTCTAAGTCGAAAGTCTATGGGAAGTTTAGCTCACATTGCCACTATAAGGAGGTCTCTAATACATGAACTACAAGAATTAGAAGCTGATGGAGTATTCTTCGAGATCACTGAGTCAGGTACATTTCTGGCTCATTTAACAGTTAGATCATCCCTTGTTAAAAAGGTAAAAGCAACTTTAGAAAATGACATTGATATGGTCAAAATCAGAGATAAGGCAAGGCAAGGTCTAGCACCAAGTTTCTTGGTAGATGAAGAAGGAGTCTTATGGTTTAATGGGAGACTTTGTGTCCCCAACATTGAATCTTTGAAACATGAAATTTTAATGGAAGCTCATGGTTCGCCCTACGTTGTACATCCTGGTGCTGTGAAAATGTATCAGGACTTGAAACAAGTTTACTGGTGGGAGGGCATGAAGCGAGATGTGACTGACTTTGTAGCTCGATGTTTGACTTGTCAGAAAGTTAAAGCTGAACATCGACGACCACCTGGTTTGATGCAAAAATTAGATATTCCCGAGTGGAAGTGGGAAAGGATCACTATGGATTTTGTAGTAGGTTTACCTCGGTCAACAAAAGGAAATGACTCAATATGGGTCATAGTGGATCGACTTACTAAGTCAGCACATTTTCTTCCTGTTCATACCACTTTCAGTGTAGCAAAACTTGCTCGACTTTATGTTAAAGAAATAGTGAAACTTCATGGTGTACCAATATCCATTATATCAGACCGAGGACCTCAGTTTACTTCTCGGTTCTGGAAAGTCTTTCAAGAGGCTTTGGGTACCAAAGTGAATCTTAACACAGCATTCCATCCTCAGACTGATGGACAGTCCGAAAGGACAATTCAGATTTTAGAGGATATGCTAAGAGCTTGTGTGATGGATTTCAGTGGAAGTTGGGAAGATCATTTGTCTCTTATTGAATTTGCTTATAATAACAGTTACCAAGCCAGTATCCAGATGGCACCTTTTGAGGCTTTATATGGGAGACGGTGTCGATCTCCTATAGGTTGGTTTGAACTTGGTGAAACCAAAATATTTGGACTTGAGATGATTCAGGAAGATATAAATAAAGTTAAACTTATCAGAGAGAGGTTGTTAACTGCTCAGAGTAGACAGAAATCTTATGCGGACAACCGACGACGTGACCTTGAATTTGCAATAGGTGATATGGTTTTCTTACGAATCTCACCTATGAAGGGAGTAATGAGATTCGGGAAGAAAGGCAAGCTTAGTCCGAGGTATGTTGGCCCATATGAGGTTGTTGACAGAGTGGGTAATGTGGCATATCGCCTAGACCTACCTTCCTACCTAGAGGGAGTTCATCCAATATTTCATGTGTCCATGCTACGGAAGTATCTTCCTGATCCTTCTCATGTCATTCAACCCCAAGAAGTTCATTTTGATGAAACTCTCACCTACGAAGAGGTACCAGTAGCTATCCTTGATAGAAAAGTCAAGAAATTACGTACTAAAGGAATTCCTACTGTCAAGGTTCTTTGGAGAAATCATTCTCGCGAGGAAGCTACGTGGGAGGCAGAAGATGAAATGTGGAAAAACTATCCACATTTATTTGAAACTTGAGGTAAGATTTTAATTCGGAGGACCGAATTCTTTTAAGGGGGGTAGAATGTAATGCCCGTTAATTTTGGAATATAATTCGCCTAAGAGTATTTTAGAATTTTACAACGTTACTTTAGTTATTTATTTTGGTCATTTTTAATTTTCATATTTAATTGTTCTTTTTGAATATTATTTATGAAAATTGAGTTAAATGACTGGACTGAATATTTGCACCACGTGGGATATATTCTAAGAATGGTGAAATTCATGGAAAAGTGGTTTAAGAATGGTCAATTAATCCATTTATTGTAAATTGACTGGATGGGTTTAGATGTTGGGTTATGGATACCCATGGGTTATTGAATAACCCATTAGAAATATTTAATATAAAGCTTCAACAGTACCCCCTTCATTTTTCACGCAACCGAAGCAACTGAAGCAAAGCGTCTTCTCTCCTTCCTTCATCCTTTCCTCAAATTTTTTCCTTGATCTTCAGAGTTTTGATTATTTGTTCGGTTCAAATGCTTTGTAAGGATCAAAGGTAAGCTTTAATCTCATTATTTTCCTTAAATTTCAGTTTATGTAGAAGATCAGAGGAGGTTTTGTTCTTGAAGATTTTGATGATAATTCATGAATCTCAGTTATTTTAGAAGTTATATTTGAGTTATAATCGGTTAAAAGAGTTGAAATTCTGGTTTTGAAACAAGAAAGGAAAGGATGAATTTGTTAGAAATTTCTGCAAAAACTTCTGTAAAAACCGAGTTACTGTAGCGACCAGAAATTTCGGGAAAATCCGGAAATTTTTCTTCGAGTACTGTAGCAGTTACTGTAGTATCGGTAGTCAACGATACTGTAGCAGTCAACGTTACTGTAGCGAATCGGCACTGTAGCAAACAGTTACTGTAGCAATCAGAAAATTTTGCGTATTTTCGTGATTTTGTTTCCTTTCTTATGTTTCCTTGTAATATATTTTACTAGAAAATTTTCCTACACAAATTCTAGTGTGGAACAAGGTAAACTTGGACAAACATCAAGGTGAGTGAATAACCTTGCTCAGCTAATTTGATATTACTAGTCAAAGTACAATATAAGTCCCATTTACAATATTATTTGGATAATAAGCAATCAATTTTCATATGGGAGTATATGATGATCGGTAGAAATAAGAGTATGTAGAAATTATTTTATTTCATGACAATTGTGCTATGTGATACATTCTCACTATCTTGTCAATGAGTAAAGATCTACGGGATCTAATACACGAGTTTGAAAGGGTTAAAGTCTCATACTACTCAGTGCATATCTATGAAACCTATACACGAGTTGAAAGGGTTAAAGTCCCATACTACTCGGTGTATATCTAAGAAAGCTTATACACGAGTTTGAAAGGGTTAAAGTCCCATACTACTCAGTGCATATCTATGAAACCTATACACGAGTTTGAAAGGGTTAGAGTATCATACTACTCGGTGTATAAGACAATTAATTATATGAGTAAATGTGGTATTTGTACTTTTGATATTCTATATAATACAGTTATTTACTTACTGAGTTTTTAAATAAACTCACACTCCCTATGATTATTTTTCAGATACAGAAAACAAAGAAGAAGAGTATCCGTTGGAAGATTAGAAGCCCCTTGGGATTACTCTCTATTTCTGTCTGGTGTGATACCAGTACTTATTAATGTGGATATTAGAAACGCTCTGTACTTTCTATAGGTCTCCTAGGCTTGCGATGAGATAGAAATATCAGACTATGTATGTCTATATTTGCTTATCAGATGAATATAATTCTGTAGTGTGGAATGAATGATTAAGGTTGAATGTAAAACCTTACAGAATATATGTAAATAACGTATGTTTGAGAATTTTATCAAATGAGTAGTATCTTTTCACATGCTCAATTTTTGGGATGTGACAATTTGGTATCAGAGGATAGGTTTTATAGGTTCCCTATAGAGTACAGAGCAAAGTGATCTTTGTGGGCCCTTCCCTATTGTCATGAGCCGCGGCATGACCATAGGATTAGGTTACATAAAAGACATTGTAGAGTATAACGTCATTTTATAGATAACTTCTCAGTGGGGCTAGTAAGTGATATTTTGTTTATGTCTGAAAATTGTTTGTTATGTGTGTAGATCTGTGACAGATCAATGTCAGAAGGATCTTCTAATAATAATGAACATATGGGTCCAAGGAGGGCCATAAGTCCACCAGTACATGTGCAAGATGATCCTAACCGTGGTGATAGTTTACATGCTCAAAGTACTGAGGGCGCAACTAGTGAGCAAGCAAGGAGAGTCGAACCTGATGCTCACGTTGGCAATGCAACTATTGCACATGTGATTAATTTGATGAATGAACGATTTGACCGATTTGAGGCTGAAATGAGAGGTCGAGCTGCACAAGCTAACCTGCCAGTGGATCCTCCTATTGTTGAAGCTGAAATTGTACCACCAGCTCAGTTAGCTGGAGGAGATAACGTAAGGGAGGTAAGAATGTCTGAATTCCAGAAAATGAGGCCTCCTACTTTTTCAGGGGAAGATCCCAAAGAGGACCCACAATGTTTCCTTGAAGATTGTGAAGCAATCTGTGATGCTATAGGGTGTTCTCCTACTCAAAAGGTAGAATTCACTTCCTTTCAGTTAAAGGGTAGGGCTGGTAAATGGTGGAGGAACTGGAAGAAAGCTAGAATTCAAGGCGCACCACCAGTTATGTGGACAGAATTTTACAGATTGGTTATGGATGAATTCCTTCCGTCAAGTGAACGATCATCTAGGGCCAGGGATTTTCTGTATCTACGGTAGGGAACCATGACTGTTGATGAATATTCAGCTCAGTTTGTTAAATTATCTGAATATGCCCCTGAAATCATTCCTTATGAAAGGAAGAAAATAGAAAAGTTTGTGCAAGGGCTTCGTGATGCCTTATATGATCAAGTGGGTTCTAATATGAACGATTACTCTTAGTAAGGGATAGAGAAAGCAAACTCGGAGATTTATACTGGTTCGGCTAATCTAAGCCTACATCCAGTGCTCAAGAGACCACTTGAGTATTTCCATTATAATTGCAAGTTTAATCCGGGTACTTGCAAACCACTACAACCACGCAAATTCGATCCGGGTATTTACGAAACCACAATGGAGAATTTATGAATCCGGGCTCCTCCTCAACCCAAATTAAGTTCTTCCAACATCGGTACTTGCGAACCTCAACTCAGAATAATATATGTGTTGATCAAAATCAACAATACAAAGAAACTCTCTTTAAAGAGTAGATGAATACAAATGAAGCTCTAATAACTATAATGATAGAGAATATGCAAGATTTGGCTCAAGAATGCTTTCCTTTCTCTCAAAGATGATAGAAGAAGTTAATATCACATTGTAGGACTTTGTTCTAGCTCAAAATCGTGTATCTAAGGTCATATATATAAGATTTTACAAAACTAGCCGTTATATAGCCGTTACAGCACTTATAGTGCAGTCCAGATTTTGAGCTTTCTTTAAAAATTCATAACTCCCTCATTTGAACTCCGTTTTAAACAAATAATATACCGTTGGAAAGCTCTTAGAGTCTAGTTTCAAATGAGCCAAGTTTCACTCAAAAATTATTTTTCTTTTAAAAGATATAATCAAAATACTGACTATAGGTCATAACAGAATAATTTTTTATTACAGTAAAATCAACTTTCAGTTTTTCAAACTATATTTTAAATAGTTATATATTTCTCATTTGGACTCCGTTTTGAATAAATAATATACCGTTGAAAATATCTTTGAGTCTACTATCAAATGAGATTAAGATACTTGAAAAACCGATTTTTCATTTATGAGATATGATATAAGGAGTGACCAAAGGTCAAAAAATAACTTTTGTAAAACTTCATATCTCACTATCTTTTTGTTCAAAAATGCTTGAGCCAATGTATGCAAATCTAAATCATTGAGTTGCACAAATATACTAGCCTATATAAAATATACCTAATGTAAACACATAGGCTATCTTGATGCATCCAAGCTTCCATGTCACGACCCATTTTCTAGGCACATGACCGGCACAATGATGAATATCCCATCACTGTAAGCCTTTCGATAACTTCTTCCCACAAGTAAAATCGTTAGTCATTATCTCTATATTCTCAAAATACCATTCCTTAATAAATACAAAGAAAATACATCAGATTTTCTTAATTAAAAATAATAGATCCTCAGTACGAAATACATTATCATACTGAAATACAAGCCAAATACCAAACCCCTGACCTAGATGTCCTAGACGGTTACAGAGCAACATACTGTATAACAAAAGAAGGGCCTACCCGACAGCGGGAAGGTCCAACGTGATCTACTCTTCTAGCGGATGTACTTCGGCGGCAACCTGATCTGAACAAAAAGTTTGTACAAACAGTGTGAGCTTTTAAACTCAGTGAGCAAATCGGCCTTGCGTTAATAAAATTCAAATACATCACCAGTCATGCAAGCATATCCGAAGGCTCAAGCTCAATCAATAGACATAGTTAGAAATTACATACAAGAAAAATTCATCCAATTCAACAAACGATACTAGTACTCGTCAATGGCAATATATCCCGGAGAGCGCACACAGGCCGGCTCACCAATTTTGTATTTTTCCGCCATGACGCACAACCTCATCCTCTTAGCTAGGGCGCCTCACGGATTTATCACCAATCCGGGCTATATCCCTACTGAGGGAATCGTTGTCTCCACACTCATTGGTCAAGACACCCTTTAACCCGGGTTTTCCGCCTTGCCGTGAGAGGGGGTACTGTACCGCTCAATCACAATCAATAGTACAACAGTTCATATCATAATCAGAAGCACAATATAATACTCATCCATATAACAGGTATAGTATATAACTATATGATTCAAATTTCATATCATCATGAGATACTTGCTTTGTCTTATCCATACTTCTGGATTAATTATCTCATTATATTCGTCATTCTGAATCCAATTTCTCCCTATGAATCTTGGGAGTGTCCTACGACATACTTTTTATCACCAGTAATGCTAAAACTCTATTAAAACAGGGTCGTTTCACTCACCTGGATTCCGTACGAGTATCACTTCTCTAAATCGTTACGGACAAGAGTACGCAGGTGAATTTCAGTGTTCCGCTACAGATATTTTCATGAAAGATTACAGAAAGTACGTTAAGATCATTTTCGTACAGATACTGTTCATACGTACGGGTACTATTCATACGGTCACTATTCATATGTACGAATACTATTCATACCGGAAATACAGAATACAATCTGTAAAAGAGTACACCAGGTAAGTTCCCAGGAAAGAGTGGAGGGTCACACTGGACACACTTAAAAACCAGGTCTTTCCTTAGCCAGAACTTTCCTAGACATGTATTCTCCACAGATTATATTCTATTTCGGTAATCAGAGAATCAAAATAACAGCTAACGACAGTTTTTCTGATGTGGAAGATCGGCCAAAGCCGCAACCACAGAGCATACTTAAGAAAATAACTTCTAAAATTTGAAAGACATAGAAAGGGCATAGTATCCTTACCTAAGCAAAAACGGAAAGGCCCAAAATCTCAGAAGCCTAGCGTCGGAGCAAGAGAAACTTAAGGAGGGAAGAAGAGAAGTTGAAGGTGTGAGTTTAGAAGTGAAATGGAAGGGCCTATTTATAGCAAAAGTTAAGGGTACTATTTGATACTATGCACTAATAAAATATTCAATTTACTATTTATGAAAATGACATTTCTAATAATGCAGTTACTGTGCACTTTACGCGGAAAATTTTCGTTTATTTACTATTAAAAACTTTAAAGGGAAAACTATCCTTTCACCTTAAACCTTTAAGTTTCTTTTCAATTCAGTCCTTTCAATTTAGTCCCTGAGGGTATTTTTACACATAAAACGTCATTTTCTCCTACAAACTTCTTTCTAGTTTTCTCTTATAACCAAACCACATCTAGTATTTGACATTTGATTGTATAAATGAACAGTACCATATACGTAAATAGTAACAGTAGTTTGAAAACACGCATTTATATTTTATTTTTCATGGGTATTACATTCCAAGACTTCAAATCTTCTAATTCTTCATTTCTTGGAGCTTTGTCCTTGTATGTTGCTTTCCTTGAGTGAGGCATGATGTTACTTTTCCTTGTTCTTCAATCCAATGCTCATTCTTCTTGTTTTGAACCAACCTATAAAATATATCTTACTTACAAACCAAATGGTTAGTTCAATTCATGATAAATAGCATGATTAATGTATAAGACATTACACATTAAATAACATAGTTATGCTTAAATACTTGTAGCATGTATATGATAATTAACCTTTATATATATCAATGCTACAATTCAAATACATTTGTCATCATCAAAACTTATGGCATAAAGCCTTAGGGTCAACAGAGAGATGCAGAGGAACCGGCAAGCTTTTATTCAAATTTTCCAAATACTCACATATACAAAAAGAAGGGTAAAAGGGATTGCAAAAGCAATAAATCCTCAAACTCACAATTGATTCTTCCATAAGCTACAAGTTCCCACTTCCCCTTGAACGTGCGTATGGAAGAAGAAGCAATTATGCTGGAAGTAGCCAACGCCTATCCAAATAGATACCATTTTGGTGCTAACGTGTGTCTGCTTCTCTGCCGTGCGTTTAATGAAGGCTAACGCCTATCCAAACGTCCTCTTAAGAGTGATCATTTTCTCTTATTGTGTCTCACATTAAATTACTTTTATCACTAAATGTATATCCTTTTTTTAGTTTATATTTTCTTTCTAAAACACTATTTTGATTTATCACAAATACTCTTTTGTTTTTGAATTTGGTCCCTCGTAAGTTTTTACTTTTACATTGATCCATTACAAATAAAAAATGCTATTAATTTAGTCCCTCATAAATCTTCATCATCAATTTAGTCCCTCACATGTGCCTCTTTCTCAAATTGGTCTTTCTCATATTTTCATTCTCAATTTGGTCCTTTATAGATATTTTTTTTTATAAATTTTGTTGCTCACAAATTTTTTATTCTTAAATTGATCCCTCACAAATTAAAATATTTTTATATTGTGAATAAAATTTTGTGAAGGACCAAATTAAAAAAAGACATTTGTAGGGGGCCAAATTGAAAATAAAATTTTGTAAGGAACCAAATTAAAAATGTAGGCATTTGTGAAAGGTTAAATTGAGAAAAAAAAAAAGGATACCTGTACGGAACTAAAAAAAGTTTAGTTTTTTCTTTTACAGGTAATATTTGTTATAAAATAAAAGGGTAGAGACCGGAGACAAAGTAATTAAATGTAAAGAAAGATAAATATTTTTTTAATGTAATTATCATATTGAATGAAATTACTCATTTTTCATTTATTGTGGTAGATTTATGGAAATTTAAACGTTTTGGCCAAAAAAAAAAACGTGGTGAGAATGTCCATCACATATCCATTGGGTGGGGCCCACTATCCGACCGTGACGATGATTATGGATATTAAACACCATATTCGTAATTATTCACAATTGAAGGGGTAAAAAGTCGGAATACCCCAAGAAAATAATGGCAACCTCGAAATCCTATAATTCTTTTGAGATTGTATTGCGCGATTCTGTTCCCTTAATTACACACGAATGATCCAATAATTCATCATTAATTCAAAATCAAATGTTTCCTTTATCCTTTTATTACATTGATTTATTTACTTATCTTTGCCCTTTCCCGATATTCTTTTTTTTTTTTCGTGCCCTTTGCTTTCTCTTGCATTCCACCGCATCAGTTTCTTCGATTGGTTGATCTGCTCCTCCGTCATGTTGGACTCGATCTTTGTCTTTAACGGCCGATGAAGATCCTACTGAGATACAAGCAGAGCAAGCTAGAGAGAGAAAGATAGAGAGGGAGAGAGAGAGATTTAGAGAGTAAGTGAGACTATAAGGCAGTGTTTGGTTGGAGATTTCTGAGATGGGTCTGTTTGGAAACACTGATTGTTGTGGAAGGTTCAGGATTTGAGGGGTTTTTGTTATGAGAGCTATTCCTTGCAGGGTTTTGTGAGGGTGGCTTTCTTGTGTTTGGATTTGATATGGGTGGGTGTTTTCCTTGCTTTGGATCATCCAACAAGGAGGCCAAAGGGTTAAAGGAAGTAGTAGTCAAGAAGGATTCGCTCAAAGAAGGTTCAATTGCTCAGTCTTACCACACAAACAGGGTTAGCTCAGGTCAGAGCAAAAGAAACTTCCATAACCCCTTAATTTCCACCAAGTTTGATTTGTGGGTTGCCTTGAATTATGCTAATTTTTGCGTTTTCCGTGCTTTTCTTGAGACGTGTCTGTGCTGACATCATTCGTTGCTTTGATCTGTTTCATCTAAAGTTGTTCTTCTCCTGCTATTGTAATAAATGTTTTGCTGGTCACCGGATATCTCTTAATTTCATTCTGTTGAATTTAATTCCCATTAAGAGGCACAAGTAACTGCCTTGGAGATCTACTCTTGGCTATGGTTATGACAAGACAAGCACATAACAGTCACATTGCTTGATAATGTTTTCCATCTTGTTACAATTGTCAGATGCAGATGCTAATAGCTGCATTTTGAGTAAAGTATTTTATGTTCCAGGAAATCATGTTGCAAAATCATATAATTTACTGAGCTGGTTTCTGCCTCTATGGAAAATGTGGATTGTTTTTATCTAATAAAAGGTTAAGTCTGTTTAGCCAGATACTGAAAACTTTATCATCAAGACCCAGTGTTTGTGCAACTGTTTAGTTTGAACTAATCAAATTCTAACTGATGATGTGATGTGATATATATTTTTACGAGACCAACGATTACCATTTGGTGTTTTAGTTTCAAATAGTTGCCACTGCACTTGAAACTCTGGCATCACATGCATCACCTTCACATATTTTTAAACTCCAGCTCCTCCAATATCTGTGCTTTTTAATGTTTCATTCGCTCCTACTTATCTTTAACTATTTATATAGATAAATCGAAATCGCAGAGTGGCTCTGATCCTAAGAAGGAACCCCCAGTTCCAAAGGATGGACCAACAGCCCACATTGCTGCACAAACATTTACATTCCGAGAGCTTGCAGCTGCTACAAAGAATTTTAGGCCAGAATGTTTATTAGGCGAAGGAGGTTTTGGACGTGTTTACAAAGGTCGTCTCGAGGGCACCGGACAAGTAAGTTGTGTTGCTGCTTTATATATTTTGGATTTTCCTTATACTGTAACTCAACCAACCTGATGCCTTTCATGTGAAGGAGATAACTTAGGCATTTTGTGCTTTACATTCCAAATATAAATTCTGTTATCACTCTGTCTTGAACTTTCATTTAATCAATACTTTGTCACTCTTTCTCTCTCAATCTTTGTGGATGGGGTCATGCATTTGCAGGTAGTTGCTGTAAAACAGCTTGACCGCAATGGCCTTCAAGGAAATCGAGAATTTTTGGTGGAGGTTCTCATGCTTAGCCTCTTGCATCACCCAAATCTTGTTAACTTAATTGGTTATTGTGCTGATGGTGATCAACGGCTTCTTGTTTATGAGTTTATGCCATTGGGCTCTTTGGAGGATCATTTACATGGTCAGATTGCATTCTTTTATTACTGAAACCTTTTTCTACCTGAAGTTTCATGCTTTTATTTTATGGAACAAAATATTAAACTTCATGTTAAATCAATTTTGATAATGTCTTAGATGCTGAAGTGCAAAGGCTGAACAGATTAGAAAGAAACAATAGGCTTAAAGGGCAGGGGGTAAAGACAGAATAGCATTAGATTTCAGTATTGAATAAACAATTTCTGCCATTCTATGGTTAAATACACTGGTATTGTTCAAAAATTGCTGTATGTATGGTATCCATGCCCATTTCTTTTAATAAACAGACCGTAAAACTATTGGCAAGATAGCAAAGAGAAAATAATAACGGGGATGCATCACTTTTGGTATCTTTACAAATCAAATTAACTCCTCCTTTTGCCATTCAAAGCATGTTGTGAGTTGTGACTCTCAATAGATCTCATATTCTTTGCATAACCATTATAACTTTCCATTAAATGAGTGGACAAAGGAGAATAGATTATCAGCGTTTATTTCAGGATATAAGATGACAGACATTTTTTCTTCTACATAAACGTTTGAAGTTTGTACTGTTTAATACATTGAGCTAGCGTACATGACGTTGCATTGGTCTTTTTGATAATCCTCGAGTATTATCCTAAGTTTAGCCGGGCTTCTTGGATCCAAAGAGTAAAATGAATACTTTTTTAGGGTATTATACACACTTCATAACTACTGTATGGGAATATTTATGTTAGTTGTTTTCACTAAATCATGACGTAGGTTCTGACATTAATTGAGTTTTGTAAAGTTCTATTGAAAAAAAAAAAAAAACCTTGGCTTCTGTAAAGCTAGGCGATGAATTACCAGAATCAATCCAATTAAACTCACTCAACTCAATGCTGTAAGATATTGCTTTTGGCTCAGGAATTCCTGCAATGGGACCATCATTTATCTGTGGGCTAGGAAGTTGACCAGTAAGGATTGATTTATGAATGACCATTGGGTGTTTTTGGCAAAATCTGGATTTGTCAATTTGGAGCACTTCTTGTGGATTATTTGTAAGGGTTTAGGGTTTACTATTTTTGCAACTATTTGGAGGCGAATGCCTGAAATTTTTCAGGAGAGCAGTTTCATCTATTATGGGCAGAGTTGTCTTTTTATCCTTCTTATGATGTTTGCCCAACAATGGTTATTTCTAAGAGGTTTCCTCTTCATTTATGCACTGGGATTGGGAATTTTTATTTGTATCTATGTTTTTCTTTGGGGTTAGTGGAGGATTTTTTGGTGAACAAAAGAAATTTTCTGCTACGCAGTATCCTAATTGATGCTTCCTTTTCCCATTCCATTGGTTGGCACACAGGTTTGTCCTAGAAAGTGGTGTATAATAACCATGAACTCCCCCATGTAATACATATGGGCTAGCAAAATTTAATTGGTAGATGGCAGCTCAAGCAAGGAAAAGATGACATTCTTGTTTGCAATTCTTATGTATTATTTATTATAAAAAGGAAGTGATATTCCCTGCAAACATGAAATCATGGTCTCTCCATGCATGTGCAACTGTTCATTATTTGCCCAGCTCTCTCTCTCTCTTTCTCTCTCTCACACACATTATCAGACTACCACAAAAAGAATTTAATGTGATTACTTGTAGATGCTATAATTTGTTTTAGCTTGTCACTGTTTATCTCATTTATGCTAGTTTGAAGGTTCTGGGAATAGGATATCTATTATCTCACACGGTATCAAATTGTTTTGGAAGGCTGCCAAATAACCTTTATAAACTTACTCTAATGTTAAGTAGTTTGTTTCATGGTCCAGTTCAATGGGATGTGTGCGTGTGTATTGGGTGACAATTAGTATGCTTTCAGCTGAATACATATAATTTGTTTTCGTCTTATCTGTTGAAGCTTTTGAGGCATCCTTGGTTTTCCAACAGTATCAAAGCCTTTCAGATATATGGGTTAGGATTTGCCTTACCCGGTTATAGCCCATGCCGGTACCCAACTAAGAAAAGCTTTCTTCATACCTACATCTATACCCATTCTGGTGCTCTCTTCTCACTCATACCCATACTTGAACAGGGCAAGTAGCCATCACACCCATACCGATTAACATTGCTAATTTCAGAAGGTTGCTGAATAATCTCCGCAAACTTCTTGTATCACAATGTTTTATATTTTGGTCTAGTTTCATGGGTTGTGCAGATATCCATGGGGGAGGGGGGGGGTGACTTCTAGTTTCTTTTCAGCTAAATATGTATCATTTGTTTGTTTCTCATCAGCTTAACCTTTTAAGGCATATCACATGCTATTATTAGGCATAATTATTGAAGTAGGAAAACCATTCAATTCTTTTTTGTAATGGCTTTTCTAGTTTCCAAGCAGTAGCAATAGACCAACAGTTATGTTTAAGGATCAGATTGTTGATTAGGATTTTATATTGTAAAAGTTCTAGTTATAGTTGGCATAACTCATAACTTAAACTGTGTTGTTTAAGTAATCAAATTAGTTGAATTTGTTACAACGAGGGTCATGGTAAACTTGCATAATAGGATTCACTAGTGTTGGAGAAGCAAAATTAGCAAATTCAGGATGGTCCTAGCCTTGTATATATGTATTTAAGCATTTGCATGAGAATTTTTGACAACCTGGTTGCCAAAAGTTTAATAATCATTATGCTGCTGCTTAAGGATCATTACTGGGACTGCGAGTGTCTATTGGGCTTTGTTTTGTTTCCACAGATGTAGTGAAAGCATCTAATCTTCCCATACATATTTTAGCTTGTTACTTGACTCGTCTAGCTTGCTGGTTAATGTTGCAAGTTGCAACTTCAAATTTGTTGATTTCCTTGACTTCACAGGGTGCTACAATTCTTCAGATCTTTTAGGAAGTGTCTTGTACATGAAGAACTGACTATTCTGATGATTTATAAGTTTGTTATGATCGTTTCATTCATCCCTGTAGGACACAATTCCTCTGTTGCATGATATTGTTATGAAATTGAACCATATAATGTTTTAGCTAATGCACTTTGGAGAAAGTACTGACTCAGTAAGATTCATTTCAGATCTTCCTCCTGATAAGGAGCCCCTGGACTGGAACACAAGGATGAAAATAGCAGCTGGTGCTGCTAAGGGATTAGAATACTTGCATGACAAAGCAAACCCCCCAGTAATTTATAGAGACCTGAAGTCATCCAACATCCTCCTGGATGAGGGTTATCATCCCAAGCTATCAGATTTTGGGCTTGCGAAACTTGGACCTGTTGGTGATAAGACTCACGTATCCACACGAGTAATGGGGACATATGGCTATTGTGCCCCAGAGTATGCTATGACAGGCCAACTAACTCTGAAATCTGACGTATATAGTTTTGGAGTTGTTTTCCTGGAACTCATTACTGGGCGCAAGGCTATTGATAATACAAGAGCACATGGAGAGCACAATCTCGTTGCCTGGGTAAGTATTTCTTCTGCCCATTTGTGTTTCTTCTGAAACAAGTTTACTCTCGTTTGTCTTTATATCTTTTGGGACATCGGACTTTGTAGGCACGACCTCTTTTTAAAGATCGTAGGAAGTTCCCAAAAATGGCTGATCCTCTACTTCAAGGCCGTTATCCAATACGAGGACTCTACCAAGCGCTTGCAGTTGCAGCTATGTGTTTGCAAGAACAAGCTGCTACAAGGCCTCTTATTGGGGATGTTGTGACTGCTCTAACATACCTGGCCACACAGACGTATGACCCAAATACAGCCAGTCAGAATAATAGAGTTGGTTCATCAACCCCAAGGGGTAGGGATGATCGAAGGAGCATGGCAGATGGCCTTATGGATAGCCCTGATCGTGGACGGAGTGGCTCCCCTTCGACTCATAAGAACTCACCTGATTTTAGGAAGAGAGACGGTAGGAATCCAAGTGTGGTTACAGAGTTAGGCAGGATTGAAACTGGGTCAGGGAGAAAGTGGGGATTGGATGATGTAGAAAGGCAGGAATCTCAGAGAGGCAGCCCTGTAAATACTGGGAGAGCTAGGGAAACTCCAAGGAACCGCGACCTGGACAGGGAACGTGCAGTTGCAGAAGCAAAAGTATGGGGTGAAAATTGGAGAGAAAAGAAGCGGGCAAATGCAGCGGGTAACTTTGATCCTACCAATGAGTGAACGCACCCGAACACCAATTTCATCTTTGAGCGATGAGATGTATGATTGAGTCACAAGAGAAATTTGCAGAAGGGTCATCCTTTAATTGTCTTGGTCTTCATGTCTACCGGAGAATAAGTGTCTTGGATCCGACTTTGACTGTTATTCAGACATCATTCTGGTGAGGGTCATCATGCGGTGAAGAAAAAGAGTTGAGAAAAAATGGGGGTTTTTTGTTTGGGGGGGGGGGGGTGTTGGGGGGAGGGAGGGTCGATTGGGGATTTGAATGTAAAGATGCTCATCTATGTACTAAGGATTTCTAGGTTCATCTTAGAGAGACAGAGAGAAGGAAAGGAGTTTAATTTTTGCCCCCTCATATTTGCTTGTACATGGGGGAGCTTAGTGGATTTGGTGTGGGTGTCAATTGCTGTTACATGTACTCGTACGGTACTCGTTTATGTCTGAGTCTCATGTTTTCGGCTTATACAAAAAAGGTTTATCATATTGTCACATGACTCCTCTCTCTCCCCGCACATGCAGATTTGTAGTTATACACGCTTCTATTGACTTTGTAGCAAATAGTTAATTATCGGTTGCATAGCTCAGAGATTGTACATTTTATGCCCCAAAGGTGCAGATAATGGGCGATAGAGTCGTCATTTCACTTGCGTATTTTTGTGCACCTCCAATGTTAGCTATTAACTTTTTGCGTTTTTTTTTAACTTATTATAGAAAGACCTTGTTAGAAACCTAGATGTAGTATGGGAAGGTGTAAAAATAGGTTGTAAATCATGTCTCTCGATGGTAAATCAAGTAGAGAGAAATACGGATCAAAATCACTTTCCATTTAACACCAAGAAAAACAATATTTTCAGGCTCATTTTCGGACCACTACTTTCAACTCTCAACTCTCAACATGAAATGAGCTGAAATTTGTTTTGCCCTCATTACTATTTCCATACATTTCACTCGAAAGTAAATGATTTTCAATCATTCTTATAGTTATAACCCCTATTTAAGCACCAAATGTGAAAAGATGAAGTCAATGAAATCCGATGTCATGGCATATTTGGTGGGTGTCATTACAATTTACCCAAACTCAAATAACTTGAAATTTCTCCAATTGTTCTTCAAACACACAAGCCAAGTATCAACGAACCCTAGTTAAACGGCAAGTGTAGGACGACTATTTAAAACATGACCATTCGAGTTCACGAGGACCTAGAACTCGGAAACTGGCTTCCAATCTTCCAGAGTTACCCCCCCCCCCCCCCCAAAACAAAAAAAAATCCTACTCTTCATTCCCAAATTACATCATTGCACTGGCTATTAAAATACACGGCAATATGCAATCTAACGTTCTGTTAGCAGATTTACAAATTCACCAGCATCCAATTACATTTTAAGTCCTTCCTATCTACCTCCCAAAATATTATATCTGGGATATATGCAAATTAACAAAACGGAGTTAGCAGCGCCGGAATTGGGAAGACAAACCCAGTCCTCAAGTTTTCAAATCAACTCAGTCATACCAAAATCACCAATTTGGAAATCAGCCCGCCCGTTCTATTCCCAAAAAGTGATTCCAGGCATATGCCTTCATTTTCTCCTCTTCCCCTGACCAAATAACATGGTAAAACTTCAGTACATCCTCCAGCATGTATATTCAAAAAGTGAATCAGAAAATAATATAATTCATATTAAGACGAATACCGTGCTAGCATAGTCATCCATAGTTAACTGCTTGCGCTTCTTCAGAGAAGACAGAGACTCTGTCTGTCTTGCCAAGGCACGCTTTGAAGGGGTCATGTTGTTCTGAAACATTTGCCAAATTTTGGTTAAAATAACAGTTCGGACCAATGAAAGAGAAACCCAAGAACCAAGGGATCACTATGCTCAGTATTCAAATAGTGCCTTGTCAGTAAGAAATTAGAAAACCATACTTGCATATTTTTGGCGCTAAAACCAGATATTACAAGTCTCGTATAGCTTTATATGGTCGTACCCACCATCCCCAGATGTTGTTTTTGGATTTTATCCTCTAGATTTTGGGAATGGAAAACAAACCTTGGCAAGTTTCTTCTCTTTACGAGCTTGTCTCTCCCTCTCATCATATTCTTGATTTTCCTTCTCTACCAACCGAATAAGGGTGTCACACCTCCTTGCAAGTTCCTGTGTTGTGCGGGACTTAACAAACCAATCAAAACGAAACAAGGGTGATGTACGAAATGCTGCCTTCAACTCATCCCAATTCCCATAGCCCAGTTTGTGAACCATGCAAATCTGTAAGTTTAGCAGCAAATTTCAAATGATGTATGGGCATATGATATTAATAAGCAAAAGGATATTAGAGGGATCAGACAACTAAAACAAAAAAAAAAACAAAAAAAAAATTATTTACAAAAGGAACATTAAATATAACAAACCATGAATCGGTCACATTCTTCATTGTATAACTTCCCTTTGTTTTGCCCATATTGTATCTTCAACTCTAGCCATGGATTCTTGTAGCGGTCCAACTTCTTCCCAATAGCTTTCATGATCTCATCTTTACGAGATATTCTAGCCTCCCCTCTCTCAATATTTTTTATAATTCTATCATAATCTACAGATATCAGTTCAAAACCAAGTTAGACATACCTTAAAAACTTTAATGGAAAATTAATTCATAATTCAGTTGCCAAAATATATATTAAAAAGAACAAAGGCAAACAAAAAAAAAGAGCTGCAGTTAGTCCATAGTAACATACTTCAAGGAAATTTTGACTTTTGACACTTAGAATAAAAATTCTTTATTTATTTATTTTTTTATGTTAGCTGTAACTTACCATTCAATTCCTTGTATCTCTCTTTGAATACCTTGGAATATCTTTCAACTTCTTCCTCTGTTTTACCTTCCATCTCAGAAGCAATACTTTTTATATCATTTCGGCCATACTTTTCACAGGCCCTAATGAAAGTGTTAAAGTCCCTTCGGCTCCATGATGAAAATCCCTGAATTCACCAGATAACCAAGTTAAACTACAGAATTCCATACAGAAATTTAGTTCATAGAGAAATTTACTCACCTCCTCTAGCAGGCGTTCCTTTTCTTCTAGCTCTTCAGCAGTCAAAGGATCTCCCACCTCTGGACATTCAACATAAATGCCATCATTGGAATTAAAAACTATACAAGGTAAAAACAATCATCTAGACAGTAATTGCATACCTTCTGGTTCATCAACATCTATTGAGTCCTTTAACTGATTCTTCTGATGTGTTTGCTGAAATTTTATCAGATTAAGTAAGTGCCAAGACATACCCATTTGTTAAGCTAATCTTGAAAGACATATACCAGCAAGTTCATTTACCCACCATGAGATAGCGTACTTCCTTTTCATACAACTCACTCAACCTTTGTGTGTTGAAGAACTGGAAATCATGCCTGGAGGAAAAATGCGATCAGTAATTTGAAGTCATAACAGAAGCACTAGCTTAAGACAACGAAGTTTCACGAGGTGCTTACAGCTGAGGCATCCTTGGAATACGGGGCTCTTTGGGTTTACTAGGACCACTTTGGCGCATTGTTTGCTTGAAATATTCAGACTCTGAGTAACTGAGTAATAAGCAATTAAAACAAATTTATATATGACATTATGGCAGGGGAAAAATTGACTAAACAACTCTGAACATAATATGAAAAGGGTGATATTTACTTGCGCTTTCGTTCTCTTTTTGGTGGCTCAATCCAGTTTTCACTAACAATTTTTTTGAAATCAAATTTGTTCTCATCCTTCATTAGAGAAGAAAGAAAAAATTAAAAAAGCAAATATACACAGAAGATATGTTAGTTTTCTGTAAAGAAGGCCTGGAAGCAACATTGAGTAATACAAAGGCCAATTACAATTGCCAAGAAAATAAAGTAATATTTACCTTCTCATCATCAAAATCATACAACTCAGCAGCTGCAAAGGGAAACAGCATCAATATTAGTACACTCAAATTTCATGTACAAAACATCAATGAAATAGCAAAAAAAAGAGTTTAGTAGGAGCCAAAATGTTGTGAATTTATGTGTATAATAACAATAATGACACTCAATAAACATGCATAAATTGTTCTCAATGTTATCTGCAACAACTACCAATGCATGCAAATAAGCAGGGATATTAATAATTACAACAAGCCTTCATCATAAGGATAAAACTCCGATGCGTGAAGTGCACATTGAAGCCCAATCAGGCTTAATGTGGCTCGTAAAGCCATTTGGGCAGATGTACAACACAATCTAACAAGGGAAAGATCAAGCCATTACTGGTTGCAAATTATAGAGTATATGCATAGGATACATACTTTCATCCATCTTAAATTTGATCGCATCTTCAGTAAATTTTTTCATCTTGGCATCAAGTTCAGCTGTTGCTTCTTCTCCTTTAGCAATAATTCTGTCAATATCCTCATCTGTAATTGTACTGTCCTTCGAACTGAAAACCATTTCAGCACCAAATCTGACCATTTGAAGCAACTCATCTTTATTTACAGCTGCAAACATAAACCAATTAAAAGGTGTTAGACAATCTACATACTATCTTGCTGGAAAGCAATAAGAAAAGCCATCCTTACTCTTCTGCTCAGCCAATCGTCCTTGCTGAATCACCAGTGCATCAAGTGCAAGCTTTTTGTAAGCCCTTTCAATGACCTTTTCCTCAATGGTATACTGTTCAATTTGCATGACACAAAATATATACATTTATAAATTTAGCTGATAAAGAACAAAATAACAATTCATTTTTTGAAGGGGGGGGGGGGGAACCTCGGTGCAAAAACGAAAGACTTGAACTTCTTTCTTTTGACCAATCCTATGAGCCCGGTCCTGAGCCTGCAAGTCAACTTGTGGGTTCCTGTTTTGAAACCATCAACCATCAATAAATAGAAAAATTAAATTATGGTACAAACACTACAATTCACAAAGATACTCACCAATCACTGTCATACAGAATGACAACATCGGCAGTAGCAAGATTAATGCCAAGACCTCCAGCCCGAGTTGATAACAAGAATACAAATTTCTCACTTCCAGGTTTATTGAAAGCATCAATGGAAGCATCACGGTCATCTCCACCAGTATTACCATCAATACGACAATACTGATATCCACGATACATCAAGTAATCTTCAAGTATATCTAGCAACCTGGTCATCTAGAAAAATAAACGCACAAGGAAGTTTACCAATACTAACACCCAGGGAAGAAAGGAAAAAGGCAAGCAAGAATAATAACATATAAACCAGGTGGCTGGGCAACAAAGTCATGGTCAATAGAGACCATAATCATTTTGAAAGATAACTGACCTGTGAAAATATAAGCACCCTAGAGTCACGCTCTTTTAATTTAGGAAGTAACTTATCCAAAAGAACCATCTTACCTGCCAAAGAAAAGAGCAAAATAATACCACAGCCTATTGGTCAACCCAAGAAGAATTCAGAAATACCTTTCAATGAAAATAGAACTTACCGGCATTTGTAATGAGATGATCTCCAGTTGTATATGGAGGACCAGGTTCAGCACCTTGGAAAAGATACGGGTGATTACAACATTTACGCAGTTGCATTGCTATATTCAGGAGCCGTTTCCGTTCTCCACCAGCATTGACAACCTCAAGATCCTTCTGCAGTAATGCCCTATAATACTGTTTCTGCATTTGTGACATTCCTACTTTCAGAATGGTTTCCTTTTTGGGTGGCAAACCCTTTTCAACATCTGACTTCAACCTTCGAAGGAGAAATGGACGGAGGACCTGAACATACACAGAAGTTAAAAATATTGAGTTTTCATCAGATTTTTGGGAAAGGGGGTTGGGAAGAACTATCTCTGCAATCAATAAGGATCTAAGTCACCTTGTGCAGTTGTTGAACGACCTCTTGCTGGTCATTTTCACCAGAGATTTGAAACCATTCATCAAAAGTTTCAGCAGAACTGAAAATTTCTGGAAGAAGAAAGTTGAGAAGAGACCAGAGTTCATGAAGATTGTTCTGCACCATTATAAGTGATAATGAACCATGGTAAATGGAATGCTCAAGAGTCAAGAAACTAGTACTATACATGCAAACAAACAAAAAAGGAGTTAAAATTCAGAGCCAGACCTCCTAGCATATAATTCAAAAATTAAGCTGCAGGACAGAGCAAAAGCCCCCAACAATATAATTTAACTCTTCACTCTTGCTAATCAACCTCAATAAGGCTTTTTTGTTTACATTCTCAGCATCATCAAATTAGGCTCAATTTATCTCTATCAAAAATAGCCAGTGAGCACATAAATACCAAAAATTACTCATTACAATATCACTCTATTCAATTATTTCTTCTCTACTCCCATATAAAAAGGAAAAAGTAAAGATGGTTCTGAAGTCAATGATAGGAAAAAACGTTTCACAAAAAATGGCGTACACCCGTTAGGTAACTGATTGATATCTGCCCAAACTAATTAAAATAGATAAACCAGTCAGGTTTAGAAATTCAAGAATTCAGCCCACTCCCACACCCTCCAACATTACAAATCACTCGATAACTTGCCAAGCTTACTACTGATATATCCTACTAAAAAAAAATTAATATTCAGAGAACCACTAAAATAAAAACAGATCCAGAATCAATTTCTTCTAGTAACCATGCTAACCTTTTTGTGGATAATAAACAAGTCATACCTGCAGTGGTGTGCCAGTAATTAAAAGGCGGTAGTTTGTATTGTATAGCCTCATTGTTTTAGAAAGTAAAGAATTCTCATTCTTGATCCGATGGGCTTCATCAATAATTATGTAGCGCCAACTAAATCGACGCAAGGCAGACTTCTCCTTGATTGCCATCTCAAAACTTGTAACACACACATCAAACTTTCCAGCAACCAATAGTTCCTCCCTAATATATCTCTGCAGTAATTTGTAACCATTAAAAAAGTTAAAAGTATTCATTGTAAATTATTGCAACATAATTTGGGCAAGCAAAGTCTTACCCTTTCATCAGGATTGCCAAGAAACTTTACTGCACGCAAAATAGGACAAAAGCGCCGAATTTCATTCATCCAATTTCCAAGAGTAGATTTTGGAGCAACCACCATATGAGGGCCTTTGATTCCTCTGAACTCATGCAAATAACCCAATAAGGAGATAGTTTGCAATGTTTTACCAAGCCCCTGCAAATCACCAATTTATTTACCTTATGAAACTAGACATTACGGAGTAATTGCATTTAAATTCACAAGCAGTGTCTTAAAATGAGGCACATCTCTGCAGGCACCAACTATCACAATTCACATACCATTTCATCTGCCAGAATTCCATTGATACCATTTTCATACAATCTTATGAGCCAATTTAGCCCGGCAAGTTGGTAATCCCTCATCTTCCCTTGGATACCTGTCAAAAAGAACAAGCAATTTGCATTCAAGTGAACCAAAGCAACAAAGATATTAGCTATGAATAGTAGCCATGCTCACTTTAGATTTACAACCTCAAAAAGGGAATATAATAATTTAAGAACAGTTCATAAGACATCAACTGGATAGCAGTAGACATCAGTCAGGAAGCAAATATAAAAAGTGAGTTAAAGGATTAAAGAGAGGGGAAAGTTAAAGCATGGATGTAAATCTAGAATAGAATTAGCCCCTATAATAGATAAGCAAAGAGAACATGTCCAATTTGCATCTTCTATCACCAGAATAAGAATCAAATAGAAAAATACAAAACCAGTTGGCCATATCTAAGAGTTCTATAAATTATTCAATTAATGCATTGTTAACCAAGCATTATGACAGGGACACAAATTTCCATATCTCTTCTAAAAAAAATGATAATACAAGTAAAACCAGAAAAAAAAATTTCAAAAAAAAAAAGATGCCTATATTAATTTATAGGCATATTATACAAATAAGAGAACCAATGGCACAACTACAAAATTGTGGGACACATAATGAGCCCTACACATGCAAGCACATATTCACTCACACAAACACAAAGAAACACTTACATGATGGTTGTGTCACCAACCGTGTATTTCCTGCCAAACCATCTTCTTCTTCTTTAAGGTATTCTTCATCTTCCTCTTCTTCAGTCACTTTTGATGCATGGCGACCCCTAAAATAGACAACAATTAACACAGAATAAGTTTTCTTATAAAGCACAATTTCAAAGATTGCTCAGTCACAACTCTCGACTGTCTTCTGCATATAGCCAGATAGCATATCCACCAACTCAAAAAATTAGAGAAGAGACACAAAATATAGTGTCCTCCTTTTCTGGTCTTTCAATCCAAAGAACACCCCATGCATTCATATAAGATTTGAGGAAATCAAAAGTTAAAATGATATATAATTATATTAGGGAGGAAAACTAGTGTGAAAGTTGTTTGGCTACAATGGGAAGTTTATAAAACAATAGTTTCAGTTCAATGACGTAAAACACAAAGAATAAGAACCCCAACATATAAACCAATCAAATGGACAAAGAAAAAAAATGAACAAGTGTTTCTGATACAACCAAAAATGGTTTTGGCACTTTTTCATGGGTAAAGTTATGAAAATTCTTTTATCAATACCATTGCCATAGCATTGTATGCGGAAACAAGGAATCTTTAAAAAAAAAAAAAAAAGGGTTCAACCCACACCTTCCTTTTGACTTCTTCTGAGATGAACTTTGATCACCTTTTGCAAAATGAGCAAACAACTCAGTTTGCTGTAGGAGATACTTCAAGCGCCCCTTTCCTTTGTTGTTCTGCATTGGATGTAAGAATTACTTATTTGAACACCAAATCAAACAATGGACCATAGTATGATATTACAAAAAATGGCATCCTATAATCACGCACCATATCTGCATCAATGGCAGCATTTTGCTCATCCAATATCTCCTGAATCTTTTGTTTCTTCAGTCTTTGCATTTCTTTCAATCTGGCCTTTTCACGCTTGCTAATTTCTGGATTAACAGTTCCACCATCCTGAAGTTTGGACAACACAACAAGACTTACAGTGAATGTATGGTTACAAACAGAACGCTCTCACTAAAATTCCTTATTCAATACAAAGCGTGCATATCAAACATATACACTAAACAACATAGTGAATTAAGTTTACATGGATCAAATCATTCTTGATGGACTGTCAACAACTACGCATTTGCTTTTGAAGATCACCTTAACTCGAGTACCAAATTACACTTCTCAAAGCTTGAGTTACTAACTTCTCAATGAACATATTGCTAGTTTTGCTGATTCTCAAGCAAAAAAAGAAAAAATAAAAACAGAAAAATAGAAGAAATTCAAGTACGTCTGGTATCTCGGCAGACACCAGGTCATTTATTGAACGCAGAACTCCCGTAAATCGCAAAACTTCATTTCTTCCTTTCCATTCTAGGTCGATAACCATACAATTGAAAAACCTTATTAAGTAGTACACAGCCACACCTTATCGCAAAGAAGTGCTAAATAACAGGAAGAGTCCGCGACAGAAAACAGACCGAGAGGGTAAACAACAAATTTTACCTGTTCCTCCTCGTCGGCGTCTCCAGCGGCAGCATCCTCATCGGAATCTGGAACGTCATCGTCGGCGGCTTCATCGTCGTCCGAGCTAGCGGAGCGAGCGACGGCCTCCAACTCTTCTTCGTCCTCTTCGTCGTTGATCTGCTCGTTGACGTGCTCGTCCTCCGAGGAATTGGAGGCGTTAGACATGGCTTCATCGGAGGACACCTGGGGCTTCGAAGGCCTGGCCATGGGCTTCTTTTCTCAAATCAAGGGTTTTGGGTGACAAAGAGGGATAAATTGAAACAAATACACAGACCCACTTCGATTTCGAAACCACTGGTTAAAATTTGGTAAGAAAGGGGTTATTTGGGTATTTATATATGCCCTCTGATTGGGAAAGTTAAAATGTGCGGTTAGAGGCGTTGAGGATTGGAAGCGAAACGACGTTTTCCCGCCACTCATACGGAAATGAGATTTTCCCGCCCACATGGAATTGGGTCAAGAATATCGCACTTTACCTGGTCCATGGGCTCGTATTTATTTTCTCTTTTTTTCTTATTTTTCTCTTGAGACTCTTTTCTTTTTTTTTTAAACAATAATATGTTATCTAAATGTTAAATTATGGATATAGATTAATATAAATTCAAGTCGATTATAATTATAATAAGAGACAAAACTTTTTTTAACAAATTTTAACACAATTATATTCTTAAATATTTAAATTAAATTTTTTAATTAAGTTAGATTAATTTTTTACCAATTAATGTAACAGTGAGACTTTTTAAATCTATTAAATTCATGTTTTGTTTCTTATGAAAACAAAGGCCAAGAAAAAGAAAATGGAGAATATTAAAAGAAGATTAGAGTTTGATCACTGTCAGATTATTGAAAGTGGAAAGTTTGATCGGCGGTCGGAGTTTATCATGGAAGAATGATGTACTATGTGAAATTCACGTCAATGGTAAAAATTACTTTCATTTTTATTGCTCTCATTTTACTTCTAGGAAAAGCTTTCTAACTTCGTGTAGTGAATGGGCCCCCCTTGATTTTAATAGAAAGCTTATTTGGTATGTCTTGACTAGTCTAAATCTGACAAGTAATATTCCCTAGGTTCATTTTGAGGATTTCAACCAAATATTATAATTTCACGAAAAAAAGTGTACGGGGTCACAGTCAACAGCAAATAGATGTCTTTAGATCTTTCCTTGGTAACAATAATCTCATCAACGCCCTTATAAAAAGATTGTCAATTTAGTGTGAATTGTAGTTCTATAAATTATGAGTTGGACTGTGTTTTGGTGTAAAATAATACATTTTGAAATATTGCATTAACATGTAGGGGTGTGAACGAGTTGAACTGAGTTGAGTTGAGAGAATTTTAACAAACGAACTAACTTAAACAAGATAGGTTTGATTGATATATTTTTATTCACTCAACTTGAACTAACTCAATATGTTATCAAATTGATTTGTTTGGTTTAAGTTGATGGGCTTAGCTTTTTTAAAAATTTGATAAATTTAATTTAAAATACTAGAATTAAAAAATGAAAAAAGAAATTAGACCTTACATAGTTATATGTTTTTTAAAAGAAATTTCATCTATAATTTGATATTTAGTTAATTTTTTCTTTTGATATTTATTAGAACTAGGATGAAATGTGAAATAACAATTTTTTAATGAAATAACAATTTTTTAAATGAAGTAGTGGTTTAATAAATAATTATGATGGTAGATACTGTCACATCCCAAATTTGGGCATGTGAATAATTCTTTAAACTAAAAGGTATACCCCTATGGTATCCCATAAAATCTCTGATCAATACTAATGCATAACACAATTTTTCAAAAAAGATATTTATACATATAAAAGTTCAACATAGTGAACAATAAATACAAACAAAATATCTTACAATATGATATTATTTTCCAAGCCTAGGTGACCTATAAATATTACAGAGCATTCCTAAGCTTTTGGATTCATAAGCCCTCCAGAAAACGTGGAAGTATCCTCATAGAATACTATTCCTCTTGCGGATTCCCTTTGTTCTCATCCACTGTATCTAAAAAATGTTCATAAAGAGTGTTAGTTCATCAAAACTCAGTGACTAAATGACTGTGCAATAATAAATATGTTACAAGTACAAATACCAGAATCATAATCACAATAATAACAGTTATTTTTATATTCAAGGTTTCTATACCTCTGTATTTTATGTTTAAGAATTCAGTCTCCACTTATATTTCCAATCATTACATGCATTGGTATATTGGGAAATAAAGCCCTCAACCATTCCATATGTATAATTTCATGCATTGGTATCTTGGGTCAAGCCATCAACCATTCCATGTGTATTATATACTCAATTCATAATTCTCATCAATATAATCTTAAATAAACAATAAATTTCATTATCTAGCAATCATCAATAAATATAGAATCTAATTGCGATATGAAATGGAATTTATATTGTACTTGGAATAAAAGTAAATAAAGTCGATTAGCAAGGTCATCCACTCACATAGATTCCGTATCCAAGTCACTTTTTCGAGTTGCTACAAATAAGAGTACGTAGCTGGATTTCAGGTTGCACTTGGATCTAGGTTAAGGAAGAAAGACCTAGAATCTCAGAGTCCTAACGTCAGAGCAAGAGAAGTTTTGAAGAGATGAGAGAAGAGAAACTGAAGGTGTGAGTTTAGAAGTGAAATGCAAGGGCCTATTTATAGGAAAAGTCAATGGTACTGTTTGATACTATGCACTTATAAAATATTCAATTTACTATTTAAAAAAATGACACTTCTAATAATTCAGTTTACTGTGCGATCACGAGGCGGCTGCGTTCGTCGTTACTATTGGAAACTAAAGGAAAAATTATCCTTTCTCTTAAACCTTTAAGTTTCTTTTCACTTTTGTCCCTTTCAAAATAGTCCTTAAAGGGATTTTCTCATATATAACATTATTTTTCTCTCAGTTTCTTTCAGATCCTACTTATGTTCAAGCCATATTTTATCAAAGGAATAAATTTCATATCATAACATTCATCATACCTCATAATTTATGCACTTTATAAACAAAAATCCGCATTTTCAACAATATGTACCAACAAGCATACAAAAATTAAACAGATGAGAAAATTATTTTCTCTAAAATAAACTTATCGTAATTCTTGAAAATATAGTGGGTACTACAGATACTCTATGTTGTACTATGCATTGTTATTGAGAGAGAATATTTTACATACAGCATAAAGGGCATAGCATAGGAGTATTGTAATAATAATAATAATAAAGGACGAGTTTGTGGGTTGGTTTGAGTTAGCGATTTGAAAATTTATAAACACATTATTCAAATCAATAATCAGCATATTGAAAAAACAAAAAACAACCCAACCCAATTTTGTGGGCTGACAGTTTAACCCAACCCAATGCATACCCCCTATTAACGTGTTTTACCCAAAAACTATGGTTTCGGTGAAAGCTTCAGGTTATTGTTTATGTAAACCATGATTTGCTCAAACATATATGTCTCTAAAATCAATTATGTAAACCATGATTTGTCCAAAGATAAGTTTTTCCCACTGCTTTACAAACACATAATTCCCTAGAGCAATAATAGTTCTCGAGGTATGTGCGTGAAAGAATAGACAAAATAGTACATAATCTTAAATTTTTCAATACATTCTCAAGCTTTTATAATGCTGCTTTGCCCCATATTGGTTTAGATCATAGCTTACTTCTGGTCAAATTGGGTCCTACGAGAAAGAAAGGAGAGGTTAGTTTAAAGCATCATAATTACTGGGTGGAAGTTATGAAGAATGAATGGCATAATAGCGATAGTGCTAATATGTTGAAAGTTGTAACAAAGAAGCTTAGTGGTATCTTAAGCAAACTATAAAACATAAGTAAATTTGCCTTCAATAAAGCATATAAGCAGAACAACATTATGTAAAAGGAAATTGCAAGGTTGGAAGATGCAGCACTCTGATGACAATATAACTCTTATTAAACGAAAAGAAGAACAACTTAGTAAGCTTTAGGCCCAGGAAGAAAAGTATTAGTGCCATAGGGCACGAATCAAATGGCTTAATAGTGATGTTGTGTTACAACTAAATTCCATAGAATAGCAATATTTGAGTAGTCACAGGCCCAGTAGCGAGTTGTGACACATTAATCATCAACTTAGGGATATCACCTACACCAAGAAAACCTCCATACACATCCTTTTTCAATCTACTTTCTTCATTAAGCATTATAACTTCCTTCAAAGGGCATTCACTATCACCACTTTGGTTGCTATAATTACTGCATCTTAAACATTTTATATTGTGAACTTTAACTCCAAAAGGTTTCACCCTGCTAGGAACTCCTGTGCCTATCCGATGAGCATTTTTTTGAATTACAAATTCTTCTTCGATTGGTAGAGGACGCACAAACACATCTTTTGGCCTTGATTTTTTCTTCTTTCCATTTAAATGGTCTTACCATGTGAAGTTTCAGGTGGTTTAGAAGAGTTTGCTCTATTTACATTTAGATCTTGGGGCTTTATTTACTCAACCAGTTCCATAGGATATTCTTCAACCAAGATACTTTTCTAATTTAGAAGAAGACCCTTTCTTGGTTCTAACTGTAAGGTAATCTCTTTGATTAGGTCCTTGTAAATGCTTCTTAAACTAATTTCCTTAATTTTAGCCAATCTGATGGCTTCCAAGACTGTTCTTGGATTAAAAAACCACACATCCTAAGCTAACTTTTCCTCAGATAGATTGCTTCGGCATGAGATTTGCTCAAACCTTTCTTAATACTCATTTAGGCTACCACTTTGCTTCAACTAGACCAATTCCTCCAAAGATCGTTGGAGATTGACACTAAACCATATTCATATCCCTTCTACAAACATCTACCACGAAATGGGGTCATGGCAACTCTTCTTAAGACCATCGTACCATTGATACTCAGCCTCATCAAGAACTTGACTTGCCATGGTCACTCTGTTGTCCTACGATGTCTTTTTTAACCTAAAATAATTCTCACACTTTGACAGTCACCCACCACATCCTCTTTCTTGAATCTTAGAAATTCCATTTTGTGTAAATCTTGTAGGCCCAGATAATTATTTGTCTGAGAGTTTGTATTCTAACATAAAATTTCCATAAGTTGCCGAGAAAGATGCAATGGGGAATCTTGAATCAGAATTAACTCATTCTTTACCTCTGTGCGACGTTAATCAGCGACTGCCTGTAGTTCTTCGATTGTTTCCTCAACTTCCCAAAGAACCCCCATGCGAACGAGTCGCTTCGGCCATGGGTCCAAGAATCGAGTGCTCTGATACCAATTGTAATACCCACAATTTTATCTTATTTTATTTTATTTTCGAAAGGTTCAGTTGATCTAGATGAATACGATCTTGGTGGATGAATATTTTTTTTTATGGTTCATATTATGGTGCCATAATGGATTTGTGTGTTTGGGTTTAAACCTTATGCATGTGGGAGTTGTGATGTTTTAAACATTGAAAAATAATCCATAAGATATGTGTGATGAGTTGGAGAAGTTTGATTTTTGTTGAGGAATTAAAGGTGTGAAAGAATCTAAAGTTTTGGGGAAAAGTTGGAATTCTTCAAAAATGGGGATGTTGCGTGAGTGATTGAGGTGTTGGGAGTGATAATTGCTAAGTTTGGAGAGTAATTGAAAATGAGTATGATTTAATTGGTATTGGAAAGGAAATTACCTAAAATCTCACTTAAACTCACACTCAATATTTGAGAAATGAATAAGTAAGGGGCCAAAATGAAATTTTTAAAAATTTACTCTCCCTACACTTAAGCAAATATGAACCCTCACCCCCATTCTCTTATATCTCACGACATCCCTCTCTTCTCCCTTCTCATTCTTCTATTTTTATTGTGCCCTAGAGCTCCAAACACCAAAGCCTCCCAAATATTGACTTCCTATCTGGTGATGTAATACCCGTTAATTTTGGAATATAATTCGCCTAAGAGTATTTTGGAATTTTATAACGTTACTTTAGTTATTTATTTTGGTCATTTTTAATTTTCATATTTAATTGTTCTTTTTGAATATTATTTATGAAAATTGAGTTAAATGACTGGACTGAATATTTGCACCATGTGGGATATATTCTAAGAATGGTGAAATTCATGGAAAAGTGGTTTAAGAATGGTCAATTAGTCCATTTATTGTAAATTGACTGGATGGGTTTGGATGTTGGGTTATGGATACCTATGGGTTATTCAATAACCCATTAGAAATATTTAATATAAAGCTTCAATAGTACCCCCCTCATTTCTCATGCAACCGAAGCAACCGAAACGAAGGCTGAAATTCATTTTCTCTCATTTCTTCATCCTCTTCTCAAATCTTTTCCTTGATCTTCAGAGTTTTGATTATTTGTTTGGTTCAAAAGCTTTGTAAGGATCAAAGGTAAGCTTTAATCTCATTATTTTCCTTAAATCTAAGTTTATATGGAAGATTAGAGGAGGTTTTGTTCTTGAAGATTTTGATGATAATTCATGAATCTCAGTTGTTTTAGAAGTTATATTTGAGTTATAATCGGTTAAAAGAGTTGAGATTCTGGTTTTGAATAAAAAAAAAAAGGAAAGGATGAAAATTTTCTAGGAAGCGTCTGCAAACTCGAATTCACTGTAACAACCAGAAAATTTCAGAAAAATTTTCGAGTTACTGTAGTGTCGGCAGTCAACGGCACTGTAGCAGTCAACGTTACTGTAGCGAACCGTCACTGTAGCGAATCGTACTATAGCAAATCGTTACTGTAGCAAACCGTTACTATAGCAATCAGAAAATTTTGCATATTTTCATGATTTTGTTTCCTTTCTTATGTTTCCTTGTAATATATTTTACTAGGAAATTTTCCTACACAAATTCTAGTGTGGAACAAGGTAAACTTGGACAAACATCAAGGTGAGTAAATAACCTTGTTAAGCTAGTTTGATATTACTAGTCAAAGTACAATATAAGTCCCATTTACAATATTATTTGAATATTAACCAATCAATTTTTCATATAACAGTATATGATGATTGGTATATTTTTTTTTTACAGAAATTCAAATGAACAAGAGTATGTATAAATTATTTTGTTTCATGGAAATTGTACTATGTGATAAATTCTCATTATTTTATTAATGAATAAAGATCTACGGGTTCTAATACACGAGTTTGAAAGGGTTAGAGTCCCATACTACTCGGTGTATATCTATGAAATCTTATTCACGAGTTTGAAAGGGTTAGAGTCCCATACTACTCGGTGTATATCTATGAAAGCTTATTCAAGAGTTTGAAAGGTTAGAGTCTCATACTACTTGGTGTATACCTATGAAATCTTATTCACGAGTTTGAAAGGGTTAGAGTCCCATACTACTCGGTGTATATCTATGAAATCTTATTCACGAGTTTGAAAGGGTTAGAGTCCCATACTACTCGGTGTATATCTATGAAAGCTTATTCACGAGTTTGAAAGGGTTATAGTCTCATACTACTTGGTGTATACCTATGAAATCTTATTTACGAGTTTGAAAGGGTTAGAGTCCCATACTACTCGGTGTATATCTATGAAATCTTATTCATGAGTTTGAAAGGGTTAGAGTCTCATACTACTCGATGTATAAGACAATTACTTATATGAGTAAATGTGATATTTGTACTTTTGATATTTTATATAGTACAGTTATTTACTTACTGAGTTTTTAAATAAACTCACACTCCCTATGATTATCTTTTCAGATATAGAAAACAAGGAAGAAGAGTATCCGTTTGAAGATTAGAAGCCCCTTGGAGTTATTATCTATTTCTGTCTGGTGGGATACCAGTACTTATTAAAGTGAATACTAGGAACGCTCTGTACTTTATATAGGTCTCCTAGGCTTGCGATGAGATAGAAACATCATATTATGTATGTCTATATTTACTTATCAGATGAATATAATTCTGTAGTGTGGAATGAATGATTAAGGTTGAATGTAAAACCTTACAGAATATATGTAAATAACTTATGTTTGAGAATTTTATCAAATGAGTAGTATCTTTTCTTTCAATTTTTGGGATGTGACAATTTGGTATCAGAGGATAGGTTTTATAGGTCCCCTATAGAGTACAGAGCAAAGTGATCTTTGTGGGCCCTTCCCTATTGTCATGAGCCGCGGCATGACCATAGGATTAGGTTCCATAAAAGATATTGTAGAGTATAACGTCATTTTATAGATAACTTTTCAGTAGGGCTAGTAAGTGATATTTTGTTTATGTCTGAAGATTGTTTGTTATATGTGTAGATCTTTGACAGTTCAATGTCAGAAGGATCTTCTAATAATAATGAGCATATGGGTCCAAGGAGGGCCATAATTCCACCAGTACATGTGCAAGATGATCCTAACCGTGGTGATAGTTTTCATGCTCAAAGTACTGAGGGCGCAACTAGTGATCAAGCAAGGAGAGTCGAACTTGACGCTCACATTGATAATGCAACTATTGCACATGTGATTAATTTAATGAATGAACGATTTGACCGATTGGAGACTGAAATGAGAGGTCGAGCTGCACAAGCTAACCTGCCAGTGGATCCTCCTATTGTTGAAGCCGAAATTGTACCACCAGCTCAGTTAGCTGGAGGAGGTAATGTAAGGGAGGTAAAAATGTCTGAATTCCAGAAAATGATGCCTCCTACTTTTTTAGGGGAAGATCCCAAAGAGGACCCACAATGTTTCCTTGAAGATTGTGAAGCAATATGTGATGCTATAGGGTGTTCTCCTACTCAAAAGGTAGAATTCATTTCCTTTCAGTTAAAGGGTAGGACTGGTAAATGGTGGAGGAACTGGAAGAAAGCTAGAATTCAAAGCGCACCACCAGTTATGTGGACAAAGTTTTACAGATTGGTTATGGATGATTTTCTTCCGGCAAGTGAACGATCATCTAGGGCCAGGAATTTTATGTATCTACGGCAGGGAACCATGACTGTTGATGAATATTCAGCTCAGTTTGTTAAATTATCTGAATATGCCCCTGAAATCATTCCTTCTGAAAGGAAGAAAATAGAAAAGTTTGTGGAAGGACTTCGTGATGCCTTATATGATCAAGTGGGTTCCAATATGAACGATTACTCTTCGTACTCAGAAGCTGTTGATGTGGCCCGAAGAATGGAAAAGAGGTCAAAGAATAAAGAAGAATATCGTCAAAAGAAGAAAGCTAGATATAGGAGATCTTTTGATCAAGGGGAAGACTGAGGGACTTTGAAACCCTTTACTGCATCACAACATGTTCCAGCCACTCCTACTAAGTCATCTTATTCTACAGCTAGTGTGGCTAAGCCTCGTTCAGAGAGCAGGGGTGGTTTTAGCTCTTCTAGTAGAGGAGGTACTCAAGCTAGAAGGGAAAAACCTCAATGTCCTGAATGTGGAAAGTTTCACTTTGGAGAATGCAGGTTAAACACTGTTGGTACAGGTTGTTTTAACTGTGGACAAAAAGGACATTTTATAAGGGAGTGTCATCAGCTCATGACAAGACCAGGTCAAGGGTCTACTTTGCCACCTCGACCACAATCTATTTCTGCTTCTATTACTCGAACACCAACCCCTTCAATAGGGGGTAGTATGGGAAGAGGTTTTGGAAGAGGCCAAGGTGACCGTGGAAAACAAGCTGCTGGCAGAGGAAATGCAAGAGTATATGCTCTAACCCGACAGGATGCTCAAACATCCAATACTGTAGTTACAGGTATATTATCTGTTAATACTTTTGCTGCACGTATTTTATTTGACCCCGGTTCTACTCACTCATATGTGTCACCCCTATTTGCCAAGAGATTTGCATTTGATTCGATTACTCTTAAAGAACCATTCTTGGTTTCCACACCGATGAGAGAGACTTTGATGGTTAAAACATGTTATCGTTCTTGTAAAATAATTGTTGGAGGCATGGAAACTGAGATAGATCTTATGATTCTCAATATGTTAGATTTTGATGTGATTTTAGGGATGGACTGGCTATCTTCTTGTCATGCTACTATAAATTGTCGTGACAAAGTTATTTCCTTTAATATGCCGGGGAGGAGTAATTTTGTGTTTCAAGGAGATCGAAGTGATGTACCTTGCAACATGATATCTATGTTAAGTACCTGGCGTATGTTGCGAAAGGGATGTCAGGGATTTCTAGCTTTTATCAAAGATTTAGAAAAGAAAGAATAGAAGTTAGAAGACATACATGTGGTTAATGAATTCTCAGATGTGTTCCCAGAAGATTTACCTGGATTACCGCCAGAAAGAGATATTGAGTTCAGTATTGATTTGGTCCCAGACACACGACCAATTTCTATTCCACCTTATCGTATGGCTCCTGTTGAGCTAAAAGAACTCAAAGAATAATTGGAAGATTTGTTGAACAAAGGATTCATTCGCCCAAGTTTTTCACCTTGGGGTGCTCCTGTTCTTTTTGTGAAAAAGAAAGATGGTTCTATGAGATTATGTATAGATTATCGTCAGCTGAATAAAGTCACAGTGAAAAATAAGTATCCTTTACCAAGGATAGATGATTTGTTTGATCAGATTCAAGGAGCAAAATACTTCTCAAAGATTGATCTAAGGTCTGGGTATCATCAGTTACGAATTAAGAACGATGATATACCTAAGACAACTTTTCGTACACGGTATGGACATTATGAGTTTCTTGTGATGTCTTTTGGGTTGACAAATGCACCAGCAACATTTATGAATTTAATGAACAGAGTGTTTAAATTATTCCTTGATAAGTTTGTAATTGTATTTATTGATGATATTTTTGTATATTCAAAGAGTCATGAATAACATACTGAACATTTGAGAATAGTGCTTCAGATCTTGAGAGAGCATCAGTTGTACGCAAAGCTCTCAAAATGTGAATTCTGGATGAGTCATGTAACATTTTTGGGACATGTTATTTCCCAAGAAGGTATTCATGTTGATCCAAGTAAAATTGAAGCAGTAAAACAATGGCCTAGACCAACAACTGTGTCGGAAGTACGTAGTTTTCTTGGCTTAGCAGGGTATTACCGTCGCATTGTCAAAGATTTCTCTAAGACGGCTCTCCCATTAAATAAGTTAACCCGAAAGAATGTTAAATACATTTGGGATGATTCATGTGAGCAAAGTTTCACCCAATTGAAAGAGTGTTTAACTTCTGCACTAGTTTTAATCCTACCATCAAGACCAGGGGGTTACTCTGTATTCTGTGATGCCTCAAGGATAGGCTTAGGGTGTGTATTGATGCAACATGGTAAGGTTATAGCTTATGGCTCACGTCAGCTTAAAAAGCATGAATTGAATTACCTCACTCATGATTTGGAAATGGCAGCTGTAGTGTTTGCCCTAAAGATTTGGAGACATTACTTGTATGGGGAGACTTGTAAAATTTTTACAGATCACAAAAGCCTTAAGTACATTTTTGAGCAGAGAGATCTCAATCTAAGGCAACGAAGGTGGATGGAACTTCTGAAAGATTATGATTGTACCAACCTTTACCATCCAGGTAAAGCAAATGTAGTGGCTGATGCTCTAAGTCGAAAGTCTATGGGAAGTTTAGCTCACATTGCCACTATAAGGAGGTCTCTAATACATGAACTACAAGAATTGGAAGCTGATGGAGTATTCTTTGAGATCATTGAGTCAGGTACATTTCTGGCTCATTTAACAGTTAGATCATCCCTTGTTGAAAAAGTAAAAGTAACTTTAGAAAATGACATTGATATGGTCAAAATCAGAGATAAGGCAAGGTAAGGTCTAGCACCAAGTTTCTTGGTAGATGAAGAAGGAGTCTTATGGTTTAATGGGAGACTCTGTATCCCCAACATTGAATCTTTGAAACATGAAATCTTAATGGAAGCTCATGGTTCGCCCTACGTTGTACATCCTGGTGCTGTGAAAATGTATCAGGACTTGAAACAAGTTTACTGGTGGGAGGGCATGAAGCGAGATGTGACTGACTTTGTAGCTCGATGTTTGACTTGTCAGCAAGTTAAAGCTGAACATTGACGACCACCTGGTTTGATGCAAAAACTAGATATTCTCGAGTTGAAGTGGGAAATGATCACTATGGATTTTGTAGTAGGTTTACCTCGGTCAACAAAAGGAAATGACTCAATATGGGTCATAGTGGATCGACTTACTAAGTCAGTACATTTTCTTCCTGTTCATACCACTTTCAGTGTAGCAAAACTTGCTCGACTTTATGTTAAAGAAATAGTGAAACTTCATGGTGTACCAATATCCATTATATCAGACCGAGGACCTCAGTTTACTTCTCGGTTCTGGAAAGTCTTTCAAGAGGCTTTGGGTATCAAAGTGAATCTTAGCACAGCATTCCATCCTTAGACTGATGGACAGTCCGAAAGGACAATTCAGACTTTAGAGGATATGCTAAGAGCTTGTGTGATGGATTTTAGTGGAAGTTGAGAAGATCATTTGTCTCTTATTGAATTTGCTTATAATAACAGTTACCAAGCCAGTATCCATATGGCACCTTTTGAGGCTTTATATGGGAGACGGTGTCGATCTCCTATAGGTTAGTTTGAACTTGGTGAAACCAAAATACTTGGACCTGAGATGATACAAGAAAATATAAATAAAGTTAAACTGATCAGAGAGAAGTTGTTAACTGCTCACAGTAGACAGAAGTCTTATGCGGACAACCGACGACGTGACCTTGAATTTGCAATAGGTGACATAGTTTTCTTACAAATCTCACCTATTAAGGGAGTAATGAGATTCGAGAAGAAAGGCAAGCTTAGTCCGAGGTATGTTGGCCCTTATGAGGTTGTAGACAGAGTGGGTAATGTGGCATATCGCCTAGACCTACCTTCCGACCTAGAGGGAGTTCATCCAATATTTCATGTGTCCATGCTACGGAAATATCTTCCTGATCCTTCTCATGTCATTCAACCCCAAAAAGTTTATTTTGATGAAACTCTCACCTACGAAGAGGTACCAGTAGTTATTCTTGATAGAAAAGTCAAGAAATTGCGTACTAAAGAAATTACTACTGTCAAGGTTCTTTGGAGAAATCATTCTCGCGAGAAAGCTACGTGGGAGGCAGAAGATGAAATGTGGAAAAAATATCCACATTTGTTTGAAACTTGAGGTAAGATTTTAATTCGGAGGACCGAATTCTTTAACGGGGGTAGAATGTAATACCCGTTAATTTTGGAATATAATTCGCCTAAGAGTATTTTGAAATTTTATAACGTTACTTTAGTTATTTATTTTGGTCATTTTTAATTTTCATATTTAATTGTTCTTTCTGAATATTATTTATGAAAATTGAGTTAAATGATTGGACTGAATATTTGCACCATGTGGGATATATTCTAAGAATGGTGAAATTCATGGAAAAGTGGTTTAAGAATGGCCAATTAGTCCATTTATTGTAAATTGACTGGATGGGTTTGGATGTTGGGTTATGGATACCCATGGGTTATTCAATAATCCATTAGAAATATTTAATATAAAGCTTTAATAGTACCCCCCTCATTTCTCACGCAACCGAAGCAACCGAAGCGAAGGCTGAAATTCATTTTCTCTCATTTCTTCATCCTCTTCTCAAATCTTTTCCTTGATCTTCAGAGTTTTGATTATTTGTTCGGTTCAAAAGCTTTGTAAGGATCAAAGGTAAGCTTTAATCTCATTATTTTCCTTAAATCTAAGTTTATATGGAAGATTAGAGGAGGTTTTGTTCTTGAAGATTTTGATGATAATTCATGAATCTCAGTTGTTTTAGAAGTTATATTTGAGTTATAATCAGTTAAAAGAGTTGAGATTCTGGTTTTGAATCAAAAAAAAAGGAAAGGATGAAAATTTTCTGGGAAGCGTCTGCAAACTCGAATTCACTGTAGCAACCAAAAAATTTCAAAAAAATTTTCGAGTTACTGTAGCAGTTACTGTAGTGTCGGCAGTCAACGGCACTGTAGCAGTCAACGTTAATGTAGCGAACAGTCACTGTAGCAAACCGTTACTGTAGCAATCAGAAAATTTTGCATATTTTCGTGATTTTGTTTCCTTTCTTATGTTTCCTTGTAATATATTTTACTAGGAAAGTTTCCTACACAAATTCTAGTGTGGAACAAGGTAAACTTGGACAAACATCAAGGTGAGTGAATAACCTTGCTAAGCTAGTTTGATATTACTAGTCAAAGTACAATATAAGTCCCATTTACAATATTATTTGAATATCAACCAATCAATTTTTCATATGACAGTATATGATGATTGGTATATTTTTTTTACAGAAATTCAAAGGAACAAGAGTATGTATAAATTATTTTGTTTCATGAAAATTGTACTATGTGATAAATTCTCATTATTTTATTAATGAGTAAAGATCTACGGGTTCTAATACACGAGTTTGAAAGGGTTAGAGTCTCATACTACTCGGTGTATATCTATGAAATCTTATTCACGAGTTTGAAAGGGTTAGAGTCCCATACTACTCGGTGTATATCTATGAAATCTTATTCACGAGTTTGAAAGGGTTAGAGTCCCATACTACTCGGTGTATACCTATGAAATATTATTCACGAGTTTGAAAGGGTTAGAGTCTCATACTACTCGATGTATAAGACAATTACTTATATGAGTAAATGTGGTATTTGTACTTTTGATATTTTATATAGTACAGTTATTTACTTACTTAGTTTTTAAATAAACTCACACTCCCTATGATTATCTTTTCAGATACAGAAAACAAGGAAGAAGAGTATCCGTTTGAAGATTATAAGCCCTTGAAGTTATTATCTATTTCTGTCTGGTGGGATACCAGTACTTATTAATGTGAATACTATGAACGCTCTGTACTTTATATAGGTCTCCTAGGCTTGCGATGAGATAGAAACATCATATTATGTATGTCTATATTTGCTTATCAGATGAATATAATTCTGTAGTGTGGAATGAATGATTAAGGTTGAATGTAAAACCTTACAGAATATATGTAAATAACTTATGTTTGAGAATTTTATCAAATGAGTAGTATCTTTTCACATGTTCAATTTTTGGGATGTGACAGGTGAGTTGTCCTTTTCCGATCACTGGCGAACCACCATCACTATGGGAAGCATCAAATCCAAGGTAAGCACCACAATCCCAAGAATCCCTTGCATTTTTTAATTTATGCCATAAATGCTGAAAAATTGGAGTTTTGGAGAGATTTGGGTACAATCTTAGAGTATTTTGATGGATTATAGTTTCTTAAACTTCCTTCTCCCAATCTCAATTGTTTTGGCTAACCAAAGGGGTGGAAAGTTTGAGATTCATGGTGGGTTTTGAAGCCATGATAGAAAAATTTGAAATGAAAGGAGTTTTGGGGGAACTTTGGTTGATTCTTAAAATTTGTTGTAGAAATAAGTTGATAAATATGGTTTTATGGATTGAATGCTTATTTGGGTTGCCAAATCATTGTAGAAATGTTTGATTTTGGTTTTAGGGTGAAGGAGGAAGGTTAGAGGCTGAGGAAGACCTAAAAATCACGAAAATAAGGGTCTAGTTTTGTGATCCGCAACTATAGCAGTAAGAATCGTCGCTATAGCGGTGAGAGGCAGAACCCTCGCTGCTTTCTAACCCGATTTTCAAATGGTCATAACTCTATCATTCAAGCTTCAATAAATTTTGTATCGTTGGAAAGGTATTTGAGTCTAGTTTCTAATGAAACAATAATCAATTAAAAATTCTTACCCTTTGACAGTTATAACCAAAAAAGTGACAAAGGGTCAGAACTTATGATAAAGAGTTTCCTATTTTGTGACCCAAACATGTTTTCACGTGGCTACCCTATAGGGATGGACTCTTTGAGACACATTCGACATCTTTTGAAGAGGATTAGCTAGTTAAAGCTAAGGTGAGGGTCTAACCCTTCTTTTGGTGGATTTAATGTTTAAATTGAAGGGATCACTTTTGCATGGCGAGACTTGTGCTTGTATTTGAGCATAACCAATACATAAAAATTATATGCCTTGTTGAGGAATAAATAAATGCATGTGAAGGGTAACTTCTATTTTTCTCAATTGGTGATATGTTGATTTTCAATTGTTATTCTTGATAGAACAATAGTAAATGATGATATATTTATATAATGGTTGTTCAAGTTGTGTTCTTAAATTTAGAGAATATGATTACTATGTTAAGGGATTAGTGGACATAATACCTAGTGAGTAAGAAATTACTTTATATGTAAAATTAAAATTTAAAGTGAATATTTGTATATGAGGACTACTTTTGAAAGTCAATGTGATTGGCATAACGAATGAAGTGTGAATACTGAATTGGGATGTATGAGAATGGGTGGACGTTGAGTTAACATTATTTAAGTTTATCATGGTAGTACCTTACTCTTCTCGGTTGGGGTGCAAAGTGATAATAATTAATTGTGTTTACGTGGGTGCTCATCTTAGGTGTGGTGTACCTTTAGCTGATGTGCTGCTTTATGGTGCCTATGATATCAGACTCTTTTTCCTATATAATCATCATTATATATATACATATATATGCGAGTCTTGTAAAGAGTCTTAGTGTAATTATGGAAAGAATTTGTATATCACATTGTTATGTGCATGAGTGATGATGCTTGCTTTACGTTGGTATTAAGTGATGTATTGTAAGTTGCATAGTGTGGATGAACAACTTGTCTATATATTATTACTTCAAATCTCAATTTATCTTGGAACGTTGGATAAGACTTTATTTATTTAATTATAGTCATTATTATGGAATGGTGGATATGACTCATTTATTTAATTATAGTTATTGTCCTGGAACGGTGGATATGACTCATTTATTTAATTATAGTCATTATCTTGGAACGGTGGATATGACTCATTTATATAATTATAGTCATTATCCTTAAATAGTGGACATGACTCATTTATTTAATTATAGTCATTGTCTTATAACAGTGGATATGACTCATTTATTTAATTATAATCATTGTCCTAGAACGGTGGATGACACATTTATTTAATTATAGTCATTATCTTGGAACGATGGATATGACTCATTTATTTAATTATTGTCATTGTCTTGGAACGGTGGACAAGTTTTCATTTATTTAATTATTGTCATTTATCTTGGAACGGTGAACAAGTTTTCATTTATTTAATTATTTTCAACTGTCCTGGAATGGCGGACATATTACAAATTTCGAATTGTGCTGAATTAAGTGACTATTTATCTCATATGTGTTTTGTGTGGAGACTTTAGTTTTACTTTTATTCAACTACGGTTATCATCTTCCCTGTAGCAGGCACATAGTAGAATTATTAAATAATCATTTATATATGAATGTGCCTCGGTGGCTTTCAAATGTCCAGGCGACAATATTACATATATATGGCGATTATGGTGAAACTCTCTGATATTAAATTGTTTAATGCCACGTGTTAAATTCGAATGATCAAGTCATGTAATGATATGAATTTTGTAATTTGGTTGTGATACATCACTTAATGATGAATGTGCGTGTCACGACTCGCTTATCAAGATCTGTGACTGGCATAATAACGATATCTCTCGTTACTGTAAGCCTTCCTATTAACTCTACCATTTTGTTGAGTTTAATTTTGTGGAAATATAAGATCCATAAATTTATTTTAAAATCACATCTATTCATAACAGATGAAAATTTTATAAAAAACATATTTGGCATCATTACTAACACATATGAAAATATTATATATAACTTAATACAGTTATGAAGGTACAGATGACCAACCATAATAACACCATTTTCACAAAGATTATAAAATCCAAAATGTAAATTCTTGAAATAATCTCCTAGGAGTCCCAATGACCACAGAGCCCTTAATACAGACATGGGATCACTTAACCTACTCGGCAACGGAAATATTCTTTATTCTACAGATCACTCTGCTACTCCTCTAGAGGGAGTTCCTTTGTGCAACTGTATCTAAAAAGGAAAATGTGAGGGTGAGTTTTTGAAAAAAAAACTCAGTGAATGTACGATAAACTCAATAATAAGAGCAAAATACAAAATCGATCATGATAATGAACTCAAATAGTATAAAATAAACTAAGAGCACAAGTAAGAAATAAACAAAAATTAGTATTTTTCTTACAAATAAATAATCAAGTACACATATTAGGTTTTGACACTCATCACTAAGGTGGAACTATCCCGGTGAACTACCTGCTCAACCTCCGGTCCTCTTAAGACCTTGTAATGCAACACTATTGTTCCATTTTTATTAACAAGAATTGTATATCCCCTAATGTTTCTCGATGCCTGACCGGTCTTACTCATCACAAAAAGGGAGTACCACCCAATATCACAAATATGTCATACGACTTTTCTCAATCACAAAGATTTGATATATCATGAATATTCATACTTTAAATCTTATGAAAGTTAAAAATCATAATACATATAATAATTTAAAATTTGAATATGTAAAGATAGTAAATATATATTGAATTTATAGAAAAAAATAACGTCGCGGTTCTCACTAATATTCTATTGTCACCTTTAACTGGTGAAACTTGGGATTTCAACCCAGTTCACTAACGTGATGGATCGTGCTATGATCCTATTATTAAAATTACGCCAATTCACCTAAATTCCGTACGAGTATTACTTCTCTAAGTTGTTACGGACAAGATCATATAAGTGAATTTCAGATTCCACTATGAAGACTTCATGAAAAGTAAAGAAAACAAGTTAGGGTTGTTTTTGTATAGTTACTGTTCATACATACAGTTACTATTTATACGTACAGTTACTATTTATACAAAAATAGTGAATACAATCTGTAAAAGAGTACACCAGGTAAGTTACTAGGAAAGAGTGGAAGGTCGCAATGGACACACTTAAGTACTAGATTTTTCTTTAGTCAGAACTTTCTTAAACATGTATTCTTCATAGTTTATATTATATTTTGGTAATTAGAGAATCAAAATAATATATAGGCAGCTAAAGACAGTTTTTTTGATGTGAAAGATCAGCCAAAAACATAACCACAGAGTATATTTAAGAATATAACTTCTAAAATTTGAAAGACATAAAAAAGGCATAGTATCCTCACCTCGAATCTAAGCTAAAAAGAAAATGCCTAAAATCTCAGAGGTCTAGCGTCGGAACAATAGAAGTTTAAGGAGAAAGAAGATGAGAAGTTGAATGTGTGAGTTTATAAGTGAAATAGAATGACCTATTTATAGGAAAAGTCAAAGGTACTATGTACTAATAAAATATTCAATTTACTATTTATAAAAATGATATTTTTATTAAAACAATTCAATTTACTGTGTATATTAATCATTTAGTTTATTGTGCAATCACAGAAAAGTCAAAGACAGTTTTACTATTGGGGACACTATCCTTTCTCCTTAAACCTTTAAGTTTTTTTTTTCAATTTAGTCAATAAGAGTATTTTCTCATATAAAACGTCATTTTTCTCCTACGAATTTCTTTCTAATTTCCTTTTATGCTCAAACCACATCTAGTACTTCACATTTCGGTTGTATATGTGAACAATGTCGTATACATAAACAATATTATACAGGTCAATAGTACCGTATATTGAAATTGTAACTGTCACACATTTATATTTTATTTTTCACAGATATTACGGTGCATATAGGGTAGAATTTCTTTACTTGACTATGTACGCTATGTAGGATGAGGCTTGGGCCTAGTGTTGATGGATGTGATATTAATTTAGTGTCCTGTCCCTATGAGCGGCACGCAGTGCTAATCTATTCAATTTAATTATCCTCTCATTGAGTATTTTCATACTCACCCTTTCTCTATGCCTTTGCAAGTTCTGCTTAGTTAATGAGACTCTATATGTGGAGTAGCGGAGTCTCTGAGTTTCTAACCATTTCTGGTTCAGGATGATTTTGATGTCGGGTATGTTGGTTTCTTTGAGTCGCTCTGTAGTGAATAAAACTCTTGGGATTATTGTAAATTTCTGGATGCTTGTGTGTGTAGAGCAAGGCTTACAATGGTGGTATAGATCCCTGCTATGCCGGTCTTGCCCTCATATTTGGGGTGTCACACCAATGTTACAACTAAATTCCATAGAGTAACAATATTCGCGTAGTGCAGTAAATTAAGATAAGAATTGAGTTCAAGAAGGGAAAGAGATAGAAAGAAATTCACAAGAACTTTATTATGGAAGAGGTTAAGATTTTACAAAGAGAAAGAGAGATTAAGAAAGAACTTAATTGAGAAAGAAAATAAAACAGAAGGAGAAAGAGATGAATAGCAGAGAAGGGGTTCAAAGAGGATTTAGGAGAAAGTAATCTTATTATTCATGACACTTGTATCCATAGGCCAACCATACTTAAATACAAGTGGCCAACATAGCAACATAGTTATAGAGAAAATACAATATTACCCCACTAACTCATATGAAACGACTAAAGTATCATTGCCTAACAAAACACTCCAACATGTCATTGTAGTCTTAGCTTTGGATGATATGGCTACTTCTCCCCTTATAGTTGAGGCTAAAGCGCTCAAATTAGCCATTGTCTAAGTGATGAACTTAAGTCTAATTGTTGAGATCTTATTCAAACTTGGCATATAGATAACATAATTATGGAGGAAATTAAGGAACAAAACTCTTATCTTGATAGTGTTTTTGTAATACCCGTTAATTTCAGAATATAATTCGCTTAAGAGTATTTTAGAATTCTACAACGTTACTTTAGTTATTTATTTTGGTCATTTTTAATTTTCATATTTAATTGTTCTCTTTGAATATTATTTATGAAAATTGAGTTAAATGACTGGACTAAATATTTGCACAATGAGGGATATATTCTAAGAATGGTGAAATTCATGGAAAAGTGGTTGCAGAATGGTCAATTAATCCATTTATTGTAAATTGACTGGATGGGTTTGGATGTTGGGTTATGGATACCCATGGGTTATTGAATAACCCATTAGAAATATTTAATATAAAGTTTCAATAGTAACCTCATTTTTTTTCACTCAGCCGAAGGAAGCAGAAAAGATTTCTTTCTCAGTTCTTCATTTTCTTCTCAAATCCTTTCCTTGATCTTCAGAAGTTCGATTATTTGTTCAGTTCAAAAGCTTTGTAAGGATCAAAGGTAAGCTTTAATCCGATTATTTTCCTTAAATTTCAGTTTATGTAGAAGATCAGAGGAGGTTTTGTTCTTGAAGATTTTGATGATAATTCATGAATCTCAGTTGTTTTAGAAGTTATATTTGAGTTATAATCAGTTAAAGGAGTTGAAATTCTGGTTTTGAAACAAGAAAGGGAAAGGATGAAATTGTTAGAATTTCTGCAAAAACCGAGTTACTGTAGCGACCAGGGGATTTCGAAACAAAATCTGGAAAATTTTCTTCGGGTTACTGTAGCAGTACTGTAGTGTCGGCAGTCAACGGTACTGTAGCAGTCAACGTTACTGTAGCGAACCGTATTGTAGTGAACCGTTACTGTAGCGAACCGACACTGTGGCAAACCGTTACTGTAGCAAACCGTACTGTAGCAACCCGTTACTGTAGCAGTCAGAAAATTTTACGTATTTTCGTGATTTTGTTTCCTTTCTTATGATTCCTTGTAATATATTTTACTAGGAAATTTTCCTACACAAATTCTAGTGTGGAACAAGGTAAACTTGGACAAACATCAAGGTGAGTGAATAACCTTGCTCAGCTAATTTGATATTACTAGTCAAAGTACAATATAAGTCTCATTTACAATATTATTTGGATAATAAGCAATTAATTTTTCATATGGGAGTATATGATGATCAGTAGAAATAAGAGTATGAAGAAATTATTTATTTCATGACAATTGTACTATGTGATGAATTCTCACTATCTTATTAATGAGTAAAGATCTACGGGATCTAATACACGAGTGTGAAAGGGTTAAAGTCCCATACTACTCGGTGTATATCTAAGAAATCTTATACACGAGTTTGAAAGGGTTAAAGTCCCATACTACTCAGTGCATATCTATGAAACCTATACACGAGTTGAAAGGGTTAAAGTCCCATACTACTCGGCGTATACCTATGAGATCTTATTCACGAGTTTGAAAGGGTTAGAGTCCCATACTACTCGGTGTATATCTATGAAATCTTATTCATGAGTTTGAAAGGGTTAGAGTCTCATACTACTCGATGTATAAGACAATTAATTATATGAGTAAATGTGGTATTTGTACTTTTGATATTTTATATAGTACAGTTATTTACTTACTGAGTTTTTAAATAAACTCACACTCCCTATGATTATTTTTTTTCAGATACAGAAAATAAAGAACAAGAGTATCCGTTTGAAGATTAGAAGCCCCTTGAGATTATTCTCTATTTCTGTCTGGTGGGACACCAGTACTTATTAATGTGGATATTAGAAACGCTCTGTACTTTTTATAGGTCTCCTAGGCTTGCGATGAGATAGAAATATCAGACTATGTATGTCTATATTTGCTTATCAGATGAATATAATTCTGTAGTGTGGAATGAATGATTAAGGTTGAATGTAAAACCTTACAGAATATATGTATATAACGTATGTTTTAGAATTATATCAAATGAGTAGTATCTTTTCACATACTCAATTTTTGGGATGTGACAGTTTTCTTTCGGTGGGTGCCCATAGAAGATAATCAAGTTAGCCATACATTTACTAAGGTACAAAGGAGGAAGGTGATTAGATGTATTCATATCTATAACCCCCTAGAGTTCTTTAGCAGTTAATTCATAATGAGAAAAGTTCTTGTAGATAGTATATGATCTTTTGTAAAACTGGACCAGACCAATCATTTCGATTAGAAAAATGACTGTCTGGTTCCAGTCAAGCATCTAATTTGAAACAACCCTCAAAATCAAAAATAAGAATTAAACTAGTGACGAACTGGCCAAACTAGTCCAAAACTGGCTATGTAATCAGTTTGGCTGTTTCCAACATCATTTCCCCCAACTTTCATATTCAAATCAGTACGATGGTGTGTGTAGGTGAATTTTTTTTTTTGAAATTGTAGCTTTCACATTTGCTGCAGAAGACAAGGATTTCAAAATATTTTGTCTCACACAACCGGAATCTATAGACAACCACCGTTTGCCACTTAGGCTCACTGTCAACCTACTATTCGATCACTTGCAGATACACTCAACATAGGCTGCAACAAAAAACATTGAAGAAAATGAGAAATGAAATAGTAAGGAAAGAAAGAGAGAAGCACGAAGTCCACTGGTAGCTTTATTAGTCGTTAGATGAAGTGTAAATTAGGTAAATGCATTTAAGTAGAGTGAAGATTACATAAATATAGCGTTTAGCTAGCTTCAATGGATAGATAATGGTACTTATATGACATGAGAGAAAGAGGGGAGAGAGAGAAGAAGAAGAAGAAGAAGAAGAAGAATTTTTTTATTGTTTTATACTTCTATGTTGTATATTTTAATATATTTTTAGTATTCTCATTTTATTTTAATATATATTTTAAGTATTTTAATTATATATTTAATATTATAATATATTTTAAATATGATCAGTTCAACCATGATTTAATCGTTATTTGACCACAAACTTTTGAACTAATATTTTTACAAATTGATAACTAGTCCAATTTTAAAAACCTTTATCAAATTGTGTCTTTCGATATACTTTCTTTTTATGAGGTGTGTCGCTTTTTTGGTTTTTATCCTGTTGGGTGTAGGCTCGTATTTGGACCTACCGTTGTCCCCTCGGTTATGATTCTTCATTTTTTTTAATTTAATGTCTAAAAAAAAGTTAATAACTTCTTTTTTTTTGTCTCTTATTTTCATTGAAATTATTTATGAAGATTAAAAATTCCACCATGCCTATGAAAGCTTAAATGGAAGAACAAATTAAATGAATAACATATCTATAAGTTGATCCAATATTCGTTATGTTTTTGAATTCTCAAAATTATGCACAAACAAATAGCATATAGTGTATACGAAAAAGATATGAGTTATAATGGCTACTCCATTGTAATAAAGAACATTCGTTATATGTTAAAAAAGAAATAATTCTCTAGTTAATATGACAAGGCCATTAATTACAATGGGTTTAAGTTTACCACACTTGCCAATTAATATTATATCGTGTACATTTTAACTATATTTATAGCAATCCAACAATCTAACTATAGTTTTTGAGAAGTTTGACATCAAGTTTTTTAGTGTAATCATCCCCACTTAATATCTTATGAAGCTATGAATCACTTGTTAAAGTTGTTTATTTTAAACGTTACATTTGATTTTGATCCTTTATTAATCAATGTAGGAAAGATTTGCGCATGGTTGCTATAAAATGAAGTTGACTTTGGTCAAACATTAATTGTTGTGTATGAAGAAAAACACGCAAAATAAAAATAATGAGTGATAAATTATATCCTTTGAATTAGAACTGACAAAATGGGTATAACTAAGCGAGTTGATCCCGTTTAGCTTGCTTAAGAAGCAGGTTATGTTAGCTAAAAGTTATCACGTTTAGAACCAAATCTAATTAGTCTGATTTGCCTAACCTTACCAACATAACTTTTTTTATTATATACTTAATAATATATGTTAAGTAAAATAATACAAAAATAGTAAGAGACATCATTTGAAAATAATTTCATATCAAATTTACATAATTATTTGATCATAATTAATTAGAAAATATAACATTAAAGGAAAAAAAGAAAGAATAATTAAAAAAAGAATAATTACACTTTTTTTTGCTTGAGCATAAAATCTCCAAACTCATATATTTCTTCTCTTTTTTCTCTTTTTTTTAAACCAAATGGATCTTTTTGTTGAAAAAAAAAAAGCAAAAACAAAAAAGGGCAGAGCTAGTTCTTTGGCCCGTTTAACCCACCAATTCTCATTTAGCGGGTTAGGCCCATAATAGTTTGAAAATGGGCGAATCGGCTCGGCTCATTTCAAGACCAATCAAAAAACAAGCCAGTATGAACAAGTTGGATTGATCCATTTTGATAATTATACTATAAATTAATATTGTATTTTATTGAGCTAATATAATATTAAATATAGGGTGATAAAATTTGTAGCTTATAGAAGTTGAGAAACTTGTAGACACTTGTTATTAGGCAAAATGGTATTTTATGTCTCTAACATTTATATTGATTTTCATTTATGTCCCTAATATTTGTTTTTTCCCATTTATGTTCCATATGTTATATTTTTTGTCAGATATGTCTTTTTTAATATCGTAAAATAATTAACAGAATTTACTGACTGGGCTCTAACATGGCAAAATTCTTCCGGCATATCATTTGCCACATAGCCAACAAAATGGTATTTTATGTCTCTAACGTTTACATTGATTTTCATTTATGCCTCTAACATTTGTTTTTATCTGTTTATGTCCCACATATTTCATTTTTTGTTAGATATGTCTTTTTTTTAATACCGTCTGTCTGAGCTCCAACATAGAAAAATTCTTTCGCCACATTACCTGCCACATGACCATGTAGACTATAATGACAAAAATGCGCGTCCACTATATAACCTTCACCTTCACTCACACTACCCTAATCTTCTTAGAGAGAGAGGGAGAGAAAGGACGATGAAGGATAATTTAGTAAAATTACTCTGATTTTGTTTTCTTTCCCTCTATTTCTTTCCAGTTGGATACCAAACATACTTTTTTTCATATTTTTTTCCTTTCTATTTTCCTACTTCATTTCAATTCCTACCCTTTTTTAGATACCAAATGAACCTCTTATCTTTACTTAGTTGACTGAATATTATTCATTTTCCATTTTGCATTACTTTTTTTTTTGGGTAAAAGTTAAAACCATGCTTCCTGCAGCGGTTAGCAAGGTGATGTGGGTGAGGTGCTTTGAATAGAACATAGATTTTTTGCTCTCTCTTCTCTCTTTGAGCTCTCTCTTTCTCTCTTGTAATAAGTTGTTGTGGATGGGAGGAGGAAGATGAGGGTAGTGTGAGTAAAGGTGAAGGTTATATGGTGGAGGGGCATTTTTGTCATTCTGGTCTACATGGGCACATGGTAGGTAATGTGGCGGAAGAATTTTGCCACGCTAGAGCTCACTCAATAATTTTTGAAAATTTATTTGATGGTGTTAAAAAAAGGCATATATGACAAAAAATAAAACATATGAAACATAAACGAGCATAAACAAACGTTAGTGACATAAATGAAAACAAGTGTAAATATTATGGACATAAAATACCATTTTGTTGGCCACATGGTATATTATATGGCAAAATTTTTTTGCCATGTTGGAATCTAGTCAGCAGGTTCCATTAACTTATTTGACAATGTTAAAAAATGGTATATCTAACTAAAAATGTAACACGTGAGACATAAATGGGCAAAAACAAACGTTAGAGACATAAATAAATGTCATGTCCCAAATTCCGGGCACATGACCAACACACTGACACAAACATCGTGTCACGTTAAGCCTAATTGATATCTCAATTTTTATCACTTTTTGTTTATTTAATAATATTTAAAACAATATAAATAAAAATAATCCTTATAATTAACTAGTCAAAATAAAAACACATTATCCAGTAAAATAATCAATTCGGCCTAGACCCTCTAGATGTTCTAATTGACTACAGAGCTTCTTAATGCTTAATAAAATAAAACCAACATATCGAGACCCATCCAATAATGGAATAGTCCAACAGCGACTTTAGCTCTTTTGCATATACTTCTCTTCCACTACCTGATTTGAAAAAAAAAAATTAAATCAACGAGTGTAAGATAAATATCTTAGTGAGTGAGCCAATTCCCGCCCAAATAAAATCCGCTATACAAAGGTAATAAAATAAAAACATAGGTATAAATTATAAATCACAAAGAAAGATACATATTAAAGACTTCGCAATTTAATCAAATAATTTAGATCAATGGAACTACTACTCGTCAATGGAAAAATATTCGAGAGCACTCGTATGCCCGCTCAACCAATCTCATTATACCCAGGAGCGCCCATAGGCCTGCTCAACTAATTTCATCAATCTCATAAAAAACCCGTCATGATGCATAACCTTATCGTCAACGGTTAGGGTGCCACACGAATTAAATTCGTACTTGAGATCCTACTGAGGGAATCATTATCTCTGTTATCAGAGGTCAATCATCCTATTACTCGGATTTTCCGCTTGACATGAGAGAGGATATTATCCCGTTGAAACACAATCAAGATTTAAACAATTTCATATAAATCACCAAAAACAATTCATCGATATATTCATCAATATAATCATCAATGTAATCATTATATCAATTTCTAAAAGATAACTCTAAAGTATCCATTGTCTCATGAACCATCTTTTTCCCCCTAGCGTTAATTTTCCGTTAGTAATTTCACCAACAATCAAATTGTACATTAAAGTTTCAATTTCAATATTTCAAATTTCTTAATCGAATTCTTCATTTTCCATTATGATCATTACCTATCTTTATATTTTATTATTTAAATATTTAAAATAATATTAAAAAAGGGTTAGTTCACTAACCTTGATTTTAATGAATATGACTAATTAAACCCAATCAAAAATCTCTTTGATGTGAAAAGATTTGTTGTTCTATGGTGTTAATGTTTTCGATAAAAGGAAAACAAAAAAAAGGACGTTAAGGTGTGCTCTTGTTTTTATTTAGACCAAATCAGTGTAAAGGAGGAGAAACCGTGACTTACGTTTGTCTCTTTTTTCCCTTCGTGCTAATTGAAGCTAAGGTGTGGATGTGTGAATGTGATGCCGTGGGTTTACGTGTATGTAAGACTGTTTGTGCGTGAAGAGTTTGTTGGGAGATGTGATTGAAGTTACGTGGTGTGATTGGATGAAGGGGTGGGAGACTGGAGGATTATGTGGGATATGTGGTGTAATCGGTGAATGTGATGGCCAAAAGGTCCAATTGGATTGGAGAGGGAGGAAGAGAGATTGTTGGCGGCAACGAGAGTGAGAGAGATGTGGGAGGCTTAGGTTCTAGGGTTTCCAAAGATTTTCCTCTAGTTGTTTAATTGGATACAGTGCTGGTTTAATTTGATTTAGTTTGTAAAGATTTAAAGGCCCAAATTTGATTCATTAAATATTGGTTTTAGTTTAATCAGGGAAGTAGGATAGTTTAAATGTTTTAGGATTACTTAGGATAATCAAATGTATGTACATGATTTGAAGTTTAGGAATATCTTTAAATAGATCTTCAGTTTATTTAAAGGTAACTAATTAAATAGTATCACTATCACGATTATTATAATTTATTTTTACTTGTATTTTATTGATATATTTTATTTTGGAACTTCCGAAATCCTGTAGTATTACTAACCATTATATTATGTTATTATTTGCATCATGCTATATATCTCTATGTTGTCATTCTCGAGTTCCTTAAAATCTTTAGGCTAGTATTTTATTTTTGATAATTTATCAATTATTTGTTAAGATTTATTCTTCCTATTTACTTCCTTTCTTGAAATTTCGAAAATCACTCTAGTATCCCAACATAGATTTATGAACATATAATCTAAAGTTTAAACTAGATTTGAAAGACAAAATTTCATATTTACTTATAACATTTTTTTTCTCTCTAATTATCTCTTTGGTAAGTTAAGTCTTTTAATTTATTTAAATTTAAATGTATAAGATATTCCAATCCTACTCAATCTTAGCAAACAGATTTAGCTTGGATTTATCGAATATAACTTAGATTAAAATTATTGGAAATTCTCTCGTAAAATTAATATTAAATTAGACTTAATTTGTTTTGATAATTATTTACTGCTTTTAGTTAATCTTTTACATTATCCATCCACTATTATTGTTACTAAGTATATTATTTAAATGCCCTATTTATATTTTAATAATCTGTACAACACCATAAAAAAATATAGTTATTTTATTTATTCATTTATTCCTTTATTACACTTAATAATTGAATTGCACTATTTATTTTGAAAATATTATCTTAAGCTTTAAGAGTTTTTTTTCGTTTCCTATTTCACATAAATGTTTCCTACAATTTTCTACTTCTATTCTTACCCATTTAAAGACTTTTCACTACACCGCAACAAAATTTCAAAATTTTCATTTAAGTCATTGTTATTTTTATTTTAGTCCCTGCAAGACCTAACATCACACATTGTTAGTGTACATCCCAAAATCATATATCTAAAAGTCATCACATCATATTATTATATCATACACACATATTTCACATAGCATTTTCAAATTAATAATTGTGAAATAAAATTTATCAAATTAAATAGAAAATAAAATGACAAATATTACAATAAAAAATAGTCTAAATATTAGAAATTTAAAAATATCATTTTGCCATTGTTATTATGTATAAATAAGACAAAATGCCGAGTAATAAATATGAAAAATTATTAACATGAACTTGTGTGTGTGTGAGAGAGAGAGAGATAGAGAGTCCACTTTCTTTGACTTAGCTACAGTTTTAACCGTGACTAAAACTTTCAATCACGGTTAAAGCCGTAAAAATCGTGACGATTTTTTTTGTCACAGTTAAAATTATAGCTAAGCTGAAGAGTAAGTACTTCGGTGAGAGAGAGAGAGAGAGAGAGAGAGAGATATTTTTTCACTAAAATCAATATATCTCATCTATTTAACAATTTAATAGATTATTGAATCTGTAATTAATTTTAATCGAATATTAGCGGAAATATTCGTTTTCAACTTTCACCCGCGCGTAATGTCAAATAAATAAAGGGCAATTCGGCAATATACAAGGAAGAAAGTAAGCGACGTCGTGTTTGTGCTAATTCTCTCTTCTTCTCCCCCAATTATTGACATCACTTCACTGTCTTTTCCTTGTCCTGCCATCCCGTCAATGCGTATTACGTAGATTACGGAGGTCAGGGGGGACCGTCTGGGACGGAGGAGGCAAATTCCAGTCGTCGCCGGTGTTCAGTTACAGCAGGCGAGTAGTTTTACATATTTATTCACTGATTCACATAGCCCTAATTTTGTTATGTAATCTGATTTTAATATTTGAGGATTTTTATTTGAAATTATTTAAATAGAATTCTGTGCGTAGTGTTGAATTGATTTATCTCTTGCTTGTCGCTTTTAGTATATTTTCTTCCTTTGGTTTCATTACTGATTATTCTTTACCGGATTCCGCAGAGTATGGGGAAAACTTCATGGTTATTATTGGCTACTTGTTTGTGTCTGCTAACCTTTTCGCATGGGAGAGGTAAGAATGGAACTTTAACGTTTTTCAGTACTCACCTCTCTCTATTTGTTATTAATCAATTCCTTGAATTTCCAAGTCTTCCTGCATCTATTCATTATCGGCATCGTTCGGAATTATATTTTATTTTACTTGGTCACTGTTGCTAATTGTGCAATATTCATATACTTTATACTGGCAGCTTTTTCTTTTTTCTCTTTCTTTTTAATGATATACGAAAATGTCTTTGTGGATATGGAGATTATACAATTTTGATTTTATATTTCAAGGAGATTGAAGTACCTAGTTTCATTATACTAATATAGTTAGGGAAGATGATTAGTTCTCTTGGAAACTGTTTTGTTTTACTATAGCAAGAGCAGAGGAGACCAAAAGATAGGTCTTTGTGTGACGAACCCGATAAAGATAGTTGTGCTAATGTGAAAATTTTGAATTTACATTCTGCTATTGTTTTGTTTTTCATTTGCAGAACTCAAGGCTAAGAAGAAAAGTGACCATGCCTTATACAATCACACACTAGCTAAGATATTAGTGGAATATGCTTCTGCGGTAAGTTCCTTGTGAATTTCACATGTTCACTTTGGGTAATATAGGTTAGAGAGTTCATCATTATTTGTGAATATCATTACAGTTTATTTATTGATGCTGTCTCACTTGAGATCAGATGGTTTGGCTGGGCAGTGGTTTAGGTCATAGATTCAAGTCAAGGTAGGACTCCCTGTTATCACACAGAGAAAAAGGAAATCAATGTCTATAGTGGTGTTTGTGAACAATTAAATGGTCTAATAATGGAGGGGCAATTTCAAGAGCTGTTCCTGATGAATGGGTAGACTTAATCAGGTTATATGTCAAAATAAGTCAACTTAGGGCTATTGAAGTGTGTCAGTTTAGCTTGATTGTAATTCACACTACATACCACCCAAAGTTGCTTTACAAGAATTTTGTGAGTTGTGTTTAAGTATTGAAGGTCTTGTCCTTGCAGGTATATGTGTCAGACTTGACAGAACTTTTTACTTGGACCTGCCCCCGATGTGATGGTTTTACCAAGGTGCTGAGAATGTAAATATTTTATGAAATGCTCAACAAAGTGCCTGCGTGAGCTTTGAATCTCTTTAACTTTAGTATCATACTAGTTTGGCACTTGCTTGAAAACTGTTTGTCTAAAGATCTTTAAATCGAGCAGGGATTTGAAATTATAGAGCTGGTTGTTGATGTTCAACATTGCTTACAGGTGCACCCTCATCACAGAAATGTCACTATAAATTATACAGTTTATTTATTTTCTTAATATTCACTGTTATTATAGTTCTAAAGGATAAGTGTTAACTCTATTCTTATCACTTATGTGATTACGACTACTGTTTTAGGGGTTTGTTGGAGTGGCAAAGGACCCTAATGCCATTGTCATTGCATTCAGAGGAACTCAGGAACGCAGGTATGTTTCTTCTCGGCTCAAATTTCATTTTTGTGGCATTATGGGTCCAGATCTTCAGGGTACTCCAAAGCAAACTTATTGAGTTGTAGAATGAAGAAAGAATATATTTAACTTGTGTGCCACTTTCTAGATATGTAAGGGCAATTTGATTAGTTTAGCTTGAACTGTTTATTCACATAGCAGCAATCATGAAACACTTTAAAGCATAGGTGGATATGTGTTCTGGTCAAGCTTGCAGCTGTGATATGCTTTGCATCCAAATCTTTTTTTTAATAAGCATGCCAATTTTATGCTACTTAATTGGTCACATAAAGTCTGTAAGTTATAGATTGTCATGTTTGCTTAGAGATCGTATGTTCTCATATATTGAATAAATCAGTCTTTTTAGTAAGTTTGGCATACCTTGGGTCCACTCAATATATAGCTTAGTTCATTTGTATATTAACTGTTGGTATACAGCATTCAAAACTGGATTGAAGATTTATTTTGGAAGCAGCTTGATATAAGTTATCCAGGCATGCCTGATGCAATGGTTTGTACTGCCAAAATTAGACTTATAATTTATGTTTTGAAATATAGTGTCATTCCTGATAAATTAATTTATCATTTGCTTCAGGTGCACTATGGATTTTATTATGCGTACCACAATACAACTATGCGTCCTGCAATTTTAAATGCTGTAAGGAGAGCAAAGAAGTTTTGTGGAGATATTCGAATTATAGTGACAGGGCATTCAATGGGAGGGGCAATGGCTGCCTTTTGCGGACTTGATTTAACGGTAATCGTAATTTAGGATTCATGATGTGACCAGGCATCATACAATGCTGCTTTTATGGCTTCAAACTCTTTGATTTCATTGTATAACTAGTCTATATTTTGCTTTAGGTTGGGGGCATCTAATGTCTTGTGAAACAGTTGTTGCATTTGGAAAATGAGTTTTTCTATGGTAGAACTTTGACTTGTGTGTGTGATAGGAACTCTACCTGTCGGCCATAGGATCCAAATTAAAGTAATTTTATTTCACCATCTAAGTGATTCAAGTTCATGAGTAGTTGTTCTTGGAGCTAAGGCTTTGTATAAATTGAGTTGTTTGCGAGCTACTTGAGCTCAGCTTGGCTTGGGTTGATTCATTTAATAAGTGACTGGTCTTGAGTATTTTAGCATCAAGCTTGGCCTGATTAGAGCTCAACTAAAGATTGAGTTGGCTTGTCTCATTAACACCTCTACATGGAGTGTAGACAACAAAAACTTTTACTGTCAGACTGGTTCTGTTTTGTTGAAGAACTGAGTTTGTTCACTTAGGTTTCATATTTGGTTTGCTTTGTTCTTCCGGAGAATTTTTTAAGTGTGGGAAACAAATTGAGTTTTCACTTCTTGTGTGACAAGCTTAATAGTTTTAAATATTTTTGCTAGTTCCCATGCACCAATATCATAAGTTTACTTTTCTTGCCTTTTGCTTATTTGCATATTATGTCCACATGAATTAATTTATTTGTATATTGCTCACTATAAAAGAAATGAATCTAGTATTATGACTGAAGTAAAACTGAGAATTAATCGGTTGCTATGATAATAAGCTCCATAGGATCTCTTGGCTCAGATAGGTATGTGTATTTGGCACTCAATAAAAGATAACTATTAGTAAAATCTTATAGTTAATGGTTTTTTACAATTGTAATCTATATCATATGTAAATATTTGAATTGATGGGGTATAAAAGAACTCTGGATTAATGTCAAATTTATGAGTAGGACAAGGGATTTTGTTAAAAAAAGTAATATAAAGTTATTCAATGGTGTAAGAATAATTTTGATTGACATTGGTTTCAGTTGATCCATTCTCTTTATATATATGTATGTATTTATGTATGTGTATTCTATATTCTATCAATTTTTTTTGACTATGAGAAATCATAACAGAATAGTGTCAAAGCGCTAATATTCTTGAATTATTATAATTTTTCCTGGAACTTGATTTTATATTTTCACTACATAATTGGCATAGTTTGCAAAGATGAAATAGTTTACTTGTTTTCTTTGCATGTTTACAGGTCAACGAAAATGCCCAGAATGTTCAGGTTATGACATTTGGACAACCTCGTGTTGGGAATGCTGCTTTTGCATCTTACTATAACATACTTGTGCCAAAGACAATCCGAGTCACAAATGAGCATGATATTGTTCCCCATTTGCCTCCATACTATTCCTATTTCCCACATAAGACATACCACCATTTCCCAAGAGAGGTAAGCTATTGAAGTGATAAAATCTGTCTATGAAACCTCTAATATAATTCTTGTGTTGTCGTCTCCATGCTTGTCCTTGGAAATATCAAATATCATTAATGATCATATCAAATGCTGACATGCAGTATATCTTTTAGCGGAGATTAGGAAATTTTAGTATATAATAGGCAAACGTATTGCTTATTCATTTTAGTATATTTAGTTTCAACAAATCACTTTATACAATGACTACTCTGGCATCTCTGTTTTTACAATATCATATCTTTCCCATCTTCATTGCTGGCATTTTCTCCTCACACTCTAATTTTGTGGTTAATATGTCTTTTTTCTTTTTACTTTTGGGGATTACTTTTTGTCGTTGACTTTTTTAATGTTCATGTTAGCTCTTGCTAGTTCCTGAAACATCTTCAAGAGTCTACACCGGCTGAATTATTGGCTATCACATGAGCTCACTATTCTGTACTTAGTTTCCACAGATCATGCAACTTGGAAATATTGCCTGATCTTTTAATTTTTAATGAGAATTATAATTACATGCGAATATCAGTTGTGACTCAATTGATCTTTTATGTGGCTTCTCGATAGACCTTGTACAACATTATAATATTCTGATGTTGGCCCTTGTACAACATTATAATTTTCTGATGTTGGCCATGCTGGTTTGATTATGGTCTATACTTTTGGTTTATATTGGGAATAGGCAAAGCGGAGGCACTTAGTTTTGCAACCTGTTTAAAATTGAGAGTATTATGGATCGCAGGTGTGGCTTTATAGTATTGGATTTGGAAGTCTTGTTTATAGAACTGTGAAAATTTGCGATGGTTCTGGTGAAGATCCATCTTGTAGCAGGTAAGTCAACTCTGTTTTGTCGTTATGTCGCTGAATTTATAAAATTTGTAAAATCCAAAAAGCAAAAGAGAATGGTTTTAATTTAAGGCTGATGAAAATTCATTTGGCTATGCAGGTCAGTGAGTGGGAATAGTATTTCAGACCACTTATTCTATTTTGGTGTTAAAATGGGATCGGAGACACCAGCATGCAGAATTATGCTGGATCCTTATGTTCTGGGTTTCAGTGTCAGAGATCCAAGAGGAAACTTAGTCTTGTCTAGAGATCCTACAGCTCCCCTTCTCAAATTGAGTACCAAGGTTGACATTCAGGGAAAACATCTGAGTGTTGAATGAGTCTGCATATGCTATCTTTCAACAAGATTGGTGCAAGAGATCAGCTACGAGGTATCATACTTCTGTTTGGTTTATTCTTACTATAGGGTCCTTGCAGAAAGCGCATGGGATCAAAAAGCAGAATGAATCTTCTAGAAATCAACCAGATCGAAGGTGTTTGTGTACATAGTAAACTGTAAACAAATTCTGTATATTCTCATCTTTGTATATTTGACAAGGACAAAACTTAGGAAAGTTTCCTGGAGTGTTAGTTATCTGGTTCTCTGTTAAAAATGTAACATATAGAGGAATATTATTTAAAAACTCAATCATATAGTTCTTAATTGTTAAAAAAAAAAAATTCACTTGTCATGTTATTATTAGAAAACTTGATAAAAATTACTTTAAAATGTGCTTAGGTTTTGTCCTAACAATATTTTTTGACATTGTTTTCTGTGGAGTTTCATTTCGCCTGTACATTTTTGTAGGACATAATCATACCTTGGGTTAAATTTTTTCCAGACAAAAACCAAAGCTATTTTGGCAGATTAGGCCTATGCAGATACCGAGTAGTAAACTTTACTACAATGCAGGATTGGCCCTATTCAGATTTACCACTAGAAGACTGGCTGGGATTTTTGTGATGTTTGAGGCCATTATACAGTCAAAGTTCGGCCTATAAGAGGCAGAGATGATCTAACTTTCAGAGAATATGTAATTTGCTCGTTGTGTCCTGATCCTGATTGAAATCGATCTCTTTTGAACCATCAAATATAAACTACAAGTTAACTGTGTATTATGTATATATAATAATATAATATACAACTCTTACAGAAAAGGTCATGAGCTCAAAACTCCATTGGTGATATCTAATGATTACGGGTATATGTAGTTTAGTAAGTGTGGTTTTAGATTTACATTTTTGTCATATATATATATATATATATTTAAAAAAAATAGTTGAACTTGAATTGAATGCTAACACGCGCTTCTGGTGATGATCTCGCGCATCTTGCATTGCATAAGCCTAAGAGTAAGCTTGAAGTTAATATTTTTACTGTGACAGTTCAACTTAAATCGCTAAAAAAAAAAGAAACAAAATTTGGAAATTAGTTGAAGAGAAGCGTGACTTTGAATTTTCTTAAGGATATTTAGCCAAATTTGAGGGTCCTTTCAATCGGAAAAAAAAATCTTAAATTTGACAAAATGTTCTCTTCTTCCCATAAAGGAACAGGAAAAAAAAACGCAATACATATTTACTTACTACAAGAGTATGATTGAACAAGATAAAAACTTAAACTTCGTATCACGATGGTGATATATATATATGGTAGGAGTTAGACTTTTTGTACGTGTGTTCGTTATGGAAGAGGTCATGGTAACTATCTACCATCTTGTTCAATATTGTTTCGACTTGATCTGAGCTACGAGATTTGACATTTTAATATTTATTCTTTTTTTTGTCGTATAAAGTATACTAATTTGGATCTCTGTCGTCACAGAGAAGCCGTCTATTATAGTCAAAATCTCATCAATTATATTATACCATACCCACACGGAAGAGTTTGTTACTATATTCCCTTGTTTTTTTCTGAGATTTTTTAATTAGTCTATTTGTCTTTAAAAGTTAAGTAGATACTTTACTCATCTGAAAATTATTAATTTGATAATCAATACTTTAAATTTTAAAATATTATTTTAATTGTTTTTTTAGAAAATAACTATAAAATTTAGAACAATAATTTTAAACATTAATCATTCATATGAATGAAACATGTGTACTTTGAAAGCTAAAGATGTCTTGAAAAGTTAAGTAGATGCTTTAGTCATCTGAAAATTATTAATTTTATAATTAATAATTTAAATTTTAAAATGTTATTTTGTATTTTTAAATTATTTTTTTAAAAAATAATTATAAAATTTAGAACAATAATTTTAAACATTAATCATCCATATGAATGAAACACTAGACTTAACTTTTGAAAGCTAAAGAAAGAATTTCCGCACTCCCGTATCCGAATTATGTTACGGCGTCAATCCTTTTCTGTGCGGCTGAGGTCATCTGTGTCTGCCGTCCCGCACCTGATCTTCTCTTTCTCTTTCTTTTTCTCTCTCTCTCTCTCTCCTCCCAAGTTGGCATTTCATTTGCTATTATTCACAATCAATTTTTGTATAGAAGATTTTAGCTATTAAATTGCATTAAAATAATCGGAGATAAAGGGATGTGTTCTTTAAGCACAATGGCTCCCTCCCTCTTTGAGGATCGATACAACACAAACCAACAAATCTTCCCAAATCAGGAAACCCCTCCCCTCGCCTTCCCCTCTCTTGCCAGCGAGAGAGACTCACCCCAAAGAAAGAGAGAGCGTTCTGCATCTGCGACGCCCCTCTCTTCCAAAATTCATGGAAGGCTCTGCTAATGAACGTCTTGATTTTGGGAAGATGGGATACGGGTATTCCTTTATTCAATTATCTCTTTCTCTTCTTCTTTTCATCTTCCACGTGACGCCTCCATGAATTTGCTTATTCGATGATCGTTTCTTTTCTTGACAGGTGCAAACATTACAGGAGAAGATGCTCGATTCGAGCTCCTTGCTGCAATGAGATTTACTCCTGCCGTCATTGTCATAACGAGGCGACGGTATTCCTTGATTATTTCTTTCGTATTCCTCCATTTTCAGCTCATAATTTCTAGCCTTTCTGCATTCTACTGATCTGGTTTTTATTGGCTTCGTTAGAGCACATTGACCAATGTCTTTGATCGCCACGAACTCGTACGCCATAGTGTTGAACAAGTAGGATAAATGGACAAACCTGGTTTTCCTTTTCTTAAGGATTTTCGATTCTTAATGAAATATCATTCATATTTTGTTAGACTCATCAACAAAAGACGATAAAACTCATGCAGTTTTCATATTCCATTTCCGTTTCAGGTTGTTTGTGCAGTTTGTGACACAGAGCAGCCGGTATGTAATTTTCATCTTTTTTCCGAAGTTCGATTGAAAACAGTGCTTTTATTTACGTTACAGGTTTCGGTTCTGTTTTTCATTTATTCTTTTTTTCTTTTGTTATTATTTAAAGGTTGCTCAAGTTTGCACTAACTGTGGCGTCAGAATGGGAGAATATTTCTGCGATATCTGCAAATTCTTTGACGATGATGTAATGGTTTATCAAATAAATCAGCCGTATCTGATTAAATTTTAATTTTTCAGTATAGTTGATCTTCTTCTGCACGTTACACACTACGCAGGTGGGGAAACAACAGTTTCATTGTGATGATTGTGGGATCTGCAGGTGCGTTGGATGTGTTTGAGTAGAGAAAGTTTTTCAAGTAGATCAGGTTTACAAAAAATATGTTGGTCAAACTATTCATGAAGATACATATAAGGATGTTAGAAGTGCCCCATTGAACAGTATATCTAACATGCGTATGTGTATTTTTATGATTGGCTTGATGTACCTATTTAGTTCTTGACGACTAGATCACTTTTAATAAGATCTCATTTTAGTTGAATGAATCAAATGCATAAACATGCAATATGTTTTGGTGATGTAATTTATGTTATTGAAAACAGAGTTGGTGGTCGCGAGAATTATTATCATTGCCAGAAGTGCAGTAAGTATACCTCAACATACCACTATTATGGCTTTCTTATTGATTTTGCCATCATGATTGTTTCCTTGAAATAAGGTTATGGTACAAAATGTTCATCCATATCCTGATGGCAGATTGATTGTTTTGCTTGCTTTGCTTTTCATTTATTTCTGTAAGAGGATGATATTAAGGTCTTCATTCCATGAGCTGGGAAAATAACCATATATGCCCTCTAATGAAACAACAGGAAGATCAAGAGCATCAATATGTATTCCTGAGCTCTGCATGTCACTATTTCCTATAAGCCTTGCTTTATCATTATTTTCTTTTCTCACTAAATGCTACTTTAGTAATACATATAGTTTAGCTTCAGATTAGTTTGTGTTCCAGTATTTACTTATTCTGTATTACTGCCAATACAATAGAACTCGTTGCTGATAATTTAATTTAGACTAACAAGTTCTCAAATATGTGCAATATTTTGCTGTCCTTTTATTCCCCCTTCTTATTACAACTTCTCAGGATCCATTTTGCGGGGCAAAATGTGATTTTATGGATAAATTGCTCAATGTATATACATCTTAATTTTTGTAAGGATTTCTGTAGTAAAAAATGTTTTATAAACTGCAGGGTCTTGCTATTCAATTGGTCTGCGCGATAATCATTCATGTGTGGAGGACTCCATGAAGCATCACTGTCCCATATGTTATGAGGTGTGTGCTTTATTCCCTCTTCCCCTTGCTTAAGTTTCTAATCAAAGGAGGAAGTTATTTATGCCTTGAACTAGAAAACTGAGAATATTTGATGTGACTTCTTATGTTTGTGTAGTACCTTTTTGACTCATTGAAAGACACTATTGTTATGAAATGCGGTCACACAATGCATTGTGAGTGTTACCAAGAAATGATAAGGCGTGACAAGTGAGTATCTTATAAATTTGGAGTGTTTATTCTATAGAACATGACCTCGCCTTTAAGAACTTGATTTGATATCATGATGCAGATTCTGTTGCCCCATATGTTTCAAGTCAGTGATTGACATGTCCAAGACGTGGAAGAGAATTGATGAAGAGGTAGCCTGATTTGTATGTTTTTGATGGTGTGGAGGATCCGCTCCAACTCGAAAACTTAAACTTGCTATTTAGTGAAATTTCTGGAATGATTTTATAATAATCTCTAACATGCCTCTTGACACAAAAGTCCAGGATCTGATACCATATCAAGGACTACTTCAAGTCCAATAAAGGGCAAACCTGGTGCTACAAAGCTCCCGCTATGCGCGGGGTCCAGGGAGGGGCCGGATCCACTTTGTGGATCTAATGTAGGCAGCCTTACCTTGCAATTTTTGCAATAGGCTGATTCCACGGCTCGAACCTGTGACCTCCAAGTCACATGGCAGCAACCTTACCGTTGCGCCAAGGCTCGCCCTCGACTACTTCAAGTCCAATGTGAGGGGAAATATTAGAGATTATATAGAACCATCCATGGGCCTTAAACTTTTGATCTGAAATGATCGAGACATTTAGGATGCAATTATTTGGTCCAACAATAATACTTACAGAAGTACTCTAATTATGACCTCCGTCTCACTTTTTGATTCATTTTCATGTTATATTAGATTGAAGCGACAATCATGCCTGAAGATTATCGGAACAGGAAGGTAAAATATATTCTTTTCCATCTATTTGACGTTTCTCCATTCGAGCAGCGGGTTGATAACCTACTAGGTGACCTCTCCTGTTCAATACACACCCACTGAAGGTGCCTAAGGCATGGACGACAAGCAAAGAAAACCATGCAAAATTTATATGGATAAGAAATTATACATGACTTTAAGCTTGTCTGATAATAATAAAGAATCCACTTGCACCTGTCAAAGCACACATGAAAATACCTACACCAAAGGGTTGGCTTGGTGGTAGAGTCATGTTGTGGAAATTCAGGCTATTTTCACCAATAATAAAATTAAAAAATACCCGACAAAATAGCATATCATATAGGAGGTAAATTTAAAGCAGATAAATAAAGAGCAGAAATTAAATAAAGAAGACACCAGAAATTAACGAGGTTCGGCTAATTATGCTTACGTCCTCGGACACTACCAAAATATATTTATAAGAGAGAAAGAAGAGAAAATTAAGCCTTAAAATGGATATCAGGCTTTAGTTTTGGGGTGAGGAAATACATAGAAGAGCTTCCCTTTGTATAGCCAAAGGAAGCCCCCCACTTCACTAACCCACTCGATGTGGGACTAAAATGAGGCACTGTTCACAAATCTCCACCTTGCCGAATTTCAAGTCCCAATACAAAAAACTCACTTAAAAAATTTTCAAAAGTAGTGTCTTCAAATGTGCCTAAGGCGCTATTCATCTTCAAATCTTCACAATATTAATCAAGTCCAAGCAATGTTGAAACTTGATTGATGTCACAACTTTGGTCATCATGTCTGTAGGATTTTTAGCTGTGTGGATCTTTTGAAGTAGTAATTCTCCTTTTTCAAGAATTTCCCTTACAAAATGATATCGGACATCTATATGCTTCGTTCGTGCATGATAGACTTGATTCTTTGCTAAACAAATAGCACTCTGACTGTCACAATGCACTTTGATGTGCTTCTGACCAACACCCAAATCTTTTAGCAAACCTTGAAGCCAAATAGCCTCTTTAACAGCCTCTGTAACTGCCATATACTCTGCCTCTGTGGTAGACAAAGCAACTGTTGACTGTAAAGTAGACTTCCAACTGACCGGTGCCTTTGCAAGGGTAAACACATAACCGATAGTTGATCGACGTTTGTCCAAATCACCAGTATAGTCAGAATCACAATATCCAACTACGCAATGACTCGCTTTTACATCCCGCTCAAACACTAAACCAACATCCACGGTGTTCAGAATATACCGCAGAATTCATTTGACAGCTTGCCAATGTCCTTTTCCAGGATCATGCATGTACCTTCTCACAACCCTAATTGCCTGTGAAATGTCAGGCCTTGTACACACCATAGCATACATCAAGCTACCAACCACATTTACATACGGAACTTTCGACATACATTCTCGTTCAGCATCATTCTTTGGAGATAAATAAGCACTAAGCTTCAAATGAGGAGCAAGCGGGGTGCTTACAGGTTTTGTCTTATCATCCATGTCAAAACGTTTTAGTACCTTTCTCAGATATTGTTTCTGAGTCAGACAAAGTTGCCCCAATTTTCTGTTTCTGCTTATCTCCATGCCGAGAATCTTCTTACCTTCTCTTAGATCTTTCATTTCAAACTCTTGCTTCAACTGTGCCTTTAACTTCTCAATCTCTCCTTGATTTCTTGAAGCTATAAGCATATAATCAACATATAGGAGAAGATAGATAAACGATCCATCTTGTAGCTTACGCAAATACACACAATGGTCGTATTTGCTCCTTGTGTACTTCTGCCCCAACATAAACTTGTCAAATCGCTTGTACCACTGCCTTGGTGATTGTTTCAGTCCGTACAAGGATTTTTCAAGTTTACAAACCAAATTTTTCTTACCAGCAACCTTGAACCCTTCTGGCTGAGTCATATAGATTTCTTCCTCCAAGTCTCCATGCAAAAACGCAGTTTTTACATCAAGTTGAACTAGTTCTAAATCCAACTGAGCTACCAAGGCCAATATGATTCTAATGGAGGAATGTTTCACCACTGGAGAGAAAACTTCATTATAGTCAATTCCCTCAATATGAGCGTAGCCTTTAGCCACCAATCTCGCCTTGTAACGAATGTTTTTCTTGTCAGGAAATCCATCTTTCTTTGCATATACTCATTTGCATCCAATTGCCTTCTTTCCCTTCGGTAGACTTGCTAGCTTCCATGTCTGATTCTTCTGAAGAGACTGCATTTCTTCAATCATAGCATTCCTCCACCTTTCATCTTCTGAACTTTGTACTGCTTCTTGGTAGGTGGTAGGAATTTCATCATTGACAATTATAGATGCATAAGCCACCATATCATTGAATCGAGCAGGCTTATGTCTTACTTGTTGTGGCCTTTGTAATGCAATTGGTTCTTGTTGCTGTGGAGGTTCTTGGGTTGGAACCTCCTCTTCTTCTAACTCCTCTTCTGCCATAGGAGTTTCATCACCTTCATTACTGATTGCTGGGTTAATTTTTCTACTTTCAAACTCCACCTGATTTGGAGTTTCCTCTACTTGTGGTGCACCATTGATCTGTTGAATATCATCTTTTGTTATTTTTTTCAACATAGCAGATTCATCAAAGATAACATCTCTACTAAAGATTATCTTCTGTGTTTCTAGACATCATAGACGGTATCCTTTCACACCAGTAGTGATCCCCATAAAGAGCGCCTTCTTTGCTCTTGGATCCAATTTTGATTCTTTAACGTGATAATATGTAGCGGAACCAAACACACGTAACGAATCATAGTCAGTAACAGGTTTTTCAGACCAAGCCTCCAGAGGTGTTTTGCCACCAATAGCAGTTGATGGCAAACGATTAACAAGGTGACTTGCATATCTCACTGCCTCAGCTCAATATTGTCTGCCCAACCCAGCATTGGACAGCATACACCGAACTTTCTCCAACAATGTTCGGTTCATGCGTTCTGCCACCCCGTTTTGCTGTGGTGTATTTCTAACTGTGAAGTGTCGAACAATGCCTTCATCCTGACAAACCTTGTCAAACGGATCATTCCGGTATTCACCACCGTTGTCTGTTCTGAGTCGTTTGATCTTTTTGCCAGTCTGAGTTTCTATCATCTTTTTCCACTTAAAAAAATAATCTAACACTTCATCCTTTGACTTCATAGTATACACCCACACTCGTCGAGAGAAGTAATCAACAAAAGTAACATAGTAATGTTTACCTCCCAAAGAAGCTGTCTTGGAAGGTCCCCATACATCAGAGTGAACATAATCCAAAATACCCTCGGTATCATGGATTGCGGTGCCAAATTTCACTCTCTTATGTTTCCCCATCACGCAATGTTCGCAGAAATCCATCTTACAGGTTTGTGCACCTTTCAACAATCCTCGTTTTGCCAAAATTTGTAAGGATTTTTCACCTGCATGCCCTAACCGCATGTGCCACAACCTAGTTGCATCTGACCCTTTATCATAGAGAGTAGCAACTGCAGCTGTCCCAACAATTGTATTACCGTCGTAATAATACAAACTATTCTTTCGGGTACCTTTCAACATCACTAAAGCTCAAGAAATGACTTTTAAAACTCCATCTCGCATCGTCACTGCTAATCCTTTGGATTCCAGGACTCCCAAAGAGATGAGATTCTTCTTCATGTCTGGTACATATCTAACTTCTGTTAGAACTTTAGTCGATCCATCATGGTTCTTTAAGTAGATTGAACCAATACCAGTTGATTCGCAATATGTGTCATTTCCCATGTAAATAACACCACTAGCTACTTCTTCAAATTCAGTGAACCATTCTCGAATATGACAAATATGTTGGTTACAAGCTGAGTCAAACATCCATTTGTCAGATCGCCTTGTTAATGTTGTAGCAACCATTGAAAGATCTGAATCTTCATCACTAAATTCAGCCACATTTGCTTCTGATGGAGATTTGCTTTTATCATCTTTGCCTTTATTTTTTAATTTTGGACAATCCTTCTTCCAATGCCCTTTCTCTCTACTAAAGGCACATTCGTCTTTGTTTGGTCTGCCTTTTGACTTGGATCTCCCTCTCCTTCCTTTCTTCTGGCCTTGTGGTCTGCCTCTTGCCACTAGTGCTTCTGCTACCTCCTCTGCTTGCCTGCTTTCCTCTCGATCCTTCTTCCTCAATTCATGGCTATATAGAGTACTGCACACTTCACTGAGGGAAACTTTATCTTTCCCATGAAATAACATAGCTTCTATAAATGCATACTCATCAAGAAGAGAAAACAGCAATATCAGGGCCAGATCCTCATCTTTGAAAGTCTCATCAACGTTCATCAAATCAGCTACTGCCTTATTAAAAGCAGTAATATGATCGTTCATAGTGGTACCGAGTTTATAACTAAACCGGAACAATTTCTTCTTCATATAGAGCTTGTTGTGGCCGATCTTCTTTAGGAATTTTTCCTCCAATGCCTTCCACAACGTACTAGCAGAAGTTTCCTTTGCGAATGAATACTTCTACTCTCTGGAAAGACATGATTGAATAGTACCACATGCCAAACGGTTGATGGTCTTCCAATCTTTTTCATCAATTTCATCTGGTTTCTCCTCTTCAATAGTAATATCTAGATCTTTTTGGAAAAGAGCGTCTAGAACTTCACCTTGCCACATGCCGAAATGACCTGTACCGTCAAAAATCTCTACCGCTAATCTTGGATTTGGCGCAACAATTCTCGTCAAAAAAGATGACGAAGAAGCTGCCAACGTTGTGATGGAAACAATGGTTCTCTGCTCTTTATTATCTGTCATTTTAGCTTCCAAATATAAAAATTACTAGTAATACTCTAGTCCAAAAAAAAATGCACCAGGAAAGTTCCCAGGAAAGAGAGGAGAGTCACAACGGATACACTTAAAAATCAAATCTTTCCTTAGCCAGACCTTTCTTAGACATGCACTTCAATTAGACAATATATTACTAATAATTTCACCCAAAAGAAATTTTCAAATAAATTCTCAAAATTTTTTTTTTCTGATTGTGGAAGATCAGTTAAAACTGCAACTACAAGAGCATACTAAAATTTCAAGAGTTTTCGCAACCATAATGTCACGGAATTAGGCACCCATGTGCCTCTGTCTTCTATCCCAACTGTAATCATACAGCAAACCCCAAATCCATGTGCACCAGCCGCCTATGATAATCTTCAGCAGCAAAATATGACTTATTGGCCACCACACATGGACTTTCCATCCTAGCATGTGAATTATTAATTTCACTAGGATGTATAGGCGTCCCTATGTTTTGTCATTTATGCTTCCATTTTCTTGTATAAATATATCAACATCCCTCATGTAAGGGCATTCAAGAATTAAGATTAAGCTTTGCTTTTAGAAACTTTTAAGTTTCTTTTGTTCTTCTGCTCTGCCCCTCTTTCCCTGAGTCATTTTGGTATCAGAGCAAGGTTTCAGAGAGGGAACGCCTGAAAAACTGCCTGAGATTCACTGTTCGAAGTTTTTCGGCGACCTCGAAATCGGCCAGCTTTGAAAGTCTCATCTCCGGTGCTCTTTCAGGAAAAAGAACGTTGGAATCGTGATCGGAAGGGTCCAAAACCTTGGACTGGAGAAGATCAACGCCGCCTGACCATCCATGCGCTCTCACGAGCCACCGTCGGAAGATCACGCGCCGGCCATTTCCTCCACGCGCCACACGCGCTTGCCAGAGGTTGAAGACGACCACGTCATCACGCCACGTCATCGTCCACGTCATCCGATCAGTCAATCAGAGTTTGCCACATGTCAAAAACCTGCCACTGTCAAGCTGATGCGATTGACACGTCACAGGCCACGTCATCAACCACGTCATCAAGACAATCAATCAAAGTCCGCCACGTGTCATTGTTGCCACGTGTCCTGCTGATTCTGTTGCCACATCAACAAGTCCGCCAATTACCGATCGCCACGTGTCTCGCTGAAGCCACGTTAGCATCAATTTCCAGATTCTCATATTGACCCCGGTCTTGTGAAATCTTATTTTTACCCCCAAAACTTTCTAAAATTACAATTTTGCTCCCATATCTTGTTGAAATTAAATTTTTGCCCCAGAATTTTATGAAATTTCACTTTTGCCCCAAATCTTTTTGAAATTTTACTTTTACCCCTGAATTTTTTGATATTACACGTTTACCCCCACAACTTTCTAAAATTTCATTTTTGCCCACAAATATTTTCAAAATTACACTTTTACCCCAAAAGTTTCCAGTCAATTACTCTTTGGCCCGCTTTTCATAAATTACCTTTTGGCCCCTAAGTTTTTTTGGAAATTACAGATTCACCCCAATTCTTTCCAAATTATAGATTGGCCCAAATACTTTCCAAAAATTATAGATCAGCCTGACATTTTTTTTTGAAAGTTCATTTTAGCCCCTAAATCTTCCAAAAATTTTACTCCAATTCCACAATTATTTTTTTCAATTTTCTCATCCATCCTCAATTTACTACAACCAAACTTCAAACTTTTCTCCTTCCCTAGCCAACAGAAATGCCTCCTAGAAGCAGACATGCACAAGAAATTGAATTGAATGAGTTGAGAAATCAACTTCAACAGTTGCAAGAAACAGTGTATGCCCAGCAAGCACGGCTTGAGACCCAGAAAGAGCGTCGATGCAAAAATTCAGATAACAGCAGTTCATCAACAACTTACAACCGCTACACCGACAATGTTAGAATGAAAATTCCTGAATTCGATGGGAATAACCAACCTGAAGAATTCAAAGGCTGACTTAAAAAGGTTGAACGAATTTTTGAGTACAAGAAGGTCCCAGAAGATCAAAAGGTGAAGATTGTTGCCACTAAACTCAAGAAGTACGCTTCTATTTGGTGGGAAAATCTTAAGGGAAAGCGCGAACACGAAGGGAAGCGCGAACACGAAGGGAAGCACAAGATTCGAACTTGGAAGAAAATGCGACGCAAGTTAACCCGTAAATTCTTGCCTGAACAAAAAGGGTTTATGGGAGTGCCACTCGTTTTTATCCCTACTCCGTCACACATTCCTGACTTCCAAATGGATACAAGGTTAGTTGTCACAAACACAGAGAGAGAATCCAATGAAATTCCTGGAAAGGAAGATGAATCTATACCGACAGGGTCAGTGCATGATAGTGATGTCATACTAGATGATGATGATGACATATCAGCAGAGCCAGTATATGACAGCGATATCATGCCAGAAGAGCCAATATATGATGACGATATCATGCCAGAGGAGCCAGTGTACGATAGAGAAGTCACGCTGACAGAATCAGCGTATGACAGTGATGTCATGCTAGCAAAACAAGCATATAATAGTGATGTCTTGCCAACAGAGCCATTATATGCTAGTGATGTCACTCCAACAGAGCCAATATATGATAGTGAAGTCACATTGACAGACCATGATGAGACGCTGGTAATTCAGCGAAGCCTGCATATAGCGCCAGCAAAAGACGAGTCTTGGTTAAGTCACAACATCTTCTATCCTATTGAAGATAAAATTTGTGATGTCAACATTGGCAACAAAAGTTATGACAATATTGTGACCAACTACATGGTGAAAAAGTTGGAGGTACCATCCTTTAATCATCCGTATCCTTACAAATTTCATCAAGAAGAAGTTTGTTGTGATGTTGTGCCTATGGATGAATGTCATCTTCTTTTGAGAAGACATTGGCAATTTGATCGCTGTGTACAATACGACAATCATACAAACACATACTCCTGTGAAAAAGATGGAGTAAAAGTGAAGATAGTGCCATTATCACCAAATGTGATTTCATATGTCAATCCACTAGGATTACCAGCCATACGAGACGACAACATCGGACTAGACTCGAGGACGAGTCCTCTCTAACCCGGGGAGAATGTCACGGAATTAGGCACCTATGTGCCTCTGTTTTCTATCCCAACTATAATCATACAACAAACCCCAAATCCATGTGCACCAGCCACCCATGATAATCATCAGCAGCAAAATATGACTTGTTGGCCACCACACATGGACTTTCCACCCTAGCATGTGAATTATTAATTTGACTAAGATGTATAGGCGTGCCTCTGTTTTGTTATTTATGCTTCCATTTCCTTGTATAAATAGATCAACATCCCTCATGTAAGGGCATTCAAGAATTAAGATTAAGCTTTGCTTTTAGAAACTTTTAAGTTTCTTTTCTTCTTCTGCTTTGCCCCACCTTTCCCCGAGCCATTTATTTGTGAACAATGCCTCATTTTAGTCCCACATCGAGTGGGTTAGTGAAGTGGGGGGCTTCCTTTGGCTATAAAAAGGGAAGCTCTTCTATGTATTTTCTCACCCCAAAACTAAAGCCTAATATCCCTTTTAAGGCTTAGTTTTCTTTTCTCTCTCTTATAAATATATTTTGGTGGTGTTTGAGGACGTAGGCATAATTAGCCGAACTTCGTTAATTTCTGGTCTCCTCTTTATTTAATTTCTACACTTTATTTATCTGCATTAAATTTGCCTCCTATATGGTAGGCTATTTTGTCGGGTATTTTTCAATTTTATTATTGGTGGAAATAGCCCGAATTTTCACAACAATTGGTATCAGAGCTCTTGGTTGCGAAAACTCTTGAAATTTTAGTATGCTCTTGTGGTTGCAGTTTTAACTGATCTTCCACAATCAAAAAAAAATTTTTGAGAATTTATTTGAAATTTTCTGTAATATATTGTCTAATTGAAGTGCATGTCTAGGAAAGGTCTGGCTAAGGAAAGACTTGGTTTTTAAGTGTGTCCATTGTGACCCTCCTTTCTTTCCTGGGAACTTTCCTGGTGCATTTTTTTTTTTGGACTAGAGTATTACTAGTAATTTTTATATTTGGAAGCTAAAATGGCAGATAATAAGGAGCAGAGAACCACTGTTTCCACCACAATGTTGGCAGCTTCTTCGTCATCTTTTTTGACGAGAATTACTGCGCCAAATCCAAGATTAGCGGTAGAGATTTTTTACGGTACAGGTCATTTCGGCATGTGGCAAGGTGAAGTTCTAGACGCTCTTTTCCAAAAAGGTCTAGATATTGCTATTGAAGAGGAGAAACCAGATGAAATTGATGAAAAAGATTGGAAGACCATCAACCGGTTGGCATGTGGTACTATTCGATCATGTCTTTTCAGAGAGCAGAAGTATTCATTCGCAAAGGAAACTTCTGCTAGTACGTTGTGGAAGGCATTGGAGGATAAATTCCTAAAGAAGAGCAGCCACAACAAGCTCTATATGAAGAAGAAATTGTTCCGGTTTAGTTATAAACTCGGTACCATCATGAACGATCATATTACTGCTTTTAATAAGGCAGTAGCTGATTTGATGAACGTTGATGAGACTTTCAAAGATGAGGATCTGGCCCTGATGTTGCTGTTTTCTCTTCCTGATGAGTATGCATTTATAGAAGCTATGTTACTTCATGGGAAAGAGAAAGTTTCCCTCAGTGGAGTGTGCAGTACTCTATATAGCCATGAATTGAGGAAGAAGGATCGAGAGGAAAGCAGGCAAGGAGAGGTGGTAGCAGAAGCACTAGTGGCAAGAGGCAGACCACAAGGTCAGAAGAAAGAAAGGAGAGGGAGATCGAAGTCAAAAGGCAGACCAAACAAAGACGAATGTGCCTTTTGTAAAGAGAAAGGGCATTGAAAGAAGGATTGTCCAAAATTAAAAAATAAAGGCAAAGATGATAAAAGCAAATCTCCATCAGAAGCAAATGTGGCTGAATTTAGTAATGAAGATTCAGATCTTTCACTGGTTGCTATAACATCAACAAGGCGATCTGACAAATGGATGTTTGACTCAGCTTGTAACCAACATATTTGTCATATTCGGGAATGATTCACTGAATTTGAAGAAGTAGCTAGTGGTGTTATTTACATGGGAAATGACACATATTGCGAATAACTGGTATTGGTTCAATCTATTTAAAGAACTATGATGGATCGACTAAAGTTCTAACAGAAGTTAGATATGTACCAGACATGAAGAGGAATCTCATCTCTTTGGGAGTCCTGGAATCCAAAGGATTAACAGTGACGATGCGAGATGGAGTTCTAAAAGTCATTTCTGGAGCTTTAGTGATGTTGAAAGGTACCCGAAAGAATAGTTTATATTACTACGACGGTAATACAATTGTTGGGACAGCTGCAGTTGCTACTCTCTATGATAAAGGGTCAGATGCAACTAGGTTGTGGCACATGCGGTTAGGGCATGCAGGTGAAAAATTCTTACAAATTTTGGCGAAACGAGGATTGTTGAAAGGTACACAAACTTGTAAGATGGATTTCTGCGAATATTGCGTGGTGGGGAAACAGAAGAGAGTGAAATTTGGCACCGCAATCCATGATACCGAGGGTATTTTGGATTATGTTCACTTTGATGTATGGGGACCATCCAAGACAGCTTCTTTGGGAGGTAAACATTACTATGTTACTTTTGTTGATTACTTCTCTCGACGAGTGTGGGTGTATACTATGAAGTCAAAGGATGAAGTGTTAGATTATTTTCTTAAGTGGAAAAAGATGATAAAAACTCAGACTGGCAAAAAGATCAAACGACTCAGAACAGATAACGGTAGTGAATACCGGAGTGATCCGTTTGACAAGGTTTGTCAGGATGAAGGCATTGTTCGACACTTCACAGTTAGAAATACACCACAGCAGAACGGGGTGGCAGAACGCATGAACCGAACATTGTTGGAGAAAGTTCGGTGTATGCTGTCCAATGCTGGGTTGGGCAGACAATATTGGGCTGAGGCAGTGAGATATGCAAGTCACCTTGTTAATCGTTTGTCATCAACTGCTATTGGTGGCAAAACACCTCTGGAGGCTTGGTCTGGAAAACCTGTTACTGAATATGATTCGTTACGTGTGTTTGGTTCCGCTGCATATTATCACGTTAAAGAATCAAAATTGGATCCAAGAGCAAAGAAGGCGCTCTTTATGGGGATCACTACTGGTGTGAAAGGATACCGTCTATGGTGTCTAGAAACGCAGAAGATAATCTTTAGCAGGGATGTTATCCTTGATGAATCTGCCATGTTGAAAAAGGTAACAAAAGATGATATTTAACATATCAATGGTGCACCACAAGTGGAGGAAACTCCAAAGCAGGTGGAGTTTGAAAGTAGAAAAATTAACCCAGCAATCAGTAATGAAGGTGATGAAACTCCTAAGACAGAAGAGGAGTTAGAAGAAGAGGAGGTTCCAACCCAAGAACCTCCACAGCAACAAGAACTAATTGCATTACAAAGGCCACAACGAGTAAGACATAAGCCTGCTAAACTAATTGCATTACAAAGGCCACAACGAGTAAGACATAAGCCTGATCGATTCAATGATATGGTGGCTTATGCATCTATAATTGTCAATGATGAAATTCCTACCACCTACCAAGAAGCAGTACAAAGTTCAAAAGATGAAAGGTGGAGGAATGCTATGATTAAAGAAATGCAGTCTCTTCAGAAGAATCATACATGGAAGCTAGCAAGTCTACCGAAGGGAAAGAAGGCAATTGGATGCAAATGGATATATGCAAAGAAAGATGGATTTCCTGACAAGATAAATATTCGTTACAAGGCGAGATTGGTGGCTAAAGGCTACGCTCAGATTGAGGGAATTGACTATAATGAAGTTTTTTCTCCAGTGGTGAAACATTCCTCCATTAGAATCATATTGGCCTTGGTAGCTCAGTTGGATTTGGAACTAGTTCAACTTGATGTAAAAACTGCGTTTTTGCATGGAGATTTGGAGGAAGAAATCTATATGACTCAGTCAGAAGGGTTCAAGGTTGCTGGTAAGGAAAATTTGGTTTGTAAACTTGAAAAATCCTTGTACGGATTGAAACAATCACAAAGGCAGTGGTACAAGTGATTTGACAAGTTTATGTTGGGGTATATGTACACAAGGAGCAAATACGACCATTGTGTGTATTTGCGTAAGCTACAAGATGGATCGTTTATCTATCTTCTCCTATATGTTGATGATATGCTTATAGCTTCAAGAAATCAAGGAGAGATTGAGAAGTTAAAGGCACAGTTGAAGCAAGAGTTTGAAATGAAAGATCTAGGATAAGCTAAGAAGATTCTCGGCATGGAGATAAGCAGAAACAGAAAATTGGGGTAACTTTGTCTGACTCAGAAACAATATCTGAGAAAGGTACTGAAACGTTTTGGCATGGATGATAAGACAAAACCTGTAAGTACCCCGCTTGCTCCTCATTTGAAGCTTAGTGCTGATTTATCTCCAAAGAATGATGTTGGACGAGAATGTATGTCGAAAGTTCCGTATGCAAATGCGGTTGGTAGCTTGATGTATGCTATGGTGTGTACAAGGCCTGACATTTCATAGGCAGTTGGGGTTGTGAGCAGGTACATGCATGATTCTGGAAAAGGACATTGGCAAGCTGTCAAATGGATTCTGCGGTATATTCTAAACACCGTGGATGTTGGTTTAGTGTTTGAGCGGGATGTAAAAGCGGGTCATTGCGTAGTTGGATATTGTGATTCTGACTATGCTGGTGATTTGGACAAACGTCGATCAACTACTGATTATGTGTTTACCCTTGCAAAGGCACCGGTCAGTTGGAAGTCTACTTTACAGTCAACAGCTGCTTTGTCTACCACAGAGGCAGAGTATATGGCAGTTACAGAGGCTATTTGGCTTTAAGGTTTGCTGAAAGATTTGGGTGTTGGTCAGAAGCACATCAAAGTGCATTGTGACAGTCAGAGTGCTATTTGTTTAGCAAAGAATCAAGTCTATCATGCACGAACGAAGCATATAGATGTCCGATATCATTTTGTAAGGGAAATTCTTGAAGAAGGAGAATTACTACTTCAGAAGATCCACACAGCTGAAAATCCTGCAGACATGATGACCAAAGTTATGACATCAATTAAGTTTCAACATTGCTTGGACTTTATCAATATTGTGAAGATTTGAAGATGAATAGTGCCTTAGGCGCATTTGAAGACACTACTTTTGAAAATTTTTTAAGTAAGAGTTTTTTGTATTGGGACTTGAAATTCGGCAAGGTGGAGATTTGTGAACAGTGCCTCATTTTAGTCCCACATCGAGTTGGTTAGTGAAGTGGGGGGCTTCCTTTGGCTATAAAAAGGGAAGCTCTTATATGTATTTCCTCATCCCAAAACTAAAACCTAATATTCCTTGTAAGGCTTAGTTTTCTCTTCTCTCTCTTATAAATATATTTTGGTGCTGTCCGAGGATGTAGGCATAATTAGCCAAACCTCGTTAATTTCTGGTGTTCTCTTTATTTAATTTCTGCTCTTTATTTATCTACTTTAAATTTGCCTCCTATATGCAAAATTTATATGGATAAGAAATTATACATGACTTTAAGCTTGTCTGATAATAATAAAGAATCCACTTGCACCTGTCAAAGCACACATGTAAATACCTACACCAAAGGGTTGGCTTGGTGGCAGAGTCAAGCATGTGATTTGTGGTTAGGCGAATTGTTTCAATTTAGATTCTGGCAATGCCAATCTCTTAGACCAGGCCAAAAGTAAAACATGAATACCATCATCCTTTCAGAAAATTCCAGAACTTGTGAAAGGAGGAGCATGCATAATTAAATTGAACAAAACTAAGCAGCAAGTATTATGTAATGCAGGTTTGGATACTCTGTAATGACTGTAATGACACGACTGAAGTGTACTACCACGTTATCGGGCAAAAATGCGGCCACTGCAGTTCATATAACACTCGTTCAATTGCTCCTCCTGTTTTTCCACGTTCTTGAAGCTGGCACCCCCAATTGTTGTAGATTGCTGTTAAATTAATTTAGCATCAAGATATTTATTGTCATACGCCCCCACAAACTGTATTCAGGTTATTTTTTCTCAACGGTTTCCAGTGAATGGAGACAAATATTTCAAGTTACTCCAGGGGAAAGAACAGTTTCCCCATTATGAACTACTAACTTGTGCATGTCACCAGTGTATTTATATCGGTGTATATTTGGGCTTTACCTGAAATTAAATTTTCTTCTTAGACAATCCTAAGAGCGTACTCCCTAATACAATGCAGTGATTAGTCCCTTTCATTATTAATCATGTGTATGGTAATTTTTGTGACAGTAAGTTGTCATGATCTATTATATTGCTTTATCATATTCTGTTCCAGGCGATGATTCATAATGATTTTTTTTTCTTTAAGAAGAGATAAGTTATAAAATTATAACCTAGTTTAAGTCAATCTTAAAACGATACTTTAGAATGTTAAATTTCAATTTATTTCTATGTTGTAGAGAAAATCTATTTGAAAGTCTCTCTTCATCTTCACACAAACTTTTGATAGAGAACACTGAACATTCTCTCTCATTATAATGCTTGTCTCGACTCTCTAGTAGTGTCAAAACGGACTAAAGTCCGCACGCTAGCCCGTGTCAGTCTGTATTTGGATGGGCTTGGACTTGTTTTTGTGGCTCATTTAGCTTGTGGACAGGCCTTTATTTTTTTTACAAAAAATTATATTATTTAGTATAAATAATATTATTTTATTTTATTTTTATATTTTATAACATTATATTTAATAATTATAATAAATTTGGATATTAAAATTTTTGTAATTTTTAAAAATAAAGATGCAAATTTCAAATTTAAATGATATAGTTAATTTAAAAAGAAAATATGAAAAATTTAAGTTATTGATTATTTTAAAACATTAAAAAAGTAATGTTTTACATATATAAATTTTATTTTAATAAAAAATTATTTTTTACTAATTTTTTAATATTATATTATTTAAATATAAAAAAAAAAAGTCTGGCTCAAGAGCTTGTGGGTTTGGACATTAGAGTCTAGGTTCATTGAAATAAAGGTCCAGTCCATTTTAACAGTACTACTTGTCTCTCAATGTTAAAATTGGAAATTCAAAATTCAATCATATCAAAATTGGAGTGTTAGCAATTAGCGCTTTGCATACTTTTTTGAATATGTTCTTAACTTCTTTTAATGTAATACTTAATTATAGAGAACTTTTTAAACACATGAAATTTTTGGAGGTGGGTCTCTTAGCACATTAATTCCACGGGTAGCATTTATTGAAATATACTGAGCGTGCATTTTTGTAAGCTTAGAGAAAGACAACACTTTATAGCATAATTAAACTCAGGATAACAATTTTAAGAAAGAGTTCGTACCGTCATGGAAGTCACCATGTAACATATATATATATATATATATATATATATATATATATATATATATATATATGTAGTTAGGTTTATAATTTTTATTTTTTGAAACTATCATTTTCTATAAGGATAACATGTCTTTAATTTGAATCAGAAAGTAAAATTAATCAAAAATACCAAAATTGATGTAATGCTACTGAAAATTGATGTAATCCTAGTTGATTTTTTTTTTTTGGTTTAAACTACTAATATTTAAAAATTTATTGTTCTTGAATTAATTTGATTGAAGTCGATTTGGATTGCATTAATTTTTTTTTTTAATTTATAAGACTCAAATTCGTAACATTTTTTTAAGAAAAAGAAATGTTAAATTATTCAAATAAATAGGCTTTCACATCCTAATTGAAAATTTACAGTTAACCGTACATGTCATGGGTCATGGCAATGAATTTAATGCCAAAGACCAGTATCATCCGTTTATAGAAAGAAATATTTTATCTTTCGGCTAGTCCATCATGTTAAAAAAATGAGGGAGATTTAAATATACAATTTTTATTAAAAGAGCTTTGTGAATCTTATGCAACAAATTTGAAAGGAATGGTTAGATTTCAAAAGAGAAGTGAATTGGATTTTGTAAATTTTTTACAAAATTTTTATTAGAAGTTAAAATGATTTTTTGTAAAAGTGTAATAATTAAAATAATAAATATAACACAAAAAATTGATGTGCTATCAAGATAAATAATTATAAAGAGCAAAGAATTAAAGAAAAGATATAAATATGCACAAATTAAAGAGTAAGAGATAAAAAAAGAAATTCAGAGATTTATACTTGGTCGACTAATCCTAAGCCTACATCCAGTCCTTAAGAAAATTACTTGAGTATTTTCACTATAATTATAAGTTCGATCTGAGTACTTGCGAACTACTACAACAGATAATATATGAATTCGGACTCCTCTTCAACCCAATGCAAGTTTTTTCAACACCAGTATTTGTGAACCACAACTCATAATAATATTTGTGTTATGAAAATCAACAATACAAAAAAGCTTTCTCAAAAGATTATATGAATACAAATGAAGATCTTATAACTCTAATAATAGATAATATGTAAGATTTGGCTCAAGGGAGTTTTCTTTCTCTCAAAGATAATAAAGTAAGTTAATAGTACATTGTAGCACTTTGTTCTAGTTCAAAATCGTGTATCTAAGGTTATATATACAAGATTTTACAAAACTAGCCGTTACATCACTTAAAAGTGCAGTTCCTGGTGGACCGGTTGTTTGCCGGTTGACTGGTCACTCAGTATGGTCATTAGATTCAAAAATATGATCGTTAGATAGTAATTTTTAGGCTGCCGATCGACTAGTTGAAGGCTACCGGTCGACTTCCAGCTGGCAGTAGCGAAACTCTGTTTTTGAGCTTTCTTTAAAAATTTATAACTCCCTCATTTGAACTCTGTTTTAAACAAATTATATATCATTAGAAAGTCTTTAGAGTTTAGTTTCAAATTAAAGAATTTTTACTCAAAATTAATTTTGATTTAAAAGATATGATCAAAACACGACTATAGGTTAGAATAAATTAATTTTTGAATACAATAAAATCAACTTTCAGTTTTTCAAACTCTATTTTAAATAGTCATATCTTTTAGACTCTGTTTTGAATAAGTAATATACCGTTGGAAAGCTCTTTGAGTCTACTATCAAATGAGATTAAGATTCTTCAAAAAATGATTTTCCATTTAGGAAATATGATATAAAGAGTAACCAAAGGTCAAAAACTAACTTTTGTAAAACTTCATATCTCACTATCTTTTTGTTCAAAATATTTGAGGCGATGTATACAAATCTAAATCATTCAGTTACACTAGTATATTAACCTATTTAAAATATACTTAATTTAAGTACATAGGCTGTCTTGATACATCCAAGCTTCCAAGACTTCAAATCTTCTAATTCTTCATTTCTTGAAGCTTTATTCTTGCATGTTGTTTTTCCTTATTCTTCAATCCAATGCTCACTGTTCTTGTTTTGAACAATCCTATAAAAGATATCTTACTTGCAAATCAAATGGTTAGTTCAATTCATAATAAATAGCATGATTCAATATAAATTATTTCATTCCAAATAACATGATCATGCTTAAATTGTAGCACAAGAAATACATATGTGAAATACTTTTCTAGCATATCAAGTCTATAATTCTTAGACAATGTAACCACATATATATTGTAAATGTAATCACATATATATTGTAAAGAACATGATTCATATATAAAATATTGCTCATCAAATAACATAATCATACTTAAATATTTGTAGCATATATGATAATTAATCATTATATATTAATACTATATTTCTCTTGCTATTATCAAAACTTATGGCATAAAGCCTTAGGGCTAACAAAATTCATTATTTTGGTTGATTTATAATAATTGTTTTTTTTTTTGGTAAACAGCCATCCAGTGTCTGATTACCAAACCACGATTGTCGACTAATCTAGATTCGAGTCAAGTAGGACCACAATGGACAACAAATTTATTAAAATGCAATTTATATCTGTAAAACATTACTTCTTTAATATTTTTAAATAACTCATAACTTTAATTTTTCATATTTTATTTTTAAATTAACTATATTATATTTAAATTTGAAAATTCTATATTTATTTTTAAAAAATTTACAAAATTTTTTATATCCAAATTTACTATATTATTAAATATAATATTATAAAATATAAAATGTGATAAAGTATGGTTATTTATACTAAATAATACAATTTTTAAATAAAAAATAAATGAGCACATTTAGCACGTGGGATATGTTTAGGTCATTTTTTAAACGGTATAATTTCTTGAATCTAAATATTTCTATTTACGGACTGCAACGCAGGCTATTTTGACACTACCACTCATATAATTCATATATGTGTGTGTGTAGTGAGAGGGAAAGAGGGGAAAAAAAAAAATCTACCCTAGTTACCAAATATCTAAGCATTTGTTTTTTCCTTTTCTAAATCCTTTAATAGACAATTTTCTCTTCTAACCGTTTGAATTCTACAAATGAAAAACAGGGAGAATATAGCACCAAAAGAAAATTTCCGATAAGAAAAATCCAATATTGATTCAATTTGTGGCCAAAAATTTATTACATCTTATAAATTCCAATAAAAATGAAAAACAAATTGCATTTATGTGAATGTAACTTAATTATTCTCCATTTTTATCTCTTTACCTAGGGGTTAATTAGTTATCACTCTCCCCTAAAACTCCATGATAGGTGGTTCTTCTCCATTTATAGCTATATATATTGAAAAACTATCTTTAAAAAAAAAAAATTGAATCTACAAACTCAGAATCTCTGTCTTAATCTTATCAGCTGTAACATTTCCATCATCACCATTATTATGATCCAATGCAGCTGTAATTGCCAACGTCAATTCTCCATTGTTGACTGAAACATTTGCAGCCAAGATTTCAGCATTATGCTTGAAGAACACCTTGAAAATCACTGTGACTAAACCAGACTGAGCTTTTGATTGAATCCCAAAGAAGGCAGTGTTGCCAGATACTGTGACTGTAATGGAGGAATTCCTATTGCTTGTACATTGAAGCATCATCTTCCTTTCAGCTACTTCTGGTTCTATTGTTGACCTCTTAAGCTCTTCCAATCTTTTCTTCTTCTTTTCAAGGTCCTTGATGTAGTTTATTGTTTCGTTGACAATCACTTCTCTTGTAACCTGAAAAGAAAAATAAGTGAATCAATTATAGATAGTTTTCAGCGAAGATTGTGATTGAGAAACCAGAGCAATTCTGATTGCAGAACTGAATAACGAAAGTCCCAGATTCCCAAAATCAATGCAGATTTTGAATACAAATTCATCAGAAAAAGCCATAATCGATTGAACATAGTCCTAAGTCCTAACTATATAGATAGGAAAACCCCATAATCCATTAATTGAACATACTCTAGAACAACGAAGAACACTTACCATTAACAGTCAAACGAAACCCAGAAGATTTGTAAGTAGGAAGATCATCGTAAGTAAAAGTAGAAATTCATAAAATCTTATATCCATTAATGGAACATGGTCTGCATCAAAACATTGAAGAACACTCTTGCCATTTAACTACAAGTCGAATATGAGATCGATTCACAAAAGCGAGTACAAATTCGTAACAGAATGAGCACAGAGAAGAAAACCCATCTGTGAAAACGACGATCGAAGACGATGAAACAATCAAAACATGTCGAAAACAGATAATCATCATTGCTATTTATTATTATTAACCTTGGAAAAGAGACCAGGGACCGTGGATTGAAGCTGAGCGTACATCTGACTCATCTTCAACCTTCGATCCCGCTCCATCACAAGGCTCTCCGTCCTCTCTAAGCCCACTTGTCTACTGCGTTTTCTGGAGGTGTTCCCAGTTTCAGCCATGGCGACTACAACAGGTTCATCAGAAGAAGGTGGAGCTTCAACAATTGGTGGGAATGGCTTCACAGAGTCGCTTCTGAAACCTTCCATGGCAACCAATAAGAGTTTGTTGACGAATGATGATTGCACTTTCTTCCATGTGACTCCCCCACTGTATATATATATATATATATATGTATAAACACCAAACGGTTTTGGGATCGAGAGAGAGAGAGAGAGAGAGAGAGTGGTTTGAGTATTGGTTTCAGAAACTGTTAGAGAAAGCCATCATTGGGTTGTGTGTGCAGAAAAAACAAGGTGCGATTAGCTAATAGCTATATGTAGCTACTAGTTTTAGCTAGGAATTGTGCTTTTTGTGCTCAAACCGAATTATATGTACTTTGATTCTCTGCATTTTTCTTCTTTTGGGTTCTGTCATCTTTTGCAGTATGCTTCTCCCATTTTTGCTTCATTATTTCTCCCTCATTTCATTCTCTACAAACTCTACCTTTCTCAATTCTCAGTCACTACCACTGCCTTTTTTTTAAATCTTGAATATTTTAATATTATATATTATATATTTTAAATATTATTGATTTGAGCACGTTTGATTATTGATTATTGAACTGATGTATCGATCGGGTTTAACCCACTTTTTAATAGCGCGAAATTTTGTGAAACTAGGCCCTCAAAAAACGGGCTTTTTTGGCATAGCCCGTTTAACCCGTGGGTTATGTGGGCCAAACCTATGTAACCCGCGGTTTACTCCTTTATACTGTTACTATTTAAGAAAAAAATTAGTGAAATACATATATACATTCAACTTTCACACTGGAAAGAGACACCTTTCGACTTCAGATCTTCGTTCACACACAATGCAAACCCTAAAGCCTCCCTTGCTCAACCAGTAGCCAGCACCCCTCAACGCTGTCGAACCAGCAGAATGCTTGACTCCAACGTCTACAGTCCTGTGAAGATCGTCAAAGAAGGCCAGAGGTCTCACACTCTCATTGTCTCGCAGTCTCGCACCGTCTCTCACCTACTCACATTTGCAGTCTCACACCTTCTCTCCCTGTCTCGGTTCGGTGTCTACAATTCTCTCCTGCTTGATCTAGCGAAGATTCTCGCCATCTCGCCTATGTAATACCCGTTAATTTCAGAATATAATTCGCTTGAGAGTATTTTAGAATTTTACAACGTTACTTTAGTTATTTATTTTGGTCATTTTTAATTTTTATATTTAATTGTTCTCTTTGAATATTATTTATGAAAATTGAGCTAAATGACTGGACTGAATATTTTGCACCATGTGGGATATATTCTTAGAATGGTGAAATTCATAGAAAAGTGGTTTAAGAATGGTCAATTAGTCCATTAATTTTAATTTGATTGGATGGGTTTGGATGTTGGGTTATGGATACCCATGGATTATTCAATAACCCATTAGAAACCCTTAATAAAATAAAAAACTTCCTACTTCCTTCATAATTCCCGTACTTGAAGCAAAGCAAAAGTGAACAGTGGCATTTGCTCTCATTTCTTCATCCTCTTCTCAAATCTTTTCCTTAATCTTCAGAGTTTTGATTATTTGTTCGGTTCAAAAGCCTTGTAAGGATCAAAGGTAAGCTTTAATCTCATTATTTTCCTTAAGTCTAAGTTTATATGGAAGATTATAGGAGATTTTGTTCTTGAAGATTTTGATGATAATTCATGGATCTTAGTTGTTTTAGAGGTTATTTTTGAGTTAGGATTGAGTTATGGTCGTTTAAGAGAGATGAGATTCTAGTTTTGAAACAAGGAATCAAAGGATAAAATTTTCTGGAAAATTTTCTGCAAAACTCGAATTTACTGTAGCAACCAGAAATTTTGGGAAAATTTTCGAGTTTACTGTAGCAATTACTGTAGTGTCGGCAGTCAACGTCACTGTAACAAACCGTCACTGTAGCGAACCGTTATTGTAGCAATCAAAAAATATTGCATATTTTCGTGATTTTGTTTCCTTTCTTATGTTTCCTTGTAATATCTTTTACTAGCAAATTTTTCTACACAAATTCTAGTGTGGAACAAGGTAAATTTGGACAAATATCAAGGTAAATGAATAACCTTGCTAAGCTAGTTTGATATTACTAGTCAAAGTACAATGTAAGTTTCATTTACAATATTATTTGGATATTAAGCAATCAATTTTTCATATGACAGTATATGATGATTGGTATATTATTTTTTACAGAAATTCAAAGGAATAAGAGTATGTATAAATTATTTTATTTCATGACAATTGTACTATGTGATAAATTCTCACTATTTTATTAATGAGTAAAGATGTACGGGATCTAATACATGAGTTTGAAAGGGTTAAAGTCTCATACTACTCAGTGCATAACTATGAAACCTATACACGAGTTTGAAAGGGTTAGAGTCTCATACTACTCGGTGTAAATAGATGAAATTATAAATATGAGTTTGAAAGGGTTATAGTCTCATACTACTCGGTGTATATCTATGAAATCTTATCCATGAGTTTGAAAGGGTTAGAGTCTCATACTACTCGATGCATAAGACAATTAATTATATGAGTAAATGTGGTATTTGTACTTTTGATATTTTATATAGTGCAGTTATTTACTTACTGAGTTTTAAATAAACTCACACTCCCTATGATTATCTTTTCAGATACAGAAAATAAAGAAGAAGAGTATCCGATTGAAGAATAGAAGCCCCTTGGAGTTATTCTCTATTTCTGTCTGGTGGGATACCGGTACTTATTAATGTGAATATTAGGAATACTCTGTACTTTCTATAGGTCTCCTAGGCTTGCGATGAAATAAAAACATCAGATTATGTATATCTATATTTGTTTATCAGATGAATATAATTCTATCTTGTGGAATGAATAATAGAGGTTGAATGTAAGACCTCACAAAATATATGTGAATAACTCATGTTTGAGAATTTTATTATAAGTAGTTGTGGATATTAAGATTGTCCAGGATTTCGTGATACAACTAAGGCTTTTCTTAAAAATAATATCTTTTCACATGTTAAATTTTTGGGATGTGACAGCCTACTCCTACTCCAACATCGCAACTTTTTCTCCGTCTGTTTCCCTTTGGCTTGGATTGATTAAAAAAAGCCAAAAAAAAAAGAAAACTAAAAAAAAAGTAGGCTGACAAGATGGCCTGTTTAGCCCACCAGCCCATTAAAAAGAGGGCCAGGCTCTTAGAATTTTAGCCCGTCCAAAAAGTGGGCCAAATCACTTTTTTTCTAGCCTATGGCAGACTAGGCTGACCTACTTTGACAGCTCTACATATCATACTCAACGTTATTTTCCATGCAGACCCAGAAGAGAAGTGAGAAGACGACTATGAGATGCAGCAGAGTAGATAAGAATATTCTCATATAAGCGAGAAAACGACCATGAAAAGCAGTAAATGAGATAAGAATATTTTTGAAATTTTAGGTTTGGGTTCATGTGATAAATGGCGTGAAGTGTCATATGTGGCATGAATCATCCAGTCAACATTTTTCGTAGCATTTTAAATGACGTTTGTAAAAATGATATATTTAAAATAAAATAAAACATGTGATACATAATTGACGTAAAAAAGACTTAAAAATAAAATTAAAACTTAGTAAAATGTTAGAGACATAAACAATATTTTTTTCTTAAATTTTATCATTATTTTATTTTTTCGAGTGAGGAATTTCAATCATCACTCAATGAATTGGGCTTGGCTTGGTCCTCCAGCAATTAAAATTTGGATTTTAGGGCCCAGTGCCGTGTGCTATATCTTTGCCCAGCTTGCTTGGGCCATATGGGCTCTTAACTGCCCTGAAAACCATAAATTTCAGGCCCACATATCACTTCAAGCCCGAAGAAGCCCAAAAAAATCATAAAGATTTGGACTTGCACTGTTGCAAATAGCAACACAACCCTTATTTAACTGAAAAAATTAAAAATGATTAGAATTCAAGACGACTAACAATCAAGTGTTAATTTCCCATATAAATTTGTCTCGCACAGACATTATAGTTATATATGAATTAAATTCACACAACAATACTGCCCTCACACGTTTCAAATACAGTAACAGAGTTCATTAATTGATGAGATCAGCTCTAACCAACTAATAGACAGTGATGTGATATATATATATATATAACTATGATGTGATATTTGTGGTGGTGGTGGTGCGAAGCCTGAGAAGAGGAAGAAGGAGGAGGAAGAGGAAGGCGAAAGCAGCAAGAAGTGAGAAAGCGAAAGCAGCTTCCATTTGGTTACAGAACTTGCCAAACATATCGCACACTTTGTTCCATCGCACGTGTGAGTTGCCACGTAAGCCCACGAGACCTATGGCCATGGCTGCTCCGTTCCCGGAGAAGAGCAAGGCCACCGTCACTGCATCAAGCAGCACCACCATCCTTATCCCTCTTCTGGCCAAGCACACCACCATAGACACCCCTGCGTATGCACTCGCCATTGCATTCGTCACCACAAAGTACCTACAGAATCACAAATCATCAAAGCCTGTCGGAGTCATACATCTCAGGGGTCTGCAGATGAACTCCCTGAATTTTTAAATATTTATATATAATATCATAACTTTTTATAATTTTAAGTTTTTAAAAACCCCCTACTATTAAAACTTTTAAATTGTTCCTATTAATCTAAGGATTCTAGATCTGTAGTTCATCACGGATCAAAGATAAATAAACCTTAAATTGTGTGTCGAAGACCATGAGCCTAAATGAGTTGAAATGGGATTTACTACTCCGCAGAGCTGCATGCTCCACCTTTAGGATCAAGTTTTACCGTTGTTAAAGGTTATGGCAACAATTTTTTTTGTTGTCATAACCTTTAGCAACGATAAAAACTGTTGCTAAAGGTAAAACTGGTTACTTCACAAAGCAATCCTCATTCAAACTAGTCTAGTCAGCTAAATAAATTTCAAATTGTATGTCCAAAATCGCTCATCTTAAACCGCAGACTTAACGAGCTGATTCATAACAGACAAAAGATAAACAAATCTCAAAACTCGTCTTGGATCAGTTTAAAACGGGTTTAAAATAACATGCTCAAACTTTGTTGATTTACAAGTGATCACGAAGGGAGGCTGTTTTTGAGAAGAAAACAGAGAAATGAGGAAGGAGAAGATTTAGTAATATACACGAAGGCAGAGAGGTAGTGCCACTTGGCAGTGACAGGGACATCCAGAGGAGGCAGAGAATCGAGGAGCTTGACGGGGACGAGCTTGGTCTGTTTGTCCAGGCCTGCAATTACAGCAGCCACGAGAGCGAATGTGAAGGCTATTATCCTCACACTCAAATCGCACGCGCTTGCTTTCTTCGTGCTCCTCCTCGTCGTCGGCGTCATCTCCGAGTCCTCCATGCTCTTCCCATTAACCACAGCCTTATAGTGATTGCTCTCATCATTCTGATCCATTGTGATTGTAGTTGTAGAGTGAAGGAAGAGGAAGGAGAAGGGTGAGGTTTAAATACAATTATTCAGCAGAGATACTGAAAAGCAGGGAATTAATGGAAGAGAGTTGGTTGAGCGTGAGTGCAGCTAGAAGCGGAGGAAGGATGTGAGAGGTTGGGTCCCACATCGAATATAAGAAGACAAATATGAGGGAAGATATGGTCCCATTCGGTTAGTATGGGAAAGCATTTTTGGCAAAAGGTGCAACACAAGGTTTCCAACATTCGCAACCACTCTGCAGAGAATCGAATCCATGATGGAAGGAACACTGAGATTTGTTTGGTTTAATATAGTCCGTTGACGTTTGAGATTTTAAATTTTTTTAAATAATAATATTTTGAAATTTAAGTTATTAATTGTAAAATTCAACCATTTAAATTAAACTAAGGTGATCCAAATCCATAATGGAATGCTGAGTTAAACTAATAAGTTGGCAAAAATTTAAAGAAATTAATAAAAAAGTTTCATCTAATAAATCAGTGCCAAAAGTAAAAAAAATTCGATAAAATCAAATGATTTAATAGTTGAATTAGATTTAATTTTAGTTTCTTTATTTTTTTCATACATTTTTTTATTTTTCATTCATTTTGTAAGTATTAATGTGTTATTCTACGTATAAATACTATTAATATATTATTTTGTAATTAATTGTAAATTTTGTCTCATGTGTCTATATTATTTAGATTAAATATTATTGTTTAATATTTAAAAAAATGCTTAATAGTTTGTTTAAACTTGTAAATTTGTCAAATCTAAGCATTCAAAAGACTAATTAATTTATTATATTATTATATATATATATATATATATTTGTTCAGTTCCACCGTAATCACACCACTGAATCTTAAATCCATGGTTCAATTTTTAGGACGTTACTACAAGAATTACTTTTTATTTTGTTGGAACCACTAATATCTAGATATTAGCTAAGCATTGAATAATTTAATTTAATTTAGATTGAATTATAAAATTATGAAGTGGTTTCAACTTTCAATGTCAGTTTTTTCTTAATTCACAAAATTTAAATTTAAACCTAAAATATGCACCAAACCACTTAAATCAATAATCCTTAGTTGTGGCCTGTGAGGGGGAAAGAAATTAGTTTACAGACTATGCACTCAAAGCAGCAATTTGGATGAATCCAAATCTCCTCCAGCGCACTGAGGGGAGGTTAAAAGATTTTCATTAAAAAAAATATTTTTATCCATTAAATCTATTAGATTCAATGAATGTAATTGACTCAAGCACAGTGAATGAATTCAAATTTAGCTTGGATAAGCCTCCTCACATCTACCAAATCAACCGCCCAACGCTAACATTAAATGGCATGCAATGTCAAATTGCATAATAAATGTGAAGTTGTCAATTAATAATTTAATAACTGAATAAGATAATATATATATATAATTTTAAAAAAAAAAGGGCGAAGGCATTTATGGGAAAAGGTAGTGTGGCGAGACTGACAACATGTACAAGCCTCCTTGTCTGGGAAGTAAATGGCATGTACGATATTCACCCAACGAACAAAGTGGTGGGTACATTTGATTTAGGTCTCGGCTTCAAAATTAGGCACATTGTTGAGCTTAGTCTCAATTATTAGACTTCATAATCAATAATTTAAATTTAAAAATATTATTTTTTAAAAAAATATTTAAAATATAAATTATTAATTGTAAAATATAACGACTAAAATTTGATTAAATAAATAATTTTTTTTTGGATATACGTCTTCATTCTTTTAAAAAAGGATCCTCTTACTACCAATTATTTATGTCAATTGATTGATAGTTGTTATTTCACAGACAACAACTTATATTTTAAGACGTTGTTTTTTAAAAGAAGGTATTATTTTCTTCTTTTTTTTTAAATAACATCATAAAATATTTAAAAATTCAAATTAAATCAGATACCCTCAACCAAACAAAAGATTCAAGTCTCATTGTTTCCATTGTGAATGCTCCAAAAAAAAAACTTCCAAATTCGTCACGCCATATCTTTTTACTAAGTAAGGTTTGCGTACAAATTTAGATCAAATTTCTAATTAAAGAATGGTTTGAATTCTGAATTTACGGGAGGTTTGGAATTGGAAGTTGGAACTCATAAATGTGTAAAGCCCCTTCCCTCACTAATTAATACTTGCGTGTGAACTATGGACCCTAAACTTATCTATCAAAGGCCCATAAATTCGGCCTTTATTACTGGGCCCACTGGGCCTGCGGAAGCTTTAAGCTTCTTAGTTATTAAATTATTTAATCACCAAAAAATTATTAAAGTATTTTGAAAATATATATCTAAAAATAACAAGACTTATTATTTTAATATAATTTTTGAAGTCATTCGGCAGTTGAAAACATAATATCTTTGTAGCAAAGGGTTTATTATATTTGCTGTGTTATGGTATTTTCTACCCCTATCTAGCAATTAAATATTAAAACAATAATAATTATGCTTTGGTTACACTATAAATGTCTCCAATTCCGATTCTTTGTAGTTGACACTCAAAAAGTAGTATACTTAACTGTTTGTTTTGATCAGACGGTTACGATTGAATAAAAAAATTAAAAAAAATAGACCACATTAAATCATTTATTTTATTTTTTTAGTTTTGTTCATCTAATTCAAAACAGACAATTATAATCAGATAGTAAAACTTTTTATTTTTGATACAAACAGTTGAGAATCTGGATTCAAATGTCTGTGTATCTCCATCATTCTTTTTTTCCTTTTGAATATATAAAAAGATCAAAATTTTTTATCTTTTATTCAAATTTTCTCATACCTTATCAAATTGCTATATCTTAAGAAACGAGTAGATAATATATGTGTGTCAGTTAAATTAATCTTGTAATGATTGCACCACAAAATATGTTCTGACCATTTAATAAATATGGAATTTGAGTATTAATTATAATAAACACATTGTTTTTATATTTAGGTAAAATATATTCATATGTCTTTAAATTTTATCTCGATTCTCATTTATGTCCTTAATTTTTTTTTCGTTTATGTTTCTTAGGTTTCATTTTTTATCATATATGCCCCATATATATTCTAAAATAATGAAAATATCTTCCATCTCTTCATTCTCTCTCTCTCCCTGTCTTCTCTAAGTAAAGGGGTGGAGGATATTTTGGTTATTTTAAAATATATATAATAAAAAATGAAACATAAGGGATAGAAATGAAGAAAAAAATTTAGAGATATAAATGAGAATCAAGGTAAAATTTAAGGACATACGATTACTTTTTGCCTTATATTCATTAAGATAAAATATATTTTGGTATCCAATAATTTAATTTATTTGCTCGCTAATATTTTTTAGTTCAGAAGTTAATTTGTATTTGATCTCATTTAAATCGGAGTGTTAGTATATTAAATATTAGAATATATCTTTCTATTATTCGTAGACTAAAAATGACATATTACTTAATATATATTAACAACATAAAATTATAATATACTACTGTACTACTTGAAATCATAACATGTGTACATAATAATGTGTAAATGACAAGAGCTAATTTTTATATAAAATAATAATAATAAAATTACAGAGTGTTAACTGTTAACGTATCACTAATTTAAATCACAAAATATCAAAATACAAATAAGTGAAACCACAGAAAATCAAGATATATGTTACCAAACTTATTAAATTGAGATGGGATATATATATATATATATATTGATAAACAATCATATGATATTTAACTATTATACGAACGCCGACTAATTTAAATTTAAATTACGTAGGACTACAATAAGCATCAAATCTTTTATTATTGAATTTTAACGCAATTATATTTTAAAAAACTTAAACTATATATTTCTGATTAAGATAAAATAACTCTATACTAGTTAAATTTTTGATATTACTATACAATTATAAAATAATTCCCTTGTTGCCTTACAAGTTACACCGAATCTTTATATCAAACATGACAAAGCTAAACATTAAAGAAAATATGAGGGTTTACTTTTATTAATGTTGCTCTTTTTTCTCTTTGATTTTTGAAAACAATTTTTTTCATTTAATTTAATTCCTTAAAACTTTCATTTTATCGATCAAAATTATTTAAAGCAAATTTATTTCAATTTTGTGCAGGTTTGTTCTAGAGCCTTTGATGACCATCAGAAGATACTGGTGTGTAGGTTTGTTCTAGTGTTTGTTTAATTCCTTACAACCATCTGTTATGGTGCCATTGTTGCTAAGGAGTTAGGCATCTTTTATGTTGAGGCGGAGACCAATTCTTTTGAGGCTATCCATCTCATTGAGAAGGGAGATGTATCCTCTCATTTCCTTGGTGTTTTTATTGTGCAAGAAAGATTAAATGAAGGGACACGTAGCAAGTTAAAAATGGTGAGGTTGGAGAAGATCCTATGGCTGAGGCGCAAACTACAGAGTGTAGTTCACGCCTCAACCACAAAGGAGTCGCACTCCCTGGCACGAGATATGAAGGAAAGTTTCAACATCAATTGCGACTGAGTAGGGTTGGTGGTGGCGGCGGCAGCGCAGCCAGGAAAGCATCGTAGCTGGCGGTAGTTTTGATGGACATTGGTAAGGGGACAATCAGATTTGGAAGGGAACCTTAACAGCTCAACTAAGAATGGATAAAGAAGATGGACGTGTGGGTCTGTCTGATATTGTGCAAGAAAGATTAAATGGAAGAACACATGGCAAGTTGTGAACGGTGAGATTGGAAAAGATCTAACGACTAATGTGCGAACTACAGAGTGTAGTTCGCATGTCAGCTACAAAATAGCTGCACTCCAGAATATATTCGTAATCTCACGCCTTCTAGGAAACTAACCCATGTGTAGGTCAACTAATCAAAATAGGTTCAAGGAGCTCTATGTTGCTTTACACTTGGTGTAATACCCGTTAATTTCAGAATATAATTCGGTTAAGAGTATTTTAGAATTCTACAACGTTACTTTAGTTATTTATTTTGGTCATTTTTAATTTTCATATTTAATTGTTCTCTTTGAATATTATTTATGAAAATTGAGTTAAATGACTGGAGTAAATATTTGCACAATGAGGGATATATTCTAAGAATGGTGAAATTCATGGAAAAGTGGTTTCAGAATGGTCAATTAGTCCATTTATTGTAAATTGACTGGATGGGTTTGGATGTTGGGTTATGGATACCCATGGGTTATTGAATAACCCATTAGAAATATTTAATATAAAGTTTCAATAGTATCCCTCATTTTTCACTCAGCCGAAAGAAGGCAGAAAAGCATTTCTCTCTCAGTTCTTCAGTAAGCTTTAATCCGATTATTTTCCTTAAATTTCAGTTTATGTAGAAGATCAGAGGAGGTTTTGTTCTTGAAGATTTTGATGATAATTCATGAATCTCAGTTGTTTTAGAAGTTATATTTGAGTTATAATCGGTTAAAAGAGTTGAAATTCTGGTTTTGAAACAAGAAAGGAAAGGATGAAATTGTTAGAAATTTCTGCAAAAACCGAGTTACTGTAGCGACCAGAAATTTCGAAACAAAATGTGGAAAATTTTCTTCGGGTTACTGTATCAGTACTGTAGTGTCGGCAGTCAACGGTACTGTAGTAGTCAACGTTACTGTAGTGAACCGGCACTGTAGCGAACCGTTACTGTAGCGAACAGACACTGTAGCAACCCGTACTGTAGCAACCCGTTACTGTAGCAGTCAGAAAATTTTACGTATTTTCGTGATTTTGTTTCCTTTCTTATGATTGCTTTTAATATATTTTACTAGGAAATTTTCCTACACAAATTCTAGTGTGGAACAAGGTAAACTTGGACAAACATCAAGGTGAGTGAATAACCTTGCTCAGCTAATTTGATATTACTAGTCAAAGTACAATATAAGTCCCATTTACAATATTATTTGGATAATAAGCAATTAATTTTTCATATGGGAGTATATGATGATCAATAGAAATAACAGTATGTAGAAATTATTTATTTCATGACAATTGTACTATATGATGAATTCTCACTATCTTATTAATGAGTAAAGATCTACGGGATCTAATACACGAGTGTGAAAGGGTTAAAGTCCCATACTAGTCGGTGTATATCTAAGAAATCTTATACACGAGTTTGAAAGGGTTAGAGTCCCATACTACTCAGTGCATATCTATGAAATCTATACACGAGTTGAAAGGGTTAAAGTCCCATACTACTCGGTGTATACCTATGAGATCTTATTCACGAGTTTGAAAGGGTTAGAGTCCCATACTACTCGGTGTATATCTATGAAATCTTATTCATGAGTTTGAAAGGGTTAGAGTCCCATACTACTCGATGTATAAGACAATTAATTATATGAGTAAATATGGTATTTGTACTTTTGATATTTTATATAGTACAATTATTTACTTACTGAGTTTTTAAATAAACTCACACTCCCTATGATTATTTTTCAGATACATAAAATAAAGAACAAGAGTATCCGTTTGAAGATTAGAAGCCCCTTGGGATTATTCTCTATTTGTGTCTGGTGGGACACCAGTACTTATTAATGTGGATATTAGAAACGCTCTGTACTTTCTATAGGTCTCCTAGGCTTGCGATGAGATAGAAATATCAGACTATGTATGTCTATATTTGGTTATCAGAAGAATATAATTCTGTAGTGTGGAATGAATGATTAAGGTTGAATGTAAAACCTTACAGAATATATGTATATAACGTATGTTTGAGAATTATATCAAATGAGTAGTATCTTTTCACATGCTCAATTTTTGGGATGTGACAAATTTGGTATCAGAGGAAAGGTTTTATAGGTCCCCTATAGAGTACAGAGCAAAGTGATCTTTGTGGGCCCTTCCCTATTGTCATGAGCCGCGGCATGACCATAGGATTAGGTTCCATAAAAGACCTTGTAGAGTATAACGTCATTTTATAGATAACTTCTCAGTGGGGCTAGTAAGTGATATTTTGTTTATGTCTAAAAATTGTTTGTTATGTGTGTAGATCTGTGACAGATCAATGTCAGAAAGATCTTCTAATAATAATGAGCATATGGGTCCAAGGAGGGCCATAAATCCACCAGTACATGTGCAAGATGATCCTAATCGTGGTGATAGTTTACATGCTCAAAGTACTGAGGGCGCAACTAGTGAGCAAGCAAGAAGAGTCGAACCTGATGCTCACGTCGGTAATGCAACTATTGCACACGTGATTCATTTGATGAATGAACGATTTGACCGATTTGAGGCTGAAATGAGAGGTCGAGCTGCACAAGCTAACCTACCAGTGGATCCTCCTATTGTTGAAGCTGAAAATGTACCACCAGCTCCGTTAGCGGGAGGAGTTAATGTAAGAGAGGTAAGAATGTCTGAATTCCAGAAAATGAGGCCTCCTACTTTTTCAGGGGAAGATCCCAAAGAGGACCCACAATGTTTCCTTGAAGATTGTGAAGCAATCTGTGATGCTATAGGGTGTTCTCCTACTCAAAAGGTAGAATTCACTTCCTTTCAGTTAAAAGGTAGGGCTGGTAAATGGTGGAGGAACTGGAAGAAAGCTAGAATTCAAGGCGCACCGCCAGTTATGTGGACAGAATTTTACAGATTGGTTATGGATGAATTTCTTCCGGCAAGTGAACGATCATCCAGGGCCAGAGATTTTCTTTATCTACGGCAGGGAACCATGACTGTTGACGAGTATTCAGCTCAGTTTGTTAAATTATCTGAATATGCCCCTGAAATCATTCCTTCTTAAAGGAAGAAAATAGAAAAGTTTGTGGAAGGGCTTCGTGATGCCTTATATGATCAAGTGGGTTCTAATATGAACGATTACTCTTCGTACTCAGAGGCTGTTGATGTGGCCCGAAGAATGGAAAAGAGGTCAAACAATAAAGAAGAATATCGTCAAAAGAAGAAAGCTAGATATAGAAGATCTTTTGATCAAGGGGAAGACTCAGGGACTTTGAAACCCTTTACTGCGTCACAAAATGCTCCAGCCACTCCTACTAAGTCAACTTATTCTACAGCCAGTGTGGCTAAGCCTCGTTCAGAGACCAGGGGTGGTTTTAGCTCTTCTAGTAGAGGAGGTACTCAAGGTAGAAGGGAAAAATCTCAATGTCCTGAATGTGGAAAGTTTCACTTCGGAGAATGCAGGTTAAACACTGTTGGTACAGGCTATTTTCACTGTGGATAAAAAGGACATTTTATAAGGGAGTGCCCTCAGCTCATGACAAGACCAGGTCAAGGGTCTACTTTGACACCTCGACCACAATCTATTACTCAAACACCAACCCCTTCAACAGGGGGTAGTATGGGAAGAGGTTCTGGAAGAGGCCAAGGTGACCGTGGAAAACAAGCTGCTGGCAGAGGAAATGCAAGAGTATATGCTCTAACCCGACAGGATGCTCAAACATCCAATGCTGTAGTTACAGGTATATTATCTGTTAATACTTTTGTTGCACGTATTTTGTTTGACCCCGGTTCTACTCACTCATATGTGTCGCCCCTATTTGCCAAGAGATTTGCATTTGATTCGATTATTCTTAAAGAACCATTCTTGGTTTCCACACCGATGAGAGAGACTTTGATGGTTAAAACATGTTATCGTTCTTGTAAAATAATCGTTGGAGGCACGGAAACTAAGATAGATCTTATGGTTCTCAATATGTTAGATTTTGATGTGATTTTAGGGATGGACTGGCTATCTTTGTGTCATGCTACTATAAATTGTCGTGACAAAGTTATTTCCTTTAATATGCCGGGGAGGAGTAATTTTGTGTTTCAAGGAGATCGAAGTGATGTACCTTGCAACATAATATCTATGTTAAGTGCCCAGCGTATGTTGCGAAAGGGATGTCAGGGATTTCTAGCTTTTATCAAAGATTTAGAAAAGAAAGAACAGAAGTTAGAAGACATTCATGTGGTTAATGAATTCCCAGATGTGTTCCCAGAAGATTTACCTGGATTACCGCCAGAAAGAGATATTGAGTTCAGTATTGATTTGGTCCCAGACACAAGACTAATTTCTATTCCACCTTATCGTATGGCTCCTGTTGAGCTAAAAGAACTCAAAGAACAATTGGAAGATTTGTTAAACAAAGGGTTCATTCGCCCAAGTTTTTCACCTTGGGGTGCTCTTGTTCTTTTTGTGAAAAAGAAAGATGGTTCTATGAGATTATGTATAGATTATCGTCAGCTGAATAAAGTCACAGTGAAGAATAAGTATCCTTTACCAAGGATAGATGATTTGTTTGATCAGCTTCAAGGAGCAAAATACTTCTCAAAGATTGATCTAAGGTCTGGATATCATCAGTTACGAATTAAGAGTGATGATATACCTAAGACTGCTTTTCGTACACGGTATGGACATTATGAGTTTCTTGTGATGTCTTTTGGGTTGACAAATGCACCAGCAGCATTTATGGATTTAATGAACAGAGTGTTCAAATCATTCCTTGATAAGTTTGTAATTGTATTTATTGATGATATTTTGGTGTATTCAAAGAGTCATGAATAACATACTGAACATTTGAGAATAGTGTGTCAGACTTTGAGAGAGCATCAGTTGTACGTAAAGCTCTCAAAATGTGAATTTTGGATGAGTCATGTAACATTTCTGGGACATGTTATTTCCCAAGAAGGTATTCATGTAGATCCAAGTAAAATTGAAGCAGTAAAACAATGGCCTCGACCAACAACTGTGTCTGAAGTACGTAGTTTTCTTGGCTTAGCAGGGTATTACCGTCGCTTTGTCAAAGATTTCTCTAAGACAGCTCTCCCATTAAATAAGTTAATCGGAAAGAATGTTAAATACATTTGGGATGATTCATGTGAGCAAAGTTTCACCCAATTGAAAGAGTGTTTAACTTCTGCACCAGTCTTAATCCTACCATCAGGACCAGGGGGTTACTCTGTATTCTGTGATGCCTCAAAGATAGGCTTAGGATGTGTGTTGATGCAACATGGTAAAGTCATAGCTTATGGCTCACGTCAGCTTAAAAAGCATGAATTGAATTACCCCACTCATGATTTGGAAATGGCAGCTGTAGTGTTTGCCCTAAAGATTTGGAGACATTACTTGTATGGGGAGACTTGTCAAATTTTTACAGATCACAAAAGCCTTAAGTACATTTTTGACCAGAGAGATCTCAATCTAAGGCAACGAAGGTGGATGGAACTTCTGAAAGATTATGATTGTACCATCCTTTACTATCCAGGTAAAGCAAATGTAGTGGCTGATGCTCTAAGTCGAAAGTCTATAGCAAGTTTAGCTCACATTGCCACTATAAGGAGGTCTCTAATACATGAACTACAAGAATTGGAAGCTGATGGAGTATTCTTCGAGATCACTGAGTCAGGTACATTTCTGGCTCATTTAACAGTTAGATCATCTCTTGTTGAAAAAGTAAAAGTAAATTTAGAAAATGACATTGATATGGTCAAAATCAGAGATAAGGCAAGGCAAGGTCTAGCACCAAGTTTCTTGGTAGATGAAGAAGGAGTCTTATGGTTTAATGGGAGACTCTGTGTCCCCAACATTGAATCTTTGAAACATGAAATCTTAATGGAAGCTCATGGTTCGCCCTACGTTGTACATCCTGGTGCTGTGAAAATGTATCAGGACTTGAAACAAGTTTACTGGTGGGAGGGCATGAAGCGAGACGTGACTGACTTTGTAGCTCGATGTTTGACTTGTCAGCAAGTTAAAGCTGAATATCGACGACCACCTGGATTGATACAAAAACTAGATATTCCCGAATGGAAGTGGGAAAGGATCACTATGGATTTTGTAGTAGGTTTACCTCGGTCAACAAAAGGAAATGACTCAATATGGGTTATAGTGGATTGACTTACTAAGTCAGCACATTTTCTTCCTATTCATACCACTTTCAGTGTAGCAAAACTTGCTCGAATTTATGTTAAAGAAATAGTGAAACTTCATGGTGTACCAATATCCATTATATCAGATCGAGGACCTCAGTTTACTTCTCGGTTCTGGAAAGTCTTTCAAGAGGCTTTGGGTACCAAAGTGAATCTTAGCACAGCATTCCATCCTCAGACTGATGGACAGTCTGAAAGGACAATTCAGACTTTAGAGGATATGCTAAGAGCTTGTGTGATGGATTTCAGTAGAAGTTGGGAAGATCATTTGTCTCTTATTGAATTTGCTTATAACAACAGTTACCAAGCCAGTATTCAGATGGCACCTTTTGAGGCATTATATGGGAGATGGTGTCGATCTCCTATAGGTTGGTTTGAACTTGGTGAAACCAAAATATTTGGACCTGAGATGATACAGGAAGATATAAATAAAGTTAAACTGATCAGAGAGAAGTTGTTAACTGCTCAGAGTAGACAGAAGTCTTATGCAGACAACCGACGACGTGACCTTGAATTTGCAATAGGTGATATGGTTTTCTTACGAATCTCACCTATGAAAGGAGTAATGAGATTCGGGAAGAAAGGCAAGCTTAGTCCGAGGTATGTTGGCCCATATGAGGTTGTAGACAGAGTGGGTAATGTGGCATATCGCCTAGACCTACCTTCCAACCTAGAGGGAGTTCATCCAATATTTCATGTGTCCATGCTACGGAAGTATCTTCCTGATCCTTCTCATGTCATTCAACCCCAAGAAGTTCATTTTGATGAAACTCTCACCTACGAAGAGGTACCAGTAGCTATCCTTGATAGAAAAGTCAAAAAATTGCGTACCAAAGAAATTCCTACTGTCAAGGTTCTTTGGAGAAATCATTCTCGCGAGGAAGCTACGTGGGAAGCAGAAGATGAGATGTGGAAAAACTATCCACATTTATTTGAAACTTGAGGTAAGATTTTAATTCGGAGGACCGAATTCTTTTAAGGTGGGTAGAATGTAATACCCGTTAATTTCAGAATATAATTCGTTTAAGAGTATTTTAGAATTCTACAACGTTACTTTAGTTATTTATTTTGGTCATTTTTAATTTTCATATTTAATTGTTCTCTTTGAATATTATTTATGAAAATTGAGTTAAATGACTGGAGTAAATATTTGCACAATGAGGGATATATTCTAAGAATGGTGAAATTCATGGAAAAGTGGTTTCAGAATGGTCAATTAGTCCATTTATTGTAAATTAACTGGATGGGTTTGGATGTTGGGTTATGGTGTAATACCCATTATATTTTTCAAGAATTACGATAAATTTATTTTGGAGAAAATAAATTCTCTATCAGTTTAATTTTTGTATACTCGTTTGTGCATATTGTTGAAAATACAAATTTTTATAGATTCTATAAATTGTGAGATATAATGGATGATACGATATGGAATTAATCCCATTAAGTAAAAATACAGTTCAAAAGTGGAATCTAGAATGAATAGTTGAAAGTGAAACTGGTAGATGAAAACTGAAAAGTGAAACTGGTAGATGAAAACTGGTAAGTGAAACTGGTAGATGAAAACTGGAAAGTGAAACTGGTAGATGAAAACTGGTAAGTGAGACTGGTAAATGAAAACTGGTAAGTGAAACTGGTAGATGAAATAGTAAAGGAGAACGGTAGATGGAATAGTAGCAAATAGTACCATAACTTCTCCTATAAATAGGTCCTTCCATTTCACTTCAAAACTCACACCTTCAGTTTCTCTTCTCTCCTCTCCTCAAAACTTCTCTTGTTCCGGCGTTAGGGCTCTGAGATTCTAGGTCTTTCTTCCTTAACCTAGATCCAAGGTAAGAATACTATGCCCCTTTTCTATGCCATTCAGATTTTAAAAGTTATTTCTTTAAGTATGCTCTGTGGTTGCGGCTTTGGCTGATCTTCCACATCAGAAAAATTGTCCTTAGCTACCTAAATGTTGTTTTGATTCTCTGATTACCGAAATAGAATGTAAACTGTGAAGAATACATGTCTAGGAAAGTTCTGGCTAAGGAAAGACATGGTTCTTAAGTGTGTCCATTGGGACTCTCCACTCTTTCCTGGGAACTTACCTGGTGTACTCTTTTACAGATTGTATTCTCTATTTCTGGTATGAATAGTAACCGTACGTGTGAATAGTGACCATACGTATGAATAGTATTTGTATGTATGAATAGTAACCGTACGTGTGAATAGTGACCATATACATGAATAGTATTCGTACATATGAATAGTACCCGTACGTGTGAATAGTATCCGTATGTATGAATAGTATCCATACGTATGAATAGTGATTGTACGTATGAATAGTGATTATACGTATGAATAGTATTTTGGTACAAGAGCAACCCTGACTTTCTATATCTGATCTTTATGAAAATCTCCGTAGCGGAACCTGAAATCCAACTACGTACTCTTCTTTGTAGCAACTCGGAAAAGTGACTAGGATACGGAATCTATGTGAGTGGATGACCTTGCTAACCGACTTTATTTACTTTTATTCCAAGTACAATATAAACTCCATCTCATATCGCAATTAGATTCTATATTTATTGATGATTGCTAGATAATGAAATCTATTGTTGATTTAAGATTATTATGAATTGAGTATATAATACACATGGAATGGTTGAGGGCTTGACCCAAGATACCAATGCATGGAATTATACACATGGAATGGTTGAGGGCTTGACCCAAGATACCAATGCATGAAATTTTACACATGGAATGGTTGAGGGCTTTATTTCCCAAGATACCAATGCATGTAATGATTGATTATAAGTGGAGACTGAATTCTTGAACATTCAATACAGAGGTATAGAAACTCTGAATATCAAAATAACTGTTGTTATTGTGATTATGATTCTGGTATTTGTACTTGTGGTATATTTATTATTGCACAGTCATTTAGTCACTGAGTTTTGATGAACTCACACTCTCCATGAACATTTTTTAGATACAGTGGATGTCAACGAAGAAAATCCGCAGGAGAATTAGTATTCCTCGAGGATACTTTTTATCTGGAGGGCTTATAAATCCAAAAGCTTAGGAATGCTCTGTAATCTCTATAGGTCACCTAGGCTTGGAAAATTAATGTCATATTGTAAGATATTTGGTTTGTGTTTACTGTTCACTATGTTGAACTTTTATATGTATAAACATCTTTCTTGAAAAATTGTGTTATGCATTAGTATTAATTAGAGATTTTATGGGATACCATTGAGGTATACTCTTGAGTTTACGAAGTTACTCACATGCTCAAATTTGGGATGTGACAGTTTTGGTATCAGAGGCAGTTTTAGGTCCCCTATAGATTACAGAGCAAGTGTTCTTTGTGGGCCCTTCCCCATTGTCGTGAGCCGCGGCATGACCATGGGATTAGGTTTCATAAAAGACCTTATAGAGTATAGTGCCTTTTGTTTTTATAACTTATTCCTTGGTGGGTTAATATGAGGTAATCATGTTTGATCTGAGAAGTATTTGTTCTCTGTGTAGACTTAACTCTACGATGTCAGAGGGATCTTCAAATCATAATGAGCATGTAGGCTCAGGGAGGACTTTAGTTCCACCAGTTAATACACAGGACAACCCTTCTGACCATGGAGATAGTTCACATGTTCCGAATATTGATGGTTCAACTGGTGGCCGGGCGGAGGGAGCTGGAGCCGCCCAACAGATTGACGCTGATGTGGTCATGCAAATGTTTAGCCTGGTGAATGATCGGTTAGATCATATAGAGGGAGAACGAGCAAAACATGTTGATACACCAAAGGTTCCTCTTGCTATTGAGACCAAAAGGGCTGGAGAAGGCACAGTTAAGGACGTGAAAATGTCTGAGTTTCTAAAGATGATGCCACCCATTTTCACCGGTGAAGATCCTAATGAGGACCCGCAACGATTTCTGGATGATTGCGAGGCAATTTGTGATGCTTTGGGGTGTTCTGATGCCCGAAGAGTAGAGATTGTCTCCTTTCAACTAAAAGGGAGAGCCGGTAAATGGTGGAAGGCCTGGAAGAATGGGAGAACCCAAGATGCACCACCAATTACATGGGCGGAATTCCAAAAAATGATTATCAATGAATTCCTTCCAAAAAGTGTTCGATCATCTAGAGTAAGAGACTTTTTGTATTTGAAACAAGGATCCATGACAGTAGACGAATACAATGCCCAGTTTATAAAGTTGGCAGAATATGCTCCGCAATTGGTGCCTACAGAAGAGGCTAAAGTGGAGAAGTTTGTGGAGGGTCTTCGCGATTCTCTTTATTCGCAGGTGGGTCCTAATATGGTTAATTATAACTCTTACTCTGCCGCTGTCGATACTGCACGTAGAATGGAAAAGAGGTGGAATAAAAAGGAAGAATTTAAAAATAAAAAGAGGTCTAGAGATGGGAGGTATTTTAACCAAGGTGGGAACTCAGGAACCTCAAAGCCTTCTATCACTTCACAGCATGTTCCGATTGCATCATCTAAACCCACATTCTCCACGGCTAGTGCAGCTAAGCCTCGCTCAGAATATAAAGGTGGTTACAGTTCTTCGAACATGGGTGGTTCTCAAGCAGGAAGAGGAAAGCCTCAATGTCCTGAGTGTGGAAAATTTCATTTTGGAGAATGCCTCAGGAAGATGGGAACATTAATTTGTTTTCATTGCGGACAAGAAGGGCACTTCAGGAGGGAATGCCCTCAACTTACTTCTGAATCTGGTCAAGCATCTGTTCTTCCATCTCACACCCAACCGAGAGTTACTCCAGTCGCTCGTACACCGACAGCTTCTACTGGAGGAAGCTTTGGGAGAGGATCAGGTAGAGGCCAAGGAGGTCGTGGGCAGCAAGCAGCTGGTAGAGGTACTGCCAGAGTATATGCCTTGACTCGACAAGATGCCCAGGCATCCAATGCTGTTATTACAGGTACTTTATTAGTTGGCACTTTAGCTGCACATGTATTATTTGACCCTGGTTCCACACATTCGTATGTGTCACCTCTGTTTGCCAAGAGGTTTGAGTCTGAGCCAGTTATACTGGACGAACCATTCCTGGTAGCTACACCGATGGGGGAAGCCCTAGTAGTTAAATCTGGATATCGTTCTTGTAAGATAACTGTTAAGGACATAGAGACAGAGGTAGATCTTATGCTGCTTAGTATGACAGATTTTGATGTGATCTTAGGAATGGACTGGCTATCCTCATGCCATGCTACATTGAATTGTCATGACAAGACCATTTCTTTTAGTATACCGGGTGGGCATAATTTCATATTTCAAGGAGACCGAAGTGAGGTTCCCTGTAACATAATATCCATGTTAACCGCCCGACGTATGTTACGAAAAGGGTGTCATGGATTTCTAGCCTTTGTCAAAGATATAGACAAGGAGGAAAGAAGTCTTGAACGAATACCAGTAGTTAGTAAATTTTCAGATGTATTTCCAGAAAATTTACCTGGTTTACCACCAGAGAGGGATATTGAATTTAATATTGATTTGGTTTCGGGCACTAGACCAATTTCAATTCCTCCTTACCGCATGGCACCCGTTGAGTTGAAAGAGCTTAAAGAGCAATTACAAGACCTGCTAGATAAGGGGTTTATCCGCCCAAGTTTCTCACCTTGGGGTGCCCCAGTACTCTTTGTGAGAAAGAAAGATGGCTCTTTAAGACTGTGCATAGATTACCGCCAGTTAAACAAGGTCACGGTAAAGAATAAATATCCTTTACCAAGAATTGATGACTTGTTTGACCAATTACAAGGGGCACAATGCTTCTCAAAAATAGATCTGAGATCTGGTTATCATCAACTGAAAATTAAGGAGGAAGACATACCCAAGACCGCCTTTCGGACGCGATACGGGCATTATGAATTTCTCGTAATGTCATTTGGATTGACTAATGCGCCAGCAGCATTTATGGACCTTATGAACCGAGTGTTCAAACCTTTCCTTGATAGATTCGTGATCGTCTTCATTGATGATATTCTGGTTTACTCCAAAAGTCGGGAGGATCATGTAGAACATTTGAGAACGGTGCTGCAAACTTTGAGGGAACATCAGTTATACGCTAAGTTCTCAAAATGTGAATTCTGGATGAGTCAAGTAACATTCCTGGGGCATGTAATTTCTCAAGAAGGTGTTCATGTAGATCCAAGTAAGATCGAAGCAGTGAAGCAGTGGCCTAGACCAACAACTGTATTTGAAGTTCGGAGTTTCCTTGGCTTAGCAGGGTATTATCGTCGCTTTGTCAAGAATTTCTCTAAGTTGGCTCTTCCACTGACAAAGTTGACTAGGAAGAACGCTAAGTATACTTGGGATGATGCTTGTGAGCAAAGTTTCTCTATGTTGAAGGAGTGTCTAACTTCAGCACCAGTTCTAGTTCTACCATTGGGACAGGGGGGTTACACTGTATATTGCGACGCCTCAAAGGTAGGATTGGGATGCGTGTTAATGCAACACGGTAAGGTCATTGCTTATGGCTCTCGACAGCTTAAAAAGCATGAACTTAATTATCCTACTCATGATCTAGAGATGGCAGCAGTAGTGTTTGCTTTAAAGATTTGGAGGCATTACTTATATGGGGAGACATGTGAGATTTTCACTGATCACAAAAGCCTTAAATATATCTTTGAACAGAAAGATCTCAATCTAAGGCAACGGAGATGGATGGAACTCCTAAAGGACTACGACTGTACCATTCTCTACCATCCAGGGAAGGCAAACGTGGTAGCAGATGCCCTTAGTCGGAAGTCGATGGGAAGTCTAGCTCATATTACCACAGTAAGGAGGTCCTTGATTCAAGAATTACATGAGTTAGAGGCTAGTGGAGTATTCTTTGAGATTACTAAGTCAGGTGCTTTCTTGGCTCACTTGACAGCTAAATCCTCCCTTATAGAAAGGGTGAAGGCAACATTGGAGAATGACACTGAAATGGTTAAAACTAGAGAGAAGGCGAAGGTAGGTTTAGTACAGGGTTTCTCAGTAGATGAAGAAGATGTGTTATGGTTTAACGGGAGATTGTGTATTCCAAACATTGAACCCTTGAAGCGAGAGATTTTACAAGAAGCTCACGGAGCGCCCTATGTTGTTCATCCTGGTGCCAACAAGATGTACCAGGACTTGAAACAAGTTTATTGGTGGGAGGGCATGAAGCGAGATGTGACTGACTTTGTCGCTCGATGCTTGACATGTCAACAGGTCAAATCCGAACATCAGAGACCACCTGGGTTAATGCAAAGGCTTGAGATTCCCGAGTGGAAATGGGAACGGATTACTATGGACTTTGTGGTGGGTTTGCCCCGATCTTTGAATGGATACGATTCTATATGGGTTATTGTGGATCGACTTACTAAATCGGCACATTTCCTTCCTGTTCATACCACCTACAGTGTGGCAAAACTTAGTCGACTATACGTGAATGAGATAGTAAAGCTCCATGGCGTACCAGTGTCTATCATATCAGATCGAGGACCCCAGTTCACTTCCCGATTTTGGGGAGCTTTTCAGAAAGCTCTAGGCACTAGAGTAGATTTGAGCACAGCTTTTCATCCTCAAACTGATGGTCAGTCTGAGAGAACTATTCAGACCTTAGAGGATATGCTGAGAGCATGTGTAATGGATTTTGGTGGCAGATGGGAAGACCACTTGTCGCTTATCGAATTTGCTTATAATAATAGTTATCAAGCTAGTATTAAGATGGCTCCTTTCGAGGCATTATATGGGAGGCGATGTCGATCTCCTATTGGTTGGTTTGAACTAAGCGAACCTAAAATGGTGGGACCCGAGATGATACAGGAGGCTGTGGATAAAATTAAACTGATCAGGGAGAGGTTATTAGCCGCTCAGAGTAGGCAAAAGTCATATGCAGACAATCGGCGACGTGACTTAGAATTTTCTGTTGGTGATATGGTCTTCTTGCGAATCTCACCGATAAAAGGAGTAATGAGATTCGGAAAGAAAGGGAAGCTCAGCCCAAGATATATTGGTCCTTATGAGATTGTGGAAAGAGTGGGTAACGTGGCTTATCGCCTAGCCTTACCCTCGAACCTAGAGGGAGTACATCCAGTATTTCATGTATCGATGCTACGTAAGTATCTTCCTGACCCCTCTCATGTCATCCAGCCACAAGACGTACGATTTGATGAGACTCTTGCTTATGAAGAGGTGCCAGTAGCTATCCTCGATAGGCAGGTCAAGAAACTTCGTACCAAGGAAATTCCCATTGTCAAAGTTCTGTGGAGGAATCATACTCACGAGGAAGCTACATGGGAAACAGAAGATGAAATGTGGACAAAATATCCACACCTATTCGAATCATGAGGTAAGTTTTCGAATTCGGAGGACCGAATTTTTTTTAAGGGGGGTAGAATGTAATACCCATTATATTTTTCAAGAATTACGATAAATTTATTTTGGAGAAAATAAATTCTCTATCAGTTTAATTTTTGTATACTCGTTTGTGCATATTGTTGAAAATACAAATTTTTATAGATTCTATAAATTGTGAGATATAATGGATGATACGATATGGAATTAATCCCATTAAGTAAAAATACAGTTCAAAAGTGGAATCTAGAATGAATAGTTGAAAGTGAAACTGGTAGATGAAAACTGAAAAGTGAAACTGGTAGATGAAAACTGGTAAGTGAAACTGGTAGATGAAAACTGGAAAGTGAAACTGGTAGATGAAAACTGGTAAGTGAGACTGGTAGATGAAAACTGGTAAGTGAAACTGGTAGATGAAATAGTAAAGGAGAACGGTAGATGGAATAGTAGCAAATAGTACCATAACTTCTCCTATAAATAGGTCCTTCCATTTCACTTCAAAACTCACACCTTCAGTTTCTCTTCTCTCCTCTCCTCAAAACTTCTCTTGTTCCGGCGTTAGGGCTCTGAGATTCTAGGTCTTTCTTCCTTAACCTAGATCCAAGGTAAGAATACTATGCCCCTTTTCTATGCCATTCAGATTTTAAAAGTTATTTCTTTAAGTATGCTCTGTGGTTGCGGCTTTGGCTGATCTTCCACATCAGAAAAATTGTCCTTAGCTACCTAAATGTTGTTTTGATTCTCTGATTACCGAAATAGAATGTAAACTGTGAAGAATACATGTCTAGGAAAGTTCTGGCTAAGGAAAGACATGGTTCTTAAGTGTGTCCATTGGGACTCTCCACTCTTTCCTGGGAACTTACCTGGTGTACTCTTTTACAGATTGTATTCTCTATTTCTGGTATGAATAGTAACCGTACGTGTGAATAGTGACCATACGTATGAATAGTATTTGTATGTATGAATAGTAACCGTACGTGTGAATAGTGACCATATACATGAATAGTATTCGTACATATGAATAGTACCCGTACGTGTGAATAGTATCCGTATGTATGAATAGTATCCATACGTATGAATAGTGATTGTACGTATGAATAGTGATTATACGTATGAATAGTATTTTGGTACAAGAGCAACCCTGACTTTCTATATCTGATCTTTATGAAAATCTCCGTAGCGGAACCTGAAATCCAACTACGTACTCTTCTTTGTAGCAACTCGGAAAAGTGACTAGGATACGGAATCTATGTGAGTGGATGACCTTGCTAACCGACTTTATTTACTTTTATTCCAAGTACAATATAAACTCCATCTCATATCGCAATTAGATTCTATATTTATTGATGATTGCTAGATAATGAAATCTATTGTTGATTTAAGATTATTATGAATTGAGTATATAATACACATGGAATGGTTGAGGGCTTGACCCAAGATACCAATGCATGGAATTATACACATGGAATGGTTGAGGGCTTGACCCAAGATACCAATGCATGAAATTTTACACATGGAATGGTTGAGGGCTTTATTTCCCAAGATACCAATGCATGTAATGATTGATTATAAGTGGAGACTGAATTCTTGAACATTCAATACAGAGGTATAGAAACTCTGAATATCAAAATAACTGTTGTTATTGTGATTATGATTCTGGTATTTGTACTTGTGGTATATTTATTATTGCACAGTCATTTAGTCACTGAGTTTTGATGAACTCACACTCTCCATGAACATTTTTTAGATACAGTGGATGTCAACGAAGAAAATCCGCAGGAGAATTAGTATTCCTCGAGGATACTTTTTATCTGGAGGGCTTATAAATCCAAAAGCTTAGGAATGCTCTGTAATCTCTATAGGTCACCTAGGCTTGGAAAATTAATGTCATATTGTAAGATATTTGGTTTGTGTTTACTGTTCACTATGTTGAACTTTTATATGTATAAACATCTTTCTTGAAAAATTGTGTTATGCATTAGTATTAATTAGAGATTTTATGGGATACCATTGAGGTATACTCTTGAGTTTACGAAGTTACTCACATGCTCAAATTTGGGATGTGACATATGGATACCCATGGGTTATTGAATAACCCATTAGAAATATTTAATATAAAGTTTCAATAGTATCCCTCATTTTTCACTCAGCCGAAGGAAGGCAGAAAAGCATTTCTCTCTCAGTTCTTCAGTTTCTTCTCAAATCCTTTCCTTGATCTTCAGAAGTTCGATTATTTGTTCGGTTCAAAAGCTTTGTAAGGATCAAAGGTAAGCTTTAATCCGATTATTTTCCTTAAATTTCAGTTTATGTAGAAGATCAGAGGATGTTTTGTTCTTGAAGATTTTGATGATAATTCATGAATCTCAGTTGTTTTAGAAGTTATATTTGAGTTATAATCGGTTAAAAGAGTTGAAATTCTGGTTTTGAAACAAGAAAGGAAAGGATGAAATTGTTAGAAATTTCTGCAAAAACCGAGTTACTGTAGCGACCAGAAATTTCGAAACAAAATCTGGAAAATTTTCTTCGGGTACTGTAGCAGTACTGTAGTGTCGGCAGTCAACGGTACTGTAGTAGTCAACGTACTGTAGCGAACCGGCACTGTAGCGAACCGTTACTGTAGCGAAACGACACTGTAGCAAACCGGCACTGTAGCAACCCGTTACTGTAGCAGTCAGAAAATTTTACATATTTTCGTGATTTTGTTTCCTTTCTTATGATTGCTTGTAATATATTTTACTAGGAAATTTTCCTACACAAATTCTAGTGTGGAACAAGGTAAACTTGGACAAACATCAAGGTGAGTGAATAACCTTGCTCAGCTAATTTGATATTACTAGTCAAAGTACAATATAAGTCCCATTTACAATATTATTTGGATAATAAGCAATTAATTTTTCATATGGGAGTATATGATGATCAATAAAAATAAGAGTATGTAGAAATTATTTATTTCATGACAATTGTACTATGTGATGAATTCTCACTATCTTATTAATGAGTAAAGATCTACGGGATCTAATACACGAGTGTGAAAGGGTTAAAGTCCCATACTAGTCGGTGTATATCTAAGAAATCTTATACACGAGTTTGAAAGGGTTAGAGTCCCATACTACTCAGTGCATATCTATGAAATCTATACACGAGTTGAAAGGGTTAAAGTCCCATACTACTCGGTGTATACCTATGAGATCTTATTCACGAGTTTGAAAGAGTTAGAGTCCCATACTACTCGGTGTATATCTATGAAATCTTATTCATGAGTTTGAAAGGGTTAGAGTCTCATACTACTCGATGTATAAGACAATTAATTATATGAGTAAATGTGGTATTTGTACTTTTGATATTTTATATAGTACAGTTATTTACTTACTGAGTTTTTAAATAAACTCACACTCCCTATGATTATTTTTCAGATACATAAAATAAAGAACAAGAGTATCCGTTTGAAGATTAGAAGCCCCTTGGGATTATTCTCTATTTGTGTCTGGTGGGACACCAGTACTTATTAATGTGGATATTAGAAACGCTCTGTACTTTCTATAGGTCTCCTAGGCTTGCGATGAGATAGAAATATCAGACTATGTATGTCTATATTTGGTTATCAGAAGAATATAATTCTGTAGTGTGGAATGAATGATTAAGGTTGAATGTAAAACCTTACAGAATATATGTATATAACGTATGTTTGAGAATTATATCAAATGAGTAGTATCTTTTCATATGCTCAATTTTTGGGATGTGACACTTGGGATGGATATAGGTGCCATTTTAGTCTGTGGCATACGGGCTAGCCTAAAACTGTCCATAAATGAGCTGTTTTAGATTCAAAAAATTAGACCTATTTAAAAATGAACTAAGAAATTAGACCTATTTAAAAATGAACTAAGCCCGGGGACTGGCTCATTTTTTATTTTTTATTTTTTACGAAAAATTGTATTATTTAGTATAGATAATTTTACTTTATCACATTTTCATATTTTATAACATTATATGCAATAAAATATAGTAAATTTAGATATGAAAACTTTTGTAATTTTTAAAAAATAAATAGATAGTTTTTAAATTTAAATATAATATAATTAATTTTAAAAAATATATAAAAAGTTAAGTTATTGATTATTTAAAAATATTTGAAAAGTAATAGTTTACATGTATAAAATGTATTTTAACAAAAAATTATTAAATTTTTAAAATTATATTATTTAAATATAATTTAAAAAAAACTAAAGAGTAATACATGGGCCAACTTCTTTAAGCCTGTGGATAATGGTAGACAGTCTCAACCTTTAATAAAAAGACTTGTAGCCGATTCATTTATTTTTAGCCCATAATGGGTCAATTTGTTCGACAATCCTAAAGATGAATTTCCCCAAGAAGTTTGTTTGGCCTTGTTAGTTGATTATAGTGCTACAATGTTTGCTAAACACTAGTTTTGTCATGTTTCCTCTCGTTCTTGTTACCAAAAATATAATTTTTTCTAATTAATAAACCAAAGCTTATATAACTATATATTCATTAACTCATAACAATTGTCTAAATGGCATCTTTCTTTTAAAATAACATAATTTTGACATTTAGACGGCTTTGTGAAATTTTCCAAAGACTTAATGGGATTGAGTGGTGGCTAATTAACATAACAATTAGGGGTTAGTACGAGTTATGTTGGGTCGGGTTAAGAATAAATTTTAACCCAATCTAATCAAATTTAATCGAGTTGAGTTGGGTCGAATTATTATTTTTTTATGATGAACCTGAACCTGAACCAACTAAACCCATATTTTGGCAGATTATGTCGGGTCGGGTTGACGGGTGGCCTTTTTAAAAAAAATTAAAATTTTTATTTATTTATTTTTGCTTTGCTTTCTTCTTCTTCTTCTTCTCTCTTATTTCTTTATTTCTTTTTTCTCAAAACAATATACACAATACATAAAAAAGACAAATAAATTAATAAAGGCACATATTATCCTTTATATCATCTAATAAGACAACAACAGTTAACAGTAGGCTGTATCGCTATAGGCAAATTAATTCAATCCAAAATTTAATATTATAGAATCTAAATTTTAATAAGTACATAACACATAAATATTTATTTATAAACAATGAGTATAACAAAAAATCTTAAGTGGCTAAGTCTCTAAAAAATTATAAAAAAAACATATTATGTGGGTTGACGGATTGGGTTAGGTTAGAAAATTCTCAACCTGCCACCCGACCCATTACTTGGCAGATTGGACAAATTTAATCTGACCTAACCCGACCCAACCTAAATGTGCGAGTTAGGTCGAGTTGAGCAGGTTGGTATTCACCCCTAATGACAATCTTATTTGAAGAGACCATAAAGAAAGAAATAGACACAAAATAAATGAAATTCACACACTTAATAAAGTTCACCATTTAAATATAACTTAATATTGATATGAGTATTGTGTCATTTGATAAAAGAGAGATAAAAATAAACTTTAGGGATAAATACATACTTACTTGGTTTATATATATAATAATAATACTTTACATAAAAGAATTCACAAAGTGCTCCTAAGGTATATTTCTTTTGTTCTTATTATTGTTGAGTGATTTGAATTATAGAGAATCAGATTATAATATGATCTAATATTTTGAGAACACGACCCAAAAAAAATAAATTTAAAAATATGTGAGGTGAGCGAAGATCAAAAGGAGCAATTAACTATTTTCTAATATACATGTTTTCTTTCCAATTTTTCATGAATTACAAAACAAATTTTTTAAATTAATAAGATATTTTTTCTATGTCTATAAATATAGATCACATTGACTGAATCGCATATAATGTTCTTTGATTTTTTATTTTGTTTATCTTTTCTATTTGTTGTCTTTTTTGTCTGACAAATATCTTGTACTTTGTTCTAACCTGATTTATATTATAAGTTTGCATATTTCTTACTGCCTTTTTCTGTAATAAAATATCTCTCTCAATCAGAAAAGAAAATATTCCAATTATTTCCTTCATAAATTTTGTCTTATGTTTAAAAAGAAAAGACTTATCTGAATAAGTTGGGTCCGAATTTGCTGCTGTTCAATGTTGCTGCCTCTGTTGTTTTTCACTTTTAACAACGGTTTTTACTATTGTTAAAAGTTATGGCAGCACCTTTTTTATTGCCAAAATTTTCAGCAACGATAAAATTCATTGTTGAAAATGAAAAGCAGCAAAAGCAAGGGACTTCGAACAGCAGCAAATCCGAATTCGAACAAGTTCCTACTTTTTCAGTGAAACTTATAGTTGCAAGATTGCTTATATATATTGTGTGTGCGTGTATGTGCGGGCGCGCAACGACGTCACTTCTTCACATTAAAACTTGGTATGAAATGATTGATGAAGACTAAAATGTAGAATGAACATGTTTAATTAATTTCCACTAAAATCTGTTTGTGGATAAAGTGAAAGCTATACTTATTGAGCACTTGACACCAAAATCCCTTTAGTCATATTAGGATTTATCACTCGTTTGACTATGGCCATTAACTTACTCCAAAACTTGTAAAAAAAAAACACAACAACAACAAAGACACAAGTACACTTAAATGTGGAGTCTAATATGTATTATGTAGATTGTATAATCAATATTTTTGTTAATATTTTAATGGTGATAGTAAAAAAATGTATTTAAAAAAATATAATATAAATAATGTAAAAAAAAGAATAAAATTAAAATTTAGTATTAAAATTAAAGACATAAAATATATTTTTATTAAAAAAAGCCAACGATAATAAATTAATAATTGACACCCAAGATGATTAATGTGAACCTAGCTTGCTTATCTATATATATATATATATATATATATATATATATTTATAGAACCACTTTCTTGCGAAACAACTAACGCAATCTATCAACCAAAGGAAAGTGTTAAAAAAAGACGACATTTAAATAACAATATTTAATACAATTCTTTCGAGTATTTCAATATGTAATTTTTCTTAAAAAATAACCTTGAATCAATTAATAATAAAATTATACTTATTAAAACTTTATGAAATATTTTGTTAATAAATTAAATTCAGTAAAATGTTGGATGAAGAATTGAAGATAAAGCTAAGATTTGTTAATCACGTGGCTCAGTTTGACCAAAACCCCATTCAAGTTCAACTACCAAAGACTACACACACACACACACACACACACATATATATATATATATATATGAGTTTTTTTTCGAGTTTTTCTTTTTAAGGATAAAACTTATCTCACTTTGACATGTGTTCATACGAAAAGAACTCTCTTGATTGTTCCTACTTAGATTAATATTTCGTCTAATATATATAAGCTTTTTGTTTGGCAGGTAGGTCTTTGATTTAATTTGTTTCTAGCACTGTTAGATGGATTGGTCATGAGTTTATAAATGAAATTTTTTTTTATTAAAATCTAAGATTGTTTGTTATAACTCACGTATTACTTTTTTTTACAATATTTTATATTTAAATAATATAGTTTTAAAAACTTTTTAGTAAAAAATTTTATAATTTTTTATTAAAATATAATTTATACATGTAAAATATTACTTGTTTAATATTTTTAAATAATCAATAATTTTAATTTTTTATATTTTATTTTAAAATTAATTATATAATATTTAAATTAAAAAATTTATATTTATTTTTAAACAAATATAAAATTTTTTATATTTAAAATTATTATATTTATTATATATAATATTATAAAATTAAAAAAAATAATCAACCAATTTAGCTCGCAGGTTAAATAAATTAACTTGGTTATTATATATATAACAAAAAAATTTTATATCTAAATTTATTATATAAAAAAGAGGTCAACCAATTTAGCTCACATGCTAAATAGGTTAACTTATTTAAATTAATTTTTAAATTGATCTAATTTTTTAAATTTAAGACCATTCATTTATAAATAATCCAAACTAAGCAAAAATAAGGCCTCTATTTGTTTCTTTACGAAGTTATCACTGTATGGGTTTGAACGTGTCTCTGAAGAATGGTAGGTGCTAGATATTAAGATATATATCCAGAAGTTTCTAAGCAATGACAAAGAAGAAGAAAGTTTTGTTTCATTTTAATTCTAACTTATCTATGAATCATTGACATGATGGAAGAAGAAAGATATTTCCAGAGAAAAAAAATGATGTTCTTTTGATTTATTTATTTCTTTTTCACTTTTTGATACCAATCGTATGTGTTTCCGTCTTTTTTAATTTCTATTATTTAAAGGTTTATAGAATCTTTGTTTGATACTTTTTTAGTGTGTCACATAATTTTAATCAAAGTGGGATTTTGATTTTCTTTTTTTAAGAAAAAATTTAATTTGCTTCAGATAACCTTTGCTGTGGAAAGTTTTGCCCTTTTGTGGCCCATCAAAGTAAAAATAATAATAATAAAATAAAATAAACCTTCTAGAATGTAAAGCACCCACACGCAATTCATTGGATATATATGAATTTATTTGTCATATTGTTGAGTCTAAATTAAATAATTTGAATTCATTCAAAGCGCCTAACTCTCTAAATATTATTTTTTTAAAAACTCATTTGTCTTTTTGCATTTTCACACCATTCATAAATTTTGGAATTCAACGTAAATGGCATATATATCTAAGATACCTCTTCTTCTTTTTTTTAATTAATAAAAATTTATGAAAAAGTTTAAGTTAAATTATTCTTTTGGTCCTTATAATTTTATTTAATTTTTAATTTGGTCTTTATAGTTAAAAAATTTGTAATTGAATATTATAATTTCACAATTTTTTGATTTAGTTCTATTATTAGACTTTTGTCAGTATATTGTTAAATTTTTTTAACGTAATTAATCATATTCAATTTAATGCTTTAAATATAAGTAATTGATGTTAACCAAAATAAATAAATAATTAATTAAGTGATATAAATTCATATGTATATGACATGTAATATAAATTATATTAAATAATTAAGATAAATTAATTTAAGTCATATATATTTCAAATGTTAATATGATATATATATATATATATATTGGTTGTGTTATTAAAATTTAACAAAATTTTGATAAAATTTTTATAATTGGAATTAAATTATATAATTATAACGATTTGATTATAAATTTTTAAATTATAAAGACTGAATGAAGTTATAAAGATAAAAATCACAATTTTACCAAAAATTTAATATTCATACTTACAAGTTACAACAACCATAAAATTTTAAAATTAAAAAACAAATGTGAACATCTATAAATCTTTTGTTTGAATTAAAAAGCAAAAAATAATTATTATTTTTAGATTATATCACTGAGATAAAAATTTTCTATTATTGGTACAATAACCAATCACGATAACTTCCACGTTAATCACATAAAATTTTTAAATTGAATCAAAGGAAAAGTATAAAAAGCTTTGATTATACACATCTCAAAAAACAAAGCAAATTACAAAACCTCTTTATCTATATCAAAAGAAAAAAAAACTCAAAATTAAAAACTTACTATATTCAACAAGTGGAAATTAATAGAATTGAATAGAGTCAATATTTCTGGATTTTTCCTTGTCCTTTTCTTTGAATATTTACAAATTAAAAAGGCTTTGAAATTTGATTCATTAATTAGGAATCAGAAGTCTCAGGGGAATATGGATTCGGCCACTGAGTTAAGATTCCACATCTGTATCATTGCAATTAGAAAAGCATATTTCCATGGATCCTTCTCAAACTTTTATTAATTTTCTAACTCCAACTAGTGATCTTCCCGTCACATTATTCACTAAAAAAACAAAAAACCAAAGGTTTCCGGGTAGCTTAAATTTTTAGTAGGTTAAATTTTTTATGATTAAATTATCTCCAAGTTCAAAAGATTTAATTAATTTCAATTAAATTTGGTAAATAAAATCTAAACTTCAATTTTATTCTACTGTTGGCCATATCGGCTAGCCTGCTACATTTTTTTATAACAAAATTATTAAAGAATAGTCTATTTGTTTAGAGAGAGAGAGAGAGAGATAGGAATTTTAAAATTTAGAATAAAAAAGTTAAAAATAAAATTATTTTTTATCTTTTTTGAATTATTTTGTCTTTTTTCTGTAATATTATATTTTTTCATTAATTATAATCAAATCATTATATAAATTTGATATAAGATTATGTTCAAATAATATCTTTTACTTCTTTGCATTATTTAAATTAACATATATTATTAATATTTAATATATATATATAGACGGAATGAGCCAATTAAGCTCGATTCTAAATAAATTAACTTTTAGCCAACATAACACACATTTTAAGTAGATAGGTTGGACTCATTCCGCTAACTCTAATTTAGACACCCTTCAATATACATATCTTTAAAAAAACTAATTAGAAGTACAATCAATTCTACTTCAAAAATATAAATCAAATTCTTCAATGAATGCTATAAGTCAATGACACTTGGGACAATACAAACGTTATTAGCCTAACTCAATCGTAACGTAACCACAAATTAAGATGTTTAAGAGGAAGGGCCAACACCTATAGCGACGGATGTAACCCTTGCAATATGAGGCCCCATACATACAATGACGTTTTATAATTGTAAGTAGTAATTATCAACCATAATCAAGTATTCAAGCAATGAACTAAAAAAAATTTCCAATCCCATTCGTAATCAACCAAAATCATAGACCAAAATTGTCAACGAGCTATATGATTCACAAGTCACTAATCCTAATTTCACAAGGTACTTTTTACGTCTCTTAATATTTATATTAAGTTTTAATTTTATTTTTAATTTTTTTTTTATTAGTCATGTCTTATATGTTTTTTTTGTTTTAAATCAATTCTTTTTTTATTAACGCTGTCTATTCCACTAACAGAAAATGATGATTAGGTAATTAGTAAAAATGATATATTTGAAATAAAAATGAAACAAGGATGACTCAAACCTACTATTTTTTCGTCCCTAATTTTTTTGATCAATTATATCCTCCGTGTTTCATTTTTATTTCAAATATATTATTTTTACTAACTGTCGAGTCAATATTTTGTTAATAGAATAGATAGTGTTAGTAAAAAAAAGGTAAATTTGAAATAAAAATAAAATATGTAAAACATAACTGACATGACAACAAAAAATTAGAAACAAAATTGAAACTTTGTGTAAATGTTAGAGTCGTAAAAAATACTTTTACTATTTTAAAACTGTAAGTTTTAAGAATTTTTTTTTTTGAATTTTTCAATAGATAAATTTTAAATATATATAATATATAATATGTAGGATATTAAATTGGGTTATTAATATTATAGGTTTTTTAGTCTAAACATGTCCAACCCAATTAGGCAGCCAAAAAGGAACCAAAACTTATTAAAATAGTTGCTTTAAACATTCAGTGATACACCCATTACACCTATATTTTCTGATCATGAGGCTTTAATAAAGTAAAGTCTTTGCACTAATCATGCAATCAGTACACATACGAATACCCCAAATTTCTTTATGTGAAAGTTGAGGTTTTAATTTAATATTAAAATAAAAAAAGAAAGTAGAAAATGGAGTCTTATCTGTATGAAGGCTTATCTCATATATACCAACTAACAGGCAAAACTTCCAACTTCAAACCAGATAGATCACTTGACGTGCAAGAAACTCCCAACTACTTGACTATTTTTTAATGAGCAATTATTTCTCCAATCCCTAAAACTTTATAATTATTTTAATTTGGTTCTTATAAAATTAAATATCTCAATTTTGTCCCTACAAAATTATATTTGTTTTCATTTAGTCATTTTTATTGTTGAATGGCCAAATATACTTTTTCTAAATTTCAATTCTTTTATTGGTAAATGTCACTTTAACAAATTGGCAAACGAAATCGAAAACAAATATAATGCAAATATAATAATTTTTGTTGAATGCCTTGAATTACATGATGAATTGGATTATGCTCTGACTCGAGATTTTGGGTGCGCGACCTGAATGGGAAAAAAAAATTGTGCATGTGAGGCGAACAGGGAGATGGCAAATCTAGAATGTACTTTGAACACTTTGCCTAAAGAAATACAAAAAAAATTTCTGCCCATGAACGTAAATCACATTTAAATCTATTTGTGTTATGTGATTTTTACTCTGTTCATCTTCTCTGCTTTTTGCATTATTTTGTGACATCTTTCAAGATTATATTTATTTCAATTTAATTTTTTTATTGCTAAATCTCAAAATTTGTTGTTAAAAATTATTTTGACAAAAAAAAAAGACGAATCATATTGAAAATAAAGTGATCTTTTAAAGCTATAATGAGACAATTGTAAATTTTAAAAACCAATTTAGTAATTAACTCCTTTTTTAATTTATCTCTTTTGGCTCATTCCAAAATCCAATCACGTACAGCCGTACACACATGTCTATCTCTTTGTGTGTGTGAGTGTGTGTGTGTATTTATATAGTACATGCACCATGCAAAAGACAAATAATATTGAAGTATTAGGAGTGGTACTTGCCATTCAAACCAAGAAGCTCACTAGCCAGCGACTTCCATGGCCTCCACAACAGAAAAACCTGCCGACCCTGAATACAACAGATCGTCGGAGCCGCCTCCGGCCGCCGCCGTGGATTACTTTCAGATAGACGTGCTTCTGAGGTTTCTGCTGTTTGCGTCATCTTTGGTGGCGATTATCGTAATCGTCACTAGCAACCAAACCGAGTTTGTGTCTCTTCCAACATCTCCTGGAGTCCCTGTTCCAAGGCCTGCCAAATTCAAATACTCACCTGCCTTCATGTAAGTTTTATATACATATATATATGATCTTTCATTGGTTTACATATATATGTATATATCCTCCCCTATACTTGCCCTTTTTTTACATGACAAAATTAATGGTAAATTATAACCTTTCTTCATCTACTCCTAGTTAGGAGCCCTTATTTTTGTGGAAATTTATTTAGGTATTATTCTTGGGATGGCCACTTTTTTTTGGGTAAATTACTGATTTAATCTTTAATAGATTATAATTTTTTTATTTAGTCCTTGAAATAAAAAAAAAACTACTGTCACTAAAGCTCCAAATTTTTGTTATTAAAAGTTAATTTGATTAAAAAAAGAACTAAGTTGAAATAAAAATAATTTTTTAGAGACTAAATTGAGATATTTAATCTTTTAATAGTTAAATTGGGATAATGTAATTTTTAGTGGATCAAATTAGTAATTTTTGTGGACTGTGGGGTGAGGGGTTAGGTTTTCAGCTAATTTTTCATGCAAAATTTTCAAATCCTTTGCGGTTAATCCATATGTACTCTTAAAACAAGAAATTAAGACGCTTGTCTTTCATTTGTATGAAATTAAAATTATAACCACAAGTATATCTGTATATGTAAGACAAGCAACAAGGTAGAGCGAAGTTTTTCTTCTTCTTTTTTACCCTAATTTTCTGTTTGTTTATGTAGATGACAAACAGAGCTAGGTTCGCAATTTTGAGATGCCAGAAGGGGCCCAATAGGATTTTAAGGAATTTATTTCTTAGTATTTAACATATTAATTTAGAGAGAAGAAAATGATGATTTTTTTTTTTCTTAGAGAGATGCTTGTAACTTTGTGCTTCCTAAGCTATAATGATTAATTTTGTCTTATCCTTTATAAATGTACTCTACAAGTATCAACTAAAACCCACTTGTTCTCAAGACAATGACACATTTTATGGATTTTATGTACAAGACAATGACACATTTTATGGATTTTATGTAGAAGATTTAACGACCTGGTAATATTGAATTTGGGCCGTTTGATCAAAGAATACAGATAAAATTTCACGTCTTAGTTTGTATCTTTCTTTTTTATAAACAAAAATTAATTTAAATTATTTATATTTTTTTATTAAATAGCTCAAATTCAACGTCACTATGACATTGAATCCTCTACGTCAAAGGATCTAAATTCATTTTTTATTTTTGTAGACTATTCAGAAACTCTTCATTTCTTGTAATTTTTTATTATTAGTCAATCTAAGTCGTTTGATCAGATAATATAAACAAAATTTTACACGTCTATGTCTACATCTATTTTTTTTAAATAAACAAAAACCAATCTGAATTATTTATTTATTTTTATTGGATAACTTAAATTCAGTATACATTATTACGACATTAAATCTTCTTATTCAAATCCATATTTTATTTCTCTGCAGACAAAGACATATTTTATTACTTTGCATACTATTCAAATACCTTAATTTCTCGTAATTTTTTTTTATTATGGGTCATACATTTGATTTGACATTTCTCATTGAAGCGTTAATATACGTTGATGATGCAGATATTTTGTGGTGGCATTCTCTGTTTCTGGGCTCTATAGCATCATCACCACTCTGGCATCAATCTCTGTGATTCAGAAGCCAAATCTCAAATTGAAGTTCCTCCTCCACTTTGTCTTCTGGGACACGGTAATATTCACTACCCAAATAAACACTGAAATCTAATTTTGGTCCTCCAAAAGCTATTTCAATACCAGTTAGCTCCTTCAAAGATTTGTTCTATCATTTTAATACCTGCAAAACTTTGATTTTATTTCAACTCCATGTAAATTATCAATTTAGTCAACTATAGATTGTAATTTTTTTTAATTTAACATTTGAAAAATTAAATATTTTAATTTAGTTCCTAAAAAATTGTATTCATTTTAATTTGGTCATTTTCGTTATTGAATTATAAAATCTATAGTTGTTAAATCTCAATTTTTATTACTAAAAATTACATTGACAAAAAAAATAGAGAGGAAATTAAAGTAAAACAAACACAATCTTTTTAAAATTAAGCGAAGACATTTTTTTTCTTTCAAGGATTAAATTAAGATAATTATAATATTTTGAAAACTATACAAAAAATAGAGATACAAAGGGGAGAACAGTGGGGGATGAAAAGAGGATTTAGATTCTCTGGTGAGCGCCATACACTCAGCAAGATGTTGTGAACCTATCATGTGAGTCTCACCAGCATTAAACAGCTAGTGAACTCTCAGCACCCTGTTGAGTATACAGCGCCAAAATCCCCACACATGAAAAGAAGGGAACTACCATTCCTAATTAATTGTACACATATTTTGAAAGGAGCTGCCATTCCTAATAACAATGAGTGTGTGCAGTTGATACTGGGGATAATAGCCTCAGCGACAGGGACAGCAGGAGGCTTGGCATATCTGGGTTTGAAGGGCAACGACCACACAAATTGGGTCAAAATCTGTAATGTGTACGACAAATTTTGCAGGCATCTTGCTGGTTCCTTAGCTGTGGCTCTCTTTGGCAGTGTCATCTCTGTGCTCCTTATCTGGCTGTCAGCCTGGTCCATTTACAGTCGAGTTCCTAAGTAGATCCTACAATACACTGTTCTGTTATTGTCAGACACATTAATATGACAATCATATTCATGTTTTGTATGTTATGTTAGTGTCCTGTACTTCTTGGACTCATATGGTGAAACAGAGTCATTCAGTGTGCAATTTGTTTTACCGTATGGCGTGTTGAGTGTCAATATTTGCTTCTCGGGTGATGATCATTTGTAAATGATAGCAGTAATGTCCTGTGACCCCATTTGTACTTTGCATTCTATTTGTGTTGTAAATCATTTGTAACTATTCAGTCAGTACCAGCAAAAGACTTGGAAATTTAAATTAACCAACAACTAGTTCATGTGACTGTTGATTTATAACCTGTTCTTGCTCTGTTTTAGCAGCATTGACATGGACTATGTCGTGGATTTGTGGTAATTGACTCCTCACATTCTCTTCCTTGTATTATCTTCCATTCAAATATATCAAAGAGAGAGAGAGAGAGAGAGAGAGAGAGAGAGAGAGAAAGAGAGAGAGAGAGAGTTATTAAGTAATAATTTTTCTTTCATTGTCTAGGTAAATTTTTTCTTCCAAGATTTAGAAAATTGAATTGGTCATTGAATTGATTTAAATACCAATTTAAAGATTAATAGTTGAACCGTAATTGAATCGCGCTTAAATCGATGATACTTAAAATATATAATTAATGTATATGTTAAGAGAGAGAGAGAGAGTTATTAAGTAATAATTTTTCTTTCATTGTTTAGGTAGATTTTTTCTTCCAAGATTTAGAAAATTGAATTGGTCATTGAATTGATTTAAATACCGATTTAAAAATTAATAGTTGAACCGTAATCGAATCGCGTTTAAATCGATGATACTAAAAATATATAATTAATGTATATGTTACATATTAAAATATTCTAAACATATTACAGATATATATATATATAGTAATCTTAGATCTTCTCCTAAGAGTTAAAAGTTTTTAAAAAATTTTAAAAATACATAATAATATTTAATAAAAATTAAAAAAAAAAAAAAGAATCAGTTGAACTAATCAACTTGATCCAATACTCTAAACACAATTTCCCTCTAAATTCTGCCTAGTTGGGAAAACTTGAATATAATTGGAAGGAAGACTTTGGAAAATTAACTGTAAATCCCTCATTATCCTCCCTTATTAATATTCGACCAAACAAAGCCTTCCCTTCTCTCTATCATCTCCCATTCAGGCATGGGAGAAGGTTCCCTCCAATACTCTCCTCTCGATGACTGCTCAGTGCGTTGGATGACTATGGGCCCCCACTGGCTGTGAGAAAGTATCAGAGAGAATCCTCTCCCATCCAGGCATACCCTTCATTATTTCCCGTATGACAGAAGAAAAATGTCTTCCTACGGAAGGGCCATAATGGCAGACTCTTACCTGCTCTGTTCACTGACACAGTTTCGAACTTGAGAGTTGGCAATCATACAAAAGAATTGACAATATGGAGGCCAGAGGCGAATTTGCTTCCAAGTTAATTCTAAACCCATATTACACACCAGATGGATAGATAGAACCGGTTCTATAACAAGTGAACATGCTTCAGAATTCAGATCCTAAGCATAAATATACAAGTAGACATGTATTATTTTTTATGATAAACACTATACATATGTTATTTATCACAAGGATTATGTAAACTCAAGCATCCCTACCACCAGATCGATCAGCGCATGCCATTCCGAGTGAACAACTGAACATACTTCAGAATTCAAATTCTATTATCCTAAACATAAATATACAACACTACATAAGTATTTCCTTTTATGATAATACCCTATACATCTATTATTATCAGAAGGATTATGAAAATTAAGCATCCCTAAACATGTCCCTGGGTGAACTGGTTCGACCAAGGAGTTGTGTTGCGATCATCAGCTGATATCTGAACTCGTAAAACCTCATGAATAGCACCACGTTGAAGCACCCCTAGAATATGCTCATCATTGTCCGTTGCTAAATAAGCTAAGGAAACACGACGGGAATGGAATTCATCCCTCATGCGGAAGCCATAGAACCACCTACCAAATTTCCACCACTTGATGCATACATGCCGTTCTGAGATCTCACTGGTCTGAAGGGCTTCTTTGAGATGATCACCCTGCAAAGAGAGGTTTTTGCATACCAAACAGTGAAAAATAATATCATCAAAGATTTTAATTTAGGTTCCTGATCCAGTTCTTTATGTGGAAGATTCATGTTAAGATACATCATTACATGAAATGTCTCCGGGGATTATGGAGTGCTATTGGTCACCAAATTATTATTATTATTATCCAATTTAAGAAGTTAGAAGTAGTAAATAAGTTAGTAACTCATAAGATTAATTAATGGCTATATAAATGGGTTGGTATAACTTCATGGGTAGTTCAAGAAGTGCAATCGCACATAGACAACTGGATTAAACACCAGCATTAAAGCTTTATTATCCATACACTGTGGCTGAGTCATTATCCAACAGTGTGTCACCACCAGAATAAGAAAATTGTGCTTAACTAATGAGATCCAAGTTCAAATTACCCATAATTATCATTCAATATACAGTCGATTGGTCAAGAATTTTTCTATCCCCCCCCCCCCCCCGGGCACGTACAATGGAGGATGGGAATAGGCTCCATATGTGGGCCCCCACCTGTATGGAGCTAATCCCCACCCTCCATTCATGCGCGGTGGGAGGGGCCTAAAAATTGCTCTCTAATCAAATTTAGCCTATCCACTAACTCAGAATGTCTTCTTACTCCTTGATCAATTGACAGATTTACACTTATATAACCAACTACCATTATGAACTAGGTATAGTAGACTGTAGACACACCAGTGATCCTTCATCATAACTATACAAAACCCATGCGAAACACTTTTAACTCAGCCCAAAAGAATAGAAGTTCTTTTAGGGACAAGTTAAATGTAGCTGCAATATCAGATACACAAACCCAAGTATTGCACCACACAGTGGGAACTAGAACAAATACAAAGTCCTAAAAGGATCAATTAGAAAAGGAAAACCCATTTTCATGTTCCTCATATATTTGCAAGTATCAAACTATCAATCATTTCATGTACTAAACTACTGGATTTTCCCATGTTAATATTTTGAGTCTGTTCATATACAATCTGGTCAAGTCCTCACAGTGTAGAAGAAACATTGATGTACATAAGTATATGAGTACTTTATTTTTTCCTTTAACAGTACGATGTATTACAACTTGTAGTTATGTGAAGCGCCCAATAAAATTGAGTTTAAGATATAAACTCAGCAGCCAAAATTCAAATAGGGCCCACCATGAGTAAAATATAATAAAATAAAAGCTATTAAGTTTCAACTCTATATATGCACGTTCACCCTAGAAGGAATTCATATTATAATATAATCTAGAGGAGTTAAAAACAATAAACCAGAGTTTTCAGGAAAAATTGCTTCATTTTTTATACAACTTATGCACCACAAACATGATTAATCCTTGTTACCACCGAGTGACACCAAGAAAGGAGTTTGATTAATTAAACTGCTATTAAAATGACTACCATAGGTAGGAAAAAGATGGAAATACCGGAATTCTAAGCCAAGTCAAGCAATAATGTAAGCCAACCAAGTTAACCAGCACATTCAGTTTAGGTCTGAAAAGGAACATCTGCACATCTTTGAAACCAAGCTTCATAGCATTCAAGCTGTCAATTGCTTTCAGATAGTCCCCAACCTCAAGTGATTTAGAGGGTGAGCACTCTTCCACAAACTTTGCAACGGCAGTTGCTCTAACTGCCACCTCATTGTGCTTCTTGATGTACAAGTTCCTCCATTCCTGAAGCTCAATTTCCAAATCATTACAGAATAGCACTCAAATATGCCCAATATGTAATGCCGGGATTTACAGAAAAATAAGTAAACTAACGACAGGGGCTCTTAATTATTAGTCCTATCTAACTTTAGTCTTTGAAAGTTAATAAGTGCGTGACATATTCCTTAAAAATAGCAAAATCCTTGGACTAATTTGCAATGAGTCTTATTACATATGGAAGATAACTTATGTGCTCACTAGTCTCACAATCCAGGGACCAAATTTATAAACGTATCAAGACCACAATGATAATCACTTACCTTCTACGATCAGCAGGAGCAGGAAAAAGGACAAGGGCTACAATCAAATTTAGTAAAGATAAAGAATTGGAATAACTAAGGGATGTTGATTATTGACTATTACACACAGTACTAATTCAGAAGCTAAATGAAGAAAACTAGATCCCTCCAATAAATTACTAGGGTTTTTTTTTGGGGGGGGTACAAAAATAAAAAATAAAAAATGCGGGATACCTTGTAATTGGGGGCGTTGGAAGAAGACGACGAAGCAGGAAAATCAACGCAAGCAAGAGAGGGCCATCTTTCTCTAATTAGAGACTCCCAAATGCAGGCTGAGCCGCACAGCTCCCTCCAAAACCTAGAGCAACAACCCAACGAGCACAAATCTCGTACCTTCTTGCACAAACCCAGCGAATCAACAGAATGGGGGGAAAAAAAAATCAAAGGATCAAGACATGGTAGCTTTCTTCACTAGCGAATGTCCAAAATCAAACCTGAAGCAGCAACGCGATTTTTAGGGCAACATCTTCCGGAAGCGAGCTCTGGATAGCATCCAATTGTTTCATTTTGCTTCGGTTTCTGCAGAAGACCGGCTCATGAAGAAAAGATCAATCAGGGGGGCGAAAATGAGAGTACAAAAAAGGATCAAACAGGGACAGTTGTGGAAAAACACCCAAAAAAAAAACTATGATCAGAGAATTGTGTTAATAAAATTAAAAAAATGTGGAAAAATTGTTTAGTAGTTCATTTTTTGGGTTGTGTCATCATGTGAATGCCTTTTTTAGTTCGAATTTATTTTTTGACCAAAAATATTGAATGGGCTCAAATTGGCCCATGGGCTTGAGTGGACCAAGCGTAGAAATTGGACATGTAAACCTAGATTAAGTTTTACTCAACCAAACCCCAAAAGCTCTCTGCTAAGGTTCTACCATAGTTATTGCCGCTGCTAATAAGGACTACCTCCTCTATCCTCTTCTTTTTTCCCCTCTTTTTAGTGAGAGAGTTTCTTTTTCTTTTAGTAGAAGTTTTTCTCTGTTCTTTAGAAGAGTTTTTGTTGTTCCGTAAAACCCTAACATTCAGTCACAACGATCCTTTACTGCTTTAAACCTCGCCCAGCGGTTTGCCTTCGTCAATAGCTTTTATTTCGAACCATACGCTTATGTGATGGAGACCAAATGTTAAAATTGTCTTTCCCAGAGTTTCAAACTCTTCCACCCTTGTTCTCTTCCATTTATTCTCTTTCGCTGAGGATTCATCCTCCAATGTTGATCAATGCACAATCCCAAATTCTAACCCAATTGCTTCCAATATGCGGCATGAACCTGAAAACTCATAAAGGTTGCACAGCGAGAACGGGATGCAGATCAGAGTCGCCCCAGAGGCATTCCAATTTTATAGGAGGCCATTAAAATCTTCCAGAAAATGACGATGAAGACAAAGAAGGCCAATAGTGCCGTTGAAGGAGAGGTCCTGGAGGCATTGATATCTGTTAGGTAGGAAGATGAAGTCAGCTTCTTGGAGCCCACGTCGTCACGGGTGCAGGCATGTGGGTTTGTCGAGCATGACGATGACGAGGCTTGGGCTTAACCTCCTCCAACAGTGTAGTCTCAATTCTGTTTAGCTTTTTTTTCCCCTTTTTCATGTCTGTTTATTTTGATTTTTTTTTTCTTTACCAGCCCATTTTGTATCAGTTAGTTGGGCATATTTATCTTTTCTTTGGAATTGCTAGAATACTAGCATTAATTTAAAATTTAGATGTGTGTTGTCTCTATTTAGTATGCTTGATTCAGAGTCAATGGTGTGTTACCTCTATTTAGTTTTCTTATTTTACAGTATATGTTTGGTATTGATCTTCTCATAAATCAATGCTTGTAATGTATTTTAAAATCTTTAAGTTATAATTAATCTTATGTAATCTTAATTTTGTGTCATTTTAATAGAAACGATTTTCATTTGTCAAAAAAAAAAAAGATTTAATCAACTGAATAAAAAAAATAGTTATATCCCCAAAAAAATGAAAAATAAAAATATAGCCTTTTAACTTAAATGACTTAAAACTTATATCTCCATAAATATAATTATTTTACGTCTATTACTTACATTTAGCTTGATTACTTTAGTTGAAAGTCATACTGTTGAACTAAATTGTATGATATAGTATATATCATATGTCACGTCCCAAAATTTAAGCACGTGACCGGCACGGAAAGTGAATTTCATTTCACCTCCGTAAGCCTATCTTTCTCTTAAAAAAGATCATACAATTCTTTTTCATGCAACCAAAACGAGTTCTCTATACATACTACAATTACTCACATTACATCACTGAATGAACCTACCCGATTACAGAGATTTCTAGATTTATACAACTTAGAATAAAACTTAATTATTATACCTTTATCCTGAACAAATGAAAAGGTAATCATGGACTAAGGATCCATAATTCCTTGTTCCGATATTTACCTTCAACTGTCAACTCTGAAAAAAATATCAATAAGAGGGGTATGAGCAAACCACGTGCCCAGTGAGTAGATAACACAACACTATGACAAAAAAAAATCATGCATCATAATGATAACATGCAGCAATCATACGTAGATCGATCATCATATGATATAATATTATTCATAATACTTCACAATAATATCCAAGTAAATCAAATGCATTTCAACATAATTCAAAATTCACAACAGCAATCGATGAAATCAATTTCACACACATTTCCCGTACCAACCGGGTCGTCCAGAATACCTCTGGATCGTTGCCCGCGGCCCCTGCCGCATCCACCCTTATCGCTCCATTTATATTCTCCACCCTTATAACTTCACATAGATTTCTCCATGGAGTGCACCACCATGCCTTTCCTTTCCAGTCAAACACAATCACAATCACATATAAAAACATCCTCAATCATAATCTTGAGCCACATACACAACTCAGTCATTTACAATTCAAGCCACAACATAATCAATGTGGTTCCAGCAACATAGCATGTATATAACATAACCCATAAAATAGAACAATTATTCAACTCAGTTCACATGTCATTCACAATCCATCATATAACCTCAATTCATGGGAAAATAAGAAAATATAATTATATACATTACCAGACACGTTCCACAATTGTTTATGCCTCATCGTTCCACATCATCCTATTCAAACTTGGATATATAACATATTTCCACTATGATGCAAAAAGTCAATAACAGATATTTAATCATAGCAAGTATTAACCCACTCACCTGGATTTCATGCTCTCAGCACTCCCACTTTGCACTTGACCATTCCTATTGTAACCAGATAAAAACCATCAGGGTTACGAAATAGAGAAATTTCCTACCACTACTCTCGACCTTCATCCACTTCTCAAATCATAACTCCTAACTGGTAATGAATATCCAGATGAAACTTATACCATTGGAAACTAGACTCAAAGAGCTTTTCAACGATATTAAAAAAAAAATTGATGCTACAGTAACGGTCAACGGTCAACGCAGCTACAGTAACGTTGACCGAGTCAACGCTACAGTAACGTTGACCGAGTCAACGCTACAGTAACGAGAAAATTTGGAAAAATTTTCTCGGTGAACAGTAATTCTGGGGAAAATTTTCGATGTTCTTCGTGTTCTTCATCCAAAAATCCAAAAATCATATCTAAAACAACATTTCTTTTGATTTCTTCCATGGGTTTTCATCCTTAATGTCTAAGGAGTGTTTTAACACCAAAACCCCCAATTTCTACCAACAATCCAAGCTCAAATCTCAAATTTTCATCAAGAACACTAACTTTTTCAAATATCCAAATTCTACGAATTTCTCCTAGTTTTCTCCAAATTTCTTGTTCTAATAACATCATAAATCACCTAGGAATGTTTTAGATTAACATCCACACTTAAATTCATCCATTAAAATATTCTACAAAAATTTTGCAAAAATAATAACCAAGGATTTGATCTTGTAATAAGAGGAAGAAGAAGAAGAACATCAACTTACCAATCCTCCTAACTTCCAAGGCTTCCTTCCTTAAGCATTTGGCATGGATGGAGGTGAAGAAGAGAAATTGGGATCCTCAGCCGAGAGCTACGGGAGGAAGATAGAAAAAATGAATAAGAGAGAATGAGAAGAATAAGAGAGGAGTGTATACGCGTGGGCCCCACCGATTTCTTTTTCGATAAAATCGCTCATAGCCACCTTAGCTTATAAGATTTGTTCACTTTAATCCCTCTCGATGTCTCAAACTCCACTTTAACCTTGAATCCATCATCTTTTCGGTACCGGACTCATAATTCATTCCCATAAGCTCTATTTTTCTTCTCGGGTTCCTACTTGGTCATTTCTCAAAAGTCCTCTATACTTTCTTTTCTTTTCACTTTAGTCTTTGAGAATTTGTAAAAATTTCCTAAATTAAAAATAAAAATTTCTATTCCCACATTTTCTTCACTAATTCAAAAAGAAAATTTTTCACGTAATTAAATTTTTCACTAAACTTCAAAATAGGCTTTAAATATTCATATAAATTCTTGGGATATTACATTCTTCCCCCCTTAATAGAATTCGGTCCTCCGAATTCAAAACTCAAGATTAAAACAAATGCAGATATTTTGTCTATATCTCATTCTCTCTTCTGGAATTTTCACAATCAAGAACAAAATATAACAAGTTCAACATATTTTTATTTCTCAAGTTTCTTCAGTAAAAGAATTGTTTCAACAAAAAAAATCAAATACGAACTATTTTTATTTCTAATACATAAGTTACAGGCAACAAGCTGAACTTGATTTACAAAACAGATAATTTTAATACGTAAACATTAGATCAAACATCAGCTTTAGGTACAAACAAAAGAAAAGATAAATTAAGAACGAGGAGGCTTTTGAAATGCAGAAGGTGCTCCAGGTCTAGAAGAAGAAGGTGCTTCAGACCTTAAGGAGGAAGTTAATCGTTGCAGCCTAGAAAGAGTTTCGGGAGGAAACGTCTGGGAAATTTGGCGAAGTGCAGAAGTCACTCCATTCATACAGTCAATACATCTCGCTTGTTGGTCACGAAAATTTTGAGTTGCAAACATCGAATGTCTATCAACTCTATTCGCCAATTCCCTAAAATGACGGTTCAAAAGCTTTTCCTGTTCTGTAAAGAGACGATTTATCAATCTCCCATGTTCCTCAAAGTGGCGGTTTATCAATCTTTCCAAGTCCTCCATCTTTTGTCTCATAAGCGCAAGCTCATTATTAGAAGATGTTGCTGTGCTAACATCCTCTAACTCTACTACATCCCTTTTTCTTTTCTTAGCCTCTGGTGACTCTTCCATGAATCTCTTATTCTTATAATTCTCCAGGCTAAGATTTAGATCCAGCTCTACCTTGCCAGCCTCAAAATTTAAATTGAAAGATTTATTGCTGGCCATATTTTTCTGAGCTATAAAGGTTGTACAGAAGGAGAAGTTTGATGCTAGAAAGCTTATAGATATAAACTCTTAGTGTAGTGAGCAGCGTAATGGGGCATCCATTATATATAGACGAAATTTAGGGCTACAAAACCTTTACATCATACTCTAAAGATGACCTACAGACCTTATCCGACGCAATGCCAACGGTCTCTGATAAGCATGCCAGAAAATAACAAAATATAATCAAATACAAAAGATTTCCTCAAAAATTTCGGCTAACTTTTGACTCTTGCTCAAATTATTAAACTAATCGCCGCTTCAATTTATGACTTCCTAACTCTGTATTTGTCATATCCAATAATTCTAAATCGAGATATTACTCCATGAACGGGTAGCTTCATATTAACCTTATCTAGGTTTCTAATCCGTGACTTTGCCCTAAGCTTACACATTTTCAAACATACATATTAAAATAAAAACTTCTCACATCTACTATCTAGGATTCTAATCCGTGACTTTGCCCTAAGCTTACACATTTTCAAACATACATATTAAAATAAAAACTTCTCACATCTACACATCAAGCGTTCCATAAAGTGAGAGAAAAATTTTACCTTTCACTTGCCTCTACGAGCATATATGTATATATGTATAAACATAGAAATACATCATTATCTATATATATTTTCATCTATTCAAGTTCTTTTAAATTTCAGACTTCACATTCTCTGAATGTATGCAGAATCATTACATATTATTCCTAGCCATAACAAATAGCCTTCACTCTCTATGCATGATTAACATACATACATATCATATGTATTTAGATACATATAATCACAGTATAATTCAATCAATCATGTATATTATACTTAACTGAAGGCTTTCAATAACAATACAAGAAAGCATAGAAATACATTTTAGTTCATCGTGAAAACATCCAAGACACTCTGTAATGGCTACATTGTCGACTTCCTTCAATTTCAGAAAATGCCAACGAGAGAAATGGAAAAATCAAGTGTAAATCGGCCGCAAATCCACCGAATATTGACTTTCGTGGTTTTGCCATTAATGCGACGCGTTGTTGGTGTGCATGCCTACCCTAGACTTCTAGCTTCCAGCTTGCAGAAATCCATAGGTTAAGCGTGTAGGGTGCGGCGAAGAGATATCTTCTTTGTCTCTAAGTTCTAATTTTTCCTCTATAAGAACTGCCCCAGCGTTCTCAGTTACCACACCACAAAGAGTAATCATCTCTGAGCCTACAACTTCCCAGCATTCCTCTCTTCTCATACTCCTACATAAATTTCTAATTTTTTTTTTTCAAATCATGGCCACAAGGAAGTACATTGATCTCACAGTGGATGCCAAGAGAGAAGAGCTCGACTTAAACTTAAGTCTGGGCAAAGACAAGGGCAAAAGACCTTTTGAGGGGTCTCTAGAGAAACATAAGGAGAAGAAAATGAAGAAGAACGAGGAAGCTGAGGAGACTAGCACGGCCCATACCTCGGAGGACAAAATCGCCTGTCTAGAGCAGGAGGTGAAAAATCTGAAAAAGATGATAGGAGACCTGGAGAAGTTAACTAAACGCAATCATGCAGAAATGACTTCAAGAATAGACAGGTTCTTCTATTGGTCTACCCAGTGCTTCTGCAATCAACAACAAAGAAGTGTTGATTGTATGAATGGGATTTACACTACCCTCCGCGACATTGCTCTGTCTCTCGCTCCAAGGAATGGTCGAGGGGTGATGATACAGTACAACCCTCCTAATCCGAGACCACCTCGCTTTTAGATTACTCATGCATGAGTAATTTTTTTTTTTTTTGCAATGTAATCCTTCCGCTTTTAATGCCAGTGGTTTCTTTTATGGGATGATACTAAAAAAAATAGTAATAATAAAATTAAGAAAGATAAAGGAAATCATTCACACAAAATCAATCATGAATTCAACATATAAAGCCCCATACATACAATTTGATCCGACAACAATGGAATCAAAACAATAATAACCTTTCCTTTACCGGGTTCAAAAGTATAGCCATATCTGTCTAAAACTAAAACTAAAAACATAATTCCTAAGAAAAAACAAGTCTCGGAGGGAAAGGAAATGAAAACATCCTACAGGACCTTCAATGGAGCCATCTCTCTATAGTCGTGCCCGGGTTCACCACGATAGAGGAGATCCCACTAAGGTTACCTTACTCTGTAATCGGTAGGAGACCTAATCCCAAAGCTCTGATACCAACTTGTCACGTCCCAAAATTTAAGCACGTGACCGGCACGGAAAGTGAATTTCATTTCACCTCCGTAAGCCTATCTTTCTCTTAAAAAAAATCATACAATTCTTTTTCATGCAACCAAAACGAGTTCTCTATACATACTACAATTACTCACATTACATCACTGAATGAACCTACCCGATTACAGAGATTTCTAGATTTATACAACTTAGAATAAAACTTAATTATTATACCTTTATCCTGAACAAATGAAAAGGTAATCATGGACTAAGGATCCATAATTCCTTGTTCCGATATTTACCTTCAACTGTCAACTCTGAAAAAAATATCAATAAGAGGGGTATGAGCAAACCACGTGCCCAGTGAGTAGATAACACAACACTATGACAAAAAAAAATCATGCATCATAATGATAACATGCAGCAATCATACGTAGATCGATCATCATATGATATAATATTATTCATAATACTTCACAATAATATCCAAGTAAATCAAATGCATTTCAACATAATTCAAAATTCACAACAGCAATCGATGAAATCAATTTCACACACATTTCCCGTACCAACCGGGTCGTCCAGAATACCTCTGGATCGTTGCCCGCGGCCCCTGCCGCATCCACCCTTATCGCTCCATTTATATTCTCCACCCTTATAACTTCACATAGATTTCTCCATGGAGTGCACCACCATGCCTTTCCTTTCCAGTCAAACACAATCACAATCACATATAAAAACATCCTCAATCATAATCTTGAGCCACATACACAACTCAGTCATTTACAATTCAAGCCACAACATAATCAATGTGGTTCCAGCAACATAGCATGTATATAACATAACCCATAAAATAGAACAATTATTCAACTCAGTTCACATGTCATTCACAATCCATCATATAACCTCAATTCATGGGAAAATAAGAAAATATAATTATATACATTACCAGACACGTTCCACAATTGTTTATGCCTCATCGTTCCACATCATCCTATTCAAACTTGGATATATAACATATTTCCACTATGATGCAAAAAGTCAATAACAGATATTTAATCATAGCAAGTATTAACCCACTCACCTGGATTTCATGCTCTCAGCACTCCCACTTTGCACTTGACCATTCCTATTGTAACCAGATAAAAACCATCAGGGTTACGAAATAGAGAAATTTCCTACCACTACTCTCGACCTTCATCCACTTCTCAAATCATAACTCCTAACTGGTAATGAATATCCAGATGAAACTTATACCATTGGAAACTAGACTCAAAGAGCTTTTCAACGATATTAAAAAAAAAATTGATGCTACAGTAACGGTCAACGGTCAACGCAGCTACAGTAACGTTGACCGAGTCAACGCTACAGTAACGTTGACCGAGTCAACGCTACAGTAACGAGAAAATCTGGAAAAATTTTCTCGGTGAACAGTAATTCTGGGGAAAATTTTCGATGTTCTTCGTGTTCTTCATCCAAAAATCCAAAAATCATATCTAAAACAACATTTCTTTTGATTTCTTCCATGGGTTTTCATCCTTAATGTCTAAGGAGTGTTTTAACACCAAAACCCCCAATTTCTACCAACAATCCAAGCTCAAATCTCAAATTTTCATCAAGAACACTAACTTTTTCAAATATCCAAATTCTACGAATTTCTCCTAGTTTTCTCCAAATTTCTTGTTCTAATAACATCATAAATCACCTAGGAATGTTTTAGATTAACATCCACACTTAAATTCATCCATTAAAATATTCTACAAAAATTTTGCAAAAATAATAACCAAGGATTTGATCTTGTAATAAGAGGAAGAAGAAGAAGAACATCAACTTACCAATCCTCCTAACTTCCAAGGCTTCCTTCCTTAAGCATTTGGCATGGATGGAGGTGAAGAAGAGAAATTGGGATCCTCAGCCGAGAGCTACGGGAGGAAGATAGAAAAAATGAATAAGAGAGAATGAGAAGAATAAGAGAGGAGTGTATACGCGTGGGCCCCACCGATTTCTTTTTCGATAAAATCGCTCATAGCCACCTTAGCTTATAAGATTTGTTCACTTTAATCCCTCTCGATGTCTCAAACTCCACTTTAACCTTGAATCCATCATCTTTTCGGTACCGGACTCATAATTCATTCCCATAAGCTCTATTTTTCTTCTCGGGTTCCTACTTGGTCATTTCTCAAAAGTCCTCTATACTTTCTTTTCTTTTCACTTTAGTCCTTGAGAATTTGTAAAAATTTCTTAAATTAAAAATAAAAATTTCTATTCCCACATTTTCTTCACTAATTCAAAAAGAAAATTTTTCACGTAATTAAATTTTTCACTAAACTTCAAAATAGGCTTTAAATATTCATATAAATTCTTGGGATATTACATCATATGTGTTAAAATCAAATTATAATCGTTTTTGTATATTTATGTTTTTATCTCATTTAATTATCTATTATACTGATCAAACTAATTAATTCATGACCTAATCTTTTTTTAAACAAAAAATTAATATCAATTTTATCCTGCAACGAAGTAGGTTACATCTCAATCTTATAAACAAATAAATCTGACGGTTTTATAGTAGGCATATGTGGAGAGCTCAACCTAAAGAAGCTAGATAAAAATATTATTTATGTCTAATAATTTTTTATTTATATTTTAATTATAATTTAAAATTTTATTTTATATTAATTATAATTCATATATTTTTAATTAATTTTGATTATATTATTGGGTTTAATATCGTTAAAATATTTAACAGTAAATATTAATATAACATCTCATACGTCAATGTTAAATCACTCACCCTAAATGTATCATCTTTTGTACAAACTCAAAATAATCAAAATGATTATGTAAACTCTTTAAACTCCTTTCTTCTTTTTTGTTATGAATGAAGATTTACATGGTCATTTTGATCATTTTAAATTAATATTTAACATGAAGTGAATGATTTAGCATTCACACATATGATATGAGATATCACATTATTGTCTGTCGTTAAATATATAAATAACATTAGATTAAGTAGTTTAATCAAAACTAATAAATTTACATCAAATAAAATTTTGAATTATAATTAAAATATGTTGCATGAATAGTATTTTTATTATATATATTTATTTGGTCAATTTTTCGCTCCGTAGGTTTGGTTGGTCAACTACTCTGGCACAATCCTACTATGCTTAATTTGCTTTATCGATCTCTATTTCGATGCGATAATATGACAATATGCAAAATAAAATAAAAAAAGAAAAAGAAAAAGGTAATTAGTAACAAAATATTAATACATAAGTTATGAATCGATGGGGAATGAATGAGATGCCAAAAGCATGATGAAAAGGACGGTGAAATGAACAGTAATTGATGCCGGCGTGTCTCCACATATAAATTATGTTTCTATGATGCTACCTTACCCATTAATCCTCCCCACACAACTTTACAACCATACTCTAATTATACCAACCAAAATAAATTGGGTAGTTTGGCTTCAATTTTTTAGGAGGTTAAAGTTTTTTTTTTATTGTTGGGTTATTTTAAAATTTGTGTAAAGTATATTTTAATTACCATATATACAAATTTTGAGCTTGATCTAATTGTAGAAAAATTCAACCTTTCAAGAGAGCTGTCAAAATATGTTTGATCTCATGGGCTAATCCATCCCAACCCTGCAAATGTGATCGGATGAACTAATAATTCAGGCTCTGTTCAGTAAAATTGGCTTATAAGCTAGTTAATAGCTTATAAACTATTTTATTGAATTAGAAATATTCGATAAAAATAACTATTAAATTAGCTGAAAAGTGTAAATGACATAAAAGAATATATATTTTTTAATTCTAAAATAATATAAGTAAATAAATAAATATTTTTGTTTTTAATTAAATTAATTTAAATTATTATATATAATTCATTAAAAATATATATTTATATGTTTTATTGTATTTTATATATAAATAATATATTTTTGCATATATAATATATTTATATATATTATTATATTTTATTATATATAATAAAATATATTTACATATTTTATTATATTTATATATTATATATATTTATATATATAGGTATAATGAATATGAAGGGTATAATGGATTTTTTCATAAAATAACAAGAATAAAAAAGGAAGAAAAGTACATAAACTATAAGGTATAAGCTACTAAAATAAGCTAGTTTACCGAACACTTTTAACAAGGTTATAAGCTAATCAAATAAGCTATAAGTTCGCATGCTGAACACAACATTAATAGCTTATTTTGAAGAATAGTTTTTAACCTAATCCATCAAAGCCATTAGCGCTTAGGTGAATTGTGATCGGTCGGCCATTGTAGGCTTTTTATTTTTTTAATTTTTATATTTTAAGCTTTATTTTTTTAGAAATTTAGTTCTATTTTTTTAAGTTTTATAGTTTCAATATTTATTTTTTATTATTCAAAAAAATTAAAATTATATTTAAAAAATTACATATTTTAAAGTTTAATATATTTTTTAAAAGTTTAATTTAATTATTTGAAATTTAATTATTTCAATATCTAATTTATATTATTAAAACAACTAAAAATATAATTTTTTTAACAAAATAAATAAGTTCATAAGACTAGCTCATGACGCATGATGAATTTCGTTGAAACAAAATTGTTTAGTTATGAATTATATACTATCTAATCTATATTCACTATTAACCCTATAAAATTTTGGTATGGGTGAGCTAGCCCGACTCATTTAATAACTCTATTCTAAAAAAGTTGAACTTTTTATACATCTTTTTAAATAAATTTTAAAGGGAACGCATAATAATTCATTTACTAACGAAATTCATTATCGTTGTTTTGCACCCATTAAAGTTTAAATGATGAATTTTAAGTGGACACAAAAATTTGACGTGACAATATTTTACAGAGGAAGTGATCGTCTCAAACACACTCTCTCTCTCTCTCTCTCTCTCTCTCTCTCTCTCTCTCTCTCTCTCTCTCTTATTTTTAGGGATGCTTAAACTAAATTAGACCAACCAAACTGATATAAACAAAATAAAATAGATAAATAAATCGATTAAAATAAAAAAAATGTGGTGCAAATTATTTCTTTAAATATAACAATTCAATAATTCAGTTTAATTGTCGATTTTAAAATATTTAATTAATTTTAATGGAACTAAACTGTATCAAAGTGTGTGTGTATATATTTAATATATTGTAAAATTAATATATAATATACTTAGAAGTTGATGATTCAAGTTAATATGATAAGTTTTAACGAGATTGAAGAATATAATATTTAAGATTTTAAGTCGCAAAATTTGTTGATATTATGATTTTTTTTTCAAAATCATATAAAATCCAACCAATCTATTCAAATAAAAAATTAAAAATAAAAGTATATTTTTCGTCTTTAACACATGTTTTAAGTTTTAATTTTGTCTATAATATTTTTTATACCAAATTTGTCCTGCATATATCTTTTTATTTTAATTTTATCAGTAGAGTTAATGCCGTTAATAAAATTCACAAAAAATATTAATGTGAATTTTTCTAAGTAACACATGAATTTTTCCAAATGTCATGTAAATTTTTTTATGTAACATATCAAACGTTTAACTGTTAATTTGAGACAAATAAGATAAATAAAAAAGTATCATTTGTAGTAAAATTAAAATTTAATCAAATATTTGAGATAAAATTAAAATTAAAATTAATTATATAACACTTTGGTACTGGACAAATCACACGAAAAAATTCATATCAATATTTTTAATCAATATGTTAATGACATTAATTTTAAGGCCAACATCAAACCAAAAAAAAAGAAAATAAATAGTCACCAAAAAAAGTTTAAGAACGAATTTAAAACTCAATATAAACGTTGTAAACGAAAAAATATATTTTTGTCAACACTAAATATGTTCCATTTTTCCTAAATTAATTAGTTCAATTGAATTAAAATTTAAACTTAAACCAAACTAAACTAAACTGAATTTATAAAACTCCTCTATTTACTTCCATCCTTCAATCTTTTTCGCGGTTTTTGTCTCGGCCGCAGTATGATTACTTTTCTTTTTTTTGTATGTACATTAAAAGGTTTTTGATTACTAGTATATATCATGGATCATTATTAAAAGAAAAAAAAAGTTCACATCTTGGATACATATTGATATGACTATATATTAAATGTGATTGTGAATGGAAAGGTAATTAAAGGCAATGAGAGAGTAGAGGAACAAGTCCTGTACTTCAAAAGTGAAATGTAATCCCCAAATTATAAGATTAATTACCAATAAAAGGGTTATCAGCAAATTAATTATTAGGCATGCACTATAATTTGCACACAACTCAGTAATTAATTGAGACAATCGTAAGCACGCCATCAAACGTAATTCCCACCAATTACAACTATTAACTATTGAGATTTCAGTACTCTTCTATTTTTGGTTTGATCAATGTTGTTAGAATCAAATTTAATCAGTTGGTTATGAATAATTCATAAAATGAGTGAATAATTGAGTTAGTTAAAAATCGATCAAATTAAGTAAAAATTGATGTTAAATGAACCAGTTTATTTAAATTTTGTTGTTTTTATTTTTGTTTTAAAAATTTGTTTATTCTATAAATAATAAACAAATTAATATTACAAATCAACTAATTTTAGTAGAGATGTCAATATATTGAATTTTATAAATTTAATATAAATAAATATTATATTGATTAATAACATTTTTATGTTATTATTTTTTAATATTTTAAAATATACTGGTTCATTTACAATCTAACTATTAACTTTTGAATCGATTGAAGTATTGGTTCAATAATTGATGTGGTTTTTAAAACTTTTGATTTTACACGTATCAAAAATTAAATATTTAAACTATTAAATTTATTTAATTTAAATTTTTGATTTCAAAACCCATAAATCTACAAGGTTGTCTTTCAGAATAACAAACTTATTTTAAGTTGTTGTTTTTTGTCACATTATAATTCTGAGCCCAAATAATTTAACATGCAACAAACTTACCTTAAATATTAACTCTTGTATTTACTGATTTTGTAAGAACAAGTTAAATAAATATAATAATTGAAAGACTAATTATTAAAAAGTCTGAAGGCATATGATTTCATCATTACCACATATACTGATGCTTAAAACATTGATATGTAATGTTTCAGAATATATGGTTCACTAATATTCATAGAATATAACTATATTTTATTTTAATAATAAATATTTTTTTAAAAAAAAAATCTATGATGTCTAGTAAAAGTATTATATATTAGTACTGGTTGAAGCTTGAATATGGGTATGTATTGGGCTGGATTATGTCAATTCATTTAACCTAAATCAACCCTTAAGATTATATTAAATTGGGTTGGATTGACAAGTTGATCCGTTTGTATTTTTCTCGACTCGTCAATTATTGGTTCATGTAATAGTTATATTAATTTTCAACCCATGAACTTGCCCAAAATTTCTTTCCTTTTTTATTGTAATATTTTTATGCTCTACATTTATGTTGTATGTAAAATATTTAGAATTTAGTTAGCATACTATTTAGTTTACTTTGCAATATTTTTCTCTCTTAGTAATAATGTATAGTATCACATTAACATTTAATTTTGTTCTCTCTTATTAATAATGTATAGTATCACATTAACATCTACCATCTTAATTATTCATTAAATCATTAGCCCATTTATTTCAAAGTTTGTTATTCACTTTTCACTCCAGTTCTAGTAAACACCAAATGAAAAAATTAATTAGATATCAAATTATAAATGAGATTCTCTTTTAAAAAACATATAACTATACAAAGCCTAATTCTATTATTTTTATTTTTATTTTTAATTCTAACATTTCAAATTCAGTCAACTATTTTTAAAGACCTCAACACACCAACCCAAATCAAACAAATCCATTTAGCAACGGGTTAGAGTTAGTTCAAATTAAGTAAATGAAAATATCTTAATTCAAACCAACACAACATACTTATTTTTTACTGCTTTGATTCCTAAAATCCCTTCAATTCAATTCACACACCTAAGCTTGAAGGCCTTATATATGTTATAATAATAATAAGAGAGCTTGAGTCTTATCATTAACTCAGATACCCTACTCTCATATAAAGGTTATATTTTTATTAAAACCTGTTGCAGTTTCAATTCCCTTAACAGCTTATTACAGAAAGTATAGTTTTTAATATATTTTTGTTTGTTTCTAGAAGTATTGATGTGATCTGTTATGTATTAACCTACTCAAATATGAAAAATGAGAATTAAATAATTAATTAGTTAACCATATATGAAGGGGACAAATGGAAGTGTGTTCAGGTGAAGTATAAGGTCACCAAACTTAACAACCTTGTTTTGTTAAATGTAGCTGTCCTTCTACTTCAATATTTCTATCCTTAATCCAAAAGATATTGGATGCTCATACCACCTATAGCTACCTTACCATATTATAAAACAACATCTCACTTATCCTCTTTTTACAATTTTATGGAAAAAATGGTATTTAAATTCTCTGTGTTTATTTTAGCTTTTATGTATATTTTTTAATTATAATTATTAATCTACATAACAAAATTAATATGTCATATTCCAAATGTTGATATAGCTAATCTATATGATTATATTTCACATATAATTCTAAAAATGCCCAAAATACTTTTATACTTCATCCATTATGTTGTCTTCTTGTATTCTCAAATACAAAAGTGATTGTCGGTTGGAGGTGAAACACAAACATAATGTTTAAAAAATCAGACTGAATTGACCGATTTGATTAGAAAATTGGTAAATAGGTCAGGTTTTCGGTTCAGGTTAGATCAATAAACCAGTAAACAATTAAACTAATAGAAAATCATTCAAATCACAAAATCAGTCTCAAACCCATAAAATTAGCCGGTTCAATTGAATCTTTTTTTATTTTTTTTAATTTTTACTAAATATTATTATATATTTTTAAGAAATCTTAAGAAAATTTAAGTTATTATAAGAAGATCTAGAATCGGTATAAGTATATATATATATAGTTGTAACATGTTTTGAATATTTTAATATTATATATAATATATTTTAATATTTGTATCATATACATTAATTGTATATTTTAATATTTTAATATATTTTAAGTACCATTAGTTCATCCTTGAACAAATGTCTCAATTAATTCAATGATCAGTCTGATTTTTTGAACTTTGCATCAACAAGAATCTTTTGATCTTTTAATGTCAGTATCAGAACATGATGTGTTAATTTCATTATATAGATTAATAGTTTTAATGAAAAAAAGAATTGAGATAATAAAACTTTGAAATATAAATGACCAATATAATAAATGATCAAAATGAAACTTAAAATAAATATGAATGGCTAAAATATATTTTTTGCCTAATTTATTATATCCAATTTCTCATCCATTTCTTAATATGACATTACCATGTGGCACATTATTGCTTTCATTATATATGTATTTTCACTTTACCTTTTCACTTCATGCTTCACGTCTTTTTTCTATTTCAATTTTCTCAAATTTTTCTTAATATGAAAGGTTTGGTCTCTTAAAAGAATATATACAGTAATTTTTGGGGTACAATATATTGGGTTTATTTGTCTTTTACATTATTGAGGATGAAAATTTGAGGGGAACAATGGTTACGTAAACGCTTGAAAATCCATAATTTTCCTTGTGATGTTTTTTTTATGTGACAGTGTAAATATATAACTATAAAATCTCCTGATACCTATTTACATTCTTTTGTTATTAGATCACGCTAAATGATTGTCTTTTACGTACGCTTTAAGTAGTCCAAATGTTAACCAATAAAAATACGTCTCAACGAAATAGACTATCAATAATTGTAAATTGTTGATATATATATATATATACATATAATATTCGCTATCTTATGATTAGTTTAAAAATAAGTGTCATTAGATTCACAGTTCATTGGCTTAAAGTTTGTTATAATGTTTCATTATACAAAACCCTCATAAAGAGAAAGTTAATATAAGACAGTCTAAATATTCAAATATAGATGTTAATATTTTTATTTAAGTATTCTATAGTACTGGTGCACCTGAAGCATGTCACCTAATTTGTATATATCAATATTGTTATCATTTTTAAAGTTGGTAAAATTATATTTATATTATTTATTTAAAATATTACGCTCATTTTTAACTTTCATTTACTTTTTGTCAAAGAACGTTTAGATCGTAAAATTATTCTTAATATAATAATAATGACAATTAAATTATCTCATATTGATAAATTAGATTTTTCAAATATTTTTTCTAAAGTAAAATTTAAATGCATCAAATAAATAAAGACAAATGTGTATTACTAAAATTATTTAAAACAATAATTCAAGCATAACTAAAAATACCCTTCACTATAAATAATTAAGCCATTAACAACCAAAGTATAAATAGTTTTTCATATAAAACAAAGTTTCAGATCTCAAAATCTTAGCAAATTCATACATCCCACAATGGTTCTACAACCAATGTTATCTTAAACCTTAGGGAAACCAAACAGTCTCAGTCTCTTAATATTTATATTCTAAAATATTGAAACAACAAATTTTGTTATAAACAAAGCGTGTTATTTTTTGGTTGGTCGTAATAAACAAAGCGTTGCAATAGCACTGACAAGTGCTTCTCATCCCTTGTTTGGCTATCATTGTGTTTAGCTAAACATGATTGTCCGATTAGATAGAACATACATGTCAATATTAATGCTAATTAGATGATCATGTTTGGCTAAACAAAAAAATCTGACTCATTAAAAGTTTATAATTGGCTAGCATCGTGTTTAACTAAACAGGATTGTTCGATTAGGTGAAACTCACATGTCAATGCCAATGCTAATTAGACAGTCCTTCTTAGTCAAGTAGAGAAACATGGCTCAGTGAAAGTTCCTGCTTAACTAGCATTGTGTTTAGTCAAACAAGAATATCTGATCATGTAGAACTCACATGTTAGTACCAATGCTAATCAGATGATTATGCTTGGTTAAGCAGAAAAACTTGGCTCAGTGAAAGTTTCTGCTTGTTTAGTATTGTGTTTAGCTAAACAAGACTATTTGATCAAGTAAAACTTATAAGTCAATATCAATATTAATCGAACGATTCTATTTGATCAAGTAGGGAAACTTGGCTCAATGAAAAATCTTTACTTGGTTAACATTATGTTTAGTTAAACAAAACTTTTCGAACAGCTCACGTGTCAATGCTAATATTAATAGGACTATCCTACTTAGCTAAACAATGCAATTCAGCTCAATGAAAGTCACTCATGCAACTAAAGCTGGCTTAAGTTCAAGTGTACGTGGGAGACATTGCCATTCGCACAACTAAGCCAATCAGATTTTGTCACGTTAAATCAAATATACAAAAATTCATTGGCAAGCGGAAAATATCTGCCCGGCACGTGACTCTTATTTAGCTGTCTCATCTTGATTGGTTAGTAAAGGTTAACAGTGGAAGCTTCCTCACTAGATACAAACTCAGTACTGAAGGGGAGGCGTATTGAGGAAATATTCACCTGCTTCTCACCTGCTGGTGGGTCACGTTGGTTTGTACGGAGTTTTATTTTTATTTTTATATTTATTTTCTTACTTCTACTTCTCAGTGAAACATTTTAGAAGTTTTTAGTTACGTTTATAATTTAATTATTCTCTTCATTATTGTAATTATTTTAAATTTTTAATTCAAAATTAAAAATTAAAATTCATATTTTCATTAAATACCTTTAATTTAATTTTTTTAGTTCAATTCGTAACCATTAATTTTTTTTACCTAATATGATTTCAAATTTTGTCAACGGAATTAATTATTAGTTATTTAACACTCTTGAAAACGTAAAATTTATGATAACTCATTGATAATAGCATCGCATGTTATAATACATGACATACTTTCATTCACCATTTAATTTTACGGTTTTCTTAGTTCTATGATAAGATTATTTTGATTTTTTTTAAATACATAATGAAGCAGAAGTTTAAATTTATATCACATTTTTCATCACTAAATAACTACCTAGCAGCTTATATTAGTTCGGATTAACGTGCATTTGAATTGATATTAAGTAATTTTTGTATAGCAGAATTCTCATCCCTTAATATATTTAAGAGAATAAACAAATTTGTAAGTGCTAATTTCAAGATATAATTATTTATTACCTTAATAAAAAATCATCGACCTAATTCTAAAATTCTAATATGCAATATTACATATGCATTTTTCAGTTGAAGCCACTTCGCAGTGATAATTAATTTTATATTTAATTTAATCTATTTAACAGTTTCTCTGAAGGAAAGCTCAGAGACCATTGTGGAGTGGTTGGTGTGAGAGAGAGAGAGAGAGAGAGAAGAAAAAGAGATGTATAGTTTTCTCTCTCTAAAACATTCTTTTCTTTTTCACACATCTTTGAATCTGGTAAGTCACAACTGGGAACTACAACTTACTGCTTCTACTTTATTCCCATCCAAATCCACAATCCTAAACTCACTTCAACTACAAAAGGAACACTGGAAAAAAGCTTTTACTGTTTTTTTCTGCTTTTCTTCTTTTCTTTTCTTTTCTCTGTGTGCCTGATATAAGCTCATTTTCTTTGACTGTACCCCAATTTGTGGGTGACTACAAATCATTGCTCTCTCTCCTTTTGTCTGGTAAAGTTAGGGTCTCTTGAATTAGCTTATGCACACATTTTGTTTATTAAAATCCCCTTCCAACCTTTCAAGATCGGTGAGGAAATTATTAGGGTTTTTTTTTTCTTTTTCTTTTTCTTTTTTTTTGAGCTGGATAATCTCGATAGCCTGTGATGTTTGGATGGAAAGAAAATGAGGGAAAATGTGGTTGGAGAAAGTGTCGTGGCAATGCGATGAGGATGAAAGTGTGAGTAAGTACGTTGTGTGAGATATGGGGTGTGTGTTCGGGAGAGAGGCGTCGGACAAGTCCGTCGGAGAGACTGTGGTGGAGAGGGAGGAAAAGAGGGAGGAGAGGAAAGAGGAAGTTAAAGCTGCTAAAGCAGAAGTGAGTGAAGTTCAAAATGGTTGGAATCGGAAGGAAGGTGGAGAGGAGAAAAGTACTCGGCCGAAAGGGGAACGGCGGCGATCGTCGAGGCCGAATCCGAGATTGAGCAATCCACCGAACCATGTACATGGCGAGCAAGTGGCTGCGGGATGGCCCTCTTGGCTCTCCAAGGTTGCAGGGGAAGCCATAAACGGGTTGACGCCTAGAAGAGCGGACACTTTTGAGAAGCTTGATAAGGTATGGCATCTAATGTTTACTTTTGTTTCCATTCTAAGTATCGGGAAGTGAAACTTTGTTTCCTTGATTTGAGATATTGTCTTCTTGTTTGCATGTGGAGAAAGTGTGATATATTACTCATTGGATTGTAACTTTGAGATGAAATGAGGATTTTTTTTTGGTGACATATGGAGCTAATTCCTGGTCATTTGGTTTTTAAAATGCAAGCAACACTTGTATAAGTATATTAATATTGTGTTTAGATGTCGTTGGATGTTTATGTTTTCTAGGAACGATATAAATTGAAAGCCTTCCGTTTCCGCAAACACTCATCAATTTAATCGCTTTCTATTTCATTTCGGTTGTTCTAAGCCTCAAAGTTGAATCTCTCACCGGAAGATTTACTATTTTTCTATTCAGATTGGGCAAGGTACATACAGTAACGTTTACAAAGCCAGAGATACTTTATCGGGGAAAATTGTTGCGCTTAAGAAGGTTCGGTTTGACAATTTGGAGCCAGAGAGTGTGAAATTCATGGCCAGAGAGATTCTCATATTACGTCGTCTGGATCATCCCAATGTTGTCAAACTGGAAGGTTTAGTGACGTCTAGAATGTCGTGTAGTTTGTATCTTGTGTTTGAATACATGGAACATGATTTGGCTGGACTTGCTACAAGCCCAACAATTAAGTTCACTGAGCCGCAGGTATTGACATTTCAGGTTTGGTTATGTGATACATTATTGCTTCAAGATAAAAAAAAAAAAATGTTTCTTGAGGTGGATCCTTTTTTTTTTTTTTTTTAACTTGTTATAACTGGGTATTTTAGGTCAAATGTTACATGAGTCAGCTGTTTTCTGGTTTGGAACACTGTCACAACCGTCATGTGCTGCATCGCGATATAAAGGGGTCAAACCTTCTTATTGACAATGAAGGAATTCTTAAAATTGCTGATTTTGGATTAGCGTCCTTCTTTGATCCTAATCACAAGCACCCCATGACAAGTAGGGTGGTGACGTTGTGGTACCGACCTCCAGAACTTCTTCTTGGAGCTACTGATTATGGTGTTGGAGTGGACCTCTGGAGTGCTGGCTGCATTCTTGCTGAACTGTTGGCCGGAAAGCCTATTTTGCCGGGTCGAACAGAGGTAATCTCTAAACAGTTGAATATATTACAGAGTTTCTCTAATACCATATTTCAGGGTATATAAATGTATTCACTTCAGTAGTCAATGGTGCAGGACTTTGTTGTCATTGGCTTCTCAATTTTCTGCAACTTCTTGTTTGTGAGGTTGGTGCTTTTGTTTTCTCTTATACAACGTTATTCATGCTTTCTAGGTGGAGCAGCTACATAAGATATTTAAGCTATGTGGTTCTCCTTCTGAAGAGTATTGGAAAAAGTCAAAGTTGCCTCATGCTACCATTTTTAAGCCCCAACAATCATACAAGCGGTGCATAGCAGAGGTATTTAAAGATTTTCCACCATCATCCTTGCCACTAATTGAGACCCTTCTTGCAATTGATCCAGCTGAACGTCAGACTGCCACTGCTGCATTGCAAAGTGAAGTAAGATTTATGTTTCTTTCCAAGTTAATTGTCTAAAATCACATACTTTTGTATGATTTTCTCTTTCTGCTTGATTGGTCACGCCTTGACTTGAATCTTTAAATAAACTAATTAGTACAATCTTTTTCTTTAACTGATAAAAACAGGGTATTATATCCTATGGCAATAAATATGAATAGCAATTCCATCATATATAAAGAGGGACCATTTTAAGATGAGCTAGATTTTATTTTTCTTCATTTTATTTCTCCCTTGGTTGAGATAGACTGACAAAGTTCTGTTCTCTGACTCTATAGTGTGTCTCTTTCTTTTAAATATGTGATCAGAGTTTCTGTAATGATTTTGTAATAACCACCTGAATGTCTAAAATTTCAATTACAAATGTATCTTAATTTCATTAAACATACATGTATTTTAAAAAACTTCGTAGATACCCCGGACACAAATTTAGCATTGAAAGTACATATTTTTGGATGCCTTTCCGAAAGAACCAGTTCTTTGGTTATACCGCGTAGTGGCAACTATCAACTTCTATTGTTGTAGACTGCATTCCTCTGCCAGTACAAATACTTGCCTCCAAGCTCTGGATTGTCATGGTTTTGGTTGCTAAGCAATAAATCATGTAACATGTTGGACTTATTTGGTAAGGATGATCAACGAACTTAAATGAGATAAACCCTAAATCCATGGGTGAGCTACTGCTTTTGAGTAGATTTGTTTTCTTATATCTTGTTTTATTTTATTTTACTGGAAGCAATAAATCCTGTAAACCTGTTAGAATTGTGCAGCGCCTGCACTTACCAGCACTTACCATGTAGTTCTGAATATGAGATATAAGGTATTGCGCTTAGAAGTCTTTAGAGTTCCAACAATTAGATGGTAGGGATCCTAGTCTGATGTTAATTGCTGCTCTTTTGCAGTTCTTTACAACAAAACCTTATGCTTGTGAGCCATCTAGCCTTCCCAAATATCCTCCCAGCAAGGAGATGGATGCAAAGCTACGAGATGAAGAAGCTAGAAGGTGGGTGACTTTGATTACTTTTGAGATCTAATTCATCTGAACAATAATCTCATAAAGTTTTTCTCCGGTTAAATGATAAAGGGAAAACTTTAGACTTTTTTCTTTAAGCTTTCAACTTTTGAGGAAATTCATATAATCTGATTGTAATATAATGGTGATATTTCAATAATTTCATGCATGACAAGATTCGGTTTGTGTGTTCATTGAAAACCATTTTTCAGTTCTATTCCTGACATGTTGCACTTGCTCTTATGAGAATATACCATTTTCTTTCTGTTCCAATTATCTTTCTTCTTGCTATTCCCTTATTAATTTAATGGAGTAAGCATCGCATCCATGTAACTTGATCATGTTTATGTGGCTATTCTCCATATGAACTATCTCTGACTCCACATGATGTGGAGGTAGCAGAAGGTTTTTTATTTGTTTAAAAGAAAATGAAAATGCACACATTTCAATATTTAACTTCATCATGTTCCATGACTGTAGATTGAGAGCAGCTGGTAAAGCTAATGCCGATGGTGTGAGGAAGTCTCGTCCACGTGACCGAGCAGGGAGGGGAATTCCAGTTCCAGAAGCCAATGCTGAGCTTCAAGCAAATATTGATGTATGTTTTATAAAAACCTCATTTACATGATCAGATACTTCTTGCTTATGATATACTTAACATATAGATATGTTAATTTTGTATTCATTTTTACCTTGGCCATCCTTGTAGTTTTATACATTAGTAATAACATCTTTAGCATGGAATTAATATAATGAAGTCTTATATGCTCTACTTTATTTTTGGTGAATATTTAATTAGTTTGATGTCTAACAGGTTTATTTTCATGTCATAAATTGTAAGTTATTTTGCAGCCTTTGGCTTATAGTAAAGGGATATCCAAATACAAGTTGTAGTTCACATTTCATTGTCTCTTAATATTTGACACTAATGGGTGAAGGCTGGTTCATGTACAAAAAGAAGTTAATTTATTTTGCTGTCTAAATACTATAGTAATTAAATAGCCGCCCTCTGATATTTTCTATGATATTCAGGATTCAGGAAATGCAATGTAGGTAAGCCTTGAAAGGATTTTTGTTTTAGCTGCTGCTCACACGATTTACTCTAGGATTTTTTTCTTTATTATATAAGGAATTATGCTAACTGTCAAAACATGCATTTATAGGATGTGTATCTGTGTTGCATTTGTTGTCTGTCTTTGTTGGTCTCTCTCATAACACCAGTAAGATATGAAACTGCCTTAGGTTATACAATAAACATTGCATGGTAGATTATCCATACTAGGGGTATTTGGTAGTTCATTCTGGAGTACATAATGTCTGATATGCTTTTTTGGTTTGAAATTTGCTCCTTTTAAAAGCATGAATTATATGATATGTTGTCTTTTCCTTTATTGGTTGTTCTAAAGCGGGGCATCTATTATCCATCTAAGATGAAAAGAAGGTAGAAGATGGTGCTTGATACGCCATTATATTAGGCTACTGAAATGAATATTTGGATATGGATTGTTCCCTTAGTAAAAGAGGCTGTTCTTTACTTTACTTTATATAAGTACATCCTCCTGCAATTTCTAGTCCTGTTCCAGATAACTGTTATATTATGGCTTGGATTAGCTTTTCAATAATTCTAATGATTTAACCCTTAACACAGAGACGGCGATTGATAACACATGCAAATGCTAAGAGCAAGAGTGAGAAGTTTCCTCCTCCCCACCAAGACGGAACTCTAGGCTATCCTTTGGGTTCCTCGCATCACATGGATCCAGTTTTTGATCCTCCTGATGTTCCATTTAGTTCTACAAACTTCTCATATCCTAAAGCCAATATTCAAACCTGGTCCGGCCCATTGGTCGAACCTGCTGGTGTGGGTGCACCAAGGAGAAAGAAGAACATGGCAGGTGAGTCAAAGTCATCAAAGAAGGACTCAAAGAGATAGGATTGCGTCAGAGTCGAAGGAAAATCTTGTAACATAGCATCAGTGATTTTTTAGGAGTATTCATGAAGCTGCAAGTGCAAATGCTGCTGATTTGATGTCTCTTAGCCATTAATATCACATCACAGAGGTAAAAGATATTGTAATTTCTACTTCCATTTCTTTTTCAATGATCAGAGGTTTATTCTCTATCTTGTCTATGTTAATTTTTTCTTTCTTCTGTTGAAAAGTTTAATTAGAATAGATGAACTTCTAATAAATTACGAACAGTGTTCATGTTTTATATATCTCCCTAATTTTTGCTACTTCTGTTACATTAACTCATTTTTTTCCTCTTCTTTCGATGCTTTCTAGAAGCCCGTGAACTCTGCAGTACTAATAAATAGTTGTCCTTTAGGCAGCACTCCTTAATCTGAACTTTGTATATTAGTATTCAAGAATAATGAACAATGGTGATTACTTATTGCATCTGTGAGTCATATACTCCTTTATTAGTGTGTAAAAAATTTAGAAGACAGATATGTTATTCATAGCAATTGGTGGATGCGTACCAGTTAGCTACAATTAAGGGCAGCGGGGCAGCTTGATAGTCGGGAATCATATTCATTTGGATCATTGGATGGATGGCACAGTATACTGTAACCCTAGTGGACATAGGAAGAGGAGCTAAGCTAACTTGTTTTTATCCTACTCAGGAAAATATGTCTCTCATTTTATCTAAATTTAAGCAAGTAATATTTCCTTTATTATTTCCTTTTTTTCTTACAAAAGAATCACAAACGGTCTTGAGGATAGAGAATGGAAAATGGGGCAGTTTAGGAATTGTGTGTGTGTGTGTATATATATATATATATAAAAGAATATATTGGTTCTTATATTTAGAGTTTTGGGCTTTCTGTTAAATATTTAACTCTTATTTTTTGGCACGTACCCATTTACTCCAATTTTGCAAGGAATAAATTTATCTTAAATTGAATTTCATTACATAATGCCTTTTATATGAAATGCATGCATATACAAATTTGAAGCGGATAGGTATTATGTTATTTCATATCTAGACTTTTAAAAATGTTAAAAAATATACTTAAAACTCAAACATATTATTTATCCTTCAATTTAAATTTAAACAAGTAAATTCTACAAAATTGAATTATTCTGCCTTTCAATAATGTGATTATGTCAAAGAGTACTTCATTGGGTGAAAAAATAAAAAATAAAAACTAAAATGAAGGTATCATTGCGTTGAACCAATATGAAAAAAGTATTTTGGCCTGACAGAAAAAAAAGGAAGAAGAAAAACCAATGTGGATCATGTACATATTATGTCAGATACATGCACCTTCGAGAGATTAGGTCTCTATTTTGGGCGGCAACACAACAAAGAACCTTCAAATGTCACAACCTACTGATCAAATATTGCGGCACCGTGAGATTCCTTCTAACTTCTTAGGAACAAATATTATTATATTACCACAAAACAGAAAAGAAAAAAGAAAGTTGATTTGGAGGCAAACTAAGCTTATTATTCCCTTCACTATTACTTTTCTCTTTTTCTTTTCTCATTCAAATTACCAACACTTTTTATGTTTGATCCTTTTTTGCATTCTACAGACCTTTGGATTTATTATCAACTAGTGTTGTGACTTGTGCGATGTATGAATAATTCATAAATTTAAAAATTTTCATAATTTATAAAAATAATAATAATAATTGAATGATCTAAGTTATTGACAAAATGTTAATTCAATTTATCTACAAATTGTCACCACAATGTACACATAATTTTGTTACACTTAAAAAAAAAAACACACACACACACATACATACATACATACATATATATATATATATATATGTGTGTGTGTGTGTGTGTGTGTGTGTGTTAAAAATAAGAAAAAACAAAGAGAACATTAATAAAAAGATATAATAAATATACAACAAAATAAAATAATAAATACAAAAAAAAAAGAATAATCAAAATATAAAATTAAAAAAAATGACAATAACAATATTCTGTATCTTCAATATCAATTTCTATACGTTTACTCTTGATATCGTTTTTTGAGCTCTCTATAATAGGACTAAATTTATTGACCATCTTGATAATATCTGAAATGAAACAATATTATTCGTATAAAGTTGGAATCAATAATAAATAAAATATAATTTACAAAATATAAGATAAAAACTAATCTATTAAATAGTTCTGTAGATAACATGATTCAAAATATCACTAAATGAACAAAACATGAAGATAGATTTTGAAATACTCGAATCATCTTCAGCCAGTTGGACATCAGTTGAAAATCGAAACTCAAGCATGAATGGATGCTTTGTTGTTCGATAATCACTGTTAGACTTAATTACACCAAATATGAACATCACATAAATATTTTCCTCAATTATTTGACGCTTGAATTTATTCTCAAATGATCTTTTCACATAACCGTATATGCGATCACCCCCCTTTAGAAGCTAAAAAATAAACACAATATAAGCATAATAAACAAAATAATAAATATAAAATAATTGAATATAATAAAATTAAATTTATTTGAGAATCTTGCAAAATCATCTCCAGACTAAAAATCTCCTCAGACATATTAAACGATAGAATTATTCACAACCTTACTACCCGAATCTTAATCCTCCAATCATCCCTTGATGCATTAACATCATTAACGTCGCTAAATTTAACCATATGAGAAGCACTAATGGAATGAAAACTAATTTTGTAAGAAGAATATTCAATACAAATAGGAGAGAAATACAAGACAGTTGGAATGACTCTTTATTTATATAATGTGAATTTTGAAATAATAAATTGAAAATATCAAATGCTAATGATGTAATTATTAATTATTATTAAATTATTAATAAAATTTACGATAATTCATAATTTTAAAAAGGGATGATTTGAATTCATTTGCATTCAAAATTTTCAAATTCATTTGAATGCAATCTATATAATCAATCACACCAATTTACATTTAGTTTTTGTAATTATGAAATTATTAATAAAATTTGCGATGATTCACAATTTTAAAAGAAATGTTTTCAATTCATTTGAATGCAAATTTTTCAAACTTATTTGAATGTAATTATAGAATCAATTACACCAATTTATATTTAATATATTGTAATTATTTAATTATTTAATTATTAATTAAATTTACGACAATTCACAGTTTTAAAAGGGATGATTTGAATTCATTTGAATGCATTATAGATTCAATCACACCAATTTGCATTTAATATATTGTAATCTTTACAGAATTTAAAAAAAGAACTCTACAGTACATCTTAAAAGGGTTGTTTAGAATGAATTTAATGTGGTATTATTGATAGAAATGAATTTATTCATTTACATAGTTTATTCATTTAATTTTTATTTTAATATATTAATTTTATTATATATTATTTAATGACATCCATATAATTAATACCTTAAAGTGGAATTGTTTTAGTTTATTATATAGATTTCTGTTTATATTTTCTAAAATAATGTTCTTCATGGGTAATTTTAGAGGGACATATTTGGATACTCCATTTATTGAAAATTTGAAATTAATTGAATCTTCTCCTATATGTCTTAATTTTCAGTTTTTTGAGAAACAAAAAGTGAAGAGATAAATAAGATTAAGAGGTTAAATCCACAACGTAAAATTAGTTAGATACAAGAGACAGGTGATGACTCAAATATTTGATGTCATATCATTATCCAATGGACATGGATTTACTGTTGGGCACTACGTGTGCTTATCTAATAAACATTACAGGGTGAATTCAGATAAGATACATAAATAATGTAATGCAATAATTCAGTACACAGAGATCAAAACTAGTGGCTGGTTTATATGCCAACCCATGAATGAGTCTGATGTGGAAATGACTCACACCACAGCCGCTACATTTCGCTTCTACTCCACGTGTCATCTCTATCAACATTCAATCATTTCATCCTTTAATAATAATTATAATCATAATAATTCCAGTTTATAGGCTAAAATAAATAAATTTTAAAAATGATATAAGAGGGAACAATGACGTAGACTAGACATGAATAATTGTTTATGTTTATTTTAATCTATTATTCATTCGTTCCAGTCTTCGCTTAATTATTTATAAACTAACAGTCTGCAAGATTTATGGAAAACTAATAAATAATAGTAAATTTATCGCATTATTTGTGAATTTAGAAAAATAATAATTATGTTGTAATCACCCAAGGTCCTTAAAAATTCAATAGTATAATTATGAGGCTCAGTTTTTGGCCTCCTATCAGAACGACACGTGGCCAACGAAGCCCTGCTTTTTCTCCTTTTATTGGCCTCAAGGACAAATAATAATATTAATAGTAATATTATTATTTATTATTATTAAATAATAAAGCGCGGTCTGTCCTCTGTATAAGATCATTTGAGAGATCCATCACCTACTACTTCGTAAATTCTATTTTGTTCCCATTTCATACTTATCTTCGATTCTCGGATACTCGTAGCCCTTTTTTTTCTGAAATCCTTGGGGAAATTGAAGTCGGTTTTCTCTGAAAGATAAGTGTTAATTTATTTGATTCTTGCGGTGAAGCAGTGTTTTGGTTATGGAGGTCTCGGCCATGATTGGGAGTTCCCAAGCCAGGCTTGGAAAGCTTGATTTGGCTTGTAGAGAAGTGAGTCTCCGTAAATTTAGGGATAATTGCAGGCTTTCGCCTTGTTTTGGCGGGAATCCAAGGTGGAAGAAAGCTGGGATACGTTTCACTTTGAAAGGTCTTCGAGCGGAAGCCGTTCGAGAGGAAAGGCAACCTGCATCTGTAAAGAGATCTAAATTGGTGAGTTTTTCTATTTTATTATGTGTTGCGTGTGGTGCTTGCTTTGTCTCTGACTTAAAGGAAATGGATTATTCAAAAAAAAAAAAAACTTGAATAGAAGTATAGAACTGCATATGTGATTGCGTTTGATTTTTTAATCTCTTCACAAATAAGATGGGCGTCCCTAGGCTATTTAGATCTTCATATTCATAATCACCTCCTTTATTAAAACAGAAAGCTATATATATGGTGAATTTTTGTAATGGCAATTTTTTTGGCTACCTATGAAACTCCAACACTTAATAATAGACTGTTACTCTGTTAGTGTCATGGTAAATATTCCACGGTAATTGGAATTACAATTGAATACTTCATACTTCATACTTTGTTGTTTTGCAGAGTCCAGTTTGAGAGATAATTTTTGTCTTCTGGATGTGGACTTCATATTTCCATAGGGCCTGTGGTTAAAGCTCAACGAGCATTCATAATCCATGTAGGATAACTCTTTTGATATTGCATGAGTTTTAATTTCTGAATTCCTGTATATTTAATGGTAATCAATAAAAAAATTTGTAGAACTTCACGCTGGTTGTTGCATTGGTGATCATTGCTTCGTTTAAATTTCTCATGCTTCATGTTGAGCCATATAGCCCTAAGTATGATTTGGTTTTAACCACTCAGTAGATAATGTCAAGCCACCCCAAAGGATTCACCCAATGATGGACGCGAGCATGTGACTTGTGTTTATGCACTGTCACCTTCATATGTTCAAATTTTGATCATGCTTTTTTTTTTTTTTTTGGCATTGAACCATAAGGAAATTTCTCATAAATCCTCTACTTCTTGCATACCAGGAAATAATATTTTGACATGCTTGAAATAATAATTTGCAGGGGAATGGTGTAAGATTATATGTGGGGCTGCCACTGGATGCAGTTTCTTCTGACTGCAAAACATTAAACTATGCAAGAGCAATTGCAGCTGGCCTGAAAGCTTTGACGCTACTAGGAGTTGAAGGTGTTGAGCTCCCTGTTTGGTGGGGAATTGTTGAGAAAGATGCCATGGGAAAATACGATTGGTCAGGCTATCTTGCTGTTGCTGATTTGGTTCAGAAAGTGGGTCTCAAGCTCCATGTGACCCTTTGCTTTCATGGATCTCAAAAGCCATATATCCCACTGCCCAAGTGGGTATCCCAGATTGGTGAATCACAGCCAAATATTTTCTTCGCAGATCGGTCAGGACAGCACTATAAAGCATGCCTCTCATTTGGGGTTGATGATCTTCCTGTTCTTGATGGGAAGACTCCAGTCCAAGTCTACCGCAGTTTCTGTGAGAGCTTTAAGTCTTCATTCTCTCAGTTCTTGGGCTCTACAATCACGGTATGGATTTGGAATTCTTGAAATTATTCTTTCCTCTGATCTACACGTACAGATTCATTTATAGGGTATATTGCAGTTTATTTCTCTGTGGTCTGGCCCAAAATCAGTTGGCTTTCCTATGTCTCAAGTGGGTCAATCTATAGTTTTGTTCCATTACCACTCAACCATTACATGATATTTCACATTCATATTATTACAAAAAATAATAATGCGAATAGTTTCACTGTTAAAATTCTCTTTCACTTTTATCTTGAATATTTTCATAGGCTATTGCTGGGATTAAACAGGCAACTTCAATTTCTGAATGTCAGTTAATAGGCTTAGAAGATCATGAAATTATTCAAGGAAAAAAGTAAAACATACTTTTTAAGTGGTAATGGAATTAATCACCTAGAATTGAGCAAGACACTTTAAACCACAACGGGATAAACTGATTTCAATCCAAATCAAAGGGATAAATTGTAATTTCCCCTAATTTATATGATTGACAAAGTCTTCATGTCTTGCTATGGTGCAGGGAATTTCAATGGGATTAGGACCAGATGGTGAGTTGCGGTATCCATCTCACCAATATCTACCCACTCACAATAGAACTCATGGAACTGGGGAATTCCAATGTTATGACAAAACCATGCTTAGCATCCTGAGGGAACACGCTGAAGCATCTGGAAATCCTCTGTGGGGTCTTAGTGGTCCACATGATGCCCCTACCTATAACCAGTCACCGAATTCCAACAGCTTCTTCAAAGATGGAGGATCATGGGAGTCTCCGTATGGGGATTTTTTCCTCACATGGTATGCTAATCAACTTTTGACTCATGCAGATCGCCTCCTTTCCTTAGCAGCTTCAACTTTCAGTGACACTAAAGTGACCATACATGGCAAAGTCCCTCTTATGCACCCATGGTACAGAATGCAATCCCATCCTTCTGAGCTAACTGCTGGATTTTATAATACAGTTAAAAGAGATGGTTATGAAGCAGTTGCGAAGATTTTTGCCAAGAATTCTTGTAAAATGATATTGCCTGGAATGGACCTGTCAGATTCATTTCAGCCACAAGAAACTCTCTCAAGTCCTGAGTTGCTGCTTTCACAGATCATGGCAGCTTGTAGGAATGATGGGGTTGAGGTTTCAGGGCAAAACTCTTCGGATTCTTGTGCTTTTGGGGGTTTTGAACAGATTAAGAAGAATCTATCGGGTGACAATAATGTGATGGACCTGTTCATGTATCATAGAATGGGGGCTTCTTTCTTCTCGCCAGAGCATTTTCCTTCTTTCACACAGTTTGTTCGGAGCCTTAATCAACAGGAATTGCATTCAGATGATCAACTTGTTGAAGAGGAAGAAGCTGCTGAATCTTTTGTTAAGACTTAAAAAAGTGCTCAAAACCAATCATGTGAATATGAGCAACTTAATACTTGTAATATGATGATAATCGTGTACATAAATTATTGTATAATTGCATAGGATGAGTTATCATGGCAATGCAAGCTGAGAGATTCCTTATCCTCAGGCATATATGTTTAATTTACAGTCATTAAAATGCTAGAATAGTTGATAATACGCCACATTCTTGAGCATTCATAGAGACAATTATTCCACTTTTTAGTGGCTTTTTAAAAGCGCGTTTTATTTTTGTCCATTTATTTCCAATCATTTTAGACATAGTGAGCCCTAAGCCGGCTTCAATTGCCAGTCGTGCGTGCCATATATGATAAGGTCAATAAATTGTGTTTTGTTAGATATGCTTTTATAATGTTGCTCAAGTTTGTTGAGTTGTCTGTGTCCGTGTAAAAGCACATTTGGCCATCCTGCGAAATTTCTCTTTTTCCGATACTTTTTCAAAGACTGACAAAATACATTAATTATTCTTTAGATAGTTAAATTAAATAATGGATATAGCGTTTCGTTCCTTTATTTAAAATTAAATAAAGCTTCAATAACCTTTTAAGAAGTCAAACGCAGAACAATTCATGAGCATATTCCTACCTTCATTCAATCTTCATATCCCTAGCTGGCTAGTTCATAGAGCAAGACTATGTGACTAAATTGGCTTTTTCAATTGATAGCGTTCCTTTGCAGATTTGCTTTTCTAATTGCACTTCAGGAAACTCGGTATATTAATAAAAATTGCTTAACTATAATGCAGTAATCTCGTATATTTTGTTATAATGGTTTTCGCAAGAATAAAATTTAAACAACACAAGGACAGAAACTCCTGCAAACTTCCAAAATTGACCTCCTGAACGCTGACATACAAGACTACATAAAATTACAAATTGATTTAGTGATTTGTGAAATCATATTGCTCGTGTTAGTTGTTCCTCTAAGTGCTCCACATTAAAATCCCAAAAAATATTAAAAAAAATTCAATTACAATGACGCCGAACGTAATACTAATATAAACAGATAAGACAGGGATGGGAAAAGAAGTCGCCTTGCTCATAAATCAGAAGATAACATATAAAATCTCAGCAGACACCAACGTATTGCAAAACAACCGAATGAAAGACTAAGTTAGAAGTTCATTTATGTACACAGGTAACTAACTGGATACGCATAGGTATGGCGTATCAGAATAGAAGTTCCAAATGTCATGGTAATTCCATGAAATCTTCCCAGGATTGGTAAATCCCATTCCAGAAAAACAAACTGAAACAACCCTCGTTTTGCAGCATCCTCACTGCAAATAAATCACCAACAACCTCCAGTCTCCAAATCAAGCATTTTGTTAAAATACTTCCCACCAAGTGACCATCAAATTCAAACCATACAGCTTCACAAGCAAAAGGGCACTGGAGATAGCAACAGTATCCGGATATTACCTGACATGAACAAGAAAAAATCATCAATTGACAATCAATTAATCACTAGCCAGAAAATTTGAGATTTTTCATTTGATTTTCAACAAAGGAACTGTGATTATGGCTTTCCATTTTCAACTAGTCTCACTCTAGAAGCAAAGTTATCTTCTCAAATATTATAATTTATAGACATAGCTGGAGGATCAATTATTGTAAAAAAGTTGTTCATATGACTGTGGCCACCATTATTATTAATAATAATGTATGAAGCCCTCACCCAACACATGCGCGTGCTGTTGAAGACTGAGGCAGCAAAATTTGGTATTAATATTATGTTCCGCTGATTCATTAGTAGTGACTATATTATCACTTATCGGCTTTATTCAAAATTGGGCTCTCAAATGAATACCTGCTCAAACATGTTCATTCACAAGCAATCTTGGTATCAAAGCTGCTAAGGCAGATTGCAAAAGCTTGAAATGCTGAGATGGGGTACCGGTAATCCATTGTAAACAAATCTTTTCCAACTTTTCCAAATTGGAGGATTATCTTGTCGTGTTCTGGTCCTGCAGGCCCATTTTCTGGGGAAGCCACCAGCTGAAAATTTTTTACTGAAGCAACTGTCACTCGTCCATGGAAATTTAGGCACCAACATTGGAGCTGCTCATGCCACCTGGGTGATTTGTTTTTCAACACTAGCACCTCATCTTTTTTATCGCCCAGGGGTCCAGATGGGGATTTTTCCGAACGATTTGATTTTGACCGAAAAAATGGAAATGAAGGGAACATGTCAATGTTGCTAAGGGAAAAATCAGTCTGTGTAGGGGCTACCCCTCCCGGTAAAATTGCAGACGCAGGAATGGCATCCATGACACAATGCATTCTCCTAGGACCCCTGCTTGTTATATATACACAGTAAGTATTGCACAGTTTGAATATTTGGAAAATGCACAATAAGCTAATGTGCTTTCAGTGAAAAATATGAGTAGTGGCAGACAGTCATAGCGTAATGTAAAAGGCATAATCATAATGTAATAACTATAAGTTATTTGTATGCAGGAAGATCCAAATACACTCGCAATCTGTAACGCTTACCTGGAGCCTAGCACATTTAATTCATATGAAATGTGGGCCACTGGATAGTTACCAGTGGGGACCCTGGGTGAAACTTGCTTCAGATTCACCAGCCTAGTGGAGCGACTTTTTATAATTTTTGCACCTGCATGAGGTGGCTGGCCATCATAGATTGTGAACTTTGTTCCCAGAAAATTTGATCTAATCAAAGGGGGAGAAAAATGTATGAGACTTTGGCTCTTAACACAAATGACTGAAACAATAGTGGTCACAGAGCCTGATTAAGAGTGCACCTCAGTTTCCCAACATATGTGCTGCTTCCATTTGACATATCATCTGCATCTAGAGAGATGATATAATCCGTGCAGGTGGGACGTCTACACTTGCGTGCAGCCAAAAGAAACTTCCCGTCATCAGCTAAAGCTGCAATTGGGAAAACATTTAGATGTTGAAAAGGAAACCAAAGAACGAATAAAGGATAGAGCATTACCCTGCAAAACTGAAAAACATTTTTACAGAGAGATATCCACAGATACTTCTATTAAACAGAAATTTAATTTCAGATTTTGCAGAAAAATCTTTGACATAGATATCCAGGAAATATATACAGAAAACCCTATTTACACTTTAACTGTTACCTACGAGGTTATAAGCTCACCATTAGTTAAACTGAGAAATAAAAAATATGTCTGGGAGGAACGGTTGCGCTTTATAAAGCACTGAAGAAGATGCTCCCTCGGGCCAGGCTGCCAAAATCAACCACATATTATAACATGTTGGTAAAGCAACGATAGAGGGTAGGAATGCAATAAATCGATGTATTAATCAAGAAAAAAGACGAACACAATTGTCACGTACAATGTCAAGTAATATTAACCATCAACTTCTGCTGAAATATTACATTTAACAAGATGAAGCAGGGGGAGGTAGATTAATTAGATTTTTTTATATATATAATTATGCCATAAACCAAAACTGTCTAGATTCCAGGAGTGTGATGAGCCAATTAAAATCACAAGTTTCCAGATACAGTGAAGAGGGAAAAAGAATAAGAAGAAGAAGATTTAGAGGCATCTTTACACCTCAAATCAGAATTAAGCTTTTCTTTCTGAAATAATCTAAACAAGACTAACCAAAAAAGGGAAAAGGAAGAAGAATAAAAAAAAAGAAATACATAAGTGATAACTCGAGGAAAAAAAAAATGTAGGAAACGCGTTACTACTTGGAACGCCCTAAAGAAAAATTGAATAGTTTAACTCTTTCGTTCACATCTACATGCTACCTTCATGATGATGGATGACTGCAGCATCATCTTTCTGGGCACATCATTTTTCACAACAATAGATAACAAATCAGAACCCTGCTCTGTTCAATTTAGCCACCATGCTAAAACTAAGGGATCAAAATTCAGGCTCAATGTCAAAACTCAAAACCTTGCTTATCAGTAAAAATATCTCACTCCAGCGAAAGAAGGAGTAGAGAAGAGCTCGTGATTCCAAAAATTCAAGTCAACAACGATATTCTGAGAAAAAATTTACAGAAAATCCATTGAAATCGCCAGTCATTTCCCCTAACATCACACAATTATAAATCCCTCATCCACGGCATTGTGAACAAACCTGCTTGACGGAGATCGGAAAAGTGATCTTAGCGGAAACCTCAGGTGTCTTGACGATCTCCTTGGTGATCTCCCTCCAACTCCGGCACACTCCGGCGCAAGCCACCACACTCTTGCGGGGCGGCCAAGCGCTCTCGGACCCCTCAATCCGGAGCAAAACCTCCCGGAGCAGCTCCTGCGGCATGTGGACCCAGGAACTCTGCTTCAAGCCATCGGTGACCACCTCGTCCATGGAGGAACCGTCCTGGACCACGCGGTGCGACCTCGATCTCATATCGTGGATTAGGCTCCGAATTAAAGGCATGGATGGATTGGGAATTCGGGATTCAACAAAAGGAAAAGGAATTGAGGTTGAAGTAGGTGAAGATGAAGATGAAGAGTAATTAGAAGAGAGTGGATTGAGATGTGAGGAAGAGGGAGTGAAAAGAACAAAGTGAGGGTGGTGATTAGATTAGATTATAGCGTTGATTGAGGAAGTTTCTGCAGCAAAATATGATTGTGGGGAGGGAATTAAAAAAATTGGTTTCTTTTTCAGTGGGTTTGGAATAGGAAAGGATTAAACTGCAAAGGAATATATGTGAGAGAGAGAGAGAGAGAGTGTGTGTGTGTGTGTGAAATACCGAGAAAAGCAATGAGGATGAATGAAAGAGGAATGCGGAAGCCAGTTGTTTTTGTTTGGGGGAATGGGGCCAACTAATATTGAATCGGATTGATTTGAATACTGAAATTATTAATTTGTATGTTAATCATTTGATTTTGTGATCGATTATATATATATTAAAAAATTAATTATCAATCGTTTAATTATAATAAAAAAATTTGTAATTTTAATCTTAAAATCAATCTAGTTCTCAATTGATGTATCCACACTCCACTCATTTCCTACCTTTCTTTGCTTAATCATAGAATTAATCCACAGTTTGGTGATAATATTATATGCTTTTTAGTACTTTTTTTAATAAAATAAAAAATTGTGTATTTAATGCACTGATTATTTTGATATTTATTCAAATTTGCCACTCAATATAACTACTATTAAAATATTTACAGTGATAAATCATACTTAAATTTTTATTGTGAATTCTACAATTTTACATTAGTTTAAGCAACTTTCTGTCTAATGGTGAATCTCTTAACTCTTAAAAATTCATAAATAAATTCTACAATTAATTTTTTATTATTTTAATATTTATTATTCTCTACTAATATTTATTGTGATTTAATTATTTTATTATTATTTTTTTATTTTATAATGACTTAATGAATTATTATATTCAGATATCACCGAAACGGAAAAATATGAAGGGTTCGATTTTTTTTAAGTTAATGCCAAAATTATAGAGTGCATTCATTTCATGGTGGACCTCTATTTTTTTTATCATATAATGTTTGAATAATTGGAAAAAAATTGTTTATTGTAAATTTTGAATGAATGCATAAATCTCCAGATAGTCATATAATAAAGAATTCAATCTCTTGATTTTATTTTTTAAAAAAGAGTCCTTACATATAGCATATATATAAGCCAACAATATACATACTTATTCTTGTTGATTTATACATAATTTTAGTCATTTTTATCTCTTTTTCTATTATATAATCATAACTTATAAAAACTAAAATATTGGGTAATGGGCTAATAATTTATATGTCTGTAATCATGCATTGTCTCATCAGTTTTTTTTTTAAAGAAAATGTCTTTTGGTATTTAAAATATTAGATCACATATATAATTGCTTAAAACTATAAATCATACTATTTTTACTATTTTTAAAATAAGATAAGTTAACCAATATGCGCAAAGTATTAACCAATGCTTAAGTTGTTTATATCTTATACAAAGTTAATAAATCATTTTGTGCCTTGACTTAAAAACTAATTATTTATAACTTCTAATTATCTTATCCCATATTTGTTTTTGAAAATATAATCTCGTGATTTAAAAACTAATTATTTAACCTATCATTATCTCATCCTTGAAATTAAATTAGAGTTTAGGGTTTAGTGTATGTTTACTGTGACATTCCCGTGAGTATTTATTTTACTAAGTGTGGAGAGACATGTTTTTAAAAATCCAAACTTCTTTTTTTCTTTAATTACCCTTCAAATTGTTTTCTTTTTTAAGAATATTTCATACCAAACTTCTTGTATGTACCCAAAAAACTGCCACTAATCTATAGAAGATTATTGTATGTTTGAAGAATTTAAATGGTTTTAGAAGGTTACATATTTTGGGTGTGATTTGAATGTCATCAAATATTTTTCACTTTTGTTTTTGTGAAAAGATATGAACATTCAAACATATGTACGTATGGTATATTTGAAGATTTTGAAAGATATGTTACCAATTAGATTACCTCAATTGATGATAAGAATTTGAATAATACAATTATTTTTCCAACGATCACATCTATGAAGAAAAAAGAAATTATTTAATACGAAAAAATGATTAATTTGGACGAAAGGTAACAAATTAGCCAGGTTAAGGAAAACAAAACACGACTGGCCAATAACATAGAAGTTACCCTAAGTGTACTACAAATTACCAACCATTCCGAAGTTTCCTTTATTCTTTTATTTTTGGGATGAAGCATATGTTAGCGTTATATATATATTATCAATAGTTAACACTGACATATTAAATATTATGTATGTCTATATATTTGTTGAGACATATATATTGGTGTTATTTTTAATTAGGTATATTATATGATCTTCATTAATTTTGTATTTAGGAGCTTATTTGTAATATATTTGTTTTTTGTCTGAGGTGTTAACAAAAAAAATTTTATCTGTAGATGTTAGACCCTAAATAATAATAGTGATAGATTGTTATTATAAAAGAGATTAACCCGTGGATCAACCTATGAGTATGATGTATAGAATAATAGTTCTTTAGGTTATATGAAAAAGACTTACATTTGGTTAAATTATTGTTTTTGTCATTTGTGTTCCATTAAATAAAAGTGAGAGAGAAAGAGTCATTCTTTCTTCGCAATGATGTTCGACGCCCGCCCTTCTTCCTAACGTCGTCAAATGGATGGTGAGTAACTTCAGACGACTTCACCTTAAGCTTGCTCCTATTTCTAATGATCACTTCATCTTGCCACTGACTTGCCTCCTTATGACTCCAGAGAGCGAGAAGGAGGGATGGTTACAAATGCATCTGGGCGAGAAGGATCCGGGTCTTCGGACCATCCATCTATAGTTTTTTTGGTTTTGTTGTTTTTTATATTAAAAAAAAACTTGTTGGGCTTTACCAGCCCTTTAGGGTTCTGTCCCTGAATAATAATCAAAACTTTGAATTAGGCTTTTAGCTTTAATCTTCTTAGTCTAGGGGTGTGTTACCTCTTTTAAGACCTATGTACTTTTTATGATATGTTAGCTCTAAATTTGTGTACCTGTTTATCTCATGAGTTTAGGTTTGATTTGTAATTGTCTTACTCTTAGATTTTGTATTATCTCATGTATCCAGGCTCTGCCTTTAATGGAATATATTTTCATCTATTCAAACAACAACAAAAAAAAAACCTGCCTATTTGATTCTAAATTTGAGTTGCGATAGATCAAGGTATGCTCTCGTTATTTTTTTAATCTGTGTTTTTATTGCTTATCAAAAACTGACAAATAGTAGGATTATGTTTAGAGTTTTTTCTACATTTTTATTTTACATAATTATAGACTGTTTGACTTAAATTTATTTAAAATATTCTTTTAGCACATTCATTGTTTATTTTGCATAGTTCAAAGAATCGGGCCAAATCGGTTGGCTCGAACGGAAAACTAGTAAACAGGTCAGGTCCCCAATCCAATTTAGATTAATGAACCGGTGAGAGCTTAAACCAATGAAAAATCAGTTGAAACCAGTCTCGAACTGATAAAATCAATAGGTTCGACAATTCAACCGATTTTCCTTTTTTTTTTTAATTTTTACTTAATATTATTATGTATTTTTAAGAAATCTCCAAAAATTTAAGTTATTAGAAAAAGATTTAAAATTGGAATAAATATGTATTTGTAACATTCTTGAATATTTTAATATTTAATATTATATTTTATATATTTTAATATTTGTAACATATACATTAATTATATATTTTAATATTTTTTAAATATCACCAGTTAGACCATAATCCTACAATCGACCTTTGAATTAATGTCTCGACTAATTCAATGACTGGTCTAATTTTTTGATCCTTATCATTTTATATATAAGTTTATTTTACCGACTAAAAAAATTATATAATAAACAAAGATTTTGCAACAAGTACAAGAGAGGCAGGCCAAGCCTCCAGCTTATAATTTGAGATTGTTTTTTTAATTTTGAAATAAATGCTAACTAAATATATGAAAAATAAATTAATGACGATATATTTAAACCCTGAACCCTACCGAGAAACTATTTTTATGCCAATTTTTACTAAAAAATACGCATAAATTTTATATTATTATTGTTCACAACTATATAAATATTCTATCTCGTTGAAAATGAATTCAAATAAATTTACTTGAACCATTTTAAGTTTAAATTGCTAATTCCGGTAATCAATCACCATAATTAGGGCTTTTTTTTTTAGTTTTTTTTTTTAAACCATAGCTAATGCTTGCAGGTAATACTAGTTCATCATGCTCAACAAAATGACTAATCACCCGTCACCTACTACTTTAGAAATCAAAGGTAACATATTTAAATTTCGGTTAAATTATCATCTTGGTCCTTATAGTTTTACTTCATTTTTAATTTGGTCCTATAAATTAAATATTTGCAATTGAGTCTTATAGTTTTACAATTTTTTCATTTTTAATCTCTATTATTAAAATATTGTTAATGTTCTATTAAATTTTGGCTACAAAACCAATTATGTATCATCTTAACTTTTTAAATATACATAAATTAAACTAATCCATTCTAACTATTTTACAAAATAATATTACATGTCATAAATATATGAGTTAATATCACTTAATTATATTTTTTTTCTTTTTATTGGTATAAACCATGTACATTTATAATGTTAAATATGCATATGGTTAGTCACATTGTCAAAATTTAATGAAATACTAATGAAATCTTAATAGCAGGATTCAAGTTAAAAATGTGTGAAACTATAAGGATTCAAATTCAATTACAAATTTTCAAAATATAAAGACTAAATTAAAAATTAAGTGAAACTATGAGGGCCAAAAGAATAAATTAACCTTAAATTGATATAGGACAGTCACTTTCCCTTTCACAAACAATACAACTGTCCTTTATCCCAAAATTAATTCAGTTCGTAAAATAATTAATTTGGAATGTTCAATTGTCAAAAATCAATGGCTCACAAATGCTTATGTATATATTTTCAATGAAGAAATTATTCATAATGGATTTAGTCAAAATTAATGTATAATAGTGGGAGGATTTGAAGAAGAAATAAGAAAGCTGTGTCAATGTCTAAATTAGGTGGATGAAATTTGGTGATTATATATATATATATTATATAATGCATATATATGTAGTGTTGATCCCAACCCCCACCATACTCATATGCAAATGTAAACATCAAATACAATGGCATCGAATAGGAATATATATATATATATATATATATATGTGTGTGTGTGTGTGTGTGTGTGTGTGTGTAATGTGTGTGTGTATATATATATAGTGCTGTAATTAGAGGTAGGGTAGGGATGATCCTAACCCCCACCACACTCATAATGCAAATGTAAACATCAAATACAATGGCTTTGAATAGGAGTGCTCAAATTTTTCGTCTAATTTGTTTCCTTAAAATCAAATCAAATTGAATTAATTGATTTTGAAAAAATATGAACATATTTAATTTTTTTTAGCAATTAGGTTCGATTTTAAAAAAAAATATATCATAAGGTTCTTTTATTATTATACTTAAAAAGAATTTTTTTGTAATATATTATTTTATGAACACAATAAATATATATTTTTAACTTTTCATAATTTTATATTTTTCTTCTTATACCACCTATTAATGATTCAAATAATAACTTAATGGATTATTATTAGTAAATAAATTTGTAACAATATATATCTCAATTGACATCTTATGATGACAAAGAAATAAATTTGGTGCACTAGTGTATAAGATTTATTTAATATATTATGTATAATATAATATAATATATAAGGTTTGGTTTGGTTTGATTAACCAAACTATATCGATAACCGAATTAAATCATTCAGTTGACATATTTTAAAAATTGATTTAGATCTTTTGTTTTTGTTTCAATTGATTTGGTTTGATTTTAAACACTCTTAATTTTAAATATAATTTTATGGTCCATTTTTATTTTCCAACCACTTATATTAATTAATAATGTGTTTAGAAACAAGTTTGAAGAGTTCAAATGTAATTCTAATAAACTCAAACAATATTTTTCTGTTTTTTAAGTGCTATTTAGTTTTGTGTTAGCCATATTCTTTAAAATTCATTTTGTTTTCAAACCCATATTTGCCCATTGTTGGTTGAAGTTGCTTCTGCGATGGAGTAAATGATAATTAAATTTCTCAACTACCTTCTTTTTCTTTTGCCCCTCACATCCAAAAGTCAATAAAATAAAGTAGTATAAAATTTATGTTATCTTTTATAATTACAGTAATTTAAATAAACAATATCTAAACATAATTAATTTTTTAAAAATTCTTATTTTGATAATAATTTTTAAATATAAATTTTATTCATATAAAATCACTTTTAACCAAAATTAAATTTAAAAATTAATTTTGTTCAAAATCAATTTTACTCAATTATTTTTCAAATACACACTAAATTTACTGTCTAATTTTGCTTTTTTAACGCCCTCATAGTTAGAATTTGTTTATCTCATCCCTTGCCCTTAATTTAATTATTTTTCGGGTTAGTTTATACACAAATCAATGTTACATCTATTTTTAAATAATCTTAGAAACCGTATTACTCAAATATACTTAAAAACTTACTTTTCTTTTCTTTTTTTTTAAGTATCAACTTTATTATTCAAAAGTCAAAATCAAAAGTATACCTTTTTAATAACTAAATAAACTCTTTAAAAGTTCTTTTAATCGTTATCATCACTATTTAAACTTGAATAATCCAAATAATAACCATATCCTCTCTCAAGCTATCTCTAGTTCAAGATTATCTACACTGTAGTTGGATGGTATATGTAGGTCTCTTACCCAAATTCAAATTCTCTATAATTGATACAACTATAAAATCTTATTATACAATTACCACTATTCGTTTTGAATGGAACAGTTAAAATTAAAAAATTATTAACAATAGAAAGGTAAATCATCTGCGGTAATATTTTCCTTCAATTATGTTCGTTAAATTTAAAAATTAAAACAAACAAATATAATTACATAATAGGACTCTGTAGTCATTGTGCGAATCAGTAGAGGATCCAACTAAGGGGAAATTGTTCTCACAAAAATTTAAATATTACCCTTACATGATAAATCATAATCAATTATCTTATTAAGAGTATTGAAAAAGTCATACAATATTTTCAAAATATGAAAATGTATAGAGAGAAATTGTAATTTTTAAAAGTTTAGGTATCTTGTATTTTTTTTATAAGATTATGTATTTTATGTGTGAAATATTGGATGTAATTGGAGATTTGTTGAGAACGAAAATCACTTTTGTAATCTTTCATCTTTTGCTTAATAAATTGTTTTTAATTTTTCACTTGTAGATGTAGATTTCACATTGAAACTAAATCACATTATATATTGTGTATTTTATATTATTTTTTATTGTTTATACATATTTATAATATTTTTTTAATAAAAATATTTACAGAGTATATTTTGTCTCCATTAATTAAAATTGTTAGATCTCCCCCTAGTGTGAATTTCTAACCGTGTGGACGATGATATCTTGTGGTTCTAAAGATAATATCTCTACAAAGAACAATTATGCATCACAAAGCCACTATGGTACTTACATGTTGGTTCATGTTGGAGTATTATTAAGGTTATGAAAATTGGACTGGTTATTAAATTAGCGGAGGTAACAATTTAAAAATCAATGGTTGGATCATGGTCTAATTGATCTATTTTAAAATGTTTTTAAAAATTAATATACATAATTAAAGACTATAAATATAAATTTACAAATTTAATTAAAAATAAAATTTGACGTCAAATTACACAAAACAGCATTCAAAAAGTTCACAGAAAAATTGACTAAATAATAAAGAAATATTATTAATCAAGATAATGTTCACTCATATCAAATCTATAAAATATCAAAATATTGACATATTCACTAAAATTGATTAATTTGTATATTAATTTATTCATTACCTGATTATAGAATAAGTAAAATTTAAAAAATAAAAAAAAATCAAATGAACCAATTCTTAATCAATTTAATTACTCACCGATTTTAAAAAAATTTTAAACCGATTATTGATCCAACATATTAAACCAACTAATCGTATCCAATTCTTATAACTATGCTTATTACAAGTATAAATACTTAACAAGCATACATGTCCAATCAGTTTTAATTATAAACTTTTGAAGAGTCAAGCATTAAGATTGAAATTACACAAATTTAGATTGAATGGCCCAACTTAATATTCAATACCTTCCTAACTATTAAATTTAAATCAACTCCATGAAATTTATTTAGTCTTTATTTTGTTGTCTCGCTTCAATCGAACAATTGGCAGTATTAATTTACTATTTAGTCTCACTTCAGAGTTAAAATAAAATAAATTCAAACTACTACGTACGGATTAAGTCAACAACAACATATAATATTCACATCAATTATATAAACATCATTCGTTTAGACGTGTGGTGCTTGAAGTTTAGTACTTCATATGCACGATTAATTAATATTATTTGGTCTTGCTAAATAATACAAATAAATCCTTTTCGAACATAAAATTGAAAAAAATTTACTCGACAAATTTGAAATATGTATATTGGCTAGAAAGAACTTTTAAAATATTAGTTTGATAGATAAAATACAATATTTAAAAAAAGTTATTAAAAAAAAGTTACACTAATGTCATCCTATCATCAAATGTGTATTAAAATTATAGGTGTGTCCCCCACCTCAAACAGACAACTACATCTCATTGTATCAAATAAGTGGGCCAGCCCAGCATCAAACTCAACTCCCATCTTTTTTTTTTTTTAAAAGAAGAATATTTAAATTCGTTTACTCTGAGAAATTCCAAAATAATTTGAATTAAGTTGTTTATCCTTACTGAGCACATGTCTTAATTATACACATGCAATACCAGTTACAAGTAAGGGTGTTAAAAATTAAATTAAATCAATTAAATCAAACCAAACTAAATTCACCAAAATAAAAAAAAAAGAGGTCTAAATCAATAATTAAAATATAAATTTTAATTGGTTCGTTTCAGTTATCGATTTGATTTTGTTCATTTTGGTTCAGTTAAAATTGAACAAACTTTACATATATATAATATTATATTTATATAGTTTTATGTTAACAAAAAAATTTTATATATATTTTAATTAATTTAACCTCTTGCTGTTAATTATTTTAGTCTCTTTTTATATTTATATATTTCATTGAAATTAAAAATCACAAATTATTGTAAACAAAACAGCCAAAAGTCAAATTGTTTAACTAAATCGAATCAAACCACCTAAAGAATAAAACTAAATAGGTCTATAATTTTATAAAATCGATAAGCTTGATTTGATTTGGTCAAGGTTCAAAATTAAATCAAACTGAATCTATAAATATTCATAATTAGAAGGCCCACAAATCTCCTACTTGATCAATATTTTGTTTAGCTAAATAAAACTATCTGATTAACCCTAAGATCAATTGAATGGTTTTAATGGGCCAAACAAAAATTTTAGAACTGGGGTCCTAATCCTATCTTGACCCATAATAATAAAGAAATATTTAAAACGACGAAGGCCCCCCAAAAAAATAAAAAGGGACAGCTTTTTCACGATATTCTCAATTTATTTCTTTCGGTCCACAGTAACAACTAACATGGTACTAAAACCAAGATAAACGCACGTTGTTGCCCTTTCCGTATCGAAGATGAACTATAAATATCAAGTGAGATATTTATTTTTAAAATATTTTCATATAAAGTGAAAACGTGTACGTGTCACACAAATAATTCGAAACATTTTGTAATGCAAAGTTATGATAATTATTATTAACTTTTGCTCATTCTTATATAAGATATATGATTCACATAATAGTATGAACCTATCCAAAAATAAATAAAGCCATAAAATTTATACTCTTTCATAATTCTCGAGTTCTTAATTTGTTTTAGACAAAAATGGGCACCGCTTGATGCCAAAAGCAAATTCAATTGAGAAAGTCTATATGAAATTCAATCTCTTAATAAACATTTTTATTCTTGAATTATCATTTCAAAATAATCTCATGATAACCTCTTGAGAGGTTAAATTTTTTATAAACTTACCCAATTCAATTATTGATTGCTAAAAATTGAGTACAAGGTAATCTTATGGAGGAAGAGATATCCTCTTTCAATGATTGATGGAATAAATCTAGGGATTTAATTGCAATTAAAAAGGGATATTAATCCTCTAATTTATATGTATCCTATAAAGGCACTAACATGACATCTTTCATATCTGTTATATTGATCGTCGATTGATGGATAAAATGATCGATTTGACAAGAAACAAATTCAAATATCAAATCATTATCACAAAGAGGATGAAGGGATTAAAAATACCATTTTAACAAAAGAAAAAAAAATTGATCAAGGAATTATGTGTTAATTGCGTAAAAGAAAGAACCTGAGACAATAGTAATAATTTGGACTCTTCTGAGCTTAGGCTTGCAATTTCATCCTAATCAAGATGCAAGAGCCATTATAAAACTCCCAAGTAAATTGTGTCTGTGATGATGAGACCTTTGATAGAAGTGGAAAAAATGCAGGCGAAACTGTGACAATGATGAGTTGCGAGAATGTGATAAGCACAACCACCCACCTTCACCCATCCCACACCCATTGGAGTTTGAAGGCGCCAGCGAAAGAGAAACGTACCCGTAATATTCCTTTCACAAAACATGTCATAATCATGATTGAAATGGGACAATTTTGCCCACAAAACATTCATCCACTGGCAAAATTTGGCAGGGTTTGGCGAGTCCAGATCTTTTGCTGAACACCGTACACTCAAAAAGTGTTGGGACTCTCTAATATAGTCTGATTGGACGGAACAGATAATATCCATGTGTGAATCTCATTCCAATCAGACTGTGCTGTAAAACCCAACACTCGCTGAATGTACGAAGTCAAACAGAGAATCGACTGGGTAATAAAACCACTTAACCCTATGTCAAGCTGCGAGCGAATCTCCCGCCTCCTGTTCTCTCACGATTTGGACAACCCTCTTGAAATTTGCAATAAATAATATGACCACGCATGCATCTTAAGACCCAATCAGACAGTAGAGAGCTCAATCTTCTCAGAATCAAGCTCTTCATATCCTTTCACTATGGCAAAATCTGATTCCAGATTTTCCACAGATATTTTTGTTTTTCAGTCTGGCAGATACCAAGAAACCGCTTTTGAATATTAAAAAGATGTCGATTAACAAATTCTCTGTAAAAGACAAACCCGTCTAGATCTATTGTATCACACAGACACAAGCACAGGGCCACTTGCTTGGTCCCCCCAAGCTTGAAAGAAGCACTCGATTCCTCATTGGATTGGAATATGTAAGCATAGCATTTACAGATATTCTCTCGTGTTGCCACCATGAAAGATATTACCAAAAATATCCAACTTTAAGCTAAACACCATAGTCGCTAAAGGACAGATTGCATTACAATATTGGAAAAGTTTTGCTTCTTTGACAGACTTGTGCAGAAGATTGTTCGTCCTTCGCTGTTTACTTAGAATATAATTTTCAGTTTCCTCAATAACACAACATATTTCCAAAATCTACAAAATTAGAAGTTCTGAGATCCTGAATAAATCACATCTTTTTAATTAAAAAAAAGAATTTAATACAAGAAAAGAAAAGGAAAAAGATACAAAGAAATGAGGACAAGGAGTCCTCCCTAAACAAAAACAAAACCTAACACACTCTCCTGGACTCTTAAAAGAGCCTGCCAACCTCTCTGGATAAAAACACTCTGAATAAATCATATTATCTCGAGAAATAAACTGTTCTCAAGACAGCTGAGAATGATAACTGTGCCCAAAATTACCCTCTCAAGATTTAAGAGCACGAAACACTAACTGGATGTTCAAAAGATATTCTTATTTTGAGAAACCTTGCAAGACCATAAATTATGCAAATCTACAGCAATATGTCTGCTGCTGCATTCATCTCTGAATTGGTATTTAAGTACTTGATTGAGAATTCCGAGTTGGCTTAGAAGTTCAGATTAGCTAACAACAAAGGAAAATAACCCTGACTAACAGGAGCAAGCAACAGAAGCATGAATTCCAGACAAAGAATCAACAAAATTTATCATTTCCATTCATTATATAGCAGAGGTCAGAGTTCATTTACAAAGCAGATGACACTGACAGGATAAACAATTTGAGTAAATTGCTTTATCAGCTTCAAAAAAAAAAAAAAAAGGGGGGGGGGGGGTGCTAAATCCTAGCCAAGGTATTGGTTAACTATATTTTCTCCTAGCAAAAAAATTCGACCAAGATTACTATATAACAGGAACACTCCCCTTTGGTTGCTGAATTGTTCCCAGTGGATTTCCTACAAAACCAAACACATCACTCTTACGTACAACTTATTCCCAATATCATAATAGTCTAACTTGAATAGGGGGGAAAAAAAAAGCATGCCATGCTAGGTAAGAGATGAGTGGTTTATTTAAATTCAATCAAGGTATCACTGCATCATTTCTATCTGCCTTTCGTCAAAGCATGTACTTTAATGCTAGTTATATCATAACAGTTAGCACCAAAATGCAGTGAATCCACTGACATTCATATTGGCACTCTAGGCCTCTGAATTTTCAAAATTTAGCATTTGCTAGAAATGGCATTCAGAACTTCCTGAGATAATGAATGAAACCATAATCCAATTTAAGAACAAATTACCTGTGTTGCTTGCAAAAGAATAAGGCTTTGGAAGAAAGTTGCTTCTTGTAAAACCAAGAGGAGTGGCTGCAGACCTTGAAACATTATTAACAAGAAGCTGATTTGACAAGCTACTAGTTGGCAGGCCTTCAGCTTTATGCATATAAATGTCTGAGCTTTTCGCAAGAATATGATTAGGACTTTGTGCTGAGCTCAAATTTGGCAAATCGCTCTGTTTGCTCTGTTTTCCAAAAGTAATAAAGATGTATATCAAATCTTGGTCATTTACAATACTGAAGTATGATACTGGAGATTGTCTTAGATGGGAAGGGTTCTTCAGACAGAAAGCTATCAAATGTGTGGTGATGGAAGTAATCAGTCCAAAATCATAGGAGTGAAAATTGAATACCTCCATGTTGAGCTCATTATCCTTTTGTTCAAGTGAAGGGTCCCTCTGACATGAATCTTGGAAAGGTATCATCTCATTGGACACATTTGGGGTAGCAACATCAGTACATAATTCATTACTTGATTCCTGGAAGTAAAGATCACGAAGTGCTGCACGCAGACGATTGTTCCTTTGCGAATAATACATCTTTGTAGCCAGAGGTGCAGGAAAATCTATTTCAATTAAAACACAAAGGTTGTATACAACACAGTACAGTAAGGTCAGAAACAACCAGCATTGACAAATTTAGGGAAAGAAATATTTCAGAAAGGGCTAAGAAATATTGCCACGATAATCACAAGGCCAATGGACCTGCTAAACTGAAAATATATATTTATTCTTTATACCTCTCTTCATGAGGTGTTGCTCTTCGACCAACCCAAGATTTTTATGGTTAGGATCTTCATGTTCAGATACAGTTCTTTCCACCAGATGCCCGCCTGAATAGATGCACAATTTTTTTTTAAAAAAAAAAAAAGGGAAAAAATTACTAGGTTATGCTCCCCCCACCCAAAAAAATAAAGGACTACTATATAATACAGTAAAAACAAGAGGAGAATAACCAGAAAGTTGTCTTGTATTTAGACCACAGTTACTTCACAAAAAAGTGTGCACCGTGCATACATAAAAAAGAAAGTCAACAATAACACAGTTATAAGTATTAAAAATCAATTTCAGTAGTTACTTTTTTATTAAAGAAGAATAAACAGAATGATAAAGCTCTGGAATTGATTTTCTTTAGATACAACAAAGGAAGACTGTTATTTGACGCTGCTTGAAAATAAAAAAAAATAAAAAAAATTATGATACAAATGACAAAGAAGGGCTGCTCTCTTATCTTGGACCCTTTCTATTTCCAGCCAATATGCTTTACATCAAGCAGATGATATACAGATAAACTGACTTGAGGCAAATTAAAACATTCATAGAAATGAATTGATATAGATAGAAGGCAAGGAGCTAAAATTAAACAAATGTAATTTTTTAAGACCAAAACAACAGTTCTCTCATTTTTTTAATGATAAAACATTAACTGGAATGTACTAGAAAACACTCATCTTGGTAAAATCTGACTTCTCAGGGAACAAATAACTTCAACAGACATACACGCACCCTTACAAGTAATTTTATTTGCAAAACATGCACTTCTTGCCACCCCAGATTCTGTTGCAGGACTTTCTGGTAGAGGTAAATGTGTTCCAGCTATCCTGCAAAGGAATGAACAATCATAATATTTTGCGAATAAGGATCCTTAAAAGCTGCATTAAGAAATGAGAAGATAAATTGAATTGATAAAGTCTTCAAACTAAACTTATAGTCATAGACAGGAATTCTTGTTGGTAGTTGAGTAATATGGCAAACCAAGAATGTCTATAAATAGTAGTTGGTCCAGATTTCATAAAAGGGGGAGTATACAGCTCTAATGACAAGCATTTACTCTTGAGTCTGATGCCTAAATACTTCATTATAGATTAAAACTTCTTCCGAGCTCTGCAACTGGTAATAAGAAACCACTTTTTAAGAGGTGGGAGAGAGGTGGGAGATATCAACATGAAATGAGGGTTCAAAAGCAATGTCTACTAATTAGAATCTTCTTATGTTCGCAAAGGCATCCAAAAGGACAAAAAACCAATTAAGGGCACAAAGCAATGTGATATAATAATCTGACTTCATAAAATGACAAATATCTCAAGAACTAAGAAAGCATACAATTTATGACGTTTGTTTGGAGGTTGCATTATGGAAGTAGGGTGATCTCCATTTCCAAGACTAATCCCAATACCATCCATCATAGATGCCGCATCTACACAAGTTGAGTATTTGAAGGAAATACGAACTAAGATGAAGCTTTTAATTAGCATATCAACATTGTGGCATAACAGACATTGGTATCAGAAAGTCAACTCTAACTCCCTGAAAACAAATTTGTTAGATATACCCAACTATGCTAACAAAAAATTATACATATATGACCTATCTCAACCTTAAAAAGTCACTGTCAAACTACCTACAATTATGAAATAATCAAATCTATGTTCACAGAGATTACATGTTCTTTAATCAAATTTGAAAAATCATGGTAATGGCATAGCTGATATTTAATTGGTCATTGGAGGAGCAAAAGATCAGAGTGATTAAAGCATATAGAAGTTACAAATATAATTTTAATTGAGCTGACCCAGATGTCATTAATTTTTCAGAAAATGAGTGACAAATTGATTTACGGGAGTAAAACTTGATAGTTGATACAAATAATAAACTGGGTTAGCCATTAACCACAGAGGGAGGATACATGAAAGACATGAGTGAAGCAATGACATCAGCAAGAGGCAACTCTTTAAAAATAAAAATGGGTGTTACCTTTAGCCTCATTGGAAAAGGTAGCCACTCTTGATTGACTGTTCATTAGGGATTGTGTTACAGCAATGTCAATAGAATCCATAGCCTCAGACTTTCCCCTCTCACCGACTGCTGTAGCTAGGTCTATGAGGAGTTAGGAGGCACAAAAATTTATATTACAACAAAATGTGATTAGCATTTAACCGGAATAACAAAAGGAGACTCCTTTGAGGACGTATAATAAAATCCAAGATATACTGGATATGATTTTCAAAACACATTATAATGTAGTATCTTCAAAGCCAAATAGATCAATTGTTTACTTTCACTTTCAGGGGATAAAAGGATTACATACCAAAATTATACCAGATACTGTAGGCAAAAATCTGACAGAGGGAACAAAGCATCTAAATAGTATTTGCAGCTTATTAAGTAATTTGATTATTATCATACGGATACTAGCACAAGGAATCGTTAACTTTTTCTTTTCTTTCCTTGGAGGTTTTCGATTTCCCATGCTGCCATCAAGCTCCAGGATAGTTTGTTCTGTAAACTTTAATGACCTACAAAGTTCTGAAGAATTGGAGGCAAGGAAAGAAGGAAAAACCAGTAAAACCAATATTAGTAATTTAGTCCCCTTTTGGCGGAGAAAAAGAGCCCAAATTATAGGAGCTGGTACTTAACAGCCAGCAAATACGCAGGCTAATATGAAATAAGGAAAACAAACAAAAGTAGATTCCTACATACGTTATGGATAACTATCAGCATATCATGCTGCATGCTTACTGATTGTTAATTTGCAAACATCATGCAAAGGATAAAAAATAAATAAAATAAGAAAAAACGCTTTCACACCTGCATGAGCAGCATATTGGCTGGCCTGGATTGGCTTCTTGCAAGCATTGCAACGTACCTGATACCAAACAATCAGTTAAAATGATGTGTACATAGACTTTATTGTTAAAGCAGATAATACCTGCACATTACATTTATACTATATAAATTAATAGCACAATTTAGAAAGTTGACAAAAAAAAAAAAGATTTTCAATAAACCACGTAAAATGAGGAGTATGCCACTATGCAAGGAGGTGGAGATCGATATGAAAAAAAAAAAAATGTCTTTCCTGTTGATAAACAGAAAACTATATTCAGAATTAGGAACTATATATTGGTGGCATACAAGAAAAACTCCTTAAAATAAATATCAAGCAAAAGGTGAAAGTGGCTACAACCCCTATTTGGTATCATATAACTTAAGATAGGAGTAAAGGTTTTTATTCTATTAGTTCACATAATACGTTATTAAAGAATTCACCACAAGGTTCATTTTAAAAAAAAAAAAAACACAGATGGTATAGAAACAATAAGTACTCTGCCTCAATTCCCACATAGTGTATGTGCAATGAAGGAGTATCACAAATATTGTTATATAATAACATTAAACTGAATATACATAATTTAAGGCTAAATATTATTAAGGTATAGTTATTTCAGGAGTATTTCCCAATAACATAATTGTGGATGCATCCTATTCCCAGCTAAATTCTAATGCCACTAGAACAAATCAAAGAAGCAAAAACAAGAAGCAAACCTCACCAGCTGCAAAGGATCAGACATAGGCTTCAAACCATACACATGCATATCTGCAATAGAAAATCGTCAGCAGTAAGATGAGAGATGAAAACTGGAGAAGAAACAAAAATTTAAGAACAGAAGACATACATGCTTATAACACGTCTTGACATAACGAGTTGGGATTGAAGAATAGAAATCTTTCCTCCTTGTCCAGCTCTAAAGTGATTATGTTTATGTGTGATAGTTGAATTGTAACACCTTGAGCTATCGAGAAATATTACAAATTAAGAAGGCATAGTTTTAAGCTATGCCTTGGGTACATATACAGGCTTTGGCACCATATATTATATCTCTTTTTTTTTTTTAATCAGAAAGAAAGTATCAGTCTTAATGGTGACAGTGTAAATTCTCTCTAGAGAGTTTTTCATGTGCAAAACAGTCAGCTAAGTTTAAACATAGAATTGAAACATAATCATCAACTTTGAAACTTTCAGGTTTGGCAAGACCATAGTAGAGGATAAGAAATATGGTTTTACCATGTGCAGCGATGCAATATAGGGATACAAGTGTCCAACAGATAAAACCAAAAACCGAAGCAAGACCACATAAAGCATATATGACACATACTACTCCAACCATAACTAAAAGTGGAGCAATGAAGAAACATATTTCTAACTTAAAACAATAAACGCGGCCATATATTCAATTGCCATAAGATACTTTTGACTTTTGAGCAATGCATAGACAGAAATTGCCTTCATTCCGTTATCATATCAAATCAAAACTAAATCACTGAATTATATAAAATTTCTAAATAACAAAACAAAATTTCAAGGGTATCCTAACCTTCTTCATCAAGCAAATTTGCTTCATCTGCCTCACGCAGTTCTCTACAGACGTAATCAGCAGCTGACTTCCGCTGGACAATTTCCCCTTCCAAAGGATTGAAAGAAAGAATGATGTTGATCAGATATTGAATAACACTATTAACGCAGTAACTCTATTACTTTGCTAAGTACATATAACCAAAGCAAACAATGTCACGCATAACCAGCATAAAAATGAAGGCATCGTCATGGCCAAGAAATTCTAGAGATAGCCTCAATGTACCTGCCATAGTTTTGGAGAAACTCCCAGCGGCCAGAAGCCTTGCAATGACTGCCATTCTCCCACTCCCAGGCGAGCATACCATTGAGAGAAGGATATAGTATATCTGTCCACAACAAAAATCAAATCAGTTTAGGCGACATCTGAACACAAACATCGCATTTTATCATAAAACCCCCACCCAGTCAACGACGCGTCCAAAATAACCAACGTATCTGCAAACTGAAAATCGAAAATCGAAAATCGCTGTTACAAAGCAGAGGAACTTCACGTCAAACCGTAAGAAAGTTGATTCGACACTAGACCAATCAGAATCCCCGAAGAAGGCTAGAAATCCAAGAATTGAAATCAAATTGAAAAATACAGGTGGTCTGAGAGCAATGCCCGTCCAGAACACCCCGGAGGAGCAAGGAGTAAGGTCGGCAATGGCGGAAGCGAAAACCCTAGAAGGCAGAGAAGGAGAGAATTTACCTTTTTTCCTTTTTTTGTTTAAATTCTAATTCTGCTTGCACGTAAAATTTGGTGTCTTCGGAGTATGTCACTCACTCTCTCTCTCCTCCGAGGGGAGAAGAGGGAGAGGTGGCAAAGCAAAAAATGTTGAGCTCTTTCTGAAGCAAGCTTGGCCGCGCGTGTTGAAGCGTTTGGCTTTGCCCAATAGCTCCTACCATGCTCTGCACCACACTGTGTCATCCGCTACGCTGTACTTTTTAAATTAAAAAAATGTTGATTTTCTTTTTTTTTGCATAAAGACCTCATGTTGGGTGTCGTAAACTCAAAAGAGTATTGAGCGCTCACTAACCGTTCGATGTTAATAAATTTTACCTCATCGGACAGATAGTGAATGCTTAACACCCTATTAGATATACGGCTTCTAGCAAATAATTCAAGTATGATTTTTTCAAGATTAACTACACTTGCGTTTTCTAAATATTACTTACCTAGTTAAATTATATTAAATATCATCTAATTTCAAACGTTATATTATAGTATTCAAAGTTGGTTGTTCGTCATACAAATAATTGTCTTTTTTAATAAAAATTAATTTTAATTGAATTGTTGTTTAATATTAAATGTAAACACTTTTTTAATGAGATTCAAATTTTAATTCACCATTTTATGAAGAATTAATTTCTTCCACTAGATTTAACTTCATTTTCGTCATACCAGCATTTGTCTTTTCTTTTTTGGTTTATAGATATTTTTTATTATAAATAATCTTACTTGAAGTGTTGTCCAACATTAAACATGGACACCTCTCTTAATAAGATTTAAACTTTAATTCATCATTTTATGAAAAATTAGTTTCTTCCGGTAGATTTAAAATATGTTTGGATAGCATGGCTTATTAGAGCTTATGTACTATTATAAGAATTTTTATGTGAAAACAAAAATAGTGTTTGAATAAGTTTAAATAAGTAATTTATTAATCCCTAAAACATTGTTTTTAACTTATTTTATAAAGCTAATTTTGAAGCTTATTATAAAAACTTTGTCCGAAAGCTCAATTTCACATAATCGAAAAGTTGTTTTATACTTTTACACAATAAGTATATCATCAAACATAATTTAAAAATATTTCTTCAAATATGTATCTAAATACTAAATAACTTAATTTAAAATGAACTTATCGTGTAAAAGTTTTTCACATAAAATATTATTTTATAAACACTTAAATAAGTTATTTATCCAAACAAGACCTTAACCTCGTTGATAATCAAAGTTGGTTAGTATTCAACATTATTGTTATTAAATACCATCTCATTTCAAACTTTATAATCAAGCTATTCAAAATTGGTTACTCGTCATACCAGCAGTTGTCTTTTATTTTTTATAGATATTTTTTATTAGAAATAGTCTTACTTGAATTACTCTCACACCTTTCTAGTAAGATTTAAACTTTAGTTCACTATTTTATAAAAAATTAGTTTCTTATGTTAAATTTAATCTTGTTGGTATAAGAATGGTTGTTTATATTGTAGAAATGACAATAATTCAATTCATGGAAACACCACTTTGAAACATGTGTTACCCTTTGCATTCAGTAAGCTTTAAAAATATTAATTTTTGTTGAATAGGAGGGTACTCTTATTTTTTATTTTTTTAATGTTCTGTTGAACTCCTCTAATTTGGGTTGTTGTTGTTGAAATTAGGGTTTTTGGACAATGTAAAGTTAGTTCAATAATAAAGTTACTTAATAGTTTTTAGTTATATTAAGAATAAAACTACAATTCAATTGTAAAATTTAATATCAATTTAATTAATTTTACTATCATATTAAAAATATTTAGCATTTTTAATGTCATGCAAAAAATTAACATGTTTGATACAAAATAAAATGGAATAATTGTGTTCAATAACGTGTAACAAAATATTGGAAGAATCCAACATAACATTTGAAATAAAAAATGGTATTAAGTGTAATAGTCAAATTTTTTGAATTATTATAATTTATCCCTTTTGAAAGATAAACGCTTTATAAATTTTTGGATCATTACTGGCCCAAAGAAATTACATTATTAACTTATTCAAAATTGTAGCATATTCCATTAAGTATACTTTTTGGAGTTTTTTTTTTCCCATCCATGTGAATTGTGAAGTATTGGGAAAATATTTATACTTATGAATAATATTGTAATTTTTAAATCATTTGATATTTACTTTTTTTAAAAGAAAAAACACAACCACACATTTTTTTAATAAAAATATTCCCTTTTTCACAGGCCTTGAGCATACAATTTTTTAAATATATTTAAAATGTCGTTGTACATAACCAGAAGCTTAATAAATATATATACTCACAACATCAAGCAAGATTTATATTAAGTTTTAAAAAATATATATATCAAACCAGATATCAAATGATTAAAGAATTCTTAACTTTAAAAAAATATATATACATAAACTTGTGAATATATATATATATATAGATGTCTAAAATGTATATATATTTATATGTATGTATACGTATATTTGTATGAATGTATATATGTATGTATGAGCATACACATGTGCATGCATATATGAATGTGTGTGTGCATACCTGTGTCTAAGTGTGTACACGATTGTATGTATGTGCATGTGTGTATTCAAACAAAGTAATTTACCTTAACTTTTGGGTTGTTAGTCAAATGAGTCGAATTTATCTTACATAGTTGATTAAATTTTGTGTTGACTAATCATATTTGTCATTTGAGACTTTGAGTATACAAAAATTAAGAATTATTATATTTGTTCAAACAATTTGAATGCTTTTGTACTCTAACATCCAATTGTACTCTAGCTTATAGTGTGTGTATGTGTATAAATGGGTTAAATGAGTAGTTATTGGCCAACTCACTTATTACCCATAATAAATAGATTAAATTGTGATCGAGATAAATTTAAGTAAGTTAAATTATAGTCAAAGAGTAGATGAGTTGAATTAAATAAATAATTTTTAGGTCAATTTTGACGCTCCTAAAGACTTGACTGATAATAATCTCTAATGTTATGCTAAGATAAGCTTAGTGTTATGGTTAAGTTACAATCTCTACTTTTGGTGGATTTGAAGAAAAGTGCTATATATTTGTGTTTTGTTTTCTCATTTCACAATGGAATAACGAGTTAATGAAAGCCATATACGCGTGTGCTAAGAGTATGTTTTAGTCAATATTACTTCGATGCTCTCAGTATGTTTAAATTTTTTTTATTGGTTATAATTTATTTATCTCAACACAATAAAACATATTTTATTTATATTGAATTTGTAATTCAAGTAATATGAATTTAAAAAAAATATAAGTTAGGAACTAAGGTTGATGCTCGTTGTCATTAAAAAAAAAGTGTACCTTATAATTATTTTTTTAATGTCATTACCCAATAAAAAAATAAAATTAATATTATATAAATTATGAACTCATTGATTCTTTGTAATTTGTAACAAAAAAGGTAATTTTTTATTTTTAACGTTTATTTTAATTTTTTATTTTCCTATTAATTTTTTTATCAATTTTATTTTACATGTTTATTTTTTGTTTTTATTTTTTTAAACTAATATTATTGATATAATTAACGAAAAATGTTGACGTAAACTATTTTATATGAAACATCATTGAGAATATATAATATTAATTGATTATAGTCTCAATTATATCCCAAATATTTTGCTAAGTTTCAATTTTGTCTATAATGATACTTTATCATTTTTCTCTTCTTCTCTTTGTGTGTGTATGGAGGCAACAAACAAAAAATAAGAGAGATGAGAGAAACACCAAAATAAGAGTAAGAATAATTAAAAAAAAAAGGAGAGAAAAACTAATAAAAGAAGAAAAAGAAGACAATGGCAACGAAAGAGGAGAGAAAATTGAAATAAATAGATGACAGTGATGACAAGAGAAAAGGTAAACAGAAAAAAAAAAAAAAAGAAGAGAGGAGAAGGAGGTAAAGGAAGAAGAAAAAAAGAAAGATGAGATAATTAAACTAAATTAAGAATAAGAAGATGATGAAGAGATTCTCTCTCTCTTCTCTCTTACTCTCATCCCATATTTTATTTGTAGAGAGAGAAATCAAAACAAGAAGAGAAGATATAGAACAAAAATAAGAGGATTTTTTTTTGTTTTTTTCTTCATCTTATTTTTCTTCTATTTTTGTTATTGTAACACACAAAAAGAGAGAGTGTGTATTAGAGAAAAATGAAAAAAATATTATTTAAGACAAAATTAAAATTAATTAATATGATATATTAATAATGATTTGCCATATAAAAAAATTTACATAATATTAAAAATAGTCTATATTATTTTTTTTGTTAATTGTATTAATGACGTTAGTTCAAAAAATAAAAAAAAGGCAAAATTAGTTTTAAAAAATGTTACTAAATTAAAAGGAAAATATACTTTTGTCTTCGTAATAAACAAAAAGAAATTGATGTTGACGTCATGTTACTTTTGTCAAAATGCACCAAAAGAACAAAAAAAAAAAAGTTGTGCAAGAATCAGCCAATGTAGCTATGCAAATAAAAGCACATTTTGGCATAAATTTGCACATTTTGTTGTCAAATTGGGGTGCTAAGGCAAAATAAATAACTAAATAATGTAAGGAAATCTGGAAATGAAATCATTATATATTAATATTGGCCATCCAAGGAAGAGGCTAGGCAACTACTTTCACTGCAAAGTACTTTGCCAAGTAGATTTAATTACAGGTTGGGTTCCTTAAAAAAATGAATTAAACTATTTCATATGATAATGCATAAAAGTGGGCCCAGGCCTCGGCCCAATTTTCTTTGGGCCAGGCTCGACCTTAATATTTTGGATATGAATCTAAATTTAAAAATACTCATATTTCTTTTTTTTTTAACTATTTTTCCTGTTAACATAAAAAAAATGTTACTTTTGTATTAAATTAAGGAGCTCAATAATAATGTTATATAATAAAATAGTAGTTTAAAAAGAGGTGACGTAATTAAAAGCAATAACTAAAGTGAATTTTTGATTCAACGATAAATAAAGATAAAATACATAACAATTTAAATTATAATAATTCTACAATTGCATTATAATTCTTTATATATGACATAACTTATAATTTATAAGTGACACATATTAAAATAATATTATATAACATGAAATAATACATAATAAACAATTGAACTGTATACTAATAAAAGGTAAAATATTCATATTATATAAACTATACATTTTAATATTACATATGTATACAAAATATTATAAATATTATAATATATAATTTATGAAATGTTTTATTATTAAAATATGTAATTTTTTATTTTAAAAATATATAAAAATAATTTGGATTGGGCATGGGCTAGTATTTTTTTTTGAGCTTTTCTGAAAATAAGATTCTTTTTTGTATTCAAGCTCAAAATTTAGAGCCAATTTTTACTTTTTTTTTGTCCTAGTTAGACAAGTTTTTTAACTTATAATCAGGTCTACTTGTTATGTCCAATTTTGTATTTATTTAAAATATCGATATTTAATTTTGATTTAAATTTAAATTAATCCACCCTCATTATTTGTTATTCAAACATCAGATAATTATTTATAAAAAAATTCATATTTAATTATTTATTTAACTATTTTCCAATAAAGAAAACATTGTTGGTATTTATTGGTGAAGTAGCAATACTTGTTAGGTCTAATTTTGTATTTATTTAAAATATCGATATTTAATTTTGATTTAAATTTAAATTAATTCACACTCATTATTTGATATTCAAATGCCGATAATTATTTATAAAATAAATTCATATTTAATTATTTATTTAAGTATTTTCCAATAAAGAAAACATTGTTGGTATTTATTGGTGAAGTAGCAATGTTAGTTGGAAATGGAGGAGGCATTGAATAGCTAGGTGTACTTACCAAACGACTTCGAAACGCACGGAAGATTATAAAACTACTATGCTACCTTGATGCACAAGATTAATATTAAATAATTATATTATAAATTATTTATGTGCTGTAAAATATCTAATGTTCAATGTGATAACAAATTTAAATTACTTTAATAAATTTGTTTATATGCAACATTAACATTATGATGTTGTAAGTTTTAAATTAAAGTTAAAAAAATTAAATATTTTGAACCGCCAAGTTTTAAGACTGAGGATTTGAGAGGTATGCAAAATTAACAAAATATATAGAGATTTATTTTAAAAGTATAAATAAAAGTAAAAATAGATATTTAAACAAACTAGATACTTATTTCAAATTAAAATATAATAAATACAAACGTGGCCCGCCTGCCAACCTAGCCAACTAGGATGGCCGTGAATAGCTAGTTGTACCAAAACTATACTCGGAACGTACAAAAAATTCCACACAACAATAAATTTGTTCACATCTAGGCTCTAGCCGTCCAATTTTAACCAACTAGCACGTGCGAATTTAAGGCGATTTTGTGTCATCTCAGTGATTTTTTAATTCATCATCAACCTATGGAAATAATTTATTGTTTTTAATTTACTAATTATATTCACAAAGTTAATAAATCAATATTTTAAAAATAAGATTTGAGAGATTATAATCTAGCCAACTTGACCTTAATTAATTCAAATGGCCCAACTAAGACCAACCAAAAAGAGTCAGAGAGCAATATATTGCGCAGTTTTTGAAACTCTCGGGTCGTTGATTCAAGTTAATTTTTGGATTATTGAAATAGTTGTTAAACTAGATAATATATATATAATCATAAATAGATATCAAAATAAGTAAAATAATTTATATGAAAATTTTATAATCAAAAAATCTTTAAAATTATATTTTAGAATAATTTTAACACAGAAATATCATATTTAATAAATAAATTAATTAACATAATTACTTATAATTATATTAATAACTTGTAAAAATAAAATTAAAAGTAATTTATTTTTGAATATATGATGATTATTTAGTTATTTTTAACTTTATATTATTTTATAAAATTTGTTACTTACATTGTTCAACTTTTATATTTTAAAATCATTTTAGATAATATATTGATATAATTTACATAAAATAATATTTTAATTATTTTATGTTTCAAAATACTATTATTATTTATATATATATATATATATGGCACATATATATGATAAGTATAATTGGTAGCTTTGATGGTTAAAATGTTAAAAAAAAATTTTAACGAGGTATTTGGTTTAACACAAGTTAGATCTTTTATTTTTTTATATATGCTTTTGTTGAAATTTGAAAAGAAAAAAAATTTCAAACTCAAGTTGAAACTGAGTCACTATGTGGCCAACCCACTCAAAACCTGATTGGATTAACCGAGTATTGATCGGTTCGACTACATCATCGTCTAATGAGGCAACCCAAATCAAGTTGGGCTTCAAATCTTAGTTCTTGAATCGACTAGTCAATTCGGGCCGGGACCAAAAACACATGTATATTATACTTACACTCACTTTTTTTTAAAATCATACTATATTAATTTCTTTAAAATTTGAGAAAATTGAAACTCATTGTATGTTAAAACTCTATGGTAACTTAATTAATCACTGGAGTGTTTATAAAGACCTTCATCAAGTGTGGATTAGAGCTCTTACATTAACCCATGGACTTGTTCAAAAGTGTTAAAATTGGCCTAAAACCCGCTCATTTAAATGATAATGAATATCATAATATTTAAATGATAATGAATATCATAATATTTAAATGTTTGAATACCAAACAGATATTTGATACGTTCACTTTTTTTTAATATTTTTTAAATATCATATACATGTCAAGATATAAGAATTTGCATATAAAATCTATAGTTAAGACAGTTAAAAATGTCATGTCTTGTATGAAAAATTATATTATTTAAAAAAATGTTAAACGGGGATGGGAATCATACTCCTCACCTCATATGGTCCTTGTCTCTGAAAGGCATTTTAGTAATTATATATAATTCAAATATTTTAGGGATAACTTAGTAATTTTGTAATTAAAATAAAAAATAATTTTAATTAAAAAAACCTTCCTGACTAACCTAAACCTAATTCCCAAATCCAAATGGCCAAAATCCCTCATTGCCACTGAATTTTGAAACCTCTATGGACTCTGCTGTTGTCGCCTTTGTCGAATGGCGTCATGCCTAACTGCCTTCATGTTTTTGTTGTTGTGCCTTCGTCCTTCCTCGGTATCTCTTCCCCCTGTGTCTCTCTCTGCCTTCATCATTTCTCCATGTCTCGGCTTCTCTACCCTCGATGTTTCTGTCTTTACCCTCAATGTTGTGCTTCCTCCTTCAGTCATCCCCACGATCACTTTGGTCTCTGATATTCGGCGTTGTCTGTAATGTCTACTAGAATTATATTCATTTATATAATTTAGCAAAAATTATATTATGGATTAAAGAAAAATTTAGTTGAGGATATGATACTTTTCTTAAATATTTACAAACTATCCAGTTTCATATAATTAAGTAAATTTTTTTAAAAAAAGCATAAAATTTCAGTCTCTGCAGTAAGCGATCAGTCTACTAATCCATGATGATCAATCAACTGATCGACTGTGAACTTGAATAAGTTTATAAATCGAAAGGCATCAGTCGACTGATGCAGGGTTATCAGTCGACTGACGTGCCCTGAACTTCTAATTTTATAAAACTATTAGCTGGAATAGAGGGTAAAACCATTAAACTTATTTATACTTATAGTCTACAATATCTCTTCAGCTATTCTTATAAATTATTTTCTATAATAGAACTACAACACAAGAGGTTTACATAAGACTTATATATTTCTATACATACACACCAAATGTACATATGTCTCTAAAGTTTGCATAAAAAGTTAACTTAACTTCTTCTATGACAAATAACATTTAATAACTTTACTATCTTGTTCTTTATGCTTTCCTTCACCTTTTTACTTCAATTTTTGAAATGGTTAATCATAATATAAAATATGAGATATATAATCTCAGTAGTTAGTTTGTCTAAAAAAAACATTTTATAAACCATTTCAGTTATAAAAACAATTCTCAATGAATGTGTCATACTTCCATGAACATGAAAGAATTAACATAAAGCAATATCAATAGTAATCTCATTTCATGAAATATAAACTGATATATGGACACGTAACTAGTGTCATAAACTTTTTTCTTAGTACAGTGCACTATACTTTGGCTACTTTATCAGGAAAAATACTCAATGTCCTATGAGAAATTTCTATCATCCCATGAGGAATTTTTGGAGTTTTGTCATTCCATAAAGACTTTTACATCCTATGAGAAATTCTGTCATCCCATAAAGATTTTACTCCCTATGAGGAATTCTGTTATCTCATGAGGAATTTATGAGGTTCTATCTTTTCATGAGGATTTTTACATCCTATGAGTTATTTCTATTATTTTATAAGGAATTTCTATGATTCTATCATTCTATGAGGACATAAATTTTACTTTTCAAGATAAAGTTGATTCTTTATACTCCTAAAAAACTTCAAGACATACATACTTGATAAATCATACAAAAACATGATAAATAACTAAAAAACTTGCTTTATAGCTATCTCATGGAGAGAACTTACTATATCCTATGAGGTATTACTTCATCTCATGAGGAATCAAGTTATACTTTAATGAGAAAGCATATTATTAAACATTCATGGAAATATTTAGTATAAAACTACATCATATCATATACAGGCAAGATAAATAACTGAAAATAAATTACTTTTATGAATAACTAGCTATCTTAATTCTTTCCAAAGCTATAATTTGTGTGATATATTTTAGTTCTCTTATAAGGTTCATTGTTTTCCTTAGTTTTCAGACCAACTCCTTATTCTTTTCTCTTTCTTCAATTTGAAAAATCATAAAGCTATAAATTGATATTTCTAGATTTGTTTATTTTTTTGTTGTGTTTTTATTTTTATTTCAAATATATGTTTCATTTTTTAAAGATAAAATTGAATACTGGAGGATGAGAGTTAAAAGAAATAGCAGAAAAACATGAATACTAGATGACGAGAGTTAAAAAACACAAAGAAAAGAAGAATAAAAAATTGTTGATGATACTTATATTTTTTTATATTGTTACAAATTTTGCTCCCTCTAAATCTCTTCATTTTTTGGGGGGAAAGAAAATGAGGGAGAGAGAAGGATTTTTACCTTTATTTTCCCTCTCCTCCCCTATAATTAATTGAAACAAACAAGATAAATTAAAAAAAAAATCTCTCCACTGCTATTTTCTCACCCTCATTCTCCTCCAACCAAATAATACCTAGGTGATAATAGTCTATAACAAAACATATGCTTAATCTTACCATTAAAAACATCTTCACAACCTGAAATTTACCAGAATACTTTTATGCCTAATTTAAAAAATTGAAAATGCTCATTTAACCTCTCATTTTGGGCCATTAGGTCTTTGTATTGTTCATTACAAAAATCCAAAATTATCATAAACAGAATTAGACCAATCCTAAACGATGTCATCTTCCCATTCCAAGGTGCCTACTGTCCGAAGGTCAGAGACATTCCTTTGATCTCTTTCTGTTGGCCCAAGAGGCTATGAATTCAATGCAAATATCTAAAAGCAAAGAATTCTTGAATAAATTTAGTATTTTATCAAATAATTATTTTTTTGAAAATATTATAAGGATTAAGATGTAACAACTTTATTATTTTAAAGGTTTGTAATAAATAGCTTAAGAATTACTATGAAGGATTGACTTGTAGAGATTAAAACTACATAAGAAGATTAATTAAAGATTATATTGTTAATTTTTTCTGTTTGTAGTTATAAAATTAAAAAAGAAAAAGAGTATGGGAAAAAAGGAGGGCTGGGGTAGACCGTAGATGTTAGTGAGGACTGGCAAAAGAGCATGTTCGTACTTTAATTTGTTTTTTTTAATCTTATTTTACTTAACTTCCATTTTTTTTTCCTTTTCGGCATATTTACATGGAAAGCGAGAAAATTAGGGCCTGTTTGGTTTGGACATTTTTTGTTTTCATTTTCACTGAAAACAGAAAATGAACTTGAAAATGCGTTTGGTTGAGTTAACTGAAAACGTTTTTTTGAAAATATTTCTTAAAATAAGCCTAAATCTGAAAACACAAAAAAGATATTTTCAATGTTTCAGAAAATACATTTCAGGAAATGAAAATTGAAAATGAAAATAGGAAATGTTTTCACAAACCAAACAGACTTATCCAAAAGTTGACGACCTCAACGAGGATGCCAAACAATGAAATTAATACTTTATTAATAAATAAAGCAAAAAATGATTTAAAATGCTTTATTATATAGTGTTGAATTATTACCCTCTTCAAATAGTTTGACATTTTTTTCTTTTTTAATAAAAAAAGTTTACATAAAATTGTTAAAATAGGTCTAAACTGTCGAATTAGACCCGTTTAACCTATTTAAGGACTGAGCAAGACTGACTAAATCCAACTCATTTAGGATTGTGTTGAATTGACCCGCCCTGTCCAACTTGTAAGTACATGTGTGTGTGTATATATATATATATATATATATATTAAATATTAATAATATATGTTAAGCTAAATAATACAAAAAGAGTAACCACATCATTTAAAGATAATTTTATTTTAAATTTGTATAATAATTTATTTTAATTATTAATTAATAAAAAAATAACACTAAAAAAAAGAGAAAGAATAATTAAAAAAGAGAAAGAATAATTTTATTCTTAATTTTTTTTAGTTCCAAATTTCTAAATCTATATCTTTCTTTTCTCATAAAAGCAAATGGACTATTTTTTAGTTTTTATTTAAATAAAGAGTAGAAAAAATAAAAAATAAAAAAGAGATGGGAATTGGCAGCTAAACGGGGCCAACCTAACCGACTGGTTCAAGACTAGCTTGGATGAGTCGAATTAACCTATTTTGACATATCTAAATTTGAACCTTATAAATAATAAAAATTAATGATGAAAATTTTTTAAATTTATATAATTTGATTTGACTCAAACAAAATTAATTAAAAACAAGTGAGTTTCAAGATTTTGATGGTTCATAAAAAAATAAATTATAAAAAATATTTATTATATTTTTATTAAAAAATAAAAATAAACAATTGAGTCATTTGTACTCTTTAAAATTCCAAATATATATATATATATATATATATAAACCATTCTTTCATTTGTGCATATAAAAAAAAAATGCAAACAAGGATTTGTTTGCTGTTGATTATTGAATTTCGCTGCCGCAACCAAACAGAGGATAATGAAGACTAAAGTTATGAGAGAAGCCAAACACCGTCCCCCAGCTTCGGTAGTAACGACGCCAACAAACCCCCCTCGACATTGAAGCGTTATAAAGAACGCACTTGTTTCTCATCTCCAAAACCCCACTCAATCGTAAGCACACTCTTTGTGGCCTCCGTCGTCTCCTCTCTCTCTCTCTCTCTCTCTCTCTTTCTTCCGTTTTCTCGTCTTCCGATCTCAGATCTCTCTCGCAAATGGCCTCCATCGCTGGAACCAGCATGTCCATGACCTCTGTTTCCAAATCATTCAAGCACAGAATGGTATTGAGATATCTGTTTTGCTGCTTCTTGTTCTTTCTTTAACTGATTTATTTACCTAGATTTTGGTGGTAATTGAATTGCTGAATTGTGTGTTCACGGTGTTTCTTCTATGTTCTGGTTGAAAACTGTTCGAATGGTATGCAAATATATGGAAAAAAGAAAAGGAAAATGTACCTTGGGGTTCTTATGTGCATCATGGGTCAGAAGTAGTATTAATTGAACTTGGTGAAGCTGAGTGTTAATCCCTTTAGGTGGTTTTTCCTTTTTTCTTATTCTATCTGTTGTGAAATTGAGCCGGAGATTAGTTTTAGCAAGTAAGCATTTGCCCATGTATTATGTCTTCAGATTTGATGTGATATAGTTATATACGTGCTTTTTTTTGGAGATATTTTTAATAATAGTCTGTAGAAGGTGAGAATTTCTAGCTCATTTTCTTCTATAAATATGATAGACATTTTTATTTCTTCGCGGCTCTGTAACTGGACTAACTGATATTGAAGTATGATGGATCTGAGTAATTTGTTGGAAGACTGGACCTTTTACCTACTTTTACGGAAGTGGGCAATTAACGGCCTAAAACCTTTAAAATTTTACTAGTTCTTATTTGAGTTAGCTCCTTCGAAGATATTATACTTAGCCAAAGGCTTTAACAGGGTCATCACAGATGACTTGGCTTTAGAAATGCAATAATTTACTGCTTGTGAGTTTCTGTTAAACACAGTAGCCTCATAATAATTTAATGGCTGAATTTATAATGTGCTTAATGACTTCACGAAAGAAAATTGGTCTTGTCTATAGTTTTTCCTGAGTTTTGGTTTTTTTTTTTTAATTTATAAATATGTACTGCTTCCTGTACTCATTCAATTCTTGTTTTTGGATGTAAAAATAGGCCCCTTTTGCCAGGATCTCTAACCCAAACTCAGTTTCCCTTTCAATTAAAGGGAAAGCTTTTCCATCCATTACTTTGCGGCCCAGGGTATCTCGGTTTCAGGTTAAATGTGCGGTAAGTTTTTTCGGAAATAAACCCTCATATAGTTTCTCTTGGCTTATAGTCATTGACCTTAACAATGGGACTTTTCTTTAATTTTTAATTCTAGTCTTGACCTTTAGCTAGCCGATAAATGTTGCTTGTATCTCCAAAAATATAAAAAAGAAAAATGATAAGCTCTTGCACCATAAATTTTACTTCGGATCATTACATATGCCTACGTGAATTTTAAAATATCTGCGGATGAAATCTGATATTGTATTGAACCATCCATGTAAAAGCTGCTGAGCTGTAGTTATTTGAAGAATATACTTTCTATTGAAACTATTAAGGACACCTTGTGCAGAAAGATCTTATCATGCGCTTAGAGTTACGGAGAACTTTTACTTAAAATATTCTATTTGGTACTGATGTGGCCTGTGACCTATATATTTTGTGATGAGTAATAATATGATATAATTAGCTTCTATCAAAAAAAAAATAATAATATGATATAATTAGCATGGAATTTCAAATTCTGAGCAGGCTAAACCAGAGACCGTGGACAAGGTATGTGAGATAGTCAAGAAACAATTGGCACTACCAGATGGCTCCGTTGTCAATGGAGAGTCCAAATTTGCTACTCTCGGAGCTGACTCTCTTGACACGGTAATGTCATATTTGTCCTTGCTCTTTTGTTGCTACAAAAATTGGGACATTCTTATCATAGTATAGATTAATAAGATTTTGCAACGCTTGATTGTATCAATCATATTGAACGGGATCTTTTAGTAAATGAGATATCTAAAGAGTTGGTCATTGATAGAGCTCAATGGCGTCGTGCGATCCATGTAGCCGACCCCACTTAGTGGGATAAGGCTATGATGTTGTTGTTGTTGTTGTTGATTGTATCAATCATATTCTTGTTTTTTTTTTTAAAAGCACGGATGACTTGGTCCTTTTTTGATTTATTTTCATTCCCCTTTTGTAGAGCTTTTCCTGTTCTTTTCTTCCTCTCTCTTTTCTTTGGAGGGAGTCAAATAGGGTTGTAAATCAGAGAAAAGTTATAGGTATCTTTGGTACACATAAATGGAAAAAGAAAGGAAATGAGATTGAGAATGAAAATGAAATATTTTATTAAAATTCTCTAACTTTAAATGAAAAAAAGAAGAACTTGCTGTTTTTGAAGAGGGTAATTTAGATAATTTTTTACCATCTTTCTTATTACTTTATTCATTACATCATATCAAAATCTTGTTCAAAACATGCCCTGTATATTATGAAAAGCATCCTTTTGGAGACTGTTTATTACCTGTCCTTTGTAAGTACTTGTCGGCCAATAAATAGAGTTAGGCATGACTTCATGCTGCTGCAGTGACTAGAAATGCAGGAGTAACAGGACTATCTATCATTTTTGTTATTGGTATACAGAAGCTAGCTATATCTTCCTCAATAAAACGCCTCAGCTTATTTTGACAAGTTTGGTTTATTTTCTTTTCTTTCCTTGTCCTAGTCCTTGGGTCTACGTCACATCTGTCTAAATAACATTTTTAACATGATTCTGGCACAAGAAAATGGCGTTTGTTTTTCTTCTTGTTCAATCATTTGACTTGGTATTCAAATGATTTGCAGGTTGAGATTGTGATGGGACTTGAAGAGGAATTTGGTATTAGTGTGGAAGAAGAAAGCGCCCAGAGCATTACCACCGTTCAGGAAGCAGCAGATATGATTGAGAAGCTTATGGGAAATAAGAGTGCATAAACTTATCATAGAGAGTAGGACTCAGGTCGATTTTGGAGTTTGTTATATTGGCTGAAGGGTTTTAAAGTTCTGATCTTTATCTTCGTATATTTCAGTTTGATGCTTAACTGTTATGTCCCTTTTGAACTCTGCTACGGCTACTGTAATACTATTTTTTATTTTGTAGAACGTAAATGACTTTTGTGGTTTTAACTCAGTTAATTTTATTTAAGGTAATTTACTCTGCAAGTGTTTCATGAGATTCTCTTTTCTTTCTAATATCTCGAATAATTTTTGAATAATACCTGAGAACGGCACTAAGTGAAATCAAATTCGCTTTTTCTTTTTTTCTTTTTCAGGACAAGACTTAGTTAAGTTTCTTAGTTTACTATTAGATTTTTTTAAAATAAAATTATAAATACTTCAAAGAATGAAGCATTTAGCTTGGAGAAATTGATTGTAAGATTTAAAAGTTGTACTTCTTTTTTTTTGGTCCCCTTCGAGTATCTTCATACAATTTGAGTGAGAGTAATCTCATTTGTGGGGTTGGATCTTTTGACAGTGTAAGAGTTTACTCAACTGTTTGAAACGTAAACTAAAGTCACGTAAATATTTCTAATTTTCACAACCAATCCTAGTCTTCTTAAATGTCCAATATTTATGTGATAGCTAACTCTTCTTGAAAACTTCATGTTTGGATCCCCTCGAACACATGAAGGTTGTAATACCCATGAAAAAAAAAAATAAAATATAAATATTTGTTTACAAACTACTGTTACTATTTCAGTATACGGTACTGTTCACTTGTATAATACTATTTACGTATATGATACTGTTCACTTATACAATTGAAATATCAAGTACTAGATGTGGTTTGGTCATAAGAGAAAACTAGAAAGAAGTTCGTAGGAGAAAATGACGTTTTATGGGTGAAAATACCCTCAGGGACTAAAATGAAAGGACTGATTTAAAAAGAAACTTAAAGGTTTAAGAGAAAGGATAGTTTTCTCTTTAAGTTTTTAATAGTAATAAAACAAAAAAAATTCCACCCGTTGCCGCCATTTGCACAGTAACTACATTATTAGAAATGTCATTTTCATAAATAGTAAATTGAATATTTTATTAACGCATAGTATCAAATAGTACCCTTGACTTTTCCTATAAATAGGCCCTTCCATTTCACTTCTAAACTCACACCTTCAACTTCTCTTCTTCTCTCCTTAAGTTTCTCTTACTCCAATGTTAGGCTTATGAGATTTTGGGCCTTTCCTTTTCAGCTTAGGTAAGGATACTATGCCCTTTCTATGTTTTTCAAATTTTAGAAGTTAATTTCTTAAGTATGCTCTGTGGTTGCGGCTTTGGCTGATCTTCCACATCAGAAAAACTGTCCTTAGCTGTTTATATGTTATTTTGATTCTCTGATTACCGAAATAGAATGTAAACTGTGAAGAATACATGTCTAGGAAAGTTCTGGCTAAGGAAAGACCTGGTTTTTAAGTGTGTCCAGTGTGACCCTCCACTCTTTCCTGGGAACTTACCTGGTGTACTCTTTTACAGATTGTATTCTCTATTTCTGGTATGAATAGTACCCGTACATATGAATAGTAATCGTATGAATAGTAACTATATATATAAATAGTATCTGTACGTAAAAATAGTATTCATACGTATGAATAGTGACCGTATGTACGAATATTATCTGTATGTATAAATAGTATCTGTATATATGAATAGTGACCGTATATATGAATAGTGACCGTATATATGAATAGTACCGTATGTATGAACAATATCTGTATGAAAACAATCCTAACTTGTTTTCTCTAATCTTTCATGAAAATCTCCGTAGCGGAATACTGAAATTCATCTATGTACTCTTGTCTGTAATGACTTAGAGAAGCGATATTCGTACGGAATCCAGGTGAGTGAAACGACCCCGTTTTAATAGAGTTTTAGCATTACTGGTGATAAAAAGTATGTCGTAGGACACTCCCAAGATTCATAGGGGGAAATTGGATTCAGAATGGCGAATATAATGAGATAATTAATCCAGAAGTATGGATAAGAAAAAGTAAATATCTCATGATGATGCGAAGATTGAATCTCTTGAATTGTGGTTTATAAAGCTATAATATAGTTATATACTATACCTGTTATATGGATGAATATTATATTGAGCTTCTGATTATGATATGAAATGATATTGATTGTGATTGAGCGGGACAGTACCCCCTCTCACGGCAAGGCGGAAAACCCGGTTGACAGGGTGTCTTGACCAATGAGTGTGGAGACAACGATTCCCTAGTAGGGATATAGCCCGGATTGGTGATAAATCCGTGAGGCGCCCTAGCTAAGAGGATGAGGTTGTGCGTCATGGCGGAAATATACATAATTGGTGAGCCGGCCTGTGTGCGCTCTCCGGGATATATTGCCATTGACGAGTACTAGTAACGTTTGTTGAATTGGATGAATTTTTATCTTCTTGTATGTAAAAGGATGATGTTGTGCGTCATGGCAGAAATATACATAATTGGTGAGCCGGCCTGTGTGCGCTCTCCGGGATATATTGCCATTGACGAGTACTAGTAACGTTTGTTGAATTGGATAAATTTTTATCTTCTGTCTATTGGTAGTATGAGCCTTTGGATATGCTTGCATGACTGGTAATGTATTTGAATTTTATTAATGCGAGGCCAATTCGCTCATTGAGTTTAAAAGCTCACATTGTTTGTACAACCTTTTTGTTCAGATCAGGTTGCCATCGAAGAATATCTGCTAGAGGAGTAGATCACTTTGGACATTCCCGTTGTCGGGTAGACCTCTCTTCTGTTATAGATTATGTTACTCTGTAATCGTCTAGGACATCTAGTTCAGGGGTTCGACATTTGGCTTGTATGTCAGTATAATAATGTATTTTAAATTGATAATCTATGATTACATGCAAATCATCTCTATGATTTTCAGATAAGAAAATTTGATATATTTATCGGAAGGCTTACAGTGATGAGAGATTCATCATTGTGCCGGTCATGTGCCCAGAAAACGGGTCGTGACAAAGTTGGTATCAAAGCAATGGTTGTTAGGTCTCCTAGTGATTACAGAGCAAGGTAACCTTAGTAGGACCTCCTCTATCGTTGTGAACCCGGGCACAACTATAGAGAGACGGCTCTACTGAAGGTCCTGTAGGATGTTTTCATTTCCTTTCCCTCCGAGACTTATCTCTTCTTAGGAAGTATGTTCTCAGTTTTAGTTTTAGACAGATGTGGCTACACTTTTGAACTTAGTCAAGGAAAAGTTGTTACTTGTTTTGATTCCGTTGCTGTCGGATCAAATTTTATATGGTGGATTTTATAAGCTAAATTCATGATTGATTTTGTGTAGCTATATTATTTTAGGGTACTAGCCAATAAAAGAAACTACTTGCATTAAAAAAAAACTGAAGGATTACATTGCAAAAAAAAAGAAAAAAGAGAAGTTTACTCATGTATGAGTAATCTAAAAGCGAGGTGGTCTTGGATTAGGAGGGTTGTATTGTATCATCACCCCTCGACCATTCCGTGGAGCAAGAGACATAGCAATGTCGCGAAGGGTAGTGTAAATTCCATTCATACAATCAACACTTCTTTGTTGTTGATTGCAGAAGCACTGGGTAGACCAATAGAAGAACCTGTCTATTCTTGAAGTCATTTCTGCATGATTGCGTTTAGTTAACTTCTCCAGGTCTCCTATCATCTTTTTCAGATTTTTCACCTCCTGCTCTAGACAGGCGATTTTGTCTTCCGAGGTATGGCCCGTGCTAGTCTCCTCAGCTTCCTCGATCTTCTTCATTTTCTTCTCCTTCTGCTTCTCTGGAGACCCCTCAAAAGGTCTTTTGCCCTTGTCTTTGCCCAGACTTAAGTTTAAGTCGAGCTCTTCTTCCTTAGCCTCTATTGTGAGATCAATGTACTTCCTTGAGGCCATGATTTGGAAAAATTTAGAAATTTTTGTAAGAGTATGAGGCGAGAGGAATACTGGGGGATTGTAGGCTCGGAGATTATTACTCTTTGTGGTGTGGTAACTGAGAACGCTGGGATGATTTTTATAGAGAAAAATTAGGATTTAGAGACAAAGAAGATATCTTTTCACCACACCCCTACACGATCAACCTATGGATTTCTGCAAGCTGGAAGCCAGAAGTCTAGGGTAGGCGTGCACACCAACAATGCGTCGCATTAATGCCAAAACCACGAAAGTCGGTATTCGGTGGATTTGCGACCGATTTTACTCGGTTTTCCCATTTCTCCCGTTGGCATTTTCCGAAATTCAAAGAAGTTGATAACATAGCCATCAAAGATTGCCTTGGATGCTTTTATGATGAACTGAAATACATTTCTCCGTTTTATTGTGTTGTTCTTAAGAGCCTTCAGTTGAGTATAATATACATAATTGATTGAATCATGTTGTAATTACATTTATGTATGTTATTCATGCATAATGAGTGAAGGCTACGATCAAGGAGAATATGTGATGATCCTACATATACTCATAGAGATGTGAAATCAAAATGACTTGGATAGAATAAAATGTGTAGATGATGATATATCTTCATGGTTACATATACTTACATATAATGCTCTCGTGGGCAAATGAAAGGCAGTGATTTCCTTACATCATGATAATGCTTAAGGCATGTGACCGTAAGCAGTTAACTTTGTTTTAAAATGTATATATTGATATACATATATTATGTGTAAGTCTAGAGTAAAGACACCGATTAGAATCTAAGATACAGCCAATATGAGGCGACCTAATCATAGAGGGACATCGTGATATAGGATTACAGAATAAAACAAGTTTAGAGGGAGAAAATCTCAGACTAAAGAGCGTAGTTAGTCAGAACTTTGCGAAAGGTCAAGATTAGCCGAAATTTTTTTTGAGGAAATCTTTGACTTATGTTAATTGCATTAAATTATATTTACTATTTACTTGCATGTCCGACATTAATTGTTGGCATTGCGACGTATGTGATCTGTAAACCTTATAGCAAGCGGCGTGTAGGTTGTGGTGGCTTTAGCTCCAGGGGCTTCGGGTTGTCTATAAATCTTGTATGCCCGTTACCCTACTCATCGCACCAAGCAAACCTACTTCTTTCATTACATACCTATTTCTCAATTTTCATTCCTTTCTCATTCGAAGTTATTTCTGAGATCCTTAGAGCAATGGCTGATAATAAGTCTTTCAACTTGAATTTTGAGACTGGCAATGTAGAGCTTGATTTAAATCTAAGTCTCGGAGACAACAAAGGGAAGAGACCTGTAGACAGGTCACCAGAAATTAAGAAAAGAAAGAGGGATGTAATAGAGTTGGAGGAGGACAGTACTGCAACATCCTCAGAAAATAAGCTTGCGTTCCTGGAGCGTAAGATCGAAAATCTGGAGCGTAAGATAGAGAGCCTGGAATACAAGACAGAGGACCAGAAACGACTAATAAATCGTCTCTTTGAAAACCAAGAGAAACTGATAAACCGTCGTTTCGGGGAACTGGCTAATCGAGTTGATAGACATTCAATGTTTGCAACTCAAAATTTTCGTGACCAACAAGCAAGGTGTATTGACTGTATGAACGGAGTAACTTCTGCTCTTCACCAAATTTCTCAGGCGCTTCCTTCAGAAACCCTTTCTAGGCTGCAACGATTAGCTTCCTCCTTAAGGTCTGAAGCACCTTCCTCTTCTAGACCTGGAGCACCTTTTACATTTCAAAAGCCTCCTCGTCCTTAATTTATTTTTCTTTTGTTTGTACCTAAAGCTACATTTGGTGTAAGCTTCACGTATTAAAATTATCTATGTACTAGAAATAAAATTTAAGTTAGTATCTAGATCTTCTTTGTTGAAGTGATTCATTTTACTGAAAGAACTTGAGAAATGAGAAGATGTTGGACTTGTTATATTTCATACTTAATTCTAAAGCATAGTATGGTAATATCTCTTTGACTGAGCAAAGTTACTAAATGATATTTCATTGCACTTCTGAGCTATGGAGGAATGCTGAATAAGTATTTTATGAACCTATATATAGAGAACTATGGGTTTGCCCTAAGCATTGAAGGGATACGACTCTATATGAGTCATTGAGGTGAGAGGAATTTCTATATATATTTATTTTATAATTATGCATGAGGAGTATGTTATTTACTTAACTCATTTTCTGGGATTGTTCTTCCTAGAGAATTATGTAATAATTTTACGTGATTTTTCCTTTTATATGACGCCATCAGCTGAGAGTGTTGCCTTAAGGTAGAAGGATCGCCTTCGGGCAAGAGTATTACCTATGACCAAAATGATGCCTTCGGGTAGGGTGCTTGTATTCGTAAAAGTTATAAGCTATGTGTATGGTAGCTTGTGTTCTGATATTCAGTATGAACTAGAAAGACCATGTGTCACTTTTGAGAAGACACCTATTTGAGGTTTTACATAGAGACAGAGTTCGTCTCTAATCAGATGGTTTAAGTTTGGTAAAGGTTATGAGGATGAAACACTTTATGGTACAAAAGATTGTGGAAAAAAAAAAAACTGATGAGGAAGAGAATGTTTACCGTTTAGAAAAGGAAAGTCCAATGCAAATTATTGATAATGCGGTTTAGAGTTCACAGTCAATGCTATAGTGTTCTTGTAAATCTTACCAGGGATGTGAAGAGGTTTGGGAAGAAAGAGATGCAAAGGATGAGATATAGACGAAGTAATCACACTTATTTCAGTCTTGAGATGAGTTTTGAATTCGGGGGACCGAATTCTCTTAAGGGGGTGATAATGTAATACCCATGAAAAAAAAAAATAAAATATAAATATTTGTTTACAAACTACTGTTACTATTTCAGTATACGGTACTGTTCACCTGTATAATACTATTTACGTATATGATACTGTTCACTTATACAATTGAAATATCAAGTACTAGATGTGGTTTGGTCATAAGAGAAAACTAGAAAGAAGTTCGTAGGAGAAAATGACGTTTTATGGGTGAAAATACCCTCAGGGACTAAAATGAAAGGACTGATTTGAAAAGAAACTTAAAGGTTTAAGAGAAAGGATAGTTTTCTCTTTAAGTTTTTAATAGTAATAAAACAAAAAAAATTCCACCCGTTGCCGCCATTTGCACAGTAACTACATTATTAGAAATGTCATTTTCATAAATAGTAAATTGAATATTTTATTAGCGCATAGTATTAAATAGTACCCTTGACTTTTCCTATAAATAGGCCCTTCCATTTCACTTCTAAACTCACACCTTCAACTTCTCTTCTTCTCTCCTTAAGTTTCTCTTACTCCAATGTTAGGCTTATGAGATTTTGGGCCTTTCCTTTTCAGCTTAGGTAAGGATACTATGCCCTTTCTATGTCTTTCAAATTTTAGAAGTTAATTTCTTAAGTATGCTCTGTGGTTGCGGCTTTGGCTGATCTTCCACATCAGAAAAACTGTCCTTAGCTGTTTATATATTATTTTGATTCTCTGATTACCGAAATAGAATGTAAACTGTGAAGAATACATGTCTAGGAAAGTTCTGGCTAAGGAAAGACCTGGTTTTTAAGTGTGTCCAGTGTGACCCTCCACTCTTTCCTGGGAACTTACCTGGTGTACTCTTTTACAGATTGTATTCTCTATTTCTGGTATGAATAGTACCCGTACATATGAATAGTAATTGTATGAATAGTAACTATATATAAAAATAGTATCTGTACGTAAAAATAGTATTCATACGTATGAATAGTGACCGTATGTACGAATATTATCCGTATGTATAAATAGTATCTGTATATATGAATAGTGACCGTATATATGAATAGTGACCGTATATATGAATAGTACCGTATGTATGAACAGTATCTGTATGAAAACAATCCTAACTTGTTTTCTCTAATCTTTCATGAAAATCTCCGTAGCGGAATACTGAAATTCATCTATGTACTCTTGTCTGTAACGACTTAGAGAAGCGATATTCGTACGGAATCCAGGTGAGTGAAACGACCCCGTTTTAATAGAGTTTTAACATTACTGGTGATAAAAAGTATGTCGTAGGACACTCCCAAGATTCATAGGGGGAAATTGGATTCAGAATGGCGAATATAATGAGATAATTAATCCAGAAGTATGGATAAGAAAAAGTAAATATCTCATGATGATGTGAAGATTGAATCTCTTGAATTGTGGTTTATAAAGCTATAATATAGTTATATACTATACCTGTTATATGGATGAATATTATATTGAGCTTCTGATTATGATATGAAATGATATTGATTGTGATTGAGCGGGACAGTACCCCCTCTCACGGCAAGGCGGAAAACCCGGTTGACAGGGTGTCTTGACCAATGAGTGTGGAGACAACGATTCCCTAGTAGGGATATAGCCCAGATTGGTGATAAATCCGTGAGGCGCCCTAGCTAAGAGGATGAGGTTGTGCGTCATGGCGGAAATATACATAATTGGTGAGCCGGCCTGTGTGCGCTCTCCGGGATATATTGCCATTGACGAGTACTAGTAACGTTTGTTGAATTGGATGAATTTTTATCTTCTTGTATGTAAAAGGATGATGTTGTGCGTCATGGCAGAAATATACATAATTGGTGAGCCGGCCTGTGTGCGCTCTCCGGGATATATTGCCATTGACGAGTACTAGTAACGTTTGTTGAATTGGATAAATTTTTATCTTCTGTCTATTGGTAGTATGAGCCTTTGGATATGCTTGCATGACTGGTAATGTATTTGAATTTTATTAATGCGAGGCCGATTCGCTCATTGAGTTTAAAAGCTCACATTGTTTGTACAACCTTTTTGTTCAGATCAGGTTGCCATCGAAGAATATCTGCTAGAGGAGTAGATCACTTTGGACCTTCCCGTTGTCGGGTAGACCTCTCTTCTGTTATAGATTATGTTGCTCTGTAATCGTCTAGGACATCTAGTTCAGGGGTTCGACATTTGGCTTGTATGTCAGTATAATAATGTATTTTAAATTGATAATCTATGATTACATGCAAATCATCTCTATGATTTTCAGATAAGAAAATTTGATATATTTATCGGAAGGCTTACAGTGATGAGAGATTCATCATTGTGCCGGTCATGTACCCAGAAAACGGGTCGTGACAAAGGTCATGTTTTACAAGTTTAGAATGTTCATTTTAAATTGAATGGTTTAGAATGAAGAAAATAATTAAAAAAATCACATAAGATATTTTTATTTTTTGATTTAGTTTATTTAATTTAATATAGACGGTTCAGATTAGAAAAAAAAATGACTCATTTTTTTGTCAGAAAATGAAGGGCTAAATCCGTATTCAATGATAAACTGACTCCAGGATTATAATTTTGTGATATATGATTTTATAGAAAGTAGAAACTATTTACTGGAGAAAAAAAAGAAAATAGAGGAACGATGAACATAAATGGCGTAAATAGATTTATAAATTATGCAATGAAAACGGACCTAACTTATGAAAGAAGCCCCAACACGACCGTACCGCAGCTTCGGTAGCAAGTAGTAACGACTCCAACAAACACCCCGACATTGAAGCCCCGAGAACGCACTTGTTTCTCATTTCTAAAATCCCATGCAAACCTAAACACACTCTCTTTGGCCTCCCTCGTCTCCTCTCTCTCTATCTCTCTCTCTCTTTTACGTTTTCTCGTCTTCCGATCTCAGATCTCTCTCGCAAATGGCCTCCATCGCTGGAACCAGCATGTCCATGACCTCTGTTTCCAGCTCTTTCAAGCACAGACTGGTATTGAGATTTCTGTTTTGCTGCTTCTTGTTCTTTGTTTAACTGATTGATTTACCTAGATTTTGGTGGTAATTGTATTGCTGAAGTGTGTGTTCATGGTTTTTCTTCTATGTTCTGATTGAAAACTGTGGATCGTATGCAAATGCATGGAAAAAAGAAAAGGAAAATGTACCTTGGGGTTCTTATGTGCATCATAGGTCAGAAGCAGTATTAATTGAATTTGGTGAAGCTGAGTGTTAATCGGTTTTGGTGGTTTTTCCTTTTTTCTTATTCTATTCTATCTGTTGTGAAATTGTGCGGGAGATTAGTTTTAACTAGTCAGCATTCGCCCACGTATTACGTCTTCAGATTTGATGTGATATAGTTATATAGGTGCATTTTTTTGGAGATATTTTTAATAATAGTCTGTAGAAGGTGAGAATTTCTAGTTCATTTTCTTCTATAAATATGATAGACATATTTATTTATTTCGCGGCTCTGTAACTGGACTAACTGATATTGAACTATGATGAGTCTGAGTAATTCATTGGAAGAATGGACCTTTTACCTACTTTTACGGAAGTGAGCGATTAATGGCCTACAACCTTTGAAATTTTACTAGTTCTTCTTTGAGTTATCTCCTTCAAAGATGTTCTACTTAGCCATACAACACGCGTTTGGTTCGGTTGATTTTCAAGAAAGAAGGACCGAATTCTTTTGAAGCAGGTTCCTTCTCACGTTTGTCTCGTTGAGTTTGACGAAAAAAATTAATGCGTTTCTCTATTTTTCATGTACGATTTTTTCTTTTGATTTGTTGATGAAAAAGTGCATTCTATAATAAAAAACGCTCATATTAACCAGTTTGCCCTCAACTTATTGAAGATCAAACCAAAAAAAAAAAAAAACCAACAGCTACAATTTTGCAAGTTTTCCAAATTCAACAAGCCTCCATGAACAATCTCACAAATATTTTTGCCCTCTCATCCTTTGCCCACTAACCAGCAACCCAAATTCTTCAAACCACGAACCAAAAATAGTTGTTTTACATGTAGAATCATCGCCAACGTCTCCTTTCCATTATGGATATGAAACAAAGCAAATCACTAGCGCCAGCAAAGGAAGGTCATTGTTGAAGGAAGAGATTGCTATGAATGGCCAGCGACGCCAGCAAAGCTTCCAACAATATTTGGCGGTGAACATGGTAGAGCTCCGTTAGCGTTGAAGGAGGGGGATGATAGCGAAGGAGCTCGGTCTTCGACAAAGACAGATCTACTTCAAAAATTCATGTGGAGAGAGAGAGGTCCTGATGGCTAGAGAGAGGTGTTAGTGAAAGAGGGAGCAACGACGAGAGAAAGAGGGGTTGAAGGCATAATTAGAGATGAGGCAGATTTTCTACTTTTTAGTATCTTCTGGATCTGTCGAAAGAGTTCGCTTTTCTTTATTTTTTTAATGTTTATAATTTTTTTAGTAAAATAAAAAAAAATCTCAGGAATAATTTAATAAAATTAGTCATGATTTTTTTATTATTTCAGTCTATGTCAAATTAAAAAACTTTTTTCATTCTCTTTTTTTTTTTTAATTTTTACTCAATCTTACAAATCAAACGAGGTGATGGCTTTAACTGAGTCATCACATATGATATGACTTGGCTTTAGAAATGCACCAATTTACTGCTCGTGAGTTTCTGTTATACATGGTAGCCTCATAATAATTTCATGGTTGAATTTATAATGTGCTTGATGACTATACAAAAGAAAGTTAGTCTTGTTTACAGTTTTTCCGGAGTTTTTTTTTATTATTTATAAATATATACTGCTTCCTGAACTCATTCAATTCTTGTTTTTGCATGTAAAAATAGGCCCCTTTTGCCAGGATCTCTAACCCAAACTCAGTTTCCCTTTTAATTAAAGAGAAAGCTTTTCCATCCATTACTTTGCGGCTCAGAGAATCTCGGTTTCAGGTTAACTGTGCGGTAAGTTTTTTCGGAAATAAACGCTGAGCTAGTATCTCTCGGCTTATCGTCGTCGACCTTAACAATGGGACTTTTCTTTTATTTTTTAATTCTATTCTTGACCTTTAGCTGGCCGATAAATGTTGCTTGTATCTCCTAAAATATATAAAAAGAAAAAAAAAAGGATAAGCTTTTGCAATACAAGTTTTACTTCGGATCATTACATATGCCCACGTGAATCGTAAAATATCTGCGGATAAATGCTGACATTGTATTGAACCATCCATGTAAAAGCTGCTGAACTGTAGTTATTTGAAGAATATATTTTCTATTAAAACTATTAAGGACATCTTGCACAGAAAGTGATGGAAATTTCGTCCAAAAACTCATGCTAAACAATTCAGAATCATAAAGTTTTAAATGCGAAAAATTTACAAAAGCATAAGAACTTATTGTTCGAATTATAATTCTATTGTTTGTTATTTTGATAAGTAAAAAAACACATAATTATAGATAAATTTAGAGGTGAGGTATTTTTTTTATGCATAGGAGGCTCTTATGCGTAGGAGTATACGTATGAATTGATCCAACAGTTCACATTTATGTAATATTTTTTTAAATAAAAATTTTATCAATACACATTAATTTAATAATAATTATAAACACAATAATAAATATAAAATGATAATTACAAAATTTTTTAACTTATTTTTTAAAAAAAAATTAAAAAAAACATTGAATGAATGAGAGTCATTGGATCAAAGATCTAATGACTCATTTTTCCTCCTATGCATAAAAGCCTCCTATATGTTGAAGGGAAGCCTCACTCTAAATTTAGAGTATATACTTTGATTTATTATAACCCAGTTTTCAAATTATAAGTAGACTCTTTTTAGAAGAATATAAGTGACTCTCTCTTTCAATGGTTTTGGACTCCACTGATGATATAAATGACACACTCTGTGTTTTGTCTAAAACTTACCCATCTTATATAACTCAAAGAATCACTGCCCATCATTATACACATTGATTGACCCATAAATTGATTTCTTTTATAATAACAATTCATCAATGTTATTATTTAGAGTTAGATATCTACACATAAAATATTTATATTGACACCCCAAACCAACTCATAAAATATTTCAAATAGGTTTCTTAACACAAACTTTATAAAAATCTTATAATTGACCTAATTAAAGATAACACTTCATATATATTCCAAAATTATATATATACATATACAATATTTAATATGTCAATATACGGAAATAATTTTCAAAAATTCAAAATTATTTATAAAATAATATATATATATATATATACACACACACAACGTTAATAGAAAGATCTTCTATTTGGTACTGATGTGGCCCATATATATTTTGGAGCAGGTTTCTTTGCTTTTCTCCCCTATATCTAATGACCACCAATGTTGTTTTTTTTTTTGTGTTTGTTTTTAAGAACTTATTTAAAAAAAAATTTAAAATAGATCTTAATACTTTTTTGTTCCTTTATGCTTGCTTTCAAGAGCCTATTTGAAGAACAAAATTTAGGGATCAATGCTTTCCTTTTTTTTTTTTAAACAGGTCCTGAAAGCAATCACAAGAAGAAAAAAAGTATTGGAGTCTATCTAAATTTTTTTCTTTAAATAAGTCCCTAAAAACAAATATAAAGAAAAAAAAATAATGATGACAGTTAGATATGTAATTCAATGGCCAAAGAGAGAAAAGCAGGTAAAATGAGATAAAGACAGAGAAACCAGTTCCTATATATTTTGTGATGAGTAATAATGATATAATATATTAACATAGAATTTCAAATTCGGAGCAGGCTAAATCAGATACCGTGGACAAGGAATGTGAGATAGTCAAGAAACAATTGGCACTACCAGTTGGCTCCGTTTTCACTGCAGGGTTCAAATTTGCTGCACTTAGAGCTGACTCTCTTGACACGGTAATGTCATATTTGTCCTTGCTCTTTTGTAGCTATGAAAAATGGGACATTCTTATCATAATATCTGTTATGGCGTCTGAAAGCTTGTGTATCTTCTTATTCAACTTGAAATTTTTTGACAAAGGAGTAGATACAGGCCTACAACTCATCATGCTAGCATCTTGTAATCAATCATGATATATTTTCATTGATTAGCAAAAATGCCATTTTCAAATCTAGCTAAATCTAATCTCAAGAAATATTTTGCAAAACCTAGGTCTTTGACAGTGAAGTTTTGGTTAAGGAAACTTTTAACTTTATCAATTTCAAGTTCAGAATTACTCGTACTAAAATCGTGATCCACATAAACCAACAAAATAAAAAAATAATCATATTTGGTTAAAGTGACTAGACAACGATCATGCCCAGATTACAAAGAATCATAACTAATGAGTTGACTGGTAAATTCAATGTTTCATTGCATTGTGGCTTGCTTAAGTCCATACAAGAATTTTCTTTATTTACATATGTCTCCTTGTCTACACTTATCATATCATTTCCAAGGTAACATATACACCTTCTCATCTAACTTTTTATGTAAAAATATATTATTAATGTCCAAATGATACAAGGTCCATGACTTGGTAGCAACAATAGCCAAAACAACTCAAACAATACCAATTTTGGATACAAGAGAAAAATTATCATAGAAATTTATACTTTTAATTTGATTATACCCGTCACATCTGTCTAAATAACATGTTTAACATGATTCTGGCACAAGAAAATGGCGCCCGTTTTTCTTGGTGTTCAATCATTTGACTTGGTAATCAAATGATTTGCAGGTTGAGATTGTGATGGGACTTGAAGAGGAATTTTGCATTAGTGTGGAAGAAGAAAAAGCCCAGAGCATTACCAACGTTTATGAAATAGCATATTTGATTAATAAGCTTTTTTGGTGATAAGAGTGCTTAAACTTATCATAGAGAGGAGGACTCAGGTCAATTTTGGAGTTTGTTATATTGGCTGAAGGGGTTTTAAAGTTATATTTCAGTTTGATGCTTAACTGTTATGTCTCTTATGAACTCTCCTACGGCTACTGTAATACTATTTTTTTATTTTGTAGACCGTAAATGACTTTTGTGATTTTAACTATGAGTCACTCCATGTCGCCCCAGAAGAAAAATACAAAATGGATCTTTCCATCTTGCAAGAGCCAAGAAGCTCCGCCTCCTGCACAGTGTTGCTCGCTTGCCCCTACAGTCTTCTATTTTATTTTATTTTATTTTCTTTCAGATCTAAATTTCAAATCAAGTCATAATCTAACTAACAAAATTGAAGTAGTTCAACACAACCCCATGTGGTAAGTCATTGAAGGGAGATGATGAAACTAATTGGAACCCCAAATTGTCAAATCAGTAAAGAGTTGCAGCCATTTTATTGAGCAGCAGTGTGAAATACTAAAAGGCAAAGGTAATAAAAATTAAAAAGCACCCACCTTTCTCTCAATCTCTCTTTTTCTCCTTAATAATCCTCACTTTCATTGATATCCCAACTCAAGGACTCAATATTATGGTGGTAGATGCCTTATAAAAAATACCCCTCAATGTCCAAGACTGTATATGTTATTGGATTAGGGACTAAAGAGAAAGGTACAAACTGAGAGTAGTACATAGCAAAGAATCCAAGGCTACAGCAAAACACAGACAAGACAGGTTTAGCTAAAACTCCTCTTGAAAACTTGTCATTTGATTGGGCAGCACGTGATCCATTATTGGGTTAAAAATAATTTACCATACAGTGCACACACCTAATTCCTGATCATTAGGTGTCTGTCTCTCACATGCCCTCCAGTCCCCTTTAACGTTTTCCTATATCATGTTCCATCACCTCACTACACGACGTACACACAGACACGAAACACCTGGAATCAACTCTTATTTTTGGTAGATGCATAATCACACAACTTCTTTTTTAGTGGGAAGCAATTCTAAGATCAGTGTACATGAAGATCGAACCAATTTGTCAACCTCAAAAGTTTAGCTAAATTTGATAGAGAGATAAACTCAAAATGTAAATTTAAAATATAAAATCTTAATAGTTTACTTATGTTTCTCCCATATTCAATAAGTTACTAAAATTATATATATATATATATTCTAACACATAAATAATATCTTAATTTATAATTAATATAAAATTATTCAATTTTAATTATTATAATATTACTTTTTTTAAGTTCATGGCGGGTCAAGGGTTGACAATGAACGAATCAGAGGATTAGGGGTGGCTAGCTGCAGTTGCACGAACAAAGAAGCATGACGGATTGAAGAAGATGAAACAGAGGGTCGCTACTGTTAGAAATCGTTATTCACAACACTTATGGCTAGGGTTCCTCATCTGGTTTTGGAATTTTAGTTAATTTTTTCTATATGGTGACCCAATTTTTTTGGACTAAGTACTAGGAAAAAATATATATTTTGAACCGACCTAACTTGGTCGACTTGTGTAAACTCAACATGTTTGACTGAGTTTGACCGAACTTTAATTATAGGACTGAATTTACTTGATTTGACAAACTAAAACTCACAAACTTAAATAAGTTTAAGAATTAATTGAAGAGTTTAACAACTATCCATGATTTAGATTACTTTGTGTGGATATTATTTGTAAAAAACTCAAACTAAATAATTATAATATATGGCATATTTAATATATGACATGCAGACCTGAAAGGGCTGGAACCAACTCTTGGATTTAACAAAAAGTTTTAGATAGATTTGATTAGCAAAAGGTGAACAAATGCACATACACAAGCATATTTAATTTATATAATTACTTAATATTTAATTTAATATGCAGTATAGGTTTCCAGCTACATATAAGCAGAGTGAAGAGTGTGAAAAAGGTTCAATCATGGGCATCTGATTGGAAAGATAAAGTTGCTTTCTGCTTTGTTCATGGTGGATATTCAGAAAAAGAAAAGGCTAACCTCAATAATTACAACTGGGAAAATCTACAGTAGAGAATCCCAAAAAATAATTATTCTCAAGCCAAGCAAGAAAGTAACAAGAAGGACCTCCACCAATATATATATTATATATGTAAGAATGAAAAAACAGTAATGGTAACAGAACATACAATAATTAAAGAGAATAAGTAATCCAACCTAACTGCAACAACAATGGTTGAATCTTCTTCCTCTTCCACAGTACACACCCATTAAATCATTCAAAATCTCATACACTGCATAACCCAGTAAGCCACTAAACCTGCAAGAACAGCCATGGAGGAGATTGCAGGTGAGTTAGAAGAAGCTTGCATCATCCCAAACGGTGAATGAGCAGAGAGAGGTCCTGGAGCTACAGAGGCAGCGCCATCATCGTCTGGGTTTGGAGGGCTTGGGCTTGAAGGTATGGTGGGAATGTCTGAACCAGTAGGGGTAGGAAGGACACCTCCAGGAGAAGGCAAGAGAGGAGCAATGTCAGGGGATAACTCTTGGAAAGGAGACCGAGAAGATGGCGATGGAGAAGGAGAGAGAGTCGTTGGTGAAGCAGAGAGAGTGGGGATTTGTGAGTGGGGGTGTGAAGAAGACAGAGAAAGCAGAGGTGTGAGTATGAGAGTGAGGGAGAAAAGGGGAAGATGATGATGAAGAACAATGATCAGTGAGGCCATTTTTGTAATAATGAAGGAATCGCAGCCTCACTAGTCAGTACCTGGAGTATTAGGAGCTTTGATTGCAGCACTTTTATACTCAGGACTCGCACCAAAAAAATAGATTAAATTATTGATTTGACATAGAAAAATAAATTGTCTAGCTACTAAAAAATTAAACATCTTAATTTAATTAATATTAAAAAATTAAACATCTCAATTTAATTAATATTGAATCTTTTAATAATTAAATTGAGATAATTGGTCTGAAAAAAATATGAAAAAGTTTCAATCTTTGGATGGAAAGCTGTGGGATTCTATTGATGAAGGGAAGGAACACGTGGATGGAGATGATTGGAGGGTGAGAAAGAAACAGAGTAGGCTGTTGGGGATGTTTTGGTGAAAAGGAAAGAGACAAAGATTGGAACATGACATGTTTGGTAAGAGTTGAGACAGATCCATTTAGGCCCGTGATAATTGGTGCCTTACCCCTCTTTCATTTCCTATTTACCTTCACAGAAAGCAAAAGGGAAAACTAGCTGTGTTGTGGCAGTAAAAATGTCATTATCATTTATGATATTCATATCAACTGTGGTTCACATTCAAAATCATAACTGGAACCCAAAAGCTTCAAACTTTGCCATGTTTTGGAGTTAATTATAGGTAAAGACTTACATCAATGGCGTATCTCTAGTAAAATCACTTAATGTCTAATGAAATTTTGGGTATGTATTCTCTTTTCTCTCATTTTGACTCATTCCAATTCAGTTTCTTGAATGCTGAAAGTCATCGAAATTAATTGCTTTCAAACTTTCTATTTAGGATGTAATGTATATGAAATTGCATGGACACCCATGCATCAATATCAGCATATTCATCAACAGAAGATTGATAAAGTAGGGAAAAGCCAAAAGCCAAAAAGTGAGCGATCTTTTTTCTGCTTGGAAATTTTACATGTTACTGAAGCATTCACGGATTATTAGATATTACTGTGAAAATTGATTTTGACCTCAATAATTCTAAGTGTTAATGGTTTTCCTTTTTCTCTCTTGTTTTAATGTGTCAGTTGAGTACTTAAGAATTTGATTTTGTTATAATTTGTTTTTTCACTTTCAGATAAAGTGATTAACTCAACCCACTACCACTATTTTCTGGGGGAAATAAAAAGCTACCTAAAAAAATCGACTAATTTTTTCTGTCACCCCAAACTTTTCATGTTTGTTTGGGTTGGATTATTCCTTACAACATGATTATCTTGGCATATTCATCATTTTATATATATACATTCTTCCAATTAAACCAAAGAAACTTGATTTTCCCATGTGACTTCACTGGCACAAGTCCATTAATTTGTTTGAACCGACTGAAATCATATATTCTTTTGACTTCAGTTGGGTTAAACACAAATTGGTAGGTTTTGAAATAGTAAAGTGACAGATTTTTTTTCTATTTTTTTTCTTTTGAAGAAGTCAATTAAAAAACAAAAGCCCACTTGGTACTCATTAAAAGAGAATGATTCCATTTTTATTGCACATTTCAAAATTGTTTGATATTTATTAGTTGATAGAATTTCATTATATTTGGTATCTAAAATAAGCAGTCAAAAGAATGAAAATTGGAATTCAATTATTTCAATTTCTTTTCATTTAAAAATAGAAACAAAAAAGGATTCCATTTTATTGATGTCATTCAATTTATTTTCCCTCAAAATAAACATTTTATACCAAAAATGCCTTCAAGTTTTTTAAAAAACTATAAATGAGATTTTTTATTTAAATATTGTAAAAAAGCTAATTTTAAACCTTTTGCCCCGTTTATCCAACATGAATCCAATTGACTTCTTGTACTGTGTATATAACGCAGAATCAAAATTCAGTTTGAGACCCAAAACTAATTTAAAACCGCAAAACCAATTGGAGAGAAAGAAAATCTATAATCTTTGCAAAGCTCATTGAAACATCCTGAGTTTAAGAGAGACTAAGAGATTACGCAGTTTCAATTGTTAAGTTTATAGTGATGGCACTGGCAAGTTTCTGATTTGCTTTGTATAACGTTCTTAAGCAGCAGGACTTGATTTCCCCATCACGTAAATGGAACCCCACAAATTTCTTATACTTTTCGGTGTTGTCGTTGTGAGGATCAAGGTCAAAGTAAGAGACTATGAATGAAAAATGCACTGTCTACTGAATTTGTCATGCGTTCTGATTTGTTCAAGATTACGTCTAAGTTAGTGGCATTAGCGCGGTGCGGTAGAATTTCCGATGCCCGCAAACTATTCGACGAAATGCCAAACAGAGACTCTGTTGCTTGGAACGCTATGATAACTGCCTATTCTCAACTGGGAATTTATCAAGAAGCTCTGTCTCTCTTCAGTGACATGAGAGTCTCCAATTCTAGAACCGATAATTTCTCGTTCTCCACCACGCTAAACGCTTGCGCAGGTGCGTGCCATCTTTGTTTTGGAACAAGAATTCATGCACTGGTTGTTGTTTCAGGGCACTTGTATTCTCTTCCTGTGTGTAACTCGCTGATTGATATGTATGGAAAGTGTTTGAGTCCTTTTGATGCAAGAAAAGTGTTTGATGAGATGAGTTGTAGGAATGAAGTGACATGGTGTTCACTTCTATTCGCATATGCAAATTCTTCCCTGTTGGGCATGGCGAATGAATTGTTTCATAGCATGCCTGTAAGGGTTGAAATTGCTTGGAATATCATGATTGTGGGCTATTCTCAGAGGGGAAATCTTGAAGCATGCTTGCATACGTTTAAAGGAATGTGCCAGAGTTTGTATCATCCAGACCAATGGACATTAAGTGCTCTCATGAATGCTTGTGCTGGTTCATCAGATACTTTATATGGATGCATGGTTCATAGCTTTGTTATTAAATCTGGTTGGAGCTCTGCACTTGAAATAAAGAACTCAGTTTTATGCTTCTACACTAAACTAGGTTGTCATGGTGATGTTATGAAAGCATTTGAGTCCTTTGCCAGTGGAATTTACAATCAAGTGTCCTGGAATGCCATCATTGATGCTCATATGAAAATGGGAAACACCCAGGAAGCTTTGCTAGCTTTCCAGCAAGCTCCTGAGAGGAATATTGTTTCTTGGACTTCCATGATTGCAGGGTATACAAGAAATAATAGTGGGGAGCAAGCTCTACTCATGTTTGTAGACATGGTGAGAAAGTCTGTACAGCTTGATGATCTTGTTGCTGGGGCAGTCCTTCATGCTTGTGCTAGCTTAGCACTACTAGATCACGGGAAAATGGTCCATAATTGCGTCATTCGCTACGGTTTACACAACTACGTCTATGTAGGTAATAGCTTGGTTAACATGTATGCTAAGTGTGGGGACATAGAAGGATCAAGGCTTGCATTTGATAGCATCCTTGAGAAGGATCTGATTTCTTGGAACTCAATGTTGTTTGCGTTTGGACTCCATGGGAGAGCTAGTGAAGCTTTATTGATGTATGAAGAAATGGTAGCATCTGGTGTGAAACCTGATGAAGTGACTTTCATAGGGTTGCTTATGACTTGCAGCCATTTAGGGCTCATAGATGAGGGCCTCATGTTCTTTGAATCAATGAGGTCAGCTTATGGCCTGTCCTATGAAATGGATCATGTGGCTTGCATAGTTGATATGCTTGGACGAGGTGGGTATGTTGCAGAAGCAAGAAACTTTGCTGATAAATATTCAAAAACTGTCACTGATAGGACCAATTCACAGGAGGTCCTGCTTGGTGCATGTTATGTTCATGGAGATGTAGGAACTGGGAGGAATGTGGGAGAAGATTTGAAGAAGATGGAGGCTCTGAAAGAGGATGGGTATGTGTTGCTGTCAAACTTGTATTGTGCAAGTGGGAAGTGGAAGGAAGCAGAGATGGTGAGGAATACAATGGTGGAACAGGGGGTGAAGAAAGTGCCTGGTATCAGTTGGATTGAAGTGAAAAACGAGGTGGCTGGTTTTGTGTCTGGAAACAATTCACATCCCAATATGGGTGACATATGTAAGTTACTTTCCCTTCTTGAATTGGAAATGAGACATCCATGCATGCCCTGTTAATTTGAGAGATTGAAGTTTCTTTTCTTTATTGTTGGGGAAGCATATCTGAAAAGAGAAGATTAACATTTTGGTCCCTAAAGATACTTTTAGTACATAGAAAGGAAACAGAAAAGAGAATGAGAACGAAGTATTTTAATTTATAGTAATGTCAAACGGGCCAGCCCGTCGTGGCCAAAGATAAATATGTCAGTCACTAGTTTCAAATTATATGTCCAAAATCACTTATCTTATACTGCAAACCTAAACGAGCAAGCTTGCAAGCTACTTTATATATATATATATATATATATATATATATATATATATGTATTTAAATAATATAATTTTGATTTTTTAGTAAAAAATTTAATATTTTTTATTAAAATACAATTTATACATGTAAAACGTTACTTCTTTAGTGTTTTTAAATAACAAATACCTTTAAATTTCATATTATCTTTTTAAATTAACTATATTATATTTAAATTTAAAAATTTTATATTTATTTTTAAAAAAATTACAAAAGTTTTCATATCCAAAATTATTATATTTATTGACTATAATGTTATAAAATATAGAAATGTGACAAAGTAGAGTTATTTATATAAATAATATAATTTTGTAAAAAAAATAAAATAGAAACGAGCTGACTTATGAGCTCATGGACTTTGACCGTTTAACTTGCGAGCTAAATAGATCTAAAATGATATGTCCAAATCCACTCATATATTGGCGATCACGGGTTGATCCATGAATTTTTACTTGTTTTAACACTCCTAAATTTATTAAAAGACCCCAACCTTAAAAAAGAGAAAAGTTTTACTATGAGTAGTTTTTAGGAGAGTAATTTTAACAATTTAGAAAATTAGGTAAAGGAATAGTTTTCTCTTTTTATATTCCCTTCCCATCAATCAAACACGCTGTAAATGATTTGTTTTATTAACTTTAATTTTTGAAAAAATCAACAATACACAAGCTAATTCTGGAAAACAATAAGTTTATTCTATGTTAGTTATTGTGGTCCACTGACCTAGATATACTTGAAAGGGTAATGTGCATTATGTTCAGGGATTAACTTGTGACTTACTAATTATCAGAAACTAAATTAAATAGGCCTAATAATTTTGAAATCACATTGTTACTTTATGAAAAGAAATTGAAGTTTTGGTCTAGTCAGACTGTTTAATAAATGGTGTTATAAATACTATTTTCATACTTTTCTGATCTACGTAAATTTTTTTTTTGTAAAAAACCATTTTAACATTGTATTAATTTTTGTGTGAAAATATTTACTAATGACTAGTATTGTGTATTGCAGTGCTTGAAAAATGGAAGTGAGCTTTTTTTAAAAAAAAAATTGAAAAATTGGGTCTCAGACAAGTTAAATTTTAAGTCCAAACCATTAAAAGTGTACTGAAAATAGTTTCAAACAACATACAATTTTTTTTTTAAATTGCTCTCTCTATTCTATGCCATTACGCACAGAGTGAACTAATCATGAATTGAATAGTCAGCTTGAATTGTGTCATGTTTTGAAATGTTTAATTTCAAATATTAATTTTTAAACTAAACACACTTTTTAGTCATTGAAAGATACTTTCTTTGATTATTTGGTTTTTAAAAGCTTCACACCATACCCCTTAGTCCCTAAAAAATATTATACTTGTTAATCCATACATTTATTTATGCTATTGTGTCATGTTATGTGCTTATATGTCTTGGTAAACGCTAAAGTGACATTTACTTATTAGTCTTTGAAAAATTTAAAAATTACACTTAATAATCTTCACAATATTCTACAAAACACTAAAAATTTTTTTAGTGTTTACACAAGGTATACTAAGATTCTTAATATACATAATATATTATGCACACGAGCATAATGATTCACACAAAACATGTTAGAAGCTACAAAAATATAGAATATGTCTATGCTATTGAACTCCAGCAGCATTCTTAATAATAGTGTAAATTTTCATTTCATTGATCGTAATAATACAAATTTAAGTTATCATTCCTAATTTCAAACATACATAAGAGCACATTTAATATATAAATCAAACATTTCATTATATTAGGAATTGAATTTTAACTACATTTATAACATTAGTTGAAGTTACCATTTCTAACATGTAGCAACATAATATTGAATAATATTTCGTTAAATTCCAGCAGCACAATATTGAATATTAACATCATAACATAAAAGCATAAATCTAAGTTATAATTCATTGAAGCATAAAATAACATTACTTAGCAATCAAGTTATAAATTGGTTCCATCAAGCATAAAATAAATTGGGTTTCATCGAATAGAATAAATAATCAGTTAATAAATATCACATAGCGAAAACTTAAATTTTAAAAATTAAACTTATTATTTCAAAAAAAATTTTGATGAATTTTTTAATTTAAAATTGTTATATGAATATACAATAAAGACTAAAATGTCATCAAATATTATCAATATAATTTAAAGTAACAAAATATATTTTAGGTGACAAATTTTTAACTGTTTTATAATATCTATATATTTACCTATTGCAAGTTTGTGGTAGTATGAGTATCATACCATCAACTCTCTTTTTTTAACTAAATAGTGTTAGGACCCATATTTGTTTTTCATCCTCTTATCCTAACTCAATCAAATAAAATTTAGAACAAAATATTAATTTAATCTTTAAAAGTTATTTTTTTTAAAAAAATTGATCATCTAAAGATAAAGTCCCTTATTTTAGTTTTAAATCCTTTTTCATCAAATTAAAATAGTCATTTTGTTAAACAAAAATGAAATTTTCAAAATAGTAGTTAACTAATAATATAAACTTATTCAAATATGTTTAATTCTTGTTATATTAGCTCTCATTAAAAAAAAATCGTGTTCTACTAGCATTGTATAAACCTATAAATATTTTTTCGAGAGACTATTTTAATATAAAAATTTTATAAATTAGATTAAGATATTTTATTTTTGAAAAATAAACTAAAAATGTTTTAAATATAAAAAGTAATTTTTAAATAACTAAATTAATAAAATTAAATTGTTAAACTATTTTAAAACTGTCAGTTTTAGATTATTTTGTCTAACATGGTTACACAAAAGGGGTATGAAAAAAACTTAATTACAATTTTTACATATTAATCATTAAATTTTCAATTTTTTATACTAAAAAAATTTGTAATTAAAATATAATAAATATATAATTATCTAATTAAAATATAAAAATGTATGAACTTTAAAAAATATCTGTACATTTTTTTAGTTTATAATTCAATATCGTATTACATATATTTCACTTTTAATAAAAAAATTAATAACAAATATATAAGTAAGTTTATATATTTTGTATTTCTCAAATTTAAGTCAAACAATAATGCTCTGTCACCTTCAGGCACTTACTGTTCTTCCATCTACCTCTCCGATGTCTGTGCCTCTTCCGACCTTACTTCTTCCGCAGGTCCGTACGCTTTGTTTTCTCTCTCCCCTTCACTCTTCGCTTCTTTTACTTTCTATTTGGGATTTCTCGGTGAACTATGCGTAGGGTTTAACTTTTTTTGATTAAGAAATTGTGTTCCCCGTATCCGAATTCAAATTGATGAATATGTTCCTTTAGTCGATGAGGCAATGAATGTCTTCGCTTGTGCTTCTTTCTTCGTTACAATGATAGTATTTCTCTCTCTTATTTTTTGGGGTTTTAAAAGCTATTTATTTAGTGGTACAAGTATGTTCGGCTGTTTATCTGGCTACAAAAGGGGGAAAAATGATTAGGGTTTTTGCTTGTAATTTGAATAGTCTTTGTAATTTTTTTGGCTATTTCTGATAAATGTGTAGTCCCTCACTTTTGGTACCTTTTTTTTTTGGTTGAGAGTGTCTGAAAACAGCTGAGATCTTATTTTGTTTGAATGCAACCGTTGAGTATGGTTCACTTCATGAAAAAAGAAAGATGATACTCTTTCTATCCCAGCTATTCAAGAGAAGCTTCCAGAGTGTGTTTCTTGAAAATATAGATTTCTAAACGGTCTTCTCTTGTGTCGCTTGTTGGTGTAGTTGGATTGAAGCGTTTTCAATAATGTTATCTATGCTTTTATTGGTCTTAAATATATCTCATTTATTGTTATGATATGCTTTTGGAGTCTATGGATGCCTAAAAAAGTCGAGATTTGGTTTCTGTGATGGAAAATCTCGCTTCCGCTCCCCCCAAGGCACCGCAACCAAAAAAAAAAAAAAGAGGAAAAAAAGGGAGATAGGAAGGAGGACAAGAAGCGCCTAAATCATGTTAATTCTTCCTTTCTGTTTATATACTGCTTGTTTTGTGTCTGACAAATTTATACACATGCAAAAAGATATAGGTTTCTCTTTCAATTTGTCTGCCAGTGTAGTGATTTGGAGGATTCAATATGAACAATGATGCAATACTTTTGTGTTGGGAAAACTATTTCTAAATTGTTATACCAGATTACCAATGTTACCTACATTCTCTTTTGATTTTGGCCAATGTAGGATCTAATAGTTACAAGCTGAACAAAGTCTGCGCAGTCATTCTGAATGTGAGCATTGCACTTCTCATGGAACTGGTTGGGAGCTGAGGAAGAATATATGCACGCTGTATTCTTATTTGGTCAAGTTATTCTCACTTCTCAGAGTAATTATACATTAAATGTAGCTTTTTTGCCAATGCACTTGGCCAGAGCACTCAAAGCGAGGTTTCAGAAATCTTGATTTTTGATGGATTGCAATAGAGAAGAGGCCTTAAGGGCCAAGTGTGTTGCTGAAAAGAAGATGGAAAGCAAGGATTTCACTGGGGCTCGTAAAATTGCTCTTAAAGCTAAGCGACTATTTCCTGATCTGGAGAATATAGCTCAGATGCTTATTGTTTGTGATGTTCATTGCTCTGCTGAGAAGTTGTTTTGTAATGAAAAGGATTGGTATGGAATTCTTCAAGTTGAGCAGACAGCCAGTGAGGCAACAATAAGGAAACAATATAGAAAGTTTGCTCTCCAACTTCATCCTGACAAAAACAAGTTTGCAGGTGCAGAAGCTGCATTTAAGCTGATAGGGGAGGCTCAAACAGTGCTCTTGGACAGACAGAAACGAGCTGCGCATGACAGAAACAGAGCTTCGTATCACCCACCACAGAATGTTTATGTCAATGTTAATTTTGGGGTGCAGAACCATGTTAGGACCAATTTCACAAACTTGAATCCTCAGCAGCAGCAGTCTAGGCAGTCAGACTCTGATCAGCAGGGGCTCAATGGTGGCAGCCTTACTTTCTGGACTTCTTGCCCATTTTGTTTTGTTAGATATCAGTATTACAGAGAAGTTCTAAATAGATCTCTTCGCTGTCAAAGCTGCAACAGGCCTTTTATTGCATATGACCTGAGGGTGCAAGGTACATCTCCACCAACTAATTCAAGGTGGCAACCTTTTGGCCAGCCAAAAGATGGTCCGAACTATCATGCTTCTAAGGCAGATGTTGGATCTCAAGGTAATTTGTATGCTGGAAATGTCAATACAAAGCCTTTTGAAAAAAAAGGCTCTACTTCCCATGTCCCTGTAAAGCCTAATGGAAAGAGGAGGAGGAAGCAAGTAGTGGAAATCAGTGAAAGTTCTGATTCAATAGGCAGCACTGATTCTGAAAATGATATGGTTTCTGATAAGGATGGTGATACTGGTGGACAAAACCATTCCACTTATAGAGAAGAGCATCCGCGTAGATCTACGCGGCAAAAGCAGCAGGTTTCTTACAAGGAAGATCTGAGTGATGATGATGATGGCATCATAATGCCTTCAAATGATGATGACATTGTAACACCTTCAAAAAGGGCTAAAGAAGATAATGGGAAGGCAGCAGCTAAAACGAATGTTCAGAATGGTTTAGCTGCTGATCTGACAGATCATAAGAAAGAGATAAAACAGAAACACAATCTTTATCCTGAAGTTAGTAAGCATTGTACGCCAGATTCAGCCTCCAGTGCGACAGAGCAGCCAAATTTCATGGTCTGTCCTGATGCAGAGTTCAGTGACTTTGACAAGGACAAGAAAAAAGATAGTTTTGCAGTTGGGCAGATATGGGCTGTATATGATTCAAAAGATGGCATGCCTAGATTCTATGCTCTTATTAAAAAAATTTTCACCTCTGGGTTCAAGCTTCGGATAACATGGTTTGAACCAGAGCCAAATGACAAGGATGACATTAATTGGGTAGACAAGCAATTGCCTGTTGCTTGTGGGAAATATGGGCTTAGTAACTCTGAAACCACTGAAGATCATCTCATGTTTTCTCATCAGATTCTGTGTGAAAAGATTGGAAGTAATACTTTTAAAATTTATCCCAGAAAGGGAGAAACATGGGCTCTCTATAAAAATTGGGATATCAAATGGTACATTGATGTAGAATCTCATAAAAAGTATGAATTCGAGTTTGTAGAAATCTTGTCAGACTATGTTGAAGGTGAGGGTGTATTTGTTGCATACTTGTCTAAATTAAAGGGCTTTGTGAGTCTGTTCTCTAGAGTTATGAATGAGGGCACTTGCTCATTTCGAATTCCATCGGCAGATTTATTCAGATTCTCTCATAGGGTTCCATCTTTTAGAATGACTGGTCAGGAAAAAGTCGGTGTTCCCACAGGATCCTACGAACTTGATCCTGCGTCTTTGCTTTGGAATCTTGAGGAGATTGCCGTTCCTGAAGATTTGGAAGTGGAAGTTGGCCATGCCCCTTCTGGTGGTGTGAGTAGAAGATCTTCAGATAGACTGAAACCTGCCATGACATCTGATAGAGATGTATCTACTGTCCAGGCTAATGTGGAAAGAAGCAATTCGGCCAAGAACAATGGTTCCATCGACTATACTGAAGACTGTAGTGCTCCTTCAGCTTCGACCCTAGAAGCTATTGAAATTCCAGATCCTCAGTTCTACAATTTTGATGTTGGGAAATCCCCGGAAAAGTTTTGCATTGGTCAGATCTGGGCATTTTATGGCGATGAGGATGGCTTGCCAAGATACTATGGTCAGATTGTGAAAATCATTACGAGCCCGGATCTTGAATTGCATGTTATGTGGCTTGCTTCCTGCTGGCTACCAGAGAATGCTTTTAGATGGGAAGACAAAAACATGCTTGTTTCTTGTGGCAGATTTAAAATTAAAAGTGATAATTCCAATGTCTATACTAACAATCTCTCCATTTCGCATCAGGTGCGTGTTAACTTTGATGGTAAGAGTAAAGAATATTCCATCTTTCCTAGAAAAGGAGAAATTTGGGCATTATATAGGAAATGGACAACTAAAATCAAATGCTCTGATTTGGTAAACTGGGAATATGACATAGTGGAAGTTATTGAAGAAACTAATCTGGGGACAGAAGTTTTAGTTATGGACATTGTTGGTGGTTATAATTCAGTCTTCAAGGGCAAAACACATAGAGGATCAGCTGTCACCATGAGAATACCCCGGACACAGTTGCTCAGGTTCTCCCACCAGATCCCAGCTTTTAGACTCACAGAGGAGCATGGCAATCTGAGAGGCTTCTGGGAGCTTGATCCAGCAGCTCTGCCAGTTCACTTTTGGACTCCCAAGTAGATTTCCTGTATTAATTAATGTCTGGGAGCAAATCCAAACCTCTTGGGTATTCCTGGACTTACTGCCTTCTGTGATTAATCAAATTAATACAATATCCTGTCTCTATTTAGTAGTAGATCCTGCTCTCTACATAATTATAGTTAATTTGATCTGACAGCATTTATTGGGTACCACTTTGTTATTATTACTCGGAAGTTTGTTCTGGTTCTTTGCTGCGTCCGTAGTGTCTGATTCTCTACCATTCTAATCCAGTTTTGCAGTGTGAATTAAGTCTCGTTTGGTACATTGTTGTTTCACATTTTGTGGTATATGGCTTATGATATCAGGTTATAAAACAAGAAGTATTTTATAGGAAGTTTCGCAAAATTAAAAGGGGTGTGGTGCAAGGTTTTGGCCATTCAAAAGGTTTCATCCTTGCACCTTGTAAATATAACATTTGTTATTTTGGATATCAATTATCAATTACAGGCATTTTATATGTTAGGTGACATTAAGATAGAGTAGAGATATCAATTATCAAATACAGTCGCCATCTTCGGCTTAGGCTACCAAATATTAATGGTAGAGGCGGTTCAACAGGTCCCGTTTTTAATCTGTCATTTTTTTTTCTTCAACAGGTCACTTCATGGGCATTAGCCTACAGAATCAATTGTTTTCATCAAGGAAATACAAATACATCAACTTGCACATCACTTATGAATTTTCTAATTTGACTTGTCTGAGTTAAATATATAAATATGTATTGTGCTGAAGGACTATGAAACCTGAAAATTTATAAGAAAGAACATGTTCAAATTTTTCCATTATAAATTATCATACGCGTCACACTCAAATTGTGAGTTATGTAATTTCTAAATATTTTATTTTAATTAATGTATAAAATATTATAGTTTAAGTTTTTGTATTAAAATTGTAATTATGCTATAACTGAAAAAGGAAAAACAAATTTTGTCAAATGCCTAATATTCTCGGCCTTCGTGCCTCAGTCAAATCATTTTAAAATTGTTTATTATTAAGTTGCATCATTATCTGTGGAGCACTACATGTCGCTTATGATTTCAGAGTGTATTGAAGGGTAAGCAAGATTGGGCATTTGGTCTAGTGGTATGATTCTCGCTTTGGGTGCGAGAGGTCCCGAGTTCGATTCTCGGAATGCCCCTTTTATGAAACATGTTTTATTAAACTAGTAATACGTTGTCGTTTTTGATGTATTTATTGATAAACTATATTTTGTAAGCACCAACCTAATAACTGTTGACTCTGTTGGTTTTCCTATACATAATCGCGACTCCTTCAAATTTGTCGTTATCTGTGTTTGAAGGGAGGTGATGTTTTCTTAATGCAAAATTTAATATGTCTATGTACAGCACAAAACTTATATACAATTTATCATATCTTTATTATTAGATTTTTTATTGAAAATAAATTAAATTATTTTTTTAAAAAATAAATCATGAAATACGGAGTTATAAAAAATATAAAATTATTTTTTAAAAAATTATATATTTATCTTTTTTTGATTCAAGAACCTAATAATAAAGATATGAAAAATTATTCTTAATTTTGTGTGTACATATATATATATATATTTGATATAATAAATAAAATACAAATTTATATATAGTTTTTCATATATTTATTATTATATTTTCTATTAAAAATTAAATATATGATTTTTTTAAAAATTAATGATGCAATATTAAGTTATAAATTATATAAAATTATTTTTTTAAAGATTATATAGTTTTCTTGTTTTGATTCAAGAACCTAATAACAAAGATATAAAAAAATATTCTTAATTTTTATCTGTATATATATTTGATATAATAATTAAAATAAAAATTATAAAAATATATACTTATATGCAATTTCTCATATCTTTATTATTAGATTCTCTATTAAAAATAAAATATAATTTTTTTTAAAAAAACCCAATCATGCAATATTGAGTTATAAAAAATATAAAATTATTTTCAAAGATTATATATTTGTCTTGTTTTGATTCAAGAACCTAATAATAAAGATATAAAAAATTATTCTTAATTTCTTTATTTATATATATTTGATATAAGAAATAAAATGAAAATTATAAAAATACCATTAATAATTTGTATGAAGAATAGTTTTAGATAGTTTGTTGAAAAAGAAACAATATTCAGTTCAGTGTGAAGATGGGGCATTCCGAGAATTGAACTCGGGACCTCTCGCACCCTAAGCGAGAATCATACCACTAGACCAAATGCCCTTGATGATCTTTTCCTTTTTTTTTTCCTTTATTTATAATATTTAATGAAAGTAACTCGCTATAGTAAAGCACATTTTGTCAGAGAAATCCGTACTAAACGTATCGATTTTCCCTCCAAAAAAAAAGTCGTATGGCCACAGGAGACAGCCTGATAGGCCCATGTTTTGGCTCCGAAGTCCAATTCCCCAACGCCCTCCCCCGCCTCCGTTGATCTGGTGCAGTCCTGTTTACCCTAATTCCAATCATCTGGGGTTTTGATTATGTGCTTTCGACTTCAGTCAGTTCAAAGTTCACTTCTTTGTTAGGGTTACGGGGACCTATGTCTGCGATTATCTTCTGATAATTCAATGGGTTCTTGTGGCAACGGTGACGGTAAAACTTCGTCAATCGAGAGGAATCACGTTGCAGATGTTGACTTTGAGGATACTCTGCCTTTTGATAGCCAATTATCGCCGTCTTCATTCTCTGGTGAGTGGCTTTTAGTTTTCATTCTATGGATGGGGTCGTATTAAAGTTTCTCTTTTTGACAAAAAAAAAAAGTGGAGTGTGGAGTGTTAACTGACTTGATAAATGGTGGGACTGGTAATTTGTGATTACGGATTTGAGGCCGTATAATGCTTTGATTATTTTCCAGTATAGTAATGCCAAGTGATTGCATTGATCTCCTGTGGTAATTGAGTCAGCAATCTCGAATTTCGCATTTATAAAGGCATTGAAGTAATTGAAGTTTTGTTCTTGTAAAGTACGGTATGGGTCTTTCATAAAATTTTTTTTTTCATGGAAAAACCTAATAGCAAGCACCCAAGATAACTTTATCTAAATGTAGTCTTTTTTATTTTCCTGTGATGGTCCAAACTTTATTTCGCTCCTCCATGTTACCTAATGCCAAACTCCTCTATTTCTGTTTGGTTTAATGTTTATTCTCATTCTCATTGTAATGTTATCATATGACTCACTTATTAATGAATAAGAGAAATTTTTAGTTCCATCAGATTTGACATTTTTTTTTATTTTATGGAATTGCTTGCATTAATGAAATGTTAGGTGGAAAAAATGATGTGAGGGGTGATAATGAATGGCAGTGTCTTGAAAACACACTTCCTTTGGATGATGATCCTCCAGTTGATGATGCATTAGAAACCCAGCCAGTAAATCTTGCTGGTGAAACTCAAGTCTGGAGTATTGCTGGGGAGACTCAACTTTTGGATGACATTGATGATGATGAGGATATTAACACCCAGTTATTGGATGTGATTGATGAAGTTGCCATTGACATTCATGGTGACAGAATGGATGGAACTGAAGTTTTGGAGAATGTAAATGAGCTGTGTTCTGATCATCCTCAATGCATAACTGGGGTTCAGTCAGCAGATCCCAAGGAGATTTCATGTGAACCTCTTTATGGACTAGGTGAAACGAAACTATGGCAGAAAACTGATGCTGTTATTGATGAACAGATCAGTTCAGGTGAGTCCTCCGTTTACTATTTGGGTCATTGGGTGTATGTAAATCTGGTTTTAAATGGTTTTTAGATGTGTAGTCCTGGGATTTATGGCTACTTGATTTGTCGTAGTTTTTAGTCCACAGCTTTAATCCTATAAATGTGATATGCATCAAGAGGTTAGTAAATAGGCAAAGAGGAGAAGTGGAAGACAAGTGTTTGTATTTTCTTATGGACTTATTACCAAGTTATGATTGCCTCTGATGATTATGTTATCTCTATTTTTTTTTTCCCTTTTCATGTGACTATTTTCATGGGTAGTTTTATCTTTGCTTGATCATTTCCTATAGTATCTTATATCAGACTTTTGTGTGATTGTCTTTACTTTCACTTTAGGGTGAAGTTTGGATCAAGTTGATGAATTTCTAATCCATAATGCTTTGCAAAGAACATGCGGATATACTTGTTTCTGCTTTTCTTTATTTCCCCTTCTTCTGGTTTCTTCTAGTAAAATTTTATTCCATGTTGCTTAGGTTCAATGCCACCGCGGTTTACTTTTCTCCGTGTAGAATCTTTGCGTGAAGCTGCTCTGTCTGCTCGCAATATGGATTTGAAACAAACTAAGTGTGAGACCAGTTCTGTAATAGGCACAAGTCAGTCCCATGAACCACTTTCTGTTAAGGATAATGGAGAACGCTTTCTAGAATGTACAGAGAAAACTAGGGAAGTTGATATGGAATATGATCATGGGGAAAACAATGGGAAAATGGAAGGAGTTTGTAACAAAAATAAGTCAAATATTGCCAGCTCTGCAGTAAGAAAGCTATTTAATGATGATTTACCTGCTGAAATGGAAGGATGTTCTCTTAACAGCAATGATGTCAATGGAGGAGAAGGCTTGACTAAGTTGTCTACTTATGATAATGAGTTGGCTGGGTTAAGTTATGTTAACTCTCAAGAACCTGGAGTGTTATCACAGGCCAATGCTCTTGATTTTGTTGATAGGTTACTCAAAGACAATGCTATGGAGTTTGATCTAGGAGCTAATTTTGTTATGAATGTTCCAGAAAATTCAAAAACTCTTTCCAGCTTAAAAGGGCAACAAAGTCTGGCTAAGAGAGTCAACGGCGGTGGCAAAGCTGGAAAAACTGGGATTTATGACTGGGATGATAGCCTTGAGGATGAAGGTGGTGGAGATATATTTATTAGGAGAAAGGAAGAATTTTTGGAGGGTGAAACGCATAGGCGGAAATCTTTGCCAGGAGTCCAGAAAATCAAAGTTAGCAAGCCAGATGGAGTTTCTACTAAGAATGGTGCGGAAAAATTAAATTTCCATAATAAAAGAATGTCTGTAGTTCACCCTGATTCAAGACTAATGTTGAATAATCCAAAAATGAGGGATGACATTGTAAAAGAAGCGCCAAAAAAATCAAGAAGGAATCTTGTCAATGACCTGGAAGAACAGTTTAACATAAGTTCCTCTAGAGTACAATTGACCGGTATAGATGCACAGGGAATGATGGATGTAGGTTTAGATACTCAAATGGCTGCTGAAGCTATGGAAGCCTTAGGCAATTGTGATGGCATGGATAATCATGTTGCTAATGAAGTCGCTAGAAGTAGTTTAACTGATCAACCTAGTGACTCTTCTGCAGGCACAATGAGGGAAGTTACTTCAAATAAATGTTCAGGACAGAATTGGAAAGTTGATGTTAAATCAGATTTGCAAAATTCTAGTTTATCAAAAACAAGTACCAAAGAAGCCAGGGAGCATTGCAAAAAGGACAACTTGATGAAAAGATCAAAGAGGAATTTGTTAAATGTGGCAGACAACCTAATCTCTGGTGATGATGAAAACAGTATTGATTTGCCTTCTGAGGTTATTGAGCGAAGAAAGTCAGGAGGAGCTTCAAAAAGACATAAGGTTGATGAGTTAAATAATTGTACTAGTAGTGAGAGAGGAAATGGTGGAAGTTTGGTCAACAAAAGGCATTTACATAGTCAAGATCATCATTTTACACCGGTTGCTCATAGAACTAGACGATCATTAGTGGCAAAACAATTTATGAAGCATGATAGACCATCTAGAAGTCTTAGGGAGGAGGATGGAAGGGTTGGTTCCCTAGAAGAAAGAAATGGCATCGCTGGCATCCAGACATCTAGAGCATTGGATCCTTCATGTTGCTCTGATTGCTTTGGAGTAGATGAAAATTCAGAATTGACTCAACTTGAGAAATCAGCTTCAAAGTTGAGTGCTGTTAATAATGGTGCTAAAAGAGATATATTGGACTGTACTAGGAGAAGATCTCTGAGGAAGATGTCTAGCCATACCAGAAGCTCTGTAGAGACAAGGTCATACGAATCACCCAGAGAGAGTTGTAAGTCATCCGACTTGGCATCTGCAACACCAGATAATTGTAAGACTTCAGTAAATGATGCATCACCTCTTTGTATGGGTGATGATTCTTACAAACAGTCATGCAATAGGGAACTCCACAGAGAAATTCGCAGCTTAAGTGACATAGGACTTGAACTTATGACTCCACCTAAAGATTCAAGGAAGAGAAGGGATATGACTGATGTTCGAATTCTCTACAGCCAACACTTGGATGAAGACATAATTAAGCATCAGAAGAAGGTAATGCCTCATTTTTCACAAACTCTCAGAAGCAAATATAGACAAAGCCAACTGCTTTTTTAGTTATATTTTGATTCTTGACCTTATTACAGATTTTAGCACGACTTGGTGTTTCTGTAGCAACTTCCATTACAGATGCAACACACTTCATAGCTGATCAATTTGTGCGTACAAGGAACATGCTGCAAGCTATTGCTTCAGGCAAACCAGTGGTTACTCACCTATGGATTGAGAGCTGTGGCCAAACTAATTGTTTAATTGATGAGAAAAATTACATATTGAGGGATGCGAAAAAGGAAAAGGAGTATGGCTTCAGTATGCCGGTGTCATTGGCACATGCAACTCGGCATCCACTTTTAGAGGTATATATATTTGTATGTGTGTGTTTGTGTGTCAACACAAGCAAGATCATTTTCTATCTGGCTTTTAATCAAGAATAATAATTGTTTACAGGGTCGCAGAGTATTGATCACTCCCAACACTAAACCTAGTAAAGAGACTATTACAAGTTTAGTTAAGGCAGTTCAGGGCCAGGTATGCAACTTTTCCACTGTATATTCCTCAGATATGCTCCTCTATGGTATCAGAGAAGCATATTACAAAATAGAGAAGTTTCTATGATGAATTCATTGCCATTATTTTAATTTTTTTTTAATCAGTACTGATGGCCATTAATGTTTTTTATCTGCATGTGGTGGAACTAATTTTTCTTTTGACACAAGTTGCCTTGCCTCCCTTTCACTGAATCCATCTCAATATATCCTTGTTATAATTGATTAATACTGATTTCCAGTCAACATGCTTTTAGGCAGTTGAGAGAATTGGCAGATCTTCTCTGAAAGATGATAAGATTCAAGATGATTTGCTGATCCTATCTTGTGAAGAAGATTATGCCTCCTGTGTGCCATTTCTTGAAAAAGGTTAGGAACTGTCTTTTATTAATCTTTAACTATTATGGTATTCACAATATTAAGAATACCATGTTTTGCATGTTTTGCACCTGCAGGGGCAGCGGTTTACAGCTCAGAGCTATTATTAAATGGCATAGTTACACAGAAGCTGGAGTATGAAAGGTTAGATTTTCTTTCTCTTCTATCACTAATGATCTTGAATTGCTCTTTTGAGAAGAATGTTTCATTGGAGTGTTTTCCATTACCTTTAGTAGTCAATTCCTCACTGAGCAAATTTCTTCTCTTTCTGAAGTAACTTATTCTACTGTACTGCTATGGAATTACATCCACTTGATATGGGTTTAATTGGTCTGCTTTTTGCAAGGCCAAGACTCAAGTAAGGTTCTTAAGACGTTTCTTATCAAATTCCTCAATAAAAACATGTGAATTTTTTTAAAGATCCAATATAGTCTTGGGCTGTAAAAATTCTTCTGTTGTCATATTTTTATTAGAGAATGGCATGCCAAAACACCTGAAAATTATATTTTTCTCTTGTTTACATTGGGTCTGTGTTGGGCCCTTGGCCCTTAAGTTTCATAAGAGGAGGAATGGGCCGAGTAACAAAAAGATTTGGGCATCCAGAGAAATTGCTGAAGTGGAGGAGAGAGAAAAGGGGATGTAACTAACTGATAAGCTGTGATACAATGGTCTGGAAAAGAGGAGGACGGCATGGAAGGATTTGGAGTTGGTTTGGGAGAGTACTAGGCCTCTCGAATGCCTGGCATATCCATTTTTGTGTGTTTGGCTATTTTCTGTATTTCTTGCATTGCTCCTGTCTTGTTATTTGCTGTATTGTGTGTTTGGTTATTTCTTGTTGCTTGAATGTAGTTAATCCACCCCTTGCCCTATTGGTATAGGGTGTTTATACTGTTATTCAATAATATATGGTATTATTCAGGATTTGGGAATTATTGGGCTTTATTATTTTTGTATTGGAGCGGCGATTGTGTGGGTTATGGTCAATACGAGAATAAAGGGTCGTGTAGAGAGTTTGGGGAAGGATTTTGGATCAATGAAAGGAGAGATGGAAACAATGAGGCTTTGGATGCTTGAAATGAAAGATGCACTTACGTATATTAAAGACAAAGGGAGGATACGAATGCTGAAGCTCAAGGGAACAATAGTGAGGCTGCAGCTAATGGAACATGGGACACGAGTTTACCTCAGATGTTAGAGAACGACTTGTCGCGATTTCGGAAATTAGAGATTCCATTGTTTTCTTGAGAAAATCTGATTGGATGACTCTTTAAATTAGAACGTTATTTTTCTCTTAACTCCATTAACAACTGTGAAAAACTTGAAGCTGCCGTGGTGTGCTTGAAGGACAAGGCTTTGAATTGGTACTAGGGGCTTGAAGTGCGAAATCCGGTGAGATCATGGGTCGAGTTCAAGCGAAAAGTCCTCAACCGGTTTCAACACTCCCAAGCCGGCGACGCATATAAGATGCTAATGGCTCTGCGTCAGATGGGTACAGTGGCTGAATACCTAGAGAAGTTCGAGACCATCTCTGTGCCATTGTGCGAAGCTTCAGCTGACGTGTTAATGGTGGCGTTTCGTAATGGGTTAAAGGAGGATATTCGAGCCAGGCTGAGGATCATGAGATTTGGGTCCTTGCAGGAGATGATGAATCTGGCTCATAATGTTGAGGAGAGGAATTTGATTATTGAGAAGAACATGGATGACCTATTATCCAAACACTTGAAGACTAAATGGACTTTGGCCAAGCCCAATGGGGGATGGACCCGGATATCGGGTGGATCAGATGATCAACAACTTTAAACCCTAGTATTCCTAAAGCTACAGACACGAAGAATGCTACTGGGGGAAAACAGAGCACTGTGAGCCCTGCTTCTTCGAACAACAGTAAGACTTTTGCAACTCAAATCTGAAGGCTAACAAATGCTGAGGTGGCCAAGAAAAGATCCCTGGGCTTGTGCTATCGCTGTGATGAGAAGTATAGCCCTACACATAAGTGCAAAAACCGTCAATTACAAGTCGTGATTCTCCAACCATGTGAAGGGGAAGATGAAGATGATATGGAGATTGGAACCGAGAAGGAGGAAGAAATGCCAGTACTTGAACTTTCAATGAATTCAGTTGTGGGTCTAAGTGGAAATCACACAATGAAACCCAAAGGGAAGGTAAAAGGGGAAGAGGTATTGGCCTTGATTGATAGTGGGGTGACCCATAATTTTATCACCATAGAGTTGGTGGAGAGGCTAAATATTCCCATTCAAGCTTCTCGGGTGTTTGAAGTGTCATTGGGGAATGGGTACAAAGTCAGAGGAAGCCACATATGCTCGGAAATGGTGGTAGAAATGCAAGGAGTGGAATTACAACAAAGTTTTCATATATTTGATATTGGGTATACTGATATGGTATTGGATGTAGAGTGGCTTTGATCATTGGGTGAAGTAAAGATGAACTGGGATGAACTATCCATGAAATTCATGATTGGAAAAGAGGAGAGGCAAATTAAGGGTGATCCTTACTTAGTGAAGACTTTGGTATTTCTTAAATCTATGATGAGGAATTTAAAGAGGGGTGGTTAAGGGTATCTGGCGGAGTTTGGAAAGATGACAGTGGCAACAGTGGATGAGGAATTACCAACGGAAGTACAAAGCTTATTGGAGCAATTTCCTTCTGTACACACACCAATTCAAGATCTGCCTCCTAGAAGGGTGAGGGATCATGCAATTGAAATAAAACAAGGTGAACAGCCTGCTAACATTAGAGTTTACTGTTACCTACATTCATAGAAGGCAGAGATAGAAAAATTGGTTAATGAGATGCTGGTAGTAGGCTTAATTCGCTCCAGTGGCAGCCCTTTTTCAAGTCCTGTTTTATTGGTCAAGAAAAAATATGGTAGTTGGAGATTTTCCGTAGACTATTGAGCGTTGAATAAGATAACAATGGCTGATAAATTTCCAATTCCAGTAATTGATGAATTGTTAGATGAACTCAAGGGTGCTTCGGTGTTTTCCAAACTCGATTTGAAATCCGGTTATCATCAGATACGGATTAAGGAGGGGGATGAAGCTAAAACAGCCTTTCGTACTCACCAAGGCCATTACAAATTCATGGTAATGCCCTTTGGTTTTATGAACACACCGGCTACTTTTCAATTCTTGATCAACTAAGGAAGTTCATCTTAGTATTTTTTGGTGACATTTTGGTGTTTAGCTTGCATTTTAAATCTCACATTGAGCATTTGAGGGAAACAATGCGAATTCTTCAAGAAAACAAGTTAGTAATTAGTACTAAAAAGTGTATTTTTGCTAAGAACCAATTGGAGTATTTGGGACGCTTAGGGGTTAAGGTTGACCCTTCCAAGATTAAAATTGTGGTGGAGTAGCGTATTCCGAAGGACTTAAAAGCATTGAGGGGATTTCTAGGCATGACGGGTTATTATAAGAGATTTGTGTGCGACTATGGGAAAATTGCAGCTCCTCTGACAGCCTTGCTTAAAAAAGATGCTTTTAAATGGGAAAAGGAGGCTCAAGAAGTTTTTGAGAAATTGGAGAAAGCAATGACTTCACTTCCAGTGCTAGCTATGCTGGATTTTACTCTACCGTTTGAGCTAGAGATAGATGCATCAGGTGTGGGAGTTGGGGCAGTACTCATGTAGAAGAAGAGACCTATAGCATTTTTCAGTCAAGCCTTAGCCGTGAGACACCATCAAAATTCAGTGTATGAGAGAGAGCTTATGACAATAGTTCTATTAGTTAAAAAATGGCGACATTATTTATTGGGTCACCATTTTATTACCAGAACAGATCAACGGGCACTAAAATATTTACTGGAGTAGCGTGAATTAGAATAGGAACAGCAGAAATGGGTTTCAAAATTGTTGGGTTATTCATTTGAAATACACTACAAATCGGGAAGCGAAAATAGGGTGGCAGATGCTCTTTCTAGAAGAGAGGAAGTGGAATTTAAAGCTTTTACAGTGAATCAGTATGATGACTTGCTCAATTGGGAAGAGGAGATAAAAAAAGATGAGAAGTTGTCCTTAATTGTGCAGCAGATTCTTTCAAACAGTAACCCACCTGAAGGGTATTCCTTGAGGAAAGGTTGCTTCTTGTATCAAGATAGGTTAGTACCGGCTAAGAATTCCTCAAGAATTCCCCATCTAATTGTGGAGTTTCATAATACTCCTACTGATGGCCATTCTGGTTATTTGAGAACTTGTAAGAGGATGACTAATGTATTGTTTTGGGACGGCATGAAGAGGTAAATTCAAGATTATGTGATTAGATGTGCCATTTGTCAGCAGAATAAATATGAAGCAAGGAGTCTAGTCGGGTTGCTACAACCTTTACCAGTACCCAAGCATGTTTGGGAGGACATCAGTATTGACTTTATCACCGGATTGCCAAAATCTAATAGATTTGATACCATCTTGGTTGTGGTAGACTGGTTGACGAAATATGCTCACGTTATTTCACTTTCTCACCCTTATAATGCCAAGGAAGTAGTAGCAGTGTTTATAAAGGAGGTGGTTAAGTGACATGGAATACTAAAGTCAATTGTATCTGATTGGGACCGTTTATTTATGAGTAATTTTTGGCAAGAGTTATTCAAGATATCGGGTACTACTTTGGCTTATAGCTCAGCGTATCATCGGTGGTGGACAAAAGTTTGGAAACTTATCTTAGGTGTTTTTCCTCCAAAAAACCTGGGAGATGGTCCCATTAGTTGGCTTGGGCTGAATATTGGTTTAATACCAATTTTAATCAATCTATAAGTATGTCTCCCTTCAAAGCTTTATATGGTTGTGACCCGCCCACTCTTTTCAAGCTTGAGGATGTGTCTTCTTCAGTGGAAGAGGTGAATGACCAAATTAGAAATAGAAATGCAGTACTAGAAGAACTTAAAGAACACTTGGTTAAGACTCAAGAGACTATGAAGAAGTATGCAGATAAATCAAGGAGGGATGTCTTTTGAAAAAGGAGATTTGGTGTATCTCAAACTTAGACCATATAGACTGAAATCATTGGCTAAAAAAATAAATGAAAACCTCAGTGCTCGTTTCTCTGGATCTTTTGAGGTGGAAGAGAAGATAGGGAAGGTGGCTTATAAACTCAAACTTCTGGAATCTGCTCGCATACATCTTGTATTCCATGTGTCACAATAACTAATGGAAAGAAGGAGGTTTTAGTCAAATGGAAGAACTTGCCTGACTTTGAGAACACTTGGGAATCCTATGACATCATCAAAAACCAATTTCCTCATTTTCACCTTGTGGACAAGGTGCAACATGTTGGGCCCGTGGCCCTTAAGTTTTATAAGAGGAGGAATGGGCCGAGTAATAAAAAGACTGGGGCATTTGGAGAAAATGCTGAGTTGGAGGAGAGAGAAAAGGGGATGTAACTAACTGATGAGCTGTGATATAGTGGTCTGGAAAAGAGGAGGACAGAACGGAAAGATTTGGAGGTGGGTTGGGAGAGTACTAGGCCTCTCGAATACCTAGCATATCCATTTCTGTATTTCCTTCATTGCTACTGTCTTGTTACTTGCTGCATTGTGTGTCTGGTTATTTCTTGTTGCTTGAGTGTAGTTAATCCACCCCTTGCCCCACTGGTATGGGGTGTTTATACTGTTATTCAATAATATCTAGTATTATTCAGTATTTTGGAATTGTTGGGCTCTGTCAGTCTGAAATAACATTGTATCTATATCTAACTTACCTATCATGTTGCCTTACTGATCTTCGTTACTGTGTTTTTTTTTTTTGGGGCAGGCATCGTCTTTTTACCGACAATGTGAAGAAAACCCGTTCTACAATATGGTTAAAAGGAGAAGGTGGAACATTCTGTCCTGTGACTAAACGTAAATAAAGTTGTCTGTCTGTGCCTTTTCCAAATTTTCTTTCTGATCTTTGTAGTTTAGGTCATTTGTAAATTGGAGAAAACTTAGGTATAGTTTTTAGGTGCGTTTATCAGGTCTTTGAAAAAAGACATACCAAGTGGAGATTTTTTACAACTTCAGATGATATGATTAGGTGTACCAAAAAAATTTCTCCATATGTTATCTTATAATTAGAAAATGTTATAGTGAACCATAAAGAACTTGCACTAAATGCAATCCCTGTAAATCTTTTCTTATGGATGTACATGCAAAATTTGTTTTTACGTATGTCTGGTTGTATATAGAATGATAGAAAATGGAAGATGTTTGAGTTGTTTCTGTGATGATTCTGTAAAACAACTGCCAAATAGAAAATTTTATGATATGATTTCCAGTGTGTTGAAATACTAGTTTCCTTAGAATATTTGGACTGAGACATTTTCTAGGAATTTTTTTGGCTGTACACAGTTTTTGCAGCAAACTAACAATTAATTGTTTAACTTTTAAGAATTACTGAATATGTTTATCAATTTTTGAAGATATTAAACTTACTGTATACGTTTAAGTCATTTGATGAGGAAATTAACTTATTAAATTATTGAGTTAGTTATTAATTAAAATATAAATGAACCTAATCAAAACTTTATAAGTGTGCCATTACCTATTTGGAGTGGAATGATATTCATTGTTTTAAAAATCAAACCGGAACCAATAAAATTGTTTCACGGTTCATTAGTCAAATCATGGTAAAACTAGTATATATATATATATATATATATATAATTTTATATATTAAAAACATTTTCACACTTAATTTTAGTAAATTTATATTGTTATAATATTTTTTATGTGTGTGTGTGAGAGAGAGAGAGAGAGAGAGAGAGAAAGAGAGATTACTTTTCTATTTTTTCTTCACTTATTTGTTTTTTTGACAAAAATAATACTATTATGAAAAAATAATTAACAAGAAAAAAGTATAACATGGTAGAAAAGAATGAAAAAAATACAAATGAAAAAAATAAAAACTTGCTAAATTTCATATAATGTAAGAAACAATTGTATTTTATAAATAGTAAAATATTTTTTTTACAAAATTCAATTAAACCGATTTATTAGTTTTTGAGTATTTTTTGGATAATTAGATCAAATCAATGACTATTTTTCGATCAGTCTAGTTTGTATCGATATTCTATTATGGTATATTATATTCCCAGCTTTTATTAATTTTCCCTCTCGTTCTTGGTGCAGATTGAATGGGCCGAATAAAAGTACCATCTGCAAAAACAATTGAAAATTTCCAACTGCCCCACACTGATGGAAGGGCAAAAAAATAAGTTACACTGATTCTATTTGCAATTTCTTATGACTAAATAAATGGGTGGAAGGCTAATATTGTAAATATCTTAATAATGAAGATAAATTTAAAAAGAATAATTTGCGAATAATTAAATGAAAAATTTATGTAGAATCGGAATAAAAGCTTCCTCTGAATATTATCTTTCACTCATTTTAGTTAGGTAATAAATGTAGAATCTAAAGCTCCAATGCGTCGCAACATTAGTGACCTGTGAGAGAACCGTTGCTGAAGCCATCTCCAAGTGTAAAGGCGCTTCCTCTTCTATTTGTACTGAAACTATTTTGATAATGACCCACTCAATATTATGTATCATTTATATAATTTATTTATTTTATATATATAATTACTTATACCTTAAACTAAAATATTATTTTTAGTCCATGATGATAAAATATGAATTTTCCACATTGCTTAATACCATTCGTTGCTTTTTGAGAGTGGCCAGTGTCTGTTCCTTTTTATGTTTATTTTATTCCTTCATATATTTACTTTAGTTGTGGAATGTGATTTCATTATTTTCCGTTAAAATTTTAAATAATTGCAGAAAACAACAAGAATACAATATGATGTTACGCACTAAGATTCAATGACTCTCTCTCTCTCTCTCTCTCTCTCAAGAAGCCATTGGAGCATTTTCCACTAAATCTTCAATTTTCAACCCAAATATCTAACTTAGTCAAATAAAATTGTTTGATTGGTATTGACAAATAAACTTCACCTGATCAAATAATTATATTTTGCCAAACAAAGTGCAAGCCAAGCTGCAAGACTCTGGGGCTCCAACATCAGTTTCTCACAACATATTTTCCAATTACTAAAATGACCACTAAATTATTAACTTTGTTTCAATAAATTATAGTTATTTTAAATTATTATAAATTTAGTTCATAAAATATTATATTTATTTTAATTTTATTTATTTGTCAATAAATACAATTTTTAACAAACAATAAGTTTAGAATTATAGATTGGACAATTAAATAATAAGAGATAATTAAATTAAAAGAAATATAATCGTTTAAAAATTAATAAAATAACTATAAATTTAATTAGTAAAAGATTACATTTATCTTAATTTTATTTATTTGTCAATAAATACAATTTTCAACAAACAATAAGTTTAGAATTATAGATTAGACAATTTAATAATAAGAGATAATTAAATTAAAATAAATATAATTGTTTAAAAATTAAATTAAAATAATAAAAATATTTTAAATATCAAATTAATATTAAAAAATTACATGATTTGATCCTATTAGAATCATTATCACTTTGGCGAGGTTGACATCTTCTGACTTGTTTATTTGTTATCTTATTTGCCTTTTTTTTTCGATTTTACTTTTTGTTTGGCATTATACTCCATTTTTTAATCATATCTAATTATTTATTAAAAGAGTAATAAAAGTAGTATTTAATTTTGTGTGTTGTCCCCATCAATTATATGCTGAATTTACGTGTGGAAACTCTTAGCCGTGTGCCTCCTACTAACCTGAAATGAAATGACATCACCAAACACAAAACCACAATTTTCATAGTGCGTTTGGTGACAATCTCCATTTGTTAGGGCTTTGGACTAATGGGTCTCCTCCTCACTGTGTGGCACAGACACCTTCACTTGTCAACTCCAACAACACAGAAAATTAATTATGATGATAAAAAAAATAATTTGAATTTGAAATTTGCAGAGTTCAAATTCTTTTAAGTCAAAATTGTGTTTAACCAAGAAGAGTCTAGATTCTTTTCAGTCCAAACTGCAGTGTTTAGGGAAGAGAATTTCTGTTTGGCCTCCAAATCAAGCAAGATATTTAGCCTCAAAACTAAGTAGTATGCTTGACCTAATTTAAATTGTTGGATTTTACAACGAACGGTCTAAATTTTAGGATATTATTTTTTTTTTAAAAAAATAACATCTTAAAATCTAGGCCGTTAGTTGTAAAATCTAACGGCTCATATTGGACCAAACAGAAAATCCTCTTCCAAAGTTTAATTAGTAGATCGTGTTATCCGTTTCAATTGTTCTTTGTTTTCAATTCTTTATATTTGGTTTGTTTTGAATCCAATCTCATTCAATGCTTGTGTTTGAAGAATTTTTTTTAGATATGTTCAATTTATTAAAAAAAAAGAAGATTGACTAATCTTGTGAAAATATCTAATTTTAAACTATGAAACTGAGTCCCATATAAGAAGTATAAAATTTTAATTGAGTTTATATAAACCTTTACATTTTGGAGATTATGGGATATTAAAATTGATCGAAAAGTAATATGTAAGTACATCAAGTTTATATATTTATTTATAATTAAATTAATTTATCTATTTTTTATAATGAAATATAATAAAAAAATCAAGAACTGAGAAGCATGTCAAATTGGGATGCCCATATTTTCAAGTTTTAAAGAGAGTAGAGACTAGAAGGATTTCTTCCTTGTCAAATCAGACATCTCTATAGAACTTCACTTAAGTGGGAATAAAATGTCACACTCCTTACATTTTCAATTAGTTTTGGAATCATTATTGCTAAAATCTTTTAGTTGTCCATACCATATATATTTGATGTGTATGTTTAGTCTAGTAGGGACACTCCCAGATGCATCTGTTATCTATTCTATCAAGCAAAAATGCACCAACAAAAAATATAAAATAGAGCAAAAATTAAAAACACACTAAGACTTGATTTAATATAGTTCGATTACTATGATTTATATTCACAAGTAGAGAACAATTATTGTTATTCTTTAAGTAAAAGTATTTGTTATAATACAAGAAATCGAAAAATTACATGCTGCTTTAGACCGAGCTCTAGCTTAACGGTCCTCGTCATACTTGTTTTACAAACTTCTAAATTTTTCTCCTTTTAAGTTGCGCTTCTAAAAATATCGAGTCAGATTATAATCTATTTCACCACATAATTCAAGTTACTCAACATATAATCTATTTCACCACATAATTCAAGTTACTCAACATATTCTACAAACTGGAACAATCTTGAACTCAATATCTTTCTCCTTTTTCACCTAACATTTTAAGCTCAGAAATCCAAAAAATTCATATCTTTTTAATTATTAGCCAATGCATATGTTATTAACAGACCAAACTTCTGAATTAAAATGATTCTTAACATAGTATTAAAACCTCTATCACTAAGCAGTCAAAAGTTAAAACTGAGCCATGTGTTCCTTTAAAACTAGCTAGCTGGTGGTATTCATTCATATAGACAACCTCCATTGTTCTCTTGCATAGCTCACATGCTAACATTACTTTTCTATATTACAAAAGATGAACTATACTGTTCTGCTTTTTACATTTTGGGGAGTGAAAAAAAATGAGCCCCTCTGTAATTTCTTCATGACATGACCTCCAGTGCCTCCCTTGTCTGTCCAAGTATGTTGAATATTGTTGCTGCTATGTGAGATGGTGTAAGACCAGCCATAGCCAATTGGTCAGCCGGAGATCCATGGTCGATGTACTGATCAGGAAGAACCATCGGTCTCCACTGCAGAAATGTTATGGAACGGATATAAATTTCCAGCAATTGTATAAAAAGTTCATTGAAATGCAAGTTTTGCAAGTCAACTTGAACAACTTCTTTTGGATTTTTACCTTTAATTTAGGGTTGAAGGTTTAAGGTTTAGGACATAAATTTCTAGCAATTTGTAAAAGAAGTTCATTGAAATGCAAGTTTTACAAGTCAACTGGAACAACTTTTGGATTTTTACCTTTAATTTGCCGTCAAGGAGGCCATCAAGGGCCATGAATTGAGCAACATGAGACCCGAATCCTCCAATTGATCCTTCTTCTACGGTGATTAAAACCTCATGTGATTTTGCTAGGCTCCGAATAAGGGCGCGATCCAATGGCTTGCAGAATCGAGCATCTGCTACTGTTATTTTCAAGCCATGGCGTTCCAATAACGAAGCTGCAGCCAAACAGTTCTGAACCGCTGACCCGTACCCCAAAAGGGCCACTCTTTTTCCTTCAATCAAGATCCTACCTCTTCCAACCTGTCAATGTATCAATATATATTTTGCAGAAACATGTGAATTTGCACTTTGTTCCTTATAATCTCCAAGAAGGTTATGAAATGAAGACATGACTCTAACTTGCCTCAAGAGGAATGCCCTTCTTCCCTGGTGGTAGGTCAACACCAATGCCATTTCCCCTTGGGTACCGGAAGCAACTAGGTCGATCGTTAATGGCTGCAGCAGTGGCAACCATATGGAAAAGCTCTGCTTCATCAGAAGGAGCCATCACCACCATGTTAGGGAGGCATGCCATAAAAGTTACATCAAAAGAACCACAATGTGTGGGACCATCTGCTCCAACTAGTCCAGCTCGGTCCATTGCAAATCTTACAGGCAGCTTCTGCAAATCCACATCATGGACCACCTGTGCAATGGAACACATACTTACACTAGGTAATTCCCAAGAATTGATGAAGGTGACGAAAATGTCGAGTTGTTACTTTGTTACTTGTTATCCTACCTGATCATAAGCCCTCTGCATGAATGATGAGTAAATTGCACAGAAGGGCTTGAGACCTTCACAAGCCAGACCTGCAGCAAAAGTAACAGCATGCTGTTCCGCTATCCCCACGTCGAAGCATCTTGTTGGGAAACGACGAAGGAAGAGATTCATGCCAGTTCCACCCCCCATTGCAGCATGGATTGCAACAATGTCTTTGTCAGCTTCTGCTTCTGCAATCAAAGCCTCTGCAAAGTACGTTGTGTAAGACTGTGTGGCAACCTTGGCTTTGAATTGCTTTCCAGTTGATGGATCAAACTTAGTAACTCCTGCAAAAACAGACCAAAAGTTTGGTGATGGACAGTATTGATTCAACATGAACAGTGCATTTTTGACAAATGTAGATGGAACTGTATATAAATTTGTAAAGCCAGTTTTACCATGGTATTTATCTGCTGCTTTTTCTGCATATGGGTATCCACGGCCTTTCTCGGTGACAACGTGGATCAGTACAGGACCAGTTGTTTTAGTACTTTTGACTTCTTTGAGAATGGAAACGAGATCATCTATGTTATGACCATCAACAGGACCAATATAGTAGAGGCCAAGCTCTTCAAATAGTGTTGATCCCGAACCACTGATCATTCCACGGGCATATTCATCAACTTTTGCAGCCAAATCATGCATAGGACCACCAATTCGTTTAGTTACTCCCTGCAATAATCTCATTTTGTGGAGAGTTAGTTTTGATTGGGCTTCAAAGACTTTTCCTATTAATATACTTAAACATCAGAACTCACCTTGGCAACCTCTCTCAATTCTCTGAGAGGTCTGTTTGATTGTAACCTACTGAGTGCACTACTTAAAGCTCCAACCGGTGGTATGGGCCCATCAAGGGTAGCAGTTGGTAGAGAGACCTGTTTGTTGTCGTTTAGGATAACAATCATGTCGGAATCGAGATATCCAGCATTGTTCATGGCTTCATAGGCTTGCCCTGCTGTCATGGCACCATCACCAATTACAGCAACTACCTGATTCTTCCCTTCCTTCAAGTCCCTCCCAACAGCCATTCCTGTTTGATTGATGAGATTTCAATAGTTAAAGGGCGAATCAAGGAAGCAGTAAAGCAATTGCAGCAATTCATGATCATCTTACTTCAAACTTAGAACTGTAACTTCAATTATCAAGTTCTGGATCTATATTGGTAAATTACATGTTATATCTAGGGGACAACACAGAGTCATGAGACTTGTATAATCAAACATGTTCACAACTCAAAGATAATTACACAGGTACCACGGTTTTCCTCTGTTCAGTAGAAGGAAACATCAATATATGTTTTAGGAATCTTTGAACAGGTATAATTTTGTGCAGTTTGAATTCTCTCATATTTTGGTGCAAACATGAGGGTCATGTTTCTCGTCAGGACTTTTCATTTTAAATTAGACAATTCAAATTAAAGGGGAAAAAATATCATTAGTCTAATCTGATTGTCGAGATTTGAAGAACATATCTCTCATGTTGGCACCAGGACATGAAAGGATCCAAATTCAATTTTGTGAGCATGACAGTTAGGACAAGCTTCAATTAAGATAAACATGCTATAACTGAAAGAACAAAGTTCATAAACCATAACACTAAAATCTTTCAAACCCAAAACCCTAATAGCAAGGAAAAGTACCGAGTCCGGCTGATATAGTTGTTGAGCTGTGACCAGTGCCAAAACAATCATATTCACTCTCAGACCGTTTGGTAAAGCCTGATAAACCATTCGTCTGCCTCATGGTGTGCATCATTTCCCTCCTTCCAGTGAGTATCTTATGCGGGTAAGACTGCAAATTTTCACAAAACCATCATATTCATCATCCTCCAAATCACACACACACACACGCACGCGCGCGCGCGCGCGCACACACACATATATATATATATGTTCCAATTCCAACCTGATGACCAACATCCCACAATATTTTGTCCTGTGGGGCATTGAAGACATAGTGGAGGGCAACAGTGAGCTCCACAACACCAAGGCTTGAACCCAGATGACCCCCAGTATTAGAAACACTGAAAATAACATCGGAACGTAGCTCATCAGCTAGTTGTTTCAGCTCCTGCATCAATGTTGAGATGATAATTAACAAGAGTGAATTTTATTATAGTCTTGGTATATGCTTCTCATTATTGATTGATGTACCTTGGTAGAGAGATTTTTCATATGTATTGGGTAGTTTATGGTGTCCAGTAGTGGGGTTGGTGGTCTCTGGGAAGCATACTCTCCTCTTTCTGATAGTGATGCACAAACCCGAGCTGGCCTTTTCCTTACCTATACGTATCATATCAGAAGTTCAGAACAAACGAGAACAAGACAACTATTCCTTTCAGCATGTCACATCTTCAATTTCTAAACTGATCTGAAAATAACTAAAATAATATTGCATGAAAACACAAGAAGAAGAAGAAGAGCAAGCGAGATGATTCAGACTCAACAAACACGAACTGAAGCGAGAGAGAAAGTGAGAAACAAACAAAATGCCGAATGTTATTGCTTCATAAAAGTAGTGAATTTTGCATGGGGTTAGAAACAGACATTTACAGACCTGGAAGTGGGTGTGAAGAGAGTGAGAGTCTGAGTGCAGATCTGCTCCGCATTGAGGGTGAGAACGCAGAAGAGATCTTTGAGGAAAAGAGAATGTCGCGAGAGCCATTAAAAATATCGACTGTACAAACCCAGTCAGGGAGCTCTAAAGATGAAATTAAACACACGCACGCATACACGCACACGCACAGCTGACAACAAGAAAAACCCAGAAAAGTAATACAGCACAGATACAAATGTGTGTGTGTGTGAGAGAGAGAGAGAGAGAGAGAGAAGAAGGGTATGAGACAAGTGTGAAAAAGTAGGGAATTTTGGAAGGAGAAAGTGGAAAGTGAATGTGGGGATGGAGATGAATTGAATATATAAATAAGTGAGGAGAGGGGAATGAGTGGAGGAGAAGAGAGTGAAGCAGCGAGGAACAGGAAATGGAAATGGAAACGAAAGGAAGGTAGGGGGCGGTGGTGGTGCACTTAGAATGAGGAAGGAGCATTGGGTGGTGGGACCCCCCATTGTCATTGCCCAGTGGTTTGTGTTGGTTTATGCTGACTCACACTCTTCACTCTTACAAGAACGTATCGCCACTGCTTTGAGGGAAAGCTGTTCTCTCAGTCTCATTGGACCACGTCACACCAAATCACTTCCGGATAGATTCATAGATAATACAGATTGAACTTTAGATATATTTGGATTCGTTTTTATCTCTCTTCCTTTTTGCCTTTTCTTTTTTCTTCTAATTTTGTATTTTTTTTAGCATAATTGGTGTCTAAAAATTTATTGATGTTGAATGATTTAAATACATGACTTGAATTATAATTTAATTTAATTTTTTAGAAATAATTCCTAAAAGGAGGAAAACTTATAAGTTTGTGAATTATGAAGCAAACAAGGTGCATGGAGTGACCTAGTTTGATTTGTTTTGCATTTTAATATATATGTTTATATTTGGATACTATGTACCACTGTTGGCAAAATTGAACCGGTTGGTCAAATCGATCTAACTGGGAACTGGAGGAGGTACCAGTCCAATTTTACCATTTAATCGGTTAATGGTTGAACTGGGACTGAATAGGTAGAATCAGCGATGAACCGATCGAACCGGCCAGTCAGGTGGTTGAACCAATTTTGTCCTTTTTTAGTTTTTTTTAGTAGTTTTTTTTATGGAGGTGGGTAAAAAAATGTATAGGGAAGTGGACAAAAAACATATAATAACCCAAATTAATTTTGCAACTGTCAAATATGTCACCACTCAGATAAGCAAATAAAAAAGAAAAAACCAAAGAAGGAGAAAAAAAAAAGCTAAGTCCACTTTATCACACGCTAAGGGGGTAGATTGGACGATTTGCACTGCATTATCCTAGAATTGTGAACGTGTGAACGTGTGAACCTATCACTTCCCTTAGCCTCTTATAAGCCCATTAACATATATTAATATATAAAGTTTTTTCCCTTTGTGATAAACAATGTGAGACTTACTCACTCTTTTACAAGGCTATTTTTATAACTAAGACTTAGTTTAAAATTATGTATATTATGAGTTCTGATGAATTATCAATTATGGATTATTTTTTTTATTTCTTTCATTTATTATTATGAATTATCAATTATATTAAGTATTTTAATATTTTAAATTATATATATTTTTAATATTTTTTAATTACTACCGATTCGACTACAGTTCGACTATTGAACCTTGAACCAATAACTCTACCGATTCAATGACCAGTCCGGTTTTAAAAATATTGCTATGTACGATACTCAAACAATTTTTTTAAAAAATTAAAGATTTTATCTTTAACAATAAATATAAGTGACACGGACCGAATTACATAAATTTTTATATGTTTTTTGATTAATTTCGTGTTGTTATCTTCAACATTAGTTTTTGTAACAATTGAATTTAGATTTTTAAATTTATAGAATTTTAAATTTCTCTCAACATTGATTTTCTTTTTCACAGGACTCTAATTTTAAATAAATGTTAAATCATTTTTTTCACAATACCTTACTAAAAAAAATGAATGTTAAATCATTTAAAAAAATCAACTTTAATTGTATTTTGTATTTTTAAAACTTTGTGTTTTTGGCTAAACAAATATTTTTGTTATAACTCAGTTATAATCTTTTCTTAGAAAGAAATATGATGACAAATACTTAAGATTTAAATTATTTTTTTTATAAAATTTCGAAATAGAAGCAAGTAGCAAATACTAAATATATATATATATATATAAATAATTAGTTATAAATGAATATGAGATATATTAACTATTAAACTTATTTTCAAAATGTTAAAACTACTCTATTACGTTTTTAATACAACACTTAACAATTGAAGTGGACAAAATTTCATTTAATTTTTTTAATCAAAATTGCATCACTTTTAAATTTAAACTATAATTTAAAATGTAAAAAATATCTATTCTCATCAACTGATTAAAGAATATAAGCGACGCAAAATTAGAAAGGCAAGAAGAAAAAGAGTCTGTGTGAGAGGCCACACGCCCACACCGTATTTCTCCCTATTGTTCCTGATATTCTCATATTGTCACGTCCCAAAATCTGAGCACGTGACCGGCACGTAAAGTGAATTTCATTTCACCTCCGTAAGCCTATCTTTCTCTTAAGAATCATACCATTCTTTTTCATGCAACCAAACCGAGTTCTCTATACACACTACAGTCATTCACATTACATCACTGAATGAACCTACCCGATTACAGAGATTTCTAGATTTATACAACTTAGAATAAGACTTAATTATTATACCTTTATTCTGAACAAATGAAAAGGTAATCATGGGTTAAGGATCCATAATTCCTTGTACAGATATTTACCTTCAGCTGTCAACTCTGAAAAAAAATATTAATAAGAGGGGTATGAGCAAACCACGTGCTCAGTGAGCAGACAACACAACACTATAACAAAAAAATATCATGCATAATAATGATAATATGCAGCAATTATACGTAATCGATCATAATATAATATAATATAATATAATTCATAATACTTCACAACAATATCTAAGTAAAACAAATATATTTCAACATAATTCAAATAATTCACAACAGCAAACAGTGAAATCAATTTCACACATTTCCCGTACCAACCGGGTCGTTCAGGATATCTCTGGATCGTTGCCCGCGGCCCCCGCCGCATCCACCCTTATCACTCCATGTATATTCTCCACCCTTGTAGCTTCATGTAGATTTCTCCATGGGGTGCACCACCATATCTTTCCTTTCTAGTCAAACACAATCACAATCACATCTAAGAGCATCGTCAATCAAAATCATGAGCCACATACATAACTCAGTCATTTACAATTCAAGTCACAACATAAACAATATTGTTCCAGCAACATAGCATGTATGCAACATAATCCATAATATAGATAAATTATTCAACAATAACATACTTCAACTATCCGCATATGGATGAACTCAATAATCAGAGTATGACACATTTCAACTCAGTTCACATGTCATTCACAATCCATCATATAACCTTCATTCATGAGAAAATAAGAATCACCAGGTAAGTTCCACAATTGTTTATGTCTCATCGTCTCATTCAAGCACAATATAATTTAAACATATAAATAATATATATATATATATATATTTTTTTTTTTTTATGTCATCATCATCTTCAAACTTGGATATACAACATATTTTCACTATGATGCATAAAGTCCATAACAAAGATATTTAATCATAGCAAGTATTAACCCACTCACCTGGATTTCATGCTCTCGGCACTTCCACCTTGCACCTTGACCATTCCTATTGTAACCAGATAAAAACCATTAGGGTTACGAAATAGAGAAATTTCCTACCACTATTCCCGACCTTCACTTACTTCTCAAATCATAACTGCTAACTGGTAATAAATATCCAGATGAAACTTATACCATTAGAAACTAGACTCAAAGAGCTTTTCAACTATATTTAAAAAAAAAAACGGATGCTACAGTAACGGTCAACGGTCAACGCAGCTACAGTAACGTTGACCGAGTCAACGCTACAGTAGCCGAGAAAATCTGAAAAAATTTTTCTGATGAACAGTAATTTATGGGGAAAATTTTCAAATGTTCTTCGTGTTCTTCATCCAAAAATCCTAAAATCATATCTAAAACAACATTTCTTTTGATTTCTTCAATGGGTTTTGTTTCTCAATGTCTAATAAGTATTTTAACACCAAAACCCCTAATTTTTACCAACAATCCAAGCTCAAATCTCAAATTTTCATCAAGAACACTAACTTTTTCAAATATCTAAATTCTACGAAATTTCTTGTTCTAATAACATCATAAACCACCTAAGAATGTTTTACATTAACATCCACACTTAAATTCGTCCATTAAAACTCAAAATCTTAATTTTCTTCCATAAGTCCGAAAATGGAGAAAAAGAGAAATAAAGCAGATAAAACTTACCTCTTTGCCTCTAGAACTCCTAAGAATCGGAAGTATGGTTAGAAAATATTAGATCACCGGAATAATTTAAGGAAAGAATTGGAGAAGAAGATGAAAATGAAACGAAGAGAAATGTTGAAGGAAGTTCTCGGGAGGAAGAAGGAGAAGAGAAACTAATAATTGTACGTGTGGGCCCCACCAATTCTTTTTCGATAAAATTACGCATAGCCACCTTAGCTTTTAAGATTTGTTTACTTAGGTCCTTGAGAATGTATAAAAATTTCTTAAATATCGAATCCATCATCTTTTCGGTACCGGACTCATAATTCATTCTCATAAGCTTTATTCTTCCTCTCAGGTTCCTATTTAGTCATTCTCAAAAGTCCTCTATACTTTCTTTTCTTTTCACTGTAGTCCTTGAGAATTTATAAAAAATTTTCCAAATTAAAAATTAAAATTTATATTCCCAGATTTTCTTCACTAATTCATAAAGTACATTTTTCACGTAATTAAATTTTTCACTAAACTTCAAAATAGACTTTAAATATTCATATAAATTCTTAGAATATTACACATATCTTCTCAAAGGAAAAAAGAAAGAGAACATTGTACACAGTACACACTATATACGTATATTACTATGGTTAAACATAATATATTGTGCCTAATCAAATACGTAATGTGATATACACAATACCTTTTTTAAAAAAAAACACTTTATCCTAATAAATTTTTTATAAATTTTAAAACTCAAAAAAAATTTCTACTACCCCTTCCGTAAAAAAAAATTATTAATTTTATTAACGATCAATACAAACTAAAATTTTTTTTAATACTACATCATCATTTTTTGACAAACTAATACTACCTCATCTAAGGCCCATTTCAGCTATACCCGACTCACATCTGTTCTGACCCGAGAGCAATTTAACATCAGTTGTGCCATCTTGTTCGCATTCCTCTGCGTTGCCATTAGCGTTCGAGTTCTGACCGGAGAGCAATTCTTGTTTTGCCATTCCGCCATTGCTTCTACATTATTGCTCCTGTTCTGCATTCGTGGTCTTCCACTGCGTCAGCGTTGTGGTTCTTGTCCTGCGTTCTTGTTCTACGCTGTTGGCGTGCGTGCTTATGCCATCGACTTCCTTCTGCGTTGTGTATTGGAACAGACAATGAGATGAAGAACAATTGGAACTCCCATCTCAGAAGAAAAATCTACTGCTTCATGAAACCCTCCAACGACTCCTTTCCTCCCATCGACATGGCTTCTCTCAACGCAGTTGCTTCCTCCAAACGACGAGGTGGTCGAGGACGGCCCTCCAAACCGCCACTGCAAAACGACGTTGCTTTGAACCAAGACTCACATATCGATCTCAAAGCACGCGATGTGTTGGACAAAATGTCTCAGAGAAAAGCGACCCCACAGAGCTTCAATGGAGGGGAAGCTGAGGAGATTTCGATGATGGGTTCACACTTCGCAGTGGCTAGACGACGAAATTATGAGACTCAATTTCATGATGGAGAATGGGATGCTTGTCGACCCAAGTGAAAATGGAGGGGGTAATAATGAAGAGATAAATATGGGATTCACAAGTGGAGAGACTCGAGTAAAAAAGGTTTTTGGAGCTCGGCATCAGACTAGGCAGAGAGTGGAGACCAGTGGCATGAAAATAATAATAATAACAATAATAATAGTACTAGCTGTTCACCATCAGTGAATTCGATTTGTGATGATTATCAATGGCTTGATTGGGACCAATCTCAGATTCAATGGGACCTGCAGAGTGAAGAGAACCAGATGGTGGCATGTTTGTGGGACGCTTCTGCAAATGCTGAAGTAAATAACTTTCATGGAGTTGCCTAGGGAAACAATCAGTCTCTTATAATACTCAATAGCGGAATGGCAAAACAAGAATTGCTCTCCGGTTAGAACTCGAACGCTAATGGCAACGCAGAGGAATGCGAACAAGAAGGCACAACTGGCGTTAAATTGCTCTCGGGTCAGAACATATGTGGGTCGGGTATTGCTGAAATGGATTCTAAATGATGTGATATTGATTTGTCCAAGTCAACTTATGTGACATTTAAAAAATCTTAATTAGTTAAACTAATAGTTTTTTTAATAAAAAAGATCAATCGTATAAAATAAAAAATTTATAAAAATTTTTTATTAAATTTTAGAATTTATAAAAAAATTTTGCACAATAAAAAAAATTTATAATGGCAAAGTGTATTTTCACATTCTTTTTTCAAGTTTTGTGTTGTGGTGATGTCATCCAATGCCATTCCTCATGATATGATCTACCTTTTTGGCATGACCTTTTTTATAGCGTCACACCTTTATAATATTAACTATAATTTTATACTTAATATAATAACAAAGATAATTAAATAATTTAATTCCTTTAAAAAATATATGCTGTGTAAAATTTTAATTTTATTCGCAGATGATAGATAATAAAAGAACATTTCTAGAATATACAACACATGCCAAGAAAGTTGAGAAATGAGAGACATTTTTTAAAAAGAAGAATATTTTATATAACTTAACAAAATTTCAAAGAAAATCGGTATAATTTATTTCCTCTCTGATTTGGGAGATAACAAAATAAATAAATAAAGTGAATTGCTTTTAGGCACAGCACACTTATGATTAAATTAGCTTACTCAAAGTAATGAAAAATAGGGTAAATATGCAGGTAAAACCTGTATCTAATTTAACTAAAACATCAAATGTTTAGTTGTGATTGTGAAGGGCATTCCCAGTCAAAGATGAAATAGTGGGACCAATTGCTTGTGCTGACTTATGGTATGGTGTGATTATTTTAATAGACTGATCAGAATTTAATATATTAACTCAACTTATAAGAAATAAATAAAGTTAATATATAGTTCTGCGTCACTTTATAATTGATTAAGTTCGGAAGAAATGTGCGAGGAGACTTGCTTGCTGGTTTAAGCAACGTTGACCAAAGATTGTTTGAGTAATTAAACAGTAAGTTAAAAGGTTTGAAATTGGGTTAACGTAGAATTAAGATTAGGGTGAAGCCAATTAATTAAGTATTTTTTTTTGATAAACCAATTAATTAAGTATTTAATGTTGTTTCTTTCTTTTAAACGATCGAATCGAAACTACTTCCGATAATGACTGAAATCGTCATCCATGTCACTCTTTAGCCACCACGTGTCTCTATACCTACTTTGACACTTTTTTTTTTTTTTCAAAGTGTGGTTACTTATAAGGGAAGACTTTTCAAAATAGTAAAATAGCTCGGAGCCCTTAAGTTAATTTGTAAATTGGTGGGGTTGAGTTTAAAAAATTAGATTTGTTTTTACAAGTCTGGCTTGTTTGCCCGTTGGCTGGCATGCTCTTATATATATAATTATTTTTATTTTAAAAATATTTATTTTAGAATATAGTCAATATAAAAAATACATTGAATTGTATAAGTATTAGTGTATTACTTGAGGGGTAGTATAAGAACAATACCTAACGTGACAACAAAACACATTTAGAAAGTGTTGATGCAAGATTCCATGATGGAAAATTTTTTATTAATGCAATTCAAATCAAGTGATTAATGTAGATTGAATCAAGTGAATCAAATCATAATCAATTCATGAGTGCATCATCCAAAGAGGAAAAGATTGAAGTCAAATGTAATTGAGAGGACTAATGCAACCGGTTTACAATATTGATTAATTAAAGAAAATAAATATAGAAACAATCAGAGGCAATCTATAGCAAGCACACGAAAAAGGAAAGAACAAATCATCCTAATAAATTACAAAATTGATTGATGAAGAAGCAAGACGTGTCAACCTTTGAGGCCTTGGAATCGTGCGCATTAAATACTCGAAGACATAATCAAAATATGGATATTCAAAGGATAAATATTCATAGTCTATGTCACAATCATCAAATCATACTAGTTAACATTGTTTAATTAAAGAGATATGATTTGTGTTGATTAATAATGAAAGAATTAGACACCTAAAAGGAAAGATTTCATCATTAATGTTGAGATCTCACATTAAGAAAATAATACTGATGGATTAAGTTTTTTATTCTGGAAATCCAAGAGGTACCTCGTAGAACCTATGAGGAACTTGGTATCCTGGTGTACATTTATTACTGTCAAACAAATCTAACACTAATCTAACCACAAATCAAGGAGCAAATATGTTGTCAATCGAAGTCAACTATAGCACACATTAAACAAACAAATATGTATTGAATGAAGGGAATTAAATTGCAAAAGGAAAGGATCATTCGCCAATTCAATTGCAATTAAAGTCCATTATTTTTGTAGCTGTTTATTTCTAAATTCGACACAAGGTACTAGCGAAGAAAGACAAACCCAACTTCAATCAAGCCGCAAATCAAGGAACCAATTTGCTGTCATCCGAAGTCAACTCTATCACGCATTTAAAAACATATCCATGTTTAATGAGGAGTTTTAAATTGCAAAAATAAATGATCGGCTAGTATTCAATCTGAAATAAAAGTCTATTAATTTCATGACTTTTTGTTTCCTTTTTCGGCACAAGATACCAATTAAGAAAGCAATCTCCAAATTCAATCAGAATTAATTCTTTCAATCAATGAAGAGCGTCTTCTACCAACTGCTATCTTTTAGAAAAGAATAAAAGGCAGAAGCAACAACAACATTAAACATTGAAGTGGATAAAGAGAATTTTATTTTGTAGATCATTTTATCCTCAAGTTTCTCTTTGTATTTTGTGAGAGAAAGCTGTATATTGTTTATATCCTTTAAGTGAGATATCTCTCTATCTTGAGTTTTATGTAAATTGAAAAATCATTTGTATTTTTGTTCTTGTCCCTGAGAGGACTGGTAGTAAGTACCTGATGAGGTATCTCGTTGTTTAAAAGTCAAAGCTGTCGTGCTGCACCGTTCTACTTGAGAAGGTTTCTTGATGCACATTTGCTAGGGACGTGTGAAAGTCTAGTGGTGTTGAACGTTTGCTAGGGACGTGTGAAGACCTAGTGGCTAAAGTGTAAAAGCAGGGTCCTACTGATCTAAACTAAATGTTGCTATTAGGTAGCATAAAAGTTAGGGGCTGAACTTTAGTTTGGTTACTTTGTTTTTGGTGATCTTTTTTCTCCAATAAAATACTCATAACTGTGTGTTATGAAGAGTGAAGATTGTAATGTCTACACTATATATAAATCTGTTGGGTGAAGTGATAAATTTTGAAATAATATGTTTATAAATGTCTGAGTTTTTGAAATAATTGACTTTTGATATAACTAAAAATATAAAATTTTAAATTTGGCATTAAGCAATTAGTCGACCGATTCTTGACTATCAGTCGACTGATTGATTAAGGATTTAATTAAAGTTGAAACCGAGAAGTATCAGTCGACTGATGTAGACTGATCAGTCGACTGGTGTGCTACAGACTTAAATTTTCAGTAAAAGCAACTCTAAGTATGGTGGATTCATTTATTGAAATCTACATAAAATCCACAACCACACTTAAACCTTCATTTGTAGATTCTACTAGAATATCAAAAATTTAATTACAAATACATGGTATGACCTCTATCTACAAAATATGATATCTCATACATTACATGACCTTTTTTCCATATTTCTACTTAAGAAAGTAACATGGTTAGTTACAACATATACTTATTTCTTTTCTTTCCCCTCTTTTTCTGCTTCAGTTCCTGAAATGGTAATTTATCATAAAACAAGGTGAGATGTAAAATCCCAGTAGCTAGCATATTGTAATATATTCCCACCATTTCAGTCATAAAAGCTATTATAATAATATAAACCACTTCCAAAAATGAGATAATATCATATGAATACATATGCAAAATGAGTCATACTTAACTTGATATACTATGCTTGACTCTTTCCCATTAAAAAAAATTCATATCTCATGAGGAATTTCTATCATCTCATGGGAAATTCTTTGGTTCTTTTATCCCATAAGGACTTTTTACATCCTATAAGGAATTTCTGGGCATCCTATGTGTAATATCCCAAGAATTTATATGAATATTTAAAATCTATTTGAAGTTTATTGAAAAATTTAATTACATGAAAAATGTTCTTTTTGAATTAGTGAAGGAAATTTGGGAATAGAAATTTCAAAATTTTATTTTGGGAAATTTTTACAAATTCTCAAGGACTAATGTGAAAAGAAAAGAAAGTATAGAGGACTTTTGAGAAATGACCAAATAGGAACCCGAGAAGAAGAATGAGCTTATAGGAATGCGTTATGAGTCCAGTACCGAAAGGATGATGGATTTGGGGTTAAAGTGGAGTTTGAGATATTGAGAGGGACTAAAGTGAAATAAGGAAATCTGTGGGGCACCTAGGATTTAGAAACACCTGAGGTGAGATTTTATGAATTTGCTTTTGCTAGTCTTGACTGAGGGTCAATTGGAGAGCAAGTGATAATTTCACCCCAGGCGAGTATATAGGTGGCCTCACCTCTTTTTCCTCATTTTCTCCTTTCCTCTCTCTCTCTTCACTTTCTCTCCTCTCTTTCTTTCTTTCTTCTCTCTACTTTCTCTCTCTACACTCCAACTCCACAACCAGACTTTGAAGGGCGAATCTCGGGCTACGGGGCGAGCCTCTAGGAGCCAAGCAACGTAGGGAAAGCAAGGAATCGAGGTAGAAATTTCTATTTCTTAAGCTTTTCCCTATTTTTTAGTTTTAAGAGTGTTTGAGGTAAAATCGAGATTTCGGCTTCGTTTCTCGATTAAAATTGGTGCTTTTGGTGTCTAAATACTCCTTAGACATTAAGGGTGAAATCCCATAGAAGAAATCATGGAAAACGGTGAAGATTTGGCCAGATTCGGGCCAAATCCGAGAGAAATCGCGAAGGGCCGCGATCGTGGCGCCCAGGCGCCATGTGTGGCACCTAGGCACCAAGGTTAGGTGTGGAGAAGAAAGGATTGGCGCCCATGCGCCAGGCATGGGTTGGCGCCCAGGCGCCAGGTGTGCCGGGAAACCTTAGTTTATTTTCAATCGGCCATAACTTCTTCATCCGAACTCCGTTTTGGGCAAACTTTATATCGTTGGAAAGCTCTTTAAGTCTAGTTTCCAATGGTATAAGTTTCATTTGGATATTCATTACTAGTTAGGAGTTATGATTTGAGAAGTGGATGAAGGTCGGGAGTAGTGGTAAGGAATTTCTCTATTTCGTAACCCTGATGTTTTTTTTTATCTGGTTACAATAGGAATGGTCAAGGTGCAAGGTGAAAGTGCCGAGAGCATGAAATCCAGGTGAGTGGGCTAATACTTGCTATGATTAAATATCTTTGTTATGGACTTTATGCATCATAGTGAAAATATGTTGTATATTCAAGTTTGAAGAGGATGATGACATAAATATATATATTTATACGTTTAAATTATATTGTGCTTGAAGGGGACGATGAGACATAAACAATTGTAGAACTTGCCTGATGATTCTTATTTTCTCATGAATGGAGGTTATATGATGGATTGTGAATGGTATGAAAACTGAGTTGAAATGTGTCATACTCTGATTATTGAGTTCATCCATATGCGGATAGTTGAAGTATGTTATTGTTGAATAATTGATCTATATTATGGGTTATGTTGTATACATGCTATGTTGCTGGAACAATATTGATTATGTTATGACTTGAATTGTAAATGACTGAGTTGTGTATGTGGCTCATGATTATGATTGAGGATACTCTTAGATGTGATTGTGATTGTGTTTGACTAGAAAGGAAAGGCATGGCGGTGCACCCCATGGAGAAATCTATGTGAAGCTATAAGGGTGGAGAATATACATGGAGCGATAAGGGTGGATGCGGCGGGGGCTGCGGGCAACGATTCAGAGGTATCCTAGACGACCCGGTTGGTACGGGAAATGTGTGAAATTGATTTCACTGTTTACTGTTATGAATTATTTAAATTATGTTGAAATGTATTTGATTTACTTGTGTCACATCCCAAAATTTACATGTGAGATAAACATAAAATACCTAAGGTGTACCTCAGTGATACCCCTTAATCTCTATGAACATTCTTAATATCCATAATTATGTGAATCATAAATTTTCCAAGAAAGATATTTTGTATACATATTCAGAAAATGTTCAACATTCATATACTACACAGTACTATACAACCTCCCATACCTAGGTGACCTATTAGATTACAGAGCATTTCCTAATCCTTACCAAATCTATATTTATTTGTTTACCAGACAATAGTGGACTATATCCTTAAAAGCTATAAATTCTCCTCCTCAACCACTGTATCTGAAAAGATAATCATAGAGAGTGTGAGTTAATCAAAACTCAGTGAGTAAGCAACTGTACATAAAAATATCACAAGCACAAATACCACATTTACTAACACAATCAATCTATAATTTATTTTAAATAATTATAGTATTACATTTGTCTGAATTTGCGTATGATTTCTTGGGTGATCAATCCCTCAATCACTTTGCATTATGTGCCATAAATACTTGCACCGAGTGACTTGGGAATTTAACCCTCAAACTCTTTGTGCATAGTTTTTCACAGTTATACACCGAGTAGTATGGGACTCTAACCCTTTCAAACTCGTGCATAGATTTTCACAATTACACACTGAGTAGTATGGGACTCTAACCCTTTTAAACTCGTGCATAGGTTTTCATAATTACACACCGAGTAGTATGAGACTCTAACCCTTTCAAACTCATGTATTAGATTCCGTAGATTTTTTGCTCATCAATAAAATAGTGAGAATTTATCTCAATACAACTACTATGAAATAAATTAATTTACACATACTTTTATTTCCTTGAATTTCTATCATCAATCAAAGCAATCATCATATATTATCAATTGAGAGATTGATTGTTTAACATTTCAATAATGTTATAAACGAGACTTATATTGTACTTTATCTAATAATATCAAATTAGTTTAATAGGTTATTCACTTACAAAATGTTCCAATGTATTCAAGGAACTACCATATCTAGTTATTTAGTCAACTAGAGAAATCAATTCACAAAGGTAATAAAATAATTTCCAATGATATTGTAATTTTTCTCACCCTGAACATACACTGATAATCTTCTCAATTTCACAAATAACGCAAATGAGATTTATATTGTGCTTTGACTAATTTAGTAAATTAATTTTGCAAGGTTGCCTACTCACCTAGATTCCATGCTCTCGGCGCTCTCACCTTGCGCCTCAACCATCCCTATTGTAACCAGGTAAAAACCATTAGGGTTACAAAATAGAGAAATTTTCTATCACTACTCTCGACCTTTACTCACATATTAAGTCATAACTTCTAACTGGTAATGAATATCTAAATGAAAATTATACCATTAGAAACTAGACTCAAAGATCTTTCTAACGATATAAAGTTTGCCCAAAATGGAGTTCGGATGAAGAAGTTATGACTGATTGAAAATAAGCTAAGGTTTTTCAGTACACCTAGCGCTTGGGCGCCAAGCCCTTCTTCCTTTCCAAAACCTTCTGAACCTTGGCGCCTGGGCGCCATGATCGCGACCTTTCACGATTCCTCTCGGATTTGGCTCAGATCCGGCCAATTCTCCACCGTTTTTCATGATTTCTTCCATGAGATCTCACCCTTAATATCTAAGGAGCATTTAGACACCAAAAACACCAATTTTAATCGAGAAACGAAGCCGAAATCTTGATTTTTACCCCAAACTTTCTTAAAACTAGAAAATAGGGAAAAACTTGAGAAATAGAAATTTCTACCTCGATTCCTTGCTTTCCCTACGTTGCTTGGCTCCTAGAGGCTCGCCCCGTAGCCCGAGATCCACCCTCCAAAGCCCGGTTGTGGAGTTGGAGTGTAGAGAGAGAAAGAGAGGAGAGAAAGTGAAGAGAGAGAGAGAGGAAAGGAGAAAATGAAGAAAAATAGGTGAGGCCACCTATATACTCGCCTGGGGTGAAATTATCACTTGCTCTCTAGTTGACCCTCAGTCAAGACTAGTAAAAGCAAATTCATAAAATCTCACATCAGGTGATTCTTAATCCTAAGTGCCCCACAAATTTTTTTATTTCACTTTAGTCCCTCTCAAAGTCTCAAATTCCACTTTAACCTCGAATCCATTATCCTTTTGGTACCGGACTCATAATTCATTCCCATAAGCTCTATTCTTCTTCTCGGGTTCCTACTTGGTCATTTCTCAAAAGTACTCCATATTTTCTTTTCTTTTCACTTTAGCCCTTGAGAATTTGTAAAAATTTCCCAAATTAAAATTTTGAAATTTCTATTTCCAAATTTCCTTCACTAAGTCAAAAGAACATTTCTCATGTAATTAAATTTTTCAATAAACTTCAAATAGATTTTAAATATTCATGTAAATTCTTGGGATATTATATTCTTCCCCCCTTAATAGAATTCGGTCCTCCGAATTCAAAACATACCTCAAGATTGAAACAAATGCAGATATTTTTTCTATATCTCATTCTCTCTTTTAGAATTTTCACAATCAAGTACAAAATATAACAAGTTCAACATATTTTTATTTCTCAAGTTTCTTCAGTAAAAGAATTGCCTCAACAAAAAAAAAATCAAATACGAAAATTTTTTATTTCTAGTACATAAGTTACAGGCAACAAGCTGAACTTGATTTACAAAACAGATAATTTTAATACGCGAAGCTCAGATCAAATATCAGCTTTAGGTACAAATAAAAGAAAGGATAAATTAAGAAAGATGAGGCTTTTGAGATGTAGAAGATGTTCCAGGTCTAAAAGAGGAAGGTGCTTCAGATCTTAAGGAGGAAGCTAATCGTTGCAGCCTAGAAAGGGTTTCTGGAGGAAGCGTCTGGGAAATTTGGTGAAGTGCAGAAGTCACTCCATTCATACAGTCAATACACCTCGCTTGTTGGTCACGAAAATTTTGAGTTGCAAACATCAAATGTCTATCAACTCTATTCGCCAATTCCCTAAAATGACGATTTAAGAGCTTCTCTTGTTCTACAAAGAGACGATTTATTAATCTTTCCTGGTCCTCAAAGTGGCGGTTTATCAACCTTTCCAAGTCCTCCATCTTTTGTCTCATAAGCACAAGCTCATTATTAGAAGATGTTGCTGTGCTAACATCCTCTAGCTCTACTACATCCCTTTTTCTTTTCTTAGCCTCTGGTGACTCTTCCATGGATCTCTTATTCTTATAGTTCTCCAGGCTAAGATTTAGATCCAGCTCTACCTTGCCAGCCTCAAAGTTTAAATTGAAAGATTTATTACCGGTCATATTTTTCTGAGCTATAAAGGTTGTATGGAATGAGAGGTTTGATGCAAGAAGTCTTATAGGTAATGAACTCTTAGTGTAGTAAGCAGTGTAATGGGGCATCTATTATTTATAGACGAAATTTAAGGCTACCAAAACCTTTACATCACACTCTAAAGATGGCCTCCAGACCTTATCCGTCGCAATGCCAACGGTCTATAATAAGCATGCTAGAAAATAATAAATATAATCTCATGCAAAAGATTTTCTTAAAAATTTCGGCTAACTTTTGACTCTTGCTCAAATTATTCAACTAATCGCTGCTTCAATCTATGACTTCCTAACTTTGTATTTGTCTTATCAAATAATCCTAGATCGAGATATTACTCCATGAACGGGTAGCTTCATACTAGCCTTATTTAGGTTTCTAATCCGTGGCTTTGTTTTTAGGCTTACACATTTTCAAAAAAATACATATTAAAATAAAAACTTCTCACATTTACACATATCAAGTATTACCATAAAGTGAGAAAAATTTTTACCTTTCACTTGCCTCTACGAGCATATATGTATGTATGTATAAACATGGAGATACATCATTATCTATATATTTTCATCTATTCAAGTCCTTTTAAATTTCAGACTTCTCATTCTCTGAATGTATGTAGAATCATTACATATTATTCCTAGCCATAACAAATAGCCTTCACTCTCTATGCATGAATAACATACATACATATCATATGTATTTAAATACATATAATGACAGTATAATTCAATCAATTATGTATATTATACTCAACTGAAGGCTTTCAAGAACAACACAATAAAGCAGAGAAATACATTTTAGTTCATCATAAAAGCATCCAAGGCAATATTTAATGGCTACATTGTCAACTTCTTTGAATTTCAGAAAATGCCAACAAAAGAAATGGAAAATCACGTATAAATCGGCCGTAAATCTACCGAATATTGACTTTCGTGGATTTGGCATTAATGTGACATACTGTTGGCGCGCATGCCTATCCTAGACTTCTGGCTTCCAGCTTGCAGAAATCCATAGGTTGAGCGTGTAGAGGTGCGGCGAAGAGATATCTTCTTTGGTTCTAAGTCTAAATTTCCTCTATAAAAACTACCCTAGAGTTCTCAGTTACCACACTACAAAGAGTATTCATGTCACATCCCAAAAATTGAGCATGTGAAAAGATACTACTCATTTGATAAAATTCTCAAACATACGTTGTTTATATATATTCTGTAAGGTTTTACATTCACCCTTAATCATTCATTCCACACTAAAGAATTATATTCATCTGATAAGCAAATATAGACATACATAATCTGATATTTCTATCTCATCGCAAGCCTAGGAGACCTATAGGAAGTACAGAGCGTTCCTAGTATCCACATTAATAAGTATTGGTATCCCACCAGACAGAAACAGATAAAAACTCCAAGGGGCTTCTAATCTTCAAACGGATACTCTTGTTCTTTGTTTTCTGTATCTGAAAAAAAATAATCATAGGGAGTGTGAGTTTATTTAAAAACTCAGTAAGTAAATAACTGTACTATATATCAAAAGTGCAAATACCACATTTACTCATATAATTAATTGTCTTATACATCGAGTAGTATGAGACTCTAACCCTTTCAAACTCATGAATAAGATTTCATAGATATACACCGAGTAGTATGAGACTTTAACCCTTTCAAACTCGTGAATAAGATCTCATAGGTATACACCGAGTAGTATGAGACTCTAACCCTTTCACCTCGTGTATCGATTTCATAGATATGCACTGAGTAGTATGGGACTTTAACCCTTTCAAACTCGTGTATAAGATTTCTTAGATATACACCGAGTAGTATGAGACTTTAACCCTTTCACACTCGTGTATTAGATCTCGTAGATCTTTACTCATTAATAAGATAGTGAGAATTCATCACATAGTACAATTGTCATGAAATAAATAATTTCTACATACTCTTATTTCTACTGATCATCATATACTCCCATATGAAAAATTAATTGCTTATTATCCAAATAATATTGTAAATAGGACTTATATTGTACTTTGACTAGTAATATCAAATTAGCTGAGCAAGGTTATTCACTCACCTTGATGTTTGTCCAAGTTTACCTTGTTCCACACTAGAATTTGTGTAGGAAAATTTCCTAGTAAAATATATTACAAGGAAACATAAGAAAGGAAACAAAATCACGAAAATACGCAAAATTTTCTGATTGCTACAGTAACGGTTTGCTACAGTGACGGTTCGCTACAGTGACGGTTCGCTACAGTACCGTTGACTGCCGACACTACAGTACTGCTACAGTACCCGAAGAAAATTTTTCAGATTTTTTTTCCGAAATTTCTGGTCGCTACAGTAACTCGAACAAAAATTCCAGATTTCCAGTTGCTACAGTACTTCGAATTTTGCAGAAAATCTTTCAAAAAATTCATCCTTTCCTTTCTTTTGATTCAAAACCAGAATCTCAACTCTTTTAACTGATTATAACTCAAATATAACTTCTAAAACAACTGAGATTCACGAATTATCATCAAAATCTTCAAGAACAAAACCTCCTCTAATCTTCCATATAAACTGAAATTTAAGGAAAATAATGAGATTAAATCTTACCTTTGATCCTTACAAAGCTTTTGAACCGAACAAACAATCAAAACTCTGAAGATCAAGGAAAGGATTTGAAAAGAGGATGAAGAAGAAAGAAAACGCTTTTCTACCTTCATTCGACTGAGTGAAAAATGAGGGGGTACTATTGAAACTTTATATTAAATATTTCTAATGGGTTATTCAATAACCCATGGGTATCCATAACCCAACATCCAAACCCATCCAGTCAATTTACAATAAATGGACTAATTGACCATTCTGAAACCACTTTTCCATGAATTTCACCATTCTTAGAATATATCCCACATGGTGCAAATATTTAGTCCAGTCATTTAACTCAATTTTCATAAATAATATTTCAAAGAGAACAATTAAATATGAAAATTAAAAATGACCAAAATAAATAACTAAAGTAACGTTGTAGAATTCTAAAATACTCTTAAACGAATTATATTCCGAAATTAACGGGTATTACATTCTACCCCCCTTAAAAGAATTCGGTCCTCCGAATTAAAATCTTACCTCAAGTTTCAAATAAATGTGGATAGTTTTTCCACATTTCATCTTCTGCCTCCCACGTAGCTTCCTCGCGAGAATGATTTCTCCAAAGAACCTTGACAGTAGGAATTTCTTTAGTACGCAATTTCTTGACTTTTCTATCAAGGATATCTACTGGTACCTCTTCGTAGGTGAGAGTTTCATCAAAATGAACTTCTTGGGGTTGAATGACATGAGAAGGATCAGGAAGATACTTCCGTAGCATGGACACATGAAATATTGGATGAACTCCCTCTAGGTTGGAAGGTAGGTCTAGGCGATATGCCACATTACCCACTCTGTCTACAACCTCATATGGGCCAACATACCTCGGACTAAGCTTGCCTTTCTTCCCGAATCTCATTACTCCCTTCATAAGTGAGATTCGTAAGAAAACCATATCACCAATTGCAAATTCAAGGTCACGTCGTCGGTTGTCCGCATAAGACTTCTGTCTACTCTGAGCAGTTAACAACTTCTCTCTGATCAGTTTAACTTTATTTATATCTTCTTGTATCATCTCAGGTCCAAATATTTTGGTTTCACCAAGTTCAAACCAACCTATAGGAGATCGATACCGTCTCCCATATAAAGCCTCAAAAGGTGCCATCTGGATACTGGCTTGGTAACTGTTATTATAAGCAAATTCAATAAGAGACAAATGATCTTCCCAACTTCCACTGAAATCCATCACACAAGCTCTTAGCATGTCACATCCCAAAAATTGAGCATATGAAAAGATATTACTCATTTGATATAATTCTCAAACATACGTTATTTACATATATTCTGTAAGGTTTTACATTCAACCTTAATCATTCATTCCATACTACAGAATTATACTCATCTGATAAGCAAATATAGACATACATAGTCTGATATTTCTATCTCATCGCAAGCCTAGGAGACCTATAGAAAGTACAGAGCGTTTCTAATATCCACATTAATAAGTACTAGTGTAACACCAGACAGAAATAGAGAATAATCCCAATGGGCTTCTAATCTTCAAACGGATACTCTTGTTCTTTATTTTCTGTATTTGAAAAAAAATAATCATAGGGAGTGTGAGTTTATTTAAAAACTCAGTAAGTAAATAACTGTACTATATAAAATATCAAAAGTACAAATACCACATTTACTCATATATTTAATTGTCTTATACATCGAGTAGTATGAGACTCTAACCCTTTCAAACTCATGAATAAGATCTCATAGGTATACACCGAGTAGTATGAGACTTTAACCCTTTCAACTCGTGTATAAATTTCATAGATATGCACTGAGTAGTATGGGACTCTAACCCTTTCAAACTCGTGTATAAGATTTCTTAGATATACACCGAGTAGTATGAGACTTTAACCCTTTCACACTCGTGTATTAGATCCCGTAGATCTTTACTCATTAATAAGATAGTGAGAATTCATCACATAGTACAATTGTCATGAAATAAATAATTTCTACATACTCTTATTTCTATTGATCATCATATACTCCCATATGAAAAATTAATTGCTTATTATCCAAATAATATTGTAAATGGGATTTATATTGTACTTTGACTAGTAATATCAAATTAGCTGAGCAAGGTTATTCACTCACCTTGATGTTTGTCCAAGTTTACCTTGTTTCACACTAGAATTTGTGTAGGAAAATTTCCTAGTAAAATATATTACAAGGAATCATAAGAAAGGAAACAAAATCACGAAAATACGTAAAATTTTCTGACTACTACAGTAACGGGTTGCTACAGTAACGGTTTGCTACAGTGTCGGTTCGCTACAGTACGTTGACTGCTACAGTACCGTTGACTGCCGACACTACAGTACTGCTACAGTAACCCGAAGAAAATTTTCCAGATTTTGTTTCGAAATTTCTGGTCGCTATAGTAACTCGGTTTTTGCAGAAATTTCTAACAATTTCATCCTTTCCCTTTCTTGTTTCAAAACCATAATTTCAACTCTTTTAACCGATTATAACTCAAATATAACTTCTAAAACAACTGAGATTCATGAATTATCATCAAAATCTTCAAGAACAAAACCTCCTCTGATCTTCTACATAAACTGAAATTTAAGGAAAATAATCGGATTAAAACTTACCTTTGATCCTTACAAAGCTTTTGAACCGAACAAATAATCGAACTTCTGAAGATCAAGGAAAGGATTTGAGAAGAAACTGAAGAACTGAGAGAGAAATGCTTTTCTGCCTTTCTTCGGCTGAGTGAAAAAAATGAGGGGTACTATTGAAACTTTATATTAAATATTTCTAATGGGTTATTCAATAACCCATGGGTATCCATAACCCAAAATCCAAACCCATCCAGTCAATTTACAATAAATGGACTAATTGACCATTCTGAAACCACTTTTCCATGAATTTCACCATTCTTATAATATATCCCTCATTGTGCAAATATTTAGTCCAGTCATTTAACTCAATTTTCATAAATAATATTCAAAGAGAACAATTAAATATGAAAATTAAAAATGACCAAAATAAATAACTAAAGTAACGTTGTAGAATTCTAAAATACTCTTAAGCGAATTATATTCTGAAATTAACGGGTATTACATTCTACCCCCTTAAAAGAATTCGGTTCTCCGAATTAAAATCTTACCTCAAGTTTCAAATAATGTGGATAGTTTTTCCACATCTCATCTTCTGCTTCCCACGTAGCTTACTCACGAGAATGATTTCTCCAAAGAACCTTGACAGTAGGAATTTCTTTGGTACGCAATTTTTTGACTTTTCTATCAAGGATAGCTACTGGTACCTCTTCGTAGGTGAGAGTTTCATCAAAATGAACTTCTTGGGGTTGAATGACATGAGAAGGATCAGGAAGATACTTCCGTAGCATGGACACATGAAATATTGGATGAACACCCTCTAGGTTGGAAGGTAGGTCTAGGCGATATGCCACATTACCCACTCTGTCAACAACCTCATATGGGCCAACATACCTCGGACTAAGCTTGCCTTTCTTCCCGAATCTCATTACTCCCTTCATAGGTGAGATTCGTAAGAAAACCATGTCACCTATTGCAAATTCAAGATCACGTCGTCGGTTGTCCGCATAAGATTTCTGTCTACTCTGAGCAGTTAACAACCTCTCTCTGATAAGTTTAACTTTATTTATATCTTCCTGAATCATCTCAGGTCCAAATATTTTGGTTTCACCAAGTTCAAACCAACCTATAGGAGATCGACACCGTCTCCCATATAATGCCTCAAAAGGTGCCATCTGAATACTGGCTTGGTAACTGTTATTATAAGAAAATTCAATAAGAGACAAATGATCTTCCCAACTTCCACTGAAATCCATCACACAAGCCCTTAGCATATCCTCTAAAGTCTGAATTGTCCTTTCGGACTGTCCATCAGTCTGAGGATGGAATGCTGTGCTAAGATTCACTTTGGTACCCAAAGCCTCTTGAAAGACTTTCCAGAACCGAGAAGTAAACTGAGGTCCTCGATCTGATATAATGGATATTGGTACACCATGAAGTTTCACTATTTCTTTTACATAAAGTCGAGCAAGTTTTGCTACACTGAAAGTGGTATGAACAGGAAGAAAATGTGCTGACTTAGTAAGTCGATCCACTATGACCCATATTGAGTCATTTCCTTTTGTTGACCGAGGTAAACCTACTACAAAATCCATAGTGATCCTTTCCCACTTCCACTCGGGAATATCTAGTTTTTGCATCAAACCAGGTGGTCGTCGATGTTCAGCTTTAACTTGCTGACAAGTCAAACATCGAGCTACAAAGTCAGTCACGTCTCGCTTCATGCCCTCCCACCAGTAAACTTGTTTCAAGTCCTGATACATTTTCACAGCACCAGGATGTACAACGTAGGGCGAACCATGAGCTTCCATTAAGATTTCATGTTTCAAAGATTCAATGTTGGGGACACAGAGTCTCCCATTAAACCATAAGACTCCTTCTTCATCTACCAAGAAACTTGGTGCTAGACCTTGCCTTGCCTTATCTCTGATTTTGACCATATCAATGTCATTTTCTAAATTTACTTTTACTTTTTCAACAAGAGATGATCTAACTGTTAAATGAGCCAGAAATGTACCTGACTCAGTGATCTCGAAAAATACTCCATCAGCTTCCAATTCTTGTAGTTCATGTATTAGAGACCTCCTTATAGTGGCAATGTGAGCTAAACTTCCCATAGACTTTCGACTTAGGGCATCAGCCACTACATTTGCTTTACCTGGATGGTAAAGGATGGTACAATCATAATCTTTCAGAAGTTCCATCCACCTTCGTTGCCTTAGATTGAGATCTCTCTGCTCAAAAATGTACTTAAGGCTTTTGTGATCTGTAAAAATTTTACAAGTCTCCCCATACAAGTAATGTCTCCAAATCTTTAGGGCAAACACTACAGCTGCCATTTCTAAATCATGAGTGGGGTAATTCAATTCATGCTTTTTAAGCTGACGTGAGCCATAAGCTATGACTTTACCATGTTGCATCAATACACACCCTAAGCCTATCCTTGAGGCATCACAGAATACAGAGTAACCCCCTGGTCCTGATGGTAGGGTTAAGACTGGTGCAGAAGTTAAACACTCTTTCAATTGGGTGAAACTTTGTTCACATGAATCATCCCAAATGTATTTAACATTCTTTCGGGTTAACTTATTTAATGGAAGAGCCGTCTTAGAGAAATCTTTGACAAAGCGACGGTAATACCCTGCTAAGCCAAGAAAACTACGTACTTCAGACACAGTTGTTGGTCTAGGCCATTGTTTTACTGCTTCAATTTTACTTGGATCTACATGAATACCTTCTTGGGAAATAACATGTCCCAAAAATGTTACATGACTCATCCAGAATTCACATTTTGAGAGCTTTGCGTACAACTAATGCTCTCTCAAGGTCTGAAGCACTATTCTCAAATGTTCAGTATGTTCTTCATGACTCTTTGAATACACCAAAATATCATCAATAAATACAATTACAAACTTATCAAGGAATGATTTGAACACTCTGTTCATTAAATCCATAAATGCTGCTGGTGCATTTGTCAACCCAAAAGACATCACAAGAAACTCATAATGTCCATACCGTGTACAAAAAGCTGTCTTAGGTATATCATCATTCTTAATTCGTAACTGATGATATCCAGACCTTAGATCAATCTTTGAGAAGTATTTTGCTCCTTGAAGCTGATCAAACAAATCATCTATCCTTGGTAAAGGATACTTATTCTTCACTGTGACTTTATTCAGCTGACGATAATCTATACATAATCTCATAGAACCATCTTTCTTTTTCACAAAAAGAACAGGAGCACCACAAGGTGAAAAACTTGGGCGAATGAACCCTTTGTTTAACAAATCTTCCAATTGTTCTTTGAGTTCTTTTAGCTCAACAGGAGCCATACGATAAGGTGGAATAGAAATTGGTCTTGTGTCTGGGACCAAATCAATACTGAACTCAATATCTCTTTCTGGCGGTAATCCAGGTAAATCTTCTGGGAACACATCTGGGAATTCATTAACCACATGAATGTCTTCTAACTTCTGTTCTTTCTTTTCTAAATCTTTGATAAAAGCTAGAAATCCCTGACATCCCTTTCGCAACATACGCTGGGCACTTAACATAGATATCATGTTGCAAGGTACATCACCTCGATCTCCTTGAAACACAAAATTACTCCTCCCCGGCATATTAAAGGAAATAACTTTGTCACGACAATTTATAGTAGCATGACAAGAAGATAGCCAGTCCATCCCTAAAATCACATCAAAATCTAACATATTGAGAACCATAAGATCTATCTTAGTTTCCATGCCCCCAACAATTATTTTACAAGAACGATAACATGTTTTAACCATCAAAGTCTCTCTCATCGGTGTGGAAACCAAGAATGGTTCTTTAAGAATAATCGAATCAAATGCAAATCTCTTGGCAAATAGGGGCGACACATATGAGTGAGTAGAACCGGGGTCAAACAAAATACGTGCAGCAAAAGTATTAACAGATAATATACCTGTAACTACAGCATTGGATGTTTGAGCATCCTGTCGGGTTAGAGCATATACTCTTACATTTCCTCTACCAGCAGCTTGTTTTCCACGGTCACCTTGGCCTATTCCAGAACCTCTTCCTATACTACCCCCTATTGAAGGGGTTGGTGTTTGAGTAATAGATTGTGGTCGAGGTGGCAAAGTAGACCCTTGACCTGGTCTTGTCATGAGCTGGGGGCACTCCCTTATAAAATGTCCTTTTTGTCCACAGTTAAAACAACCTGTACCAACAGTGTTTAACCTGCATTCTCCGAAGTGAAACTTTCCACATTCAGCACATTGAGGTTTTTCCCTTCTACCTTGAGTACCTCCTCTACTAGAAGAGCTAAAACCACCCCTGCTCTCTGAACGAGGCTTAGCCACACTGGCTGTAGAATAAGATGACTTAGTAGGAGTGGCTGGAGTATGTTGTGATGCAGTAAAGGGTTTCAAAGTCCCTGAGTCTTCCCCTTGATCAAAAGATCTCCTATATCTGGCTTTCTTCTTTTGACGATATTCTTCTTTATTCTTTGACCTCTTTTCCATTCTTCGGGCCACATCAACAGCTTTTGAGTACGAAGAGTAATCATTCATATTAGAACCCACTTGATCATATAAGGCATCACGAAGCCCTTCCACAAACTTTTCTATTTTCTTCCTTTCATAAGGAATGATTTCATGGGCATATTCAGATAATTTAACAAACTGAGCTGAATATTCATCAACAGTCATAGTTCCCTGTCGGAGATACAGAAAATCCCTGGCCCTAGATGATCGTTCACTTGCCGGAAGAAATTCATCTATAACCAATTTGTAAAATTCTGTCCACATAACTGGCGGTGCGCCTTGAATTCTAGCTTTCTTCCAGTTCCTCCACCATTTACCAGCCCTACCCTTTAACTGAAAGGAAGTGAATTCTACCTTTTGAGTAGGAGAACACCCTATAGCATCACAGATTGCTTCACAATCTTCAAGGAAACATTGTGGGTCCTCTTTGGGATCTTCCCCTGAAAAAGTAAGAGGCCTCATTTTCTGGAATTCAGACATTCTTACCTCTCTTACATTAACTCCTCCCGCTAACGGAGCTGGTGGTACATTTTCAGCTTCAACAATAGGAGGATCCACTGGCAGGTTAGCTTGTGCAGCTCGACCTCTCATTTCAGCCTCAAATCGGTCAAATCGTTCATTCATCAAATGAATCACATGTGCAATAGTTGCATTACCGACGTGAGCATCAGGTTCGACTCTTCTTGCTTGCTCACTAGTTGCGCCCTCAGTACTTTGAGCATGTAAACTATCACCACGGTTAGGATCATCTTGCACATGTACTAGTGGATTTATGGCCCTCCTTGGACCCATATGCTCATTATTATTAGAAGATCCTTCTGACATTGATCTGTCACAGATCTACACACATAACAAACAATTTTCAGACATAAACAAAATATCACTTACTAGCCCCACTGAGAAGTTATCTATAAAATGACGTTATACTCTACAAGGTCTTTTATGGAACCTAATCCTATGGTCATGCCGCGGCTCATGACAATAGGGAAGGGCCCATAAAGATCACTTTGCTCTGTACTCTATAGGGGACCTATAAAACCTTTCCTCTGATACCAAATTTGTCACATCCCAAAAATTGAGCATGTGAAAAGATACTACTCATTTGATATAATTCTCAAACATACGTTATTTACATATATTCTGTAAGGTTTTACATTCAACCTTAATCATTCATTACATACTACAGAATTATACTCATCTGATAAGCAAATATATACATACATAGTCTGATATTTCTATCTCATCGCAAGCCTAGGAGACCTATAGAAAGTACAGAGCGTTTCTAATATCCACATTAATAAGTACTGGTGTCCCACCAGACAGAAATAGAGAATAATCCCAAGGGGCTTCTAATCTTCAAACGGATACTCTTGTTCTTTATTTTCTGTATCTGAAAAAAAATAATCATAGGGAGTGTGAGTTTATTTAAAAACTCAGTAAGTAAATAACTGTACTATATAAAATATCAAAAGTACAAATACCACATTTACTCATATATTTAATTGTCTTATACATCGAGTAGTATGAGACTCTAACCCTTTCAAACTCATGAATAAGATCTCATAGGTATACACCGAGTAGTATGAGACTTTAACCCTTTCAACTCGTGTATAAATTTCATAGATATGCACTGAGTAGTATGGGACTCTAACCCTTTCAAACTCGTGTATAAGATTTCTTAGATATACACCGAGTAGTATGAGACTTTAACCCTTTTACACTCGTGTATTAGATCCCGTAGATCTTTACTCATTAATAAGATAGTGAGAATTCATCACATAGTACAATTGTCATGAAATAAATAATTTCTACATACTCTTATTTCTATTGATCATCATATACTCCCATATGAAAAATTAATTGCTTATTATCCAAATAATATTGTAAATGGGATTTATATTGTACTTTGACTAGTAATATCAAATTAGCTGAGCAAGGTTATTCACTCACCTTGATGTTTGTCCAAGTTTACCTTGTTTCACACTAGAATTTGTGTAGGAAAATTTTCTAGTAAAATATATTACAATGAATCATAAGAAAGGAAACAAAATCACGAAAATACGTAAAATTTTCTGACTACTACAGTAACGGGTTGCTACAGTAACGGTTTGCTACAGTGTCGGTTCGCTACAGTACGTTGACTGCTACAGTACCGTTGACTGCCGACACTACAGTACTGCTACAGTAACCCGAAGAAAATTTTCCAGATTTTGTTTCGAAATTTCTGGTCGCTACAGTAACTCAGTTTTTGCAGAAATTTCTAACAATTTCATCCTTTCCCTTTCTTGTTTCAAAACCATAATTTCAACTCTTTTAACCGATTATAACTCAAATATAACTTCTAAAACAACTGAGATTCATGAATTATCATCAAAATCTTCAAGAACAAAACCTCCTCTGATCTTCTACATAAACTGAAATTTAAGGAAAATAATCGGATTAAAACTTACCTTTGATCCTTACAAAGCTTTTGAACCGAACAAATAATCGAACTTCTGAAGATCAAGGAAAGGATTTGAGAAGAAACTGAAGAACTGAGAGAGAAATGCTTTTCTGCCTTCCTTCAGCTGAGTGAAAAAAATGAGGGGTACTATTGAAACTTTATATTAAATATTTCTAATGGGTTATTCAATAACCCATGGGTATCCATAACCCAACATCCAAACCCATCCAGTCAATTTACAATAAATGGACTAATTGACCATTCTGAAACCACTTTTCCATGAATTTCACCATTCTTAGAATATATCCCTCATTGTGCAAATATTTAGTCCAGTCATTTAACTCAATTTTCATAAATAATATTCAAAGAGAACAATTAAATATGAAAATTAAAAATGACCAAAATAAATAACTAAAGTAACGTTGTAGAATTCTAAAATACTCTTAAGCGAATTATATTCTGAAATGAACGGGTATTACATAGCATATCCTCTAAAGTCTGAATTGTCCTTTCGGACTGTGCATCAGTCTAAGGATGAAATGTTGTGCTAAGATTCACTTTGGTACCCAAAGCCTCTTGAAAGACTTTCCAGAACCGAGAAGTAAACTGAGGTCCTCGGTCTGATATAATGGATATTGGTACACCATGAAGTTTCACTATTTCTTTTACATAAAGTCGAGCAAGTTTTGCTACACTGAAAGTGGTATGAACAGGAAGAAAATGTGCTGACTTAGTAAGTCGATCCACTATGACCCATATTGAGTCATTTCCTTTTGTTGACCGAGGTAAACCTACTACAAAATCTATAGTGATCCTTTCCCACTTCCACTCGGGAATATCTAGTTTTTGCATCAAACCAGGTGGTCGTCGATGTTCAGCTTTAACTTGCTGACAAGTCAAACATCGAGCTACAAAGTCAGTCACGTCTCGCTTCATGCCCTCCCACCAGTAAACTTGTTTCAAGTCCTGATACATTTTCACAGCACCAGGATGTACAACGTAGGGCGAACCATGAGCTTCTATTAAGATTTCATGTTTCAAAGATTCAATGTTGGGGACACAGAGTCTCCCATTAAACCATAAGACTCCTTCTTCATCTACCAAGAAACTTGGTGCTAGACCTTGCCTTGCCTTATCTCTGATTTTGACCATATCAATGTCATTTTCTAAAGTTGCTTTTACTTTTTCTACAAGGGATGATCTAACTGTTAAATGAGCCAGAAATGTACCTGACTCAGTGATCTCGAAGAATACTCCATCAGCTTCCAATTCTTGTAGTTCATGTATTAGAGATCTCCTTATAGTGGCAATGTGAGCTAAACTTCCCATAGAATTTCGACTTAGAGCATCAGCCACTACATTTGCTTTACCTGGATGGTAAAGGATGGTACAATTATAATCTTTCAGAAGTTTCATCCACCTTCGTTGCCTTAGATTGAGATCTCTCTGCTAAAAAATGTACTTAAGGCTTTTGTGATCTGTAAAAATTTTACAAGTTTTTCCATACAAGTAATGTCTCTATATCTTTAGGGCAAACACTACAGCTGCCATTTCCAAATCATGAGTGGGGTAATTCAATTCATGCTTTTTAAGCTGACGTGAGCCATAAGCTATGACTTTACCATGTTGTATCAACACACATCCTAAGCCTATCTTTGAGGCATCACAGAATACAGAGTAACCCCCTGGTACTGATGGTAGGATCAAGACTGGTGCAGAAGTTAAACACTCTTTCAATTGGGTGAAACTTTGCTCACATGAATCATCCCAAATGTATTTAACATTCTTTCGGGTTAACTTATTTAATGGGAGAGCCGTCTTAGAGAAATCTTTGACAAAGCGACGGTAATACCCTGCTAAGCCAAGAAAACTACGTACTTCAGACACTGTTGTTGGTCTAGGCCATTGTTTTACTGCTTTAATTTTACTTGGATCAACATGAATACCTTCTTGAGAAATAACATGTCCCAAAAACGTTACATGACTCATCCAGAATTCACATTTTGAGAGCTTTGCGTACAACTGATGCTCTCTCAAGGTCTGAAGCACTATTCCCAAATGCTCAGTATGTTCTTCATGACTCTTTGAATATACCAAAATATCATCAATAAATACAATTACAAACTTCTCAAGGAATAATTTGAACACTCTGTTCATTAAATCCATAAATGCTGCTGGTGCATTTGTCAATCCAAAAGACATCACAAGAAACTCATAATGTCCATACCGTGTACGAAAAGCAGTCTTAGTTATATCATCGTTCTTAATTCGTAACTGATGATATCCATACCTTAGATCAATCTTTGAGAAGTATTTTGCTCCTTGAAGCTGATCAAACAAATCATCTATCCTTGGTAAAGGATACTTATTCTTCACTGTGACTTTATTCAGCTGACGATAATCTATACATAATCTCATAGAACCATCTTTCTTTTTCACAAAAAGAACAGGAGCACCCCAAGGTGAAAAACTTGGGCGAATGAACCCTTTGTTCAACAAATCTTCCAATTGTTCTTTGAGTTCTTTTAGCTCAACAGGAGCCATACGATAAGGTGGAATAGAAATTGGTCTTGTGTCTGGGACCAAATCAATACTGAACTCAATATCTCTTTCTGGCGGTAATCCAGGTAAATCTTCTGGGAACACATCTGGAAATTCATTAACCACATGTATGTCTTCTAACTTCTGTTCTTTCTTTTCTAAATCTTTGATAAAAGCTAGAAATCCCTGACATCCCTTTCGCAACATACGCCGGGCACTTAACATAGATATCATGTTGCAAGGTACATCACTTTGATCCCCTTGAAACACAAAATTACTCCTCCCCTGCATATTAAAGGAAATAACTTTGTCACGACAATTTATAGTAGCATGACAAGAAGATAGCCAGTCCATCCCTAAAATCACATCAAAATCTAACATATTGAGAATCATAAGATCTATCTCAGTTTCCGTGCCTCCAACGATTATTTTACAAGAACGATAACATGTTTTAACCATCAAAGTCTCTCTCATCGGTGTGGAAACCAAGAATGGTTCTTTAAGAGTAATTGAATCAAATGCAAATCTCTTGGAAAATAGGGGTGACACATATGAGTGAGTAGAACCGGGGTCAAACAAAATACGTGCAGCAAAAGTATTAACAGATAATATACCTGTAACTACAGCATTGGATGTTTGAGTATCCTGTCAGGTTAGAGCATATACTCTTGTATTTTCTCTGCTAGCAGCTTGTTTTCCACGGTCACCTTGGCCTCTTCCAAAACCTCTTCCCATACTACCCCCTATTGAAGGGGTTGGTGTTTGAGTAGAAGATTGTGGTCGAGGTGGCAAAGTAGACCCTTGACCTGGTCTTGTCATGAGCTGAGGGCACTCCCTTATAAAATGTCCTTTTTGTCCACAGTTAAAACAACCTGTACCAACAGTGTTTAACCTGCATTCTCCGAAGTGAAACTTTCCACACTCAGGACATTGAGGTTTTTCCCTTCTACCTTGAGTACCTCATCTACTAGAAGAGCTAAAACCACCTCTGCTCTCTGAACGAGGCTTAGCCACACTGGTTATAGAATAAGATGACTTAGTAGGAGTGGCTGGAGTATTTTGTGATGCAGTAAAGGGTTTCAAAGTCCCTGAGTCTTCCCCTTGATCAAAAGATCTCCTATATCTAGCTTTCTTCTTTTGACGATATTCTTCTTTATTCTTTGACCTCTTTTCCATTCTTCGGGCCACATCAATAGCTTCTGAGTACGAAGAGTAATCGTTCATATTAGAACCCACTTGATCATATAAGGCATCATGAAGCCCTTCCACAAACTTTTCTATTTTCTTCCTTTCAGAAGGAATGATTTCAGGGGCATATTCAGATAATTTAACAAACTGAGCTGAATATTCATCAACAGTCATGTTTCCCTGCCGCAGATACAGAAAATCCCTGGCCCTAGATGATCGTTCACTTGCCGGAAGAAATTCATCCATAGCCAATCTGTAAAATTCTGTCCACATAACTGGCGGTGCGCCTTGAATTCTAGCTTTCTTCCAGTTCCTCCACCATTTACCAGCCCTACCCTTTAACTGAAAAGAAGTGAATTCTACCTTTTGAGTAGGAGAACACCCTATAGCATCACAGATTGCTTCATAATCTTCAAGGAAACATTGTGGGTCCTCTTTGGGATCTTCCCCTGAAAAAGTAAGAGGCCTCATTTTCTGGAATTCAGACATTCTTACCTCCCTTACGTTATCTCCTCCCGCTAACTGAGCTGGTGGTACAATTTCAGCTTCAACAATAGGAGGATCCACTGGCCGGTTAGCTTGTGCAGCTCGACCTCTCATTTCAGCCTCAAATCGGTCAAATCGTTCATTCATCAAATTAATCACATGTGCAATAGTTGCATTGCCAACGTGAGCATCAGGTTCGACTCTCCTTGCTTGCTCACTAGTTGCGCCCTCAGTACTTTGAGCATGTAAACTATCACCACGGTTAGGATCATCTTGCACATGTACTGGTGGATTTATGGCCCTCCTTGGACCCATATGCTCATTATTATTAGAAGATCCTTCTGACATTGATCTGTCACAGATCTACACACATAACAAACAATTTTCAGACATAAACAAAATATCACTTACTAGCCCCACTGAAATTATCTATAAAATGACGTTATACTCTACAAGGTCTTTTATGGAACCTAATCCTATGGTCATGCCGCGGCTCATGACAATAGGGAAGGGCCCACAAAGATCACTTTGCTCTGTACTATATAGGGGACCTATAAAACCTTCCTTTGATACCAAATTGTCATATCCCAAAAATTGAGCATGTGAAAAGATACTACTCATTTGATAAAATTCTCAAACATACGTTGTTTACATATATTCTGTAACGTTTTACATTCAACCTTAATCATTCATTCCACACTACAGAATTATATTTATCTGATAAGCAAATATACACATACATAGTCTGATATTTCTATCTCATCGCAAGCCTAGGAGACCTATAGGAAGTACAGAGCGTTCATAGTATCCACATTAATAAGTACTGGTATCCCACCAGACAAACAGATAATAACTCCAAGGGGCTTCTAATTTTCAAACGGATACTCTTGTTCTTTGTTTTCTGTATCTGAAAAAAATAATCATAGGGAGTGTGAGTTTATTTAAAAACTCAGTAAGTAAATAACTGTACTATATAAAATATCAAAAGTACAAATACCACATTTACTCATATAATTAATTGTCTTATACATCGAGTAGTATGGGACTCTAACCCTTTCAAACTCATGAATAAGATTTCATAGATATACACCGAGTAGTATGGGACTTTAACCCTTTCAAACTCGTGAATAAGATCTCATAGGTATACACCGAGTAGTATGAGACTCTAACCCTTTCACCTCGTGTATCGGTTTCATAGATATGCACTGAGTAGTATGGGACTTTAACCCTTTCAAACTCGTGTATAAGATTTCTTAGATATACACCGAGTAGTATGAGACTTTAACCCTTTCACACTCGTGTATTAGATCCCGTAGATCTTTACTCATTAATAAGATAGTGAGAATTCATCACATAGTATAATTGTCATGAAATAAATAATTTCTACATACTCTTATTTCTACTGATCATCATATACTCCCATATGAAAAATTAATTGCTTATTATCCAAATAATATTGTAAATGAGACTTATATTGTACTTTGACTAGTAATATCAAATTAGCTGAGCAAGGTTATTCACTCACCTTGATGTTTGTCCAAGTTTACCTTGTTCCACACTAGAATTTGTATAGGAAAATTTCCTAGTAAAATATATTACAAGGAAACATAAGAAAGGAAACAAAATCACGAAAATACGCAAAATTTTCTGATTGCTACAGTGACGGTTCGCTACAGTAACGTTGACTGCTACAGTACCGTTGACTGCCGACACTACAGTACTGCTACAGTACCCGAAGAAAATTTTCCAGATTTTTTTTTCCGAAATTTCTGGTCGCTACAATAACTCGAAGAAAAATTCCAGATTTCCAGTTGCTACAGTACTTCGAATTTTGCAGAAAATCTTTCAAAAAATTCATCATTTCCTTTCTTTTGATTCAAAACCAGAATCTCAACTCTTTTAATCGATTATAACTCAAATATAACTTCTAAAACAACTGAGATTCACGAATTATCATCAAAATCTTCAAGAACAAAACCTCCTCTAATCTTCCATATAAACTGAAATTTAAGGAAAATAATGAGATTAAAGCTTACCTTTGATCCTTACAAATCTTTTGAACCGAACAAACAATCAAAACTCTGAAGATCAAGGAAAGGATTTGAAAAGAGGATGAAGAAGAGAGAAAACGTTTTTCTACCTTCCTTCGACTGAGTGAAAAATGAGGGGGTACTATTGAAACTTTATATTAAATATTTCTAATGGGTTATTCAATAACCCATGGGTATCCATAACCCAACATCCAAACCCATCCAGTCAATTTACAATAAATGGACTAATTGACCATTCTGAAACCACTTTTCCATGAATTTCACCATTCTTAGAATATATCCCACATGGTGCAAATATTTAGTCCAGTTATTTAACTCAATTTTCATAAATAATATTCAAAGAGAACAATTAAATATGAAAATTAAAAATGACCAAAATAAATAACTAAAGTAACGTTGTAGAATTCTAAAATACTCTTAAGCAAATTATATTCCGAAATTAACGGGTATTACAATTCATCTCTGAGCCTACAATTTCCTGACATTCCTCTTTCTTCATACTCCTACAGAAATTTTTAAATTTTCCAAACCATGGCCACAAGAAAGTTCATTGATCTCACAGTAGAGGCCAAGGAGGAAGAGCTCGACTTAAACTTGAGTTTAGGCAAGGACAAGGGCAAAAGACCTTTGGAGGGATCTCAAGAGAATCGAAAGAAGAAGATGAAGATGGAAGAAGCTGAGCAGATTAGTACGGGCCATACATCAGAAGACAAAATTGCTTGTCTGGAGCAGGAGGTGAAGAAACTGAAGAAGATGACAGAGGACCTGGAGAAGTTAGCTAAACGCAACAATACGGCAATGACTTCAAGAATAGATAGGTTCTTCTATTGGTCTACCCAATGCTTCTGCAATCAACAACAAAGAAGTGTTGATTGTATGAATGGGATTTACACTACCCTCCGTGACATTGCTCAGTCTCTTGCTCCAAAGAATGGCCGAGGGGTGATGATACAATACAACCCTCTTAATCCGAGACCACCTCGCTTGTAGATTACTCATAAATGAGTAAACTTTTTTTTTTGAAATGTAATCCTTCAATTTTTTTTAATATCAATGGTTTCTTTTACTAGATGGTACTCTAAATAATAATAATAATAATAATAATAATAATAATAATAATAATAATAATAATAATAGTAATAAAGAAAGATAAAAGAAATCAGCCACATAAAATCAATAATGAATTCAGCTTATAAAGCCAATCACATAAAAAATTAGTGACCCTATAAGCTGACACAAAGACAAACATAAGCTCTATACAAGTCTCGTTGTCTTCTCTCTTATCATACGGGAGTAGATGAAGGCATCTCGTGTAGATCAATTAAACTCGATATTATACCCGCAAATTGTCATGAATTCTTGCTTAAGAGCCTCGACTCGCAAGCTTTCCTTAAACTAACACTCTGAGGCACGAACTAATATAAGAACGTCTTTCTAGACCATTCCAATCATACATCACGTTTAACAATTATGAATGTTCATACACCAACAGCCTACCTATAACATGCTCTAATTGTTCCAATGTTACAAAACTTCTACATTGTATTTTTTTTTTTGAAACACTTCTATCACATAGTACAATCATGCCAATCCTTAACTAAACAAGTGCAACTTTGGCGAGTCGCCCCTAGAGAAGACTTATAACTTACCCCAATATCTCTTATGTTAGGTTCCATTTTACCGTAGTATCTCCCTTAGGAAGAACTACCTAGCCCACATCGATTTTCTCAACCAAACTTTTATCAAGGAACATATTATTTAGGACTTACATCCTCTTCCATAAATCACATATGTCTGGCATCTATCAAAACCAAATCTTTGATCTACCTCTCAAGGGTTCTTTCCCATTCCTACATCAGTAATCTGTGCTATATTTTTTGCGAAAATCTTTCTTGAACTCTAGCCCATGCCTCATAATCAACTTTACCCCATCTAATACATCATTCTTAGCCCAGCCTTCAAGCCATATTCTAGCAACTATTGATCCTCATCTTTAAGAATACACTACAGAGTTATGTTCCCAATTTCTAAAAAAAAAAGAAAAATTTCACACAGAGGTCACCTCTTCCATCGGTATAAGGATCATGCCTCCAACAAGTTCCAAAGTTCTATATATGAAATCAATTACTTCTTACTGTAACAAAATTATCTCTAACTAACTCCATCGAATGGTAAGTTATAAAAAGAACACTCAACTCTACAAGGTCTTTTATGGAACCTAATCCTATGGTCATGCCGCGGTTCATGACAATGGAAAAGGGCCCACAAAGAACACTTTGCTCTGTAATCTATAGGGGACCTAAAAACCAGCTCTGATACCAATTTGTCACATCCCAAAATTTACATGTGAGATAAACATAAAATATCTAAGGTGTACCTCAGTGATACCCCTTAATCTCTATGAACATTCTTAATATCCATAATTATGTGAATCATAAATTTTTCAAGAAAGATATTTTGTATACATATTCAGAAAATGTTCAACATTCATATATTACACAGTACTATACAACCTCCCATGCCTAGGTGACCTATTAGATTACAGAGCATTTCCTAATCCTTACCAAATCTATATTTATTTGTTTACCAGACAATAGTGGACTATATCCTTAAAGGCTATAAATTCTCCTCCTCAACCACTGTATCTGAAAAGATAATCATAGAGAGTGTGAGTTAATCAAAACTCAGTGAGTAAGCAACTGTACATAAAAATATCACAAGCACAAATACCACATTTACTAACACAATCAATCTATAATTTATTTTAAATAATTATAGTATTACATTTGTCTGAATTTGCGTATGATTTCTTGGGTGATCAATCCCTCAATCACTTTGCATTATGTGCCATAAATACTTACACCGAGTGACTTGGAAATTTAACCCTCAAACTCTTTGTGCATAGTTTTTCACAGTTATACACCGAGTAGTATGAGAATCTAACCCTTTCAAACTCGTGCATAGATTTTCACAATTACACACCGAGTAGTATGGGACTCTAACCCTTTTAAACTCGTGCATAGGTTTTCATAATTACACACCGAGTAGTATGGGACTCTAACCCTTTCAAACTCGTGTATTAGATCTCGTAGATCTTTTGCTCATCAATAAAATAGTGAGAATTTATCTCAATACAACTACTATGAAATAAATTAATTTACACATACTTTTATTCCCTTGAATTTCTATCATCAATCAAAGCAATCATCATATATTATCAATTGAGAGATTGATTGTTTAACATTTCAATAATGTTATAAACGAGACTTATATTGTACTTTATCTAATAATATCAAATTAGTTTAATAAGGTTATTCACTTACAAAATGTTCCAATATATTCAATGAACTACCATATCTAGTTATTTAGTCAACTAGAGAAATCAATTCACAAAGGTAATAAAATAATTTCCAATGATATTGTAATTTTTCTCACCCTGAACATACACTGATAATCTTCTCAATTTCACAAATAACGCAAATGGGATTTATATTGTACTTTGACTAATTTAGTAAATTAATTTTGCAAGGTTGCCTACTCACCTGGATTCCATGCTCTCGGCGCTCCCACCTTGCGCCTCAACCATCCCTATTGTAACCAGGTAAAAACCATTAGGGTTACAAAATAGAGAAATTTCCTATCACTACTCTCGACCTTTACTCACATATTAAGTCATAACTCCTAACTGGTAATGAATATCTAAATGAAAATTATACCATTAGAAACTAGACTCAAAGATCTTTTCAACGACATAAAGTTTGCCCAAAACGGAGTCCGGATGAAGAAGTTATGACTGATTGAAAATAAGCTAAGGTTTTTCAGTACACCTGGCGCCTGGGCGCCAAGCCCTTCTTCCTTCCCAAAACCTTCTGAACCTTGGCGCATGGGCGCCACGATCGCGACCTTTCGCGATTCCTCTCGGATTTGGCTCAGATCCAGCCAATTCTCCACCGTTTTTCATGATTTCTTCCATGGGATTTCACCCTTAATGTCTAAGGAGCATTTAGACACCAAAAACACCAATTTTAATCGAGAAACGAAGCCGCAATCTCGATTTTTATCCCAAACTTTCTTAAAACTAGAAAATAGGGAAAAGCTTGAGAAATAGAAATTTCTACCTCGATTCCTTGCTTTCCCTACGTTGCTTGGCTCCTATAGGCTCGCCCCGTAGCCCGAGATCCACCCTCCAAAGCCCGGTTGTGGAGTTGGAGTGTAGAGAGAGAAAGAGAGGAGAGAAAGTGAAGAGAGAGAGAGAGGAAAGGAGAAAATGAAGAAAAATAGGTGAGGCCACCTATATACTCGCCTGGGGTGAAATTATCACTTGCTCTCTAGTTGACCCTCAGTCAAGACTAGTAAAAGCAAATTCATAAAATCTCACATCAGGTGATTCTTAATCCTAAGTGCCCCACAAATTTTCTTATTTCACTTTAGTCCCTCTCAAAGTCTCAAATTCCACTTTAACCTCGAATCCATTATCCTTTTGGTACCGGACTCATAATTCATTCCCATAAGCTCTATTCTTCTTCTCGGATTCCTAATTGGTCATTTCTCAAAAGTACTCCATATTTTCTTTTCTTTTCACTTTAGCCCTTGAGAATTTGTAAAAATTTCCCAAATTAAAATTTTGAAATTTCTATTTCCAAATTTCCTTCACTAAGTCAAAAGAACATTTCTCTTGTAATTAAATTTTTCAATAAACTTCAAATATATTTTAAATATTCATGTAAATTCTTGGGATATTACAACTTGGATATTGTTGTGAAGTATTATGAATTATATTATATTATATTATGATCGATTACGTATGATTGCTGCATGTTATCATTATGATGCATGATATTTTTTTGTCATAGTGTTGTGTTGTCTGCTCACTGGGCATGTGGTTTGCTCATACCCCTCTTATTAACATTTTTTTCAGAGTTGATAGCTGAAGGTAAATATCGGTACAAGAAATTATGGATCCTTAACCCATGATTACCTTTTCATTTGTTCAGGATAAAGGTATAATAGTTAAGTCTTATTCTAAGTTGTATAAATCTAGAAATCTCTGTAATCGGGTAGGTTCATTCAGTGTTGTAATGTGAATGAATGTAGTGTGTATAGAGAACTCGGTTTGGTTGCATGAAAAAGAATGGTATGATGCTTAAGAGAAAGATAGGCTTACGGAGGTGAAATGAAATTCACTTTTCGTACCGGTCACGTGCTCAGATTTTGGGACGTGACACTATGAGGATTTCTTATTCTATCATCCCATGGAAACATGTGATATCTTTTTCATGAGAAAGATGTGTTCTATGTATTCATGAAGACTCTAAAAACAACAATCATGCATTAAGAGCTAATATAACACAATAAATATCTAACACATATAGATTTTATGAGAACTAGCGACCTTGATTCCCTTAGAATTGAAATAGAAGCATTATCTTCTAGCTTCTTCCTTCTTTCCCTTCCCTTTATCTTGAAAATCTCATTTCTATCACTTTTCAAGCTCTAAAATTAAGTTAAATTAAAGGAAATAATCTAGAAGCTTACATATGATGATTCTTTTGCCCAAGAACCTTATTAAAAATTCTTCTCCTTCCTTTTTCTTTTTCTTCACGTTTTTCTCTCTCTCTCTCTTGGCTAAATTTTCAGAATTAACTCATTTTTCTTTCTTCTCTCTTCTAAAAAAGTCTCAAGGGCTCTATTGGGTTAGAAATTTCCTTTTTAACCCTAATATCTCATTTCTAAGTCTCACTAGCATACTAGGGGTAACTAAGTAAATTTTTCCTCATTGAATTTCAGTTAAATTGACCTATTTTCGCACCTCAGCATATAATCAGTCGACTGATTTCCTCCCGATAGTCGACTAATCCTATCAGTCGACTGATTCATATAAATTAGTCGACTGATTTCATCTGGACCTGAAATATTAGCTTGACAGATAAGAATCAGTCGACTGATCATTCCTCATCAGTCTACCGATTGCAAATATCAGCAACCTGGTCTAATTTCGAATGCAATCAGTCGACTATTCCTCTCAATTAGTCGACTGATGCCACCAAAACTCTCTTTTTCATTTCTTCTTAACTCAAGTATCCTAATTTCTCATGCCTCTTCTTTGTCACTTCATTCTAATTGTCCAAAAACATAAATTTTCCAATTTCTAACACCATTTCGAATTTAAACAAAGAAAAATATAGCTTAAATGCAAGAAGACATGGGATGTTACAAAGATAGGTGGATCTTTGAGATTTTTTCGAACCACTATAAATTATGGTGTCATCTCTCTTCTCTTATCTTTATTTTATCTCGGTTATTATTTGTTGAATAATTGAAACATAATAAGATAAAGAGGAATCTAACAAAACACTTTAAAAGAATAAAGTTTTTATTTCACAAAAAAATTATATATATACTCTATTCACCCCCTCTAGAGTATACTTGTGGACTAATAAATACATTTAAGAAAATCAAGCAATGGATTACAGATCAAATCAAAGATATTTCAAGTCAACTATATCCTGATACAGTCTCATCCAATCGAAGATCATACGAAATCAATATTATTTGTTTCCTTATTTGGCGTTGATGAATTTCCATATAAGGGTCCTGATTAGCAGAAAGTCACAAGCATTGAAGAGTTAACCTAAAAAGTTCAAGACACAGACATATATAAGTGAATCACATCTAATAAAGTCACTCAAACTAAAAAGAATTCATTCTCTTATTTGGCGTAGTCAACCTTTTATGAGGATCCTAATTTGAAGAGCATTTATGACATCACATTTAAGAAGAAGCTCCTCCACAATAGTTAGTTATGACTACTATATAAGAAGCTCTTCACACCATTTCGAATAGACTTGAATAGAGAAGAATTACACTAGTACATATTTTATACTAATTGTATCTCAGAGAGTTATATATGTTTATCATTCTCTCTGTGAGTTACCTCTCTATATAAGAGGTTCTTTGTGATCCATTCTACTTCATCTCTACTTGCACTTTTCTTGTGAATAGACATTGTTTTAGGGCCCCGGTTGTTTAGGAGTAAAAGCATTGTAACTATGCCTTTCTGGAGGAAAGGTTTTATGGTATAACGTTTGCTATGGGCGTGTGAAGGCTTAGCGGTGTTAAGCGTAAAAGCAAGGTCATTTGAGCTAAGGTGCAAGGTTGCTACGTGGTAGCATAAAAGTGGGCAGTTGAACCTTGCTTGGTTGCTTTGTATTGATTATTGTGTTTTTCTAAATAAAACTCTCTTAAATTGGTATTTTAAAGAGTGGACGTAGGTATATATTTGAAATACAACCGAACCACTATAAATTCAGCGCCTCTTCCTTATCTTACTCCTTATTGTTTTATTTAAATAACTAGTTAACCACTATAAATATAATATTTATAATATACTTTTTTAAATATAAAGTTAGTTTGATTTTAACTAAAGAAAACCGATAACCGAATCAAATTAATTAAAATTCATATTTTAAAAATCAATTTAGACCTTCTTTTTTTCGATTTTTGATCAGTTTAGTTTTGTTTGATCAATTTGGTTTGATTTTTAACACATCTAATAAAAATTAATGTAAATAATGTAACAGATAGTTTTAAATTCAAAGGAGTTTGACTTTCCTTTCTCTCAACAAAGAAATTAAAATGCCCTCGTCGAAGTCATTTTTGAACCAAAAAAGTAAACAAAATGAAAAACTTGTCGATGATAAAATGGTGGTGAATTTGCGACGTTAGTTTTCAAAGACCAATGTATATATATGTAAAGATTAACAAGTAATGAATTGAAGGATACAACTAATTACAAAAACAGTAAAATACAGACATCGAACAATTCAACTAATTCTTCGACTAATATTTGAATAAGATCTGAATGGCTCAGAAGAATTATCATTGTCCCTAATCCTGTGATCCCATGTAGATCTTCATTATATAACAAAATTGATAAGCTTATGCTTATGCTACCTCTAAAGTGATATATAAGTTTTTTTTTGTTTTTTTGGGTCCAAGAGTATGTAAGTTTGTACTACTAAAGTTTTTCTGTACTGGGGCGGATCTGTTTATCGGGCCAGATCAATATGATGAAATTGGGGTCCATTTAAATCAGGCCCAAATGGACCAGCCACTAAAAAAAGACAACGCAAAAATAAAAAGGTGTTAAATATAGCATAAGCGATTTTGACCAATTTATATATATATATATATATATATATATAAATGCAAATATAAATAACATAGAAAATCCAAGTATTTAATTTTAAATCTTAAACTCTAAACTATCTAGTTATCTGTCTAGGGTCTCACATATTTTTTATTTGACCAAACAAATCATTTAATTAATGTTTAAGCATGTGAAACTTACATAAATCTCACCTGTTAGAATTGATCGTATGACTTTATTTAGTCAAATCAAAAATTTAAACTTTATTTAAGAGAGTAGAAAAATACTTGAAAGAATGAGAGACAAATAATTACATTATTAAAATATTTAAATTGTGCTTTAAAAAAAGTACTCTCTCTCTCTCTCTCTCTTTCTCTCTCTCTCTCTAAGTTCAAATATTTTAGTACCAATAAGGTAAGAACAAAAGTGGTGCTGCAAATTGCAAAAGTGGGTTACGTACTCTAACAAAAGGCTTGCCTTTTTTATTTTCCCCCATTGTTACATGCAGCTTTTTATATTTTTATTAATTTTTTATTTAAATTTTGAAATAAAAAATATTATGTAAAGTTGTGTGTGTGTGCGTGTATATATAAATGTTATATACTTCTTATATTTTGATTAACAATTTTAATTGCAAATATATATATATATATATATATATATATATATATAAACTATAAATAAAATTCTCTTTAAATTATTATTTAAGAGAAGGTCAGAAGGGAAACATCAAGAAAAAAAAAAGGTAGATAAGAAGTGAAGTGATTTTTGTAATCGAACTGTTTAATGTTTGATTTGGGTAGGAATTAAACGATTATATTATGATTTTTGACAGAGTAAATAAGAGTTTTATGTATTATTTTAGGTATTTCTTTTGTGTAAAATTTAAAACAGACAAATGAGAGGGAGGAGATGGAAAAAGACCAAAGTTGTTATATAGTTTGTAATAGTAAATATAATTGAAGTTTTATTTAATTAATCTAATTTAATATAATATATTTATAAATATTAATATACAAATGATGTAGTGTTTATATATATATATATATATATATATATATATATGATTTAGACTTGAACTTAATTAATAATTTTTGATTAATTTATTTAAAATGATGCGTTAATTAAATTTTGAATTATTTTGATAAGTTAAAAATAACGTGTTGATTGAATTTTAAATTTATTTTTAAATTCGAACAGACATATTGATTAAATTTAAACAGACATATCTACTGAAAATTGAACAGATATATTTGTTAAAAATTGAATAGATATGATTGTTTAGACTTAAAATTATACAATTAGTAACTTAAATAGAAAATATCTAGACAAATATTTCAAAAGAATTTATTTATAATTCTCTAAGACACATATATAAATTCTTTAAAAATAATGTTTCTCACGCATTAAAATTATTTTATTTTCTATATTTTCAGCATGATTCATATGGAACTTGTATCCACCTCTAATCGTCGTGTCGTGTCGTCCCACGCTTGTGGCTCTGCTTATTTTCCGGAGTTACTTACACTAAAAAAGTATTATGCGACAGAAATTTATCTGTCATTTTAGTATATTTCTTTTCATTTTTCTAAACAAAGTACGCTAATTTCCTGCAAATATTTTACTTGGTTCTCTCAATGTTTAATATATATTATAAACTTGAACTAAAAGAAATAGAATAATCATTGTTCGCATCACATGTAAATGAACATACATTAGAAAAAAATAAGGTTAAGAAAATTAGACTGATCATTGAACTAGTCAAAGTATCAATTTAAATATCAATGATTGTCCTGTAGTCAAACAGAAATTAAGCTAGTGGTACTTAAAATATATAATTTATAACATTAAAATATTTAAGACATATTACAAATATATATTTATATCAGTTATAGATATTCTCATAATAGTTTAATTTTTTTTGATATTTTAAAAAAAATACATAATAATATTTAATTAAAAAACTAAAAATTCAAAAAAAACTAGCTAAACTAACTAATTTTATCTGTTCGAGATTGATTCGATCAATTTTCTACCAGTTTAAATTCTCATAGATTCTTAAATTTAAACCGAACTAAAAATCTAATTAGTTTACCAATTTTTGATTGAAACTGTCAATTCAATTCAATTTTTTAAAACATAAAAAAAAAAGAGAGTAATCAATTTGGAAGTTAAATGATGCATAACTGACTTATGTATTTTTATATTGGTACACGTCAAGAACACAATGAGTCACATACAGCTATATATATAGCTGGTAACATATATAATAATAATAATAATAATAATAATAATAATAATAATAATAATAATAATTTGATAGGTTTTTTGGATTCGAAAATCTTACGTCCAATAATGATTTACAACGATAATGTTGTTTTTTAGAATGTTGAGAACTTTGAAGTCTGAAATGGTGGATGCCAAACAAACTATGCCCAACATTCCCACCACTCTTTTCTCAGACTCACTAGCCAACCAATGGCCATAAGATTTCTTTGTCGTATTTGAGAACTATGAAACAAATACACACATATAACGAACCCCTTTTTCCTCCATTTTTTTAATAATTTAATATGTTTTTTAATTTAATATGGTTTAATTTTTTAAAAATTAAATTGAAATGTGTAATATTTAAGAAAATAAATTAAAATAAATATAACATTTTGAAAATCAAATAAATAATTTATTGCAAACTTTATCATGTACTTATGTAATATTTTAAAAATTAGACCAATCATTAAATCAATAGAGTATTAGTTCATGATTTATTGATCTGATCGTAGTTGAATTAGGCTCGAACCAATAATAATTAAATATATATTTTTATTTTTATATATTAAAAATATATGATATAATAAATTAATAAATATTTTCATACTTAATCTTACTAAACTTATATATATATATATATATATATATATATATATATGTATATGTAATTGCTTTTTTATTTTTTTTTGTTCTCTTATTTGTTTTTGTGATATAAATAATATTGTTAAGAAAAAATAATTAAGAAGAAAAAAAGAAATATAGCATGATAGAAAATAATAAAAAAAATAAAAAATATAAGACTTGCTAAATCTTATATAGTGTGAAAAATATTTATATTTTATAAATAATAATTTTTTTTCTTATTTTACAAAAATCAATTTTCGGCCTATTTTTCGAATTAACCAAATCAGATCAATAATTGATTTCTAATCAAATCGATCAAATCTATTAGTTCAATCTGATTTTATAATCTATGCTTGTGTGTTTAGGTTTATTTATTATTATTTTTTAAAATATTCTCTTATTATCATGACTTGGTTGGGTCAAACTCTCATCCGAGAGGTACAGGGAGATAAGTTTCACAATCTTTTTGGTTTTATTAAGGATATACGTCCACTTAATCAAATGTAGAAAATTAATCTATTTTCAAGTTTGTTAAATTAAATGATAGAGTCCATCTCAAAATTTCATATTCAAGATTGAGTTTTTATCATTCTTAATGGTTAAATAATTCCTACCATTATAACCAACAAACTTTGTCACTAAATACTAATAAAATTGGGACATTAAGACTGTAGTACTTCTACGCACATATTTAGTTGTGGATTATTATATTTTAGCTAGGAAACTAACTATATGAAATATTAATAATTAACAAAAAGAAAAAGAGCATAGAACGAAGGTTTAATTAACAGTAATGTTGTCAGATAGCTTTTGTATTATAGAAGAGGAAAAATGTGAACTCTGTTAATTTTATACAGATATTTATTTATTTTTTAATCTTAATGTCGTGTTTTCGTTAACAAAAAGTCAACAATTAGCATGCTCCCAAGATTCTTTTTTTTTTTTAAACAAAAAAAAATGCTTGTATTGCTAATATTTTAAGAAAGATCAATATATTAAAGATACATTAATTATAACTATAAATACACACACACACACGTGTGTGTATATATATATATATATATATTGTATATAAGTATAACATGTTATATTTATTAATTTGGAAATATTTATAGGTAAAACTGGTCTAACGTACAACCATATTATTAAATTAATAGTAAAGAAATAGACAAATATATTATTGTTTTGATTTGAATGTATTTAGACATTTTATCTAACTAATCCGATCAGCTGGTTAGTTGATGAAAAAACTAATCAATCAATTTAATCAGAGTAATCACAGCTGGAAAAAATCCCATAAAGCGTTAATCAAATTGGATTATAATTTTTATATTACTCCTATAAAAGTATTTTGAAATTTCATATTTATTCCATATTAACAATGAAAATATTCATATCATCATAAGTATCAAATTATACACCAAAAACTATTCATAAGAGAAAAGTAATGAGATAGTTGAGAATTATATAATTAAAAGATAAATTGATAACATAATACAAAATATTATAAACACTCATCAAAAATCAAATTATATTTAATGTAATTAGATTTGAATTAATTACATTAACTGAACTAGATAGAAATATTTTTGTTTTGTTTTAGTGGTCTATTGGCTTTTAATTAGTTTGGTTCAACTGGGATCAAATTGCAGAAATATAATAGTATTGATTTTATCTATTTACAATATGAATTCAAAACATAATAAAACAAATGCTGAACCACTTAAATCAACAAACCAATGTTAATGAATATAAATAATTTTGAGTAGTTGAGCTTACATATATTAGATGACTAATTTGATTTGAGTTAGAGTATAAAAATGTAAAATTTCATAGCGTTACATAATTTTTTCCCTCTTACAAAATTTAAAATTAAAATATTATTTAAGTAAAACAAATATTGAACCATTTGAATAAAATGAATAGCTATTGCCGGTTACTTGCTTGCGAGTAATATCAATTCGAGAATTTAAAATACAAGCATAGTTTTTGGCAAGTTTTGAAAAACTGACCAGCTATTAAAATGAGAGAAACATTTGATCAAAGGTCAATGTTTAAACTGTAATCGAACTGATATACTTTAAAATATTTTAAAAATATACATAATTAAAGACCATAATTAAAAAAATATACATAATTAAAATACTAATATATTAGCATGTTCATTAAAATTAATTGATTTGTAATATTAATTTTTTTCATTACATAATTATAGAATAAGTAAAATTAAAAAAATTTAAAAAAATAAAAATAAAAAATTCAACATTCAAGTGGATTGGTTAATTAGTTCATTTAACATTAATTTTGATTCTATTCAACTAATTTTTTATTAAAGAATTCTTGATCAATTCAATTAGTCAATAGTTATTTCAAATTACTTCTTCATCAACCAATTAAATCGATTGATTTAATAATATTGTTTCTTGGTATATTTGGGAATTGGGAAGTCTGGGAATTAGAAATAACATGCCTCGTCCTACAAAGAACCACGTCACCTCTTATCATTACACAACACCAGTCATACTCTCATCCCACGCTGCCCACAAGCTTACCTAAATTGGATTGCCTGTCCTCATTTTCTAATACAAAAAATGACTCTATTTTTTATCTTTTTTTTTCCTATTTCATAATAGGCAATTTAAATGAAATTAATATAATAAAAAAGTAAAAAAAATTAATTTGGACAATTTGTTATGAAAACAAAAGAAAATTGATTTTACACCAAAAAATAAAACAATTTATTTTCTCACATAATAAAGATCCTCTCTTGTAACAATAAGATTATGTTAATGTATTTTAATGTATTTCAATGCACGTGATGGAATAAAAAAATTAAACTCTATATATTTTAATCCCTTAATTTAATATGTGTATTGAAATATATTAAAATATATTAATAGGATTTTCGTGACAGGGCATTGTTAAATACCAGTCTAATCATGCCATATCATTATTTGTCAAAAACGATGTGTCATGCCATTAAATTAATTTATTTTCGAATCTTTCAAGTCAATTAAACAACCCACGTCATGAAATTTATGAATATAATTGATAGGTCATTCACACAATGACTAAGTCGAATGATTTACCTTTTAGGCCTGGACAATATAGTTTATACTTTATTAGAATTTTTTTATTAGTATAAATACTTTCATGTAAAAAAAATGTTTAGATAAATTTAAATAAATGACTTATTAATTTTTAAAAAATTATTTTTAATTTATTTTATGAAGTTAATTTTTAAACTTTTTAAAAAAATTTTGTGCAAAAGTTCTAATTCACATTATCAACAAGTTATTTTGTACTTTTACAAAATACGTATTTTCTTAATCATAATTTGAAATTATATGAAAATCAAATTTTTTATCTCTTTCATTTCACAATCATATTTTAAAAGTATTTCTTCAAGTATATATCTAAACATTAAATAACTTAATTTAAAAGTAGTTTATGGTATACAAACTTTTCTCATAAAATATTTTTCTATAAATACTTAAATAAGTAATTTACCTAAACGAGACTTAGTTACCTTTCACTTGAATATCCTTTTTCTTTTCTTTTTTTATTTTTAAAAAATTGAAGAACATATAGTAGTTGCTAATAAAATAGCAATATCACGTAATTATAACATGCCATAAAAGCATCTTTAATTGGGGTTTTTAAAGAGTTATTAAAAATAAGAATTAGTTCTTATTGAGTTTTATTATTAGAGTTCGTCAACGTAACTGTTACATATAAGAACCGATTCTTAATTAAAAAATTAATAAGAAATTAAAAAATAAATATTAAATAACTAGAGAGTTATTTGTGAGATTTATTTGTGATTTTTTTTAAAATTATACTATTAGAATAAAAAATTATTTAAAGCTAAAAATAGTGATATGATATTATAAAATTTATAATTAATAATTTATTAGAGTTAAATCATTAGAGATATTCTAAAAGATGATTATGCTCTCTCAACCTATGTGGTCTAATCCGTTTCCTCTTACTCGGGAAGGAAGCTTTGGGTTGGTCCCAAGTAATCTCCACGTCAGTGACAGCTTCGTTCCCACGTGCCCTTCCAAATTCTTAATCCACTACCATTGTTGTATCGTCCACCTTCTGAGTACTGTCCTAATGGCTACAATCCGACAAACCCACACCGAAAAAAAAAAAAAGAAAAAGAAATCTACCCACCCCTCAATTCTGCTGTGTTACACCCACTATAAATACCATCCATGATACACCGTCTTTTGCATGCTCTCCATCTGTTTGTAATCTTTCCTCATTCAAACTTGTTGGTAGTGATAGCTATAATATATAGCTAGAACTACTGCTAGTTGGTGTTATTGAGAAAATGGCAATTGAACACTACAAGGACGTTGAGAGTGGAGAAGCCAATGGGCGTCAGGATTTGCAGGAGCCCTTCATTCAACAAGGGAAAGATGCTGTGTGTAAGGATGTTGAATCGCATTATGATCATAATAATGGATCCATTGGAATGGTTCTGCTCAGCACATTCGTTGCTGTTTGTGGTTCATTCGCTTTTGGAACTTGTGTAAGTATCTTTACATGCCTCTTTCTCCACTGATTTCGCTTGTGTAAACAAAGGGGAAATTTTGGTGTATGGCTTAAGTAGCATTCTGCAAAAATGAAAGTTACTAAATGTCATCTTCCTTTTTGTTTTTGTGTTCTGGGTTAGGAATCATACCAGAAACACCAGACAAACAAAAAGAAAAAAAGGTTTGTAGTTTTAGCTTAAGTTATTATTTTGACAGGTGGGCTACTCAGCACCCACTCAAGCAGCTATCAGGGCAGATCTCAATCTATCTGTGGCCGAGGTTTGTGTTATAGTTTCTTCTTTTTGTTGTCACTTTCAGGTATTTACTATAAGGCTAATGATAATGTTCCTTTTCTGTTCTTTTCTTGGGGTGGCAGTTTTCCATCTTTGGATCTTTAGTGACTATTGGTGCAATGCTTGGAGCTATAACAAGTGGCCGGATTACCGATTTTCTGGGCCGGAAAGGGGTATATATGTGAAATCTAAAAGTATATCAAATATTTTTAGTGGCCTCTTCGCTCTGCTAATTCTTAATTTTGTTATGGAACAGGCAATGAGAATGTCTTCAGGGTTTTGCATTACAGGATGGTTAGCTGTCTTCTTCTCTAAGGTATAAATTTTCTGCAAAATTCAAATTTGTCTATTTTTTTTTCCTCATCATGGAAGCTTTGCAAAACATAACAGCGGTTTATTTCTATGATTTTACCTACTGCAGGGTTCTAGCTCACTTGACATGGGAAGATTTTTCACAGGATATGGAATTGGAGTTATTTCATATGTGGTAAGTAATTGATAGCCATGAATTTACCAGAAGAGGAAAAAAATGATGCTCATGAAACTCAAGTTTACAATTAATGATGATTTTTCAAATTTTTAACAAAAATTAGCGAATTGGAATAGGTCCCTGTATATATAGCAGAAATAGCACCAAAGAACCTCCGAGGAGGGCTTGCAACAACAAATCAGGTTAGAGAGTAAAGCAGACTGTCATAGTTTTGTTCTCTGGTGAAAAGTAGAGTAAGATTGAACTTAATTTTGGCCTTGTTTGATTGTTCTGTAGCTTATGATTGTTATTGGATCATCCGTCTCATTCTTATTAGGGAGTGTCATAACGTGGAGAACACTAGCTCTAGCTGGTAAGTTACAGGATCAGTTTTCACTTGTCACTTGAAAGTGTGACCAATAATTGAGAAAAAAGATCTAATTGTTTTGCTTGGTTTGAACTCTGAAGGGCTTGTGCCATGCATTTCCTTGCTGATTGGTTTGTGCTTTATCCCTGAGTCACCCAGATGGCTGGTAAGCATTAACCTGGAATTTATGGCCTAAAAATCTATTTTTTAATGCTAATTAATAAAGTGGAATTCATTGTTTGCAGGCAAAGGTTGGCCATGAAAAAGAATTTCAAGTAGCTTTAAGGAGACTTAGGGGCAAAGATGTTGATATCTCTCATGAAGCTGCTGACATTCTGGTATGTTTGAGGTCAATCTGAAATATTGGTGAAACTTCGAAGTCAAGCTGAAATGTTTGAGGAGCTGACTCATTTTTTTTCTAATAGGATTATATTGAAACTCTTCAAAGCCTTCCCAAAACCAGGTTTCTGGATTTGTTTCAAAGCAAACACATGCGATCTGTAGTTGTAAGTAATTTGATTATTTCATAGAAATTTAATCATGGGGCATGTGACTTCTTAAAGGATTCTAACTGTGAGTAACAATTTCAGATTGGGGTTGGATTGATGTTATGTCAACAATCTGTTGGAATTAATGGCATAGGATTCTACACAGCCGAGACTTTTGTAGCAGCTGGTGAGACCACAAATATATGCTGATTTAACACCCAAGAAAAAAAAAAGTCATACTTACCCTGTATAACTTGATTTGCAGGACTTTCCTCTGGAAAAATTGGCACAATAGCCTATGCTTGTATGCAGGTAGTTGATCACTCTCTATACTAATTTCTTAGACATTAATCTCATAACTTTTTTTTTTAAACTTCTGTTTGAACTTCATCTTTTAAAATGAATGGCAGGTTCCATTCACTGTGTTGGGAGCTGTTTTGATGGATAAGTCTGGAAGAAGACCCCTTATAATGGTAAATCTAATCTAAAAATTTTTTCATTCACCATGTAGAAAAAGTGAGCAGGAGCTTTGATTGTCTTATATAAGTGCTCGCACATATGCATTACACAGATTTCTACAGCGGGAACACTCTTAGGCTCCATTCTTACAGGAACTGCTTTCTTTCTCAAGGCAAGCCTTTATCTATGTCTGCCTGCTCCTCGTATTTATTAGAGAATCTGATAACAAATGCAACTTCACCATATGTTTTGTGTCTGTCTCAAATCTAAATTTCTCCCATCTGACTCCATTGATCAGGGTCAGAGCTTATTGCTTGGGTGGGTACCACCACTAGCTGTTGCCGGTGTACTTGTGAGACTTCTTTTGCAGCTGTTTTTATTGTTGCTGCAATTTTTTAAAATCTTCAGACTCTTAAGTCCATTTTGGCCTACTTGCAACCAGATCTACATAGCAGCATTTTCAATTGGACTGGGACCAGTTCCATGGGTGATAATGTCCGAGGTACGTGTCACTTGACACAAACATCTTCAAGCTTTTGTTTTCCAAATCAAAATGAGGACAAGATGACAAGGGAGATAGAAATTTCATTGAAGTCTATGAAGGATTCTTATCTTTCTCCGTTCTTGAAGCTCATGGAAAGTGGAACAAATATTCTAACATTAATTTCCATGTGGTAGATCTTTCCCATTCATGTGAAGGGAAGTGCTGGAAGCTCGGTGGTGTTGGCGAACTGGTTAGGAGCTTGGATTGTTTCGTATACTTTCAGCTTTCTCATGAGCTGGAGTTCCCCTGGCACTCTATATCTGTATGCTGGATTCTCCGTCTTGACCATTCTTTTTGTGGCAAAGTTAGTCCCAGAGACGAAAGGAAAAACCCTAGAAGAGATTCAGGCATGCATCAATTCATAGAGGAAACAGAAGGGCTAGAGAAGATATTAGATGGATATATATAATCTCAAGTATGTATGTCTCTTATGTATTTTATGGTGGAAGCTGAAGTCAAAAGAAAATTAACACAGCAGGATGATGACACTATCAATTTCTTTGAGCTTCATTTGATGAAAATGGCGAGCTTCATTTAGAAACCCTTAAAATAAGAGTGTAGGTATCTATACTCTATAGACAAGCTGAATGGATGTAATACAAAGTAATTGAGTTCTTGATTTGTATTCATTATATTATTAGTTTATTACAAAAAAAAAGGATAATTAGAGAAATTATTGAACGCGATCTTTTAGTAAATAAGATATCTAAAGAGTTGGTCATTGATAGAGCTCAATGGCGTCGTGCGATTCATGTAGCCGACCCCACTTAGTGGGATAAGACTATGTTGTTGTTGTTGTTGTATTTTACATGGCAGGCTCCTTACACAGTTACACTCCTCTCTCTTTCTCTCTAATACTTTTTTTTGTTATTGAGGTAACAAAAAGGAAGCCAATTGTTGATTTAATGAATTTAGATAAAATTATTAAAGATTAACTTTTGATATTTTTAATATTGACACAACTAAATCTGGTTAATAAAGTTAATTTTTATTGCTTTTTTTAATATTAATTTAATAATTATAGTTTGATTAATGAAATATTAAAAAAATTGAGGAATACTTTGTAGTAAAAAATTGAACTTCATAAAATGTTAAACTCTTGATAGAATTATCATTTTTTGAACTATACCGTTAGGATTTATATGTGTTCTAGCCATAAGGACATATTCCAATTAGAGCCATGGATTTTCAACTCAAATTAAAATACGTTTCCTTTTTCATTACACTGAAATTAAACTATTTTTTTTTTGTCTACTCAATTTTTTATATATTTATAAGGCAGGGCAATTTTGATAATTTGAAAAAAAAAATTTAATAATATTTTCAATTTAATTTAGTTATTAATTTTAATATTTAAATAGTTTTACACGAGCCTTGAGGTTAATGTCTTTTAACATAGAAAGAAGCAATCAATAATATAATTATTTATTAATCATTCGTTAATCTCTAAAGCCTAAACTAAATTCTTCACTTTGCTTTCTTTCCCCAAAATAATAAATGTTCAGACTCTTCGCTTTGCTCATTGCTGGCGTCGTCGTCGCTTGCCAGTTGCCACGTTGCCTCTCAGATCATTGGATGACGTACGCACGTACGGTTACTTACTGAAGTCCTCTTCGTTCATTTAAAAAATCGATTGGCAACGAAAAAAAATAAAAAAATTCACAAAACAAAGATCAAAGGAGGAGATTTTTGACAATCCAACTACTTATCTCATCACGCACGCAAAGGCGGTTTTGAAGTTGAAAACCTGAAACAGAATTGTTCCGGAGACGGAGCAAGAGTATCTGATTCGTAGCTGAATCCCACAGATTCGCATCAGAGGTAAGCTTGAATCTTGATTGATACCCGGTCTATGTTTTTCCAATTCACTGTGCTATTGTCGGCTGAAGCGGTTTCGTATGCTGCAGTGACGAGGAGTTGAGTTTTTTCTTGTCTCAAATCTTGCTTTTTGGCTTTAAAACTTCAAAATTGGGTCAGTGTTCACATTTCTTAGTTAATTGCTATCTTCATTTTCTTCTTGACAAAACGGTGTCTCAAGAATCTCACTTGAGCAGTGTGGTGGTTGCCTCTTCGAGCTGGGTAACTCATATGGGACAAATGTTGAATTGAATTTTCATGTATCTGTTTTACTTAAAATTTCCATACGAACTAAAAAGGAACTTCAAATTTGTAGCATAACGAGGTGATTTTTGTCTTATGGTTTTGGGCCACATCTGTGTGAAATGTGAATAATACTTTTTATGGCTAACTCTTTATTGGTGTGAAAGGGTTTGTCAATTTGCATTGGAAATATTATTATGGATTATGGTGTTTAGTCTATGCAACTCAAGATGATTAGTTAATCTAAATAGCATGTGTCCCACCTCAGGGGCAACAGATATGGGCCCTGCATATTTCTGTGCAATTGTGATTCTGTTGCTAGGGTCTAAAACATGATGTTGTTTGCAGGATACAGACAGTAATAAACAAAGACTATTATGAGTCGGTTTGACGTTGGTACTGATGGTAGTTCCAGTGACGATTCGTTTGCAAGTGGGTCATCTGGAGAAAGGACAGGTTACCTTGATCATGACATTGCACAACTCACTAAACTTAGGTCAGGTCCTCATAGGCTTTTGGGGAAGCTTGTGCCTGGTAGCATGAGGTTACCAGTATCAACTGTAAGAATGTTAGTAGGTAGAGAAGGTAATTATTCTGGACTGGGGAGATTCTCATCAGGAGATAGCTGTCATGTTCTAAGCCGCTATTTGCCTATCAATGGTCCGTGGATGGTGGATAGGATGGAAACCCGTGCATATGTTTCACAATTTTCAGCTGATGGTTCTCTTTTAATTGCTGCATTTCAGGTGAATGTTATTGCTATTGTAGTACTTACTAGTTAGTACAGACGCGCACACACACATACACATTATGAAGCTGAAGATGATTCTGTAAGATTTAAAATGTGAATTTTCAATCATATTGGTGAATGATTTACCTGAAAAAGGGTCTGTGAAACTTAACTTTAGGTTTTTTAATGCCTTGCCATGAAACAGGGAAGCCACATTAGGATCTATGATGTCGAGAGGGGCTGGAAAGTTCAGAAGGACATCTCTGCTAGAAACTTGAGATGGACAATTACTGATACATCTCTTTCACCAGATCAATGTTATCTTGTAAGTTTGAATTGATATACAAATAAGATGACATTTATTTACTGAATGGGGGATTCCATGTTATTGGTACAGGTGATCAATGCTGGCTGTGGTTTGCTAATCATATAGAAGCTTCTGCTGTTTATCATTATTTTTTATCCCAACCAACAAGTAATCAATTGAATTTACTAATTATTGCAGGTTTATGCTAGCATGTCGCCAATTGTTCATATTGTCAATGTTGGGTCTGCTACAGCACAGTCAATTGCAAATGTTACAGTATGTCCTGGAACTGCTGCTATTTCTGACTTCTAATTGTGATAAAGTGTGATTTCTGATTTTCTGGTTTCCTATGCTATTTTAATTTGGAAAAAAAAATGTCTAGAGGTATAAGAAGATGCTGTGTCCGCAGTTTAGCAAATAATTTTCTTTTAATCAAAGAAACAAACATTTCTCCTTACGCTTTAGGTGTGCAATTTTCAACAATGGATAAGACTAATGCCAAGTGTAGCACCTTTTGTTTATTAAATAGTTAACTGCTTTATATTCAGAATCCCATTTTTTGTTGCAGGAAATTCATTATGGATTAAATTTATCTTCTGATGATGATGAAGAATATGGGATTTTCTCTGTCAAGTTTTCTACAGATGGCCGAGAACTTGTAGCTGCAACTAGTGATAGTTCAATATGTGTCTACGATCTTGGAGCAGATAAGCTTAGCCTTAGAATTCCTGCCCATGCGGTATTATATCATTCATTGCTTGCAATCAGTTGCTAGTAATAAATAATTCAATACAGTTTTCAAATCTATTAAGTTGTTGACTGATCTTTGACTGACTGCACAAAATCAGCATGGCAATATTGGCATTGTTGCTCAGAGCTTACTAATTTATTTTCTTATGTGCAAATTAAACATTATTTTTCCCCAATTAGTGTTTTTGGAATGTCTGAAGTCCTAAAGTAGTCCCAAAAAGATTAAATTAAATAAAAAATTTCCAACTTGGAGATGAGGTTTCCCTACTTTCCTTCATGATTTTTTTTTTTGATAACATGGACAGCGTTGGATGATGCAAATAGTACCCTGTTATAAAATATGCAATTTAATGTGAAAAACTTTTAGCCATAATAGACAAATGTTATTGTAGATATTTGGAGTACAGAAATCTTTTTGTTACATTCTAGTATACTTCTCTGAATCCTAAATATGTTGCCATTGATATGTTTTAAAATCTGAATTTGGTCGTAACCTTGAGTCTTGTGGGGAAACATGGACCTTAAAGCAACCAAATTCTGAGCCTTCCTACAAATCTTCTCAAATCAGTATTTGTAGTGTTACTAGTGTAGAAATGATTTATATGTAGAGTACTAATTCTTTACTTTAATCATATAAACATGTTATGTAGCAGTTAAGGTTATTTTACTTATCATTAGTATAGGTAGCTTACATCTCAGATGTGTTTTTTATGTTCCAGTCTGATGTTAACACTGTCTGCTTTGCTGATGAATCCGGCCATCTCATATATTCTGGAAGTGATGACAGCTTCTGCAAGGTAAACTTTATATTCGAGCCCATCAGAATTTGGTGATGGCCTCAGTTGTCTGTGTCGGCAGTAATATTTTCATGTGAGGCATATCATTATAACCTTATTGGTGAATTAAGTATCTACTCCTGATGGGCTTAGAGCCAGTTTTCTGGTATGGCTTTGGTTTTTTCTGCTTGCTATTTTGCAGTGAAGGAACTATTGGGTTTTGTGACTTTGTGCAGGTGTGGGATAGGCGTTGCTTTGTCTCGAAAGGACAACCAGCTGGAATATTAATGGGCCATCTAGAAGGCATTACATCCATTGATAGCCGTGGAGATGGTCGTTATTTAATTTCTAATGGAAAAGATCAGACTACCAAACTATGGGACATAAGGAAGATGTCTTCTAATGCCATGAGGTAAGCCTAATTTATTTCTCCTTTCTTTCTACCTTTAAATTTTCTCCCTTGTACTCTTTTGGGTATTTCTCTAATTGTTGAGTAAGATTTTGGGAGTCGTACTTATAAGTTTGGGTAATTTTTCTATTTAATACCCTATGTGAAATGTTATTGTTGTGGGAAAATCAGAATTTAAGAAAGAAATGAGTGAAGGAAAGAGAGAGCAGGGAGATACGACCAATGTTTCAATATTATCTTAAACCGAAATCTTAATTACAATAAAACATTTTTGTAGGCAATCTCAAAGTAGCTCCAAATTTATTTCTAGTTTTTGGATCATGAAGGTTTTATTGAGTCTATAATTTTCAAGTTTCAGATTACTCTAAATCTTTCTTCTTATAAGATTGGTGGAACCAGGTAGCTCCTTTTTCTTTATAAGAAAGGAACTCCTCTTTTTAAGAATAAAACAAATTTAATCCCCCCCCCCCCCCCCCCCAAAAACTCTTTTTTTTTGGGTCAAATTGGCAGTTTCGAAGGCAGTCTTGAATGTCAAAATGTCCTTATTTACCCTTATTGGTGGAAAAAGTGTGGAAGCTACAACTAAATGGATATTTAAAGTCGCCAGTCCCTCTTAAATATAAGAATTCAGATTGATTTTAATATCTAGTTAGTGTTTATTTTGGCTTCCAACAGTGTTTGATTTTAATATCTTTCTGTGCAAATTCTTCTAATGCTGAATTTTCTAGCTAAGCAGGTTATTTTATATTCAGTTAGTAGTCAAACTAAGTGGAGTGACAATTATGGCCAAAAAGCTGGAATGATGCTGCTTCACTTGTTTTTCTTTATTTGTTATGACTGGGGTGTGTGGGTGTGTGTGTGTGTGTGTGTGTGTTTCATGTTGATGATGATCACTTAAAACAACAGTCATGGGCTTGGAGATGAAGAATGGGACTATAGGTGGATGGATTACCCCCCAGATGCAAGAAACTTAAAACATCCCCATGACCAGTCAGTGGCCACATATAAAGGCCACTCTGTGTTGCGCACTTTAATTCGCTGTTACTTCTCACCATCCTATAGGTAACTTCTGTTTCACCTCTGTTCACTTACATGATATAAGTTCCTATTTTATCCAAATTATTTTTATTTTGTATTTCCTATGATTTTTCATAAAATGCTGTATGTTTTTATGCAGACAGAACCAATTTCATAGTTGTTGGTGCATGGTGACTCAAATATATCTCGCTAAATTTGATGTAGTTGTATTGTTAATGGACTAAATGAGTCGCCATATTATAAAAGCCGATATGAATGATCACAATAAGTTTAAACTAAATTGATGCCAAAAGCACTTCTTTTTTTAGGTGGATGAATCAAAATTGCGTCAGCAGCTAGTGATCGATCCTTTTCTACTCTTAGTACAATTCTGTAGATTCTTAATATTATTGTGCTTAGTTCAAGTTATGAGTTGACTGAAATAGATTAATTGCGTTTGAGCTCTGCCTCCTTAACAAACTTTGGCCACTTGGTTTCATTGTGACGATGTTGCATCTTCTCTTTTGATATGATAATATGAAATTATGAATAAATATCTCCATTGATTTCTTGTTGCAGCACTGGGCAGAAGTACATATATACCGGTTCCAGCGACAACTCTATTTATATCTATGACCTGGTACATACAAAAGTTTTTCTCCTAAAAGATATTTTATTATCAGTTTTTGTGTTCGGATTTAGGGGAATTCTATGCACCCAAACCATTGAATGAAAAAATTCAATTTTATCTAGCGCTTGGTGCCAACCGGACAGGATACATTATGGTTTAGGAAAAATTCTATCGTACCCAAAATGTACTGTCATCCTGTCTAGTTGGCTTAAATGAGGATATCCAATACAGCATTGTTTATAAATGATGGTGCTTCATAATCCACCGTAGTAATGCCAGTTTCTTGATGCAATTTTTTGGGTCTGCACTGTATGGGGTTCTGCTGATCATTCACATGGTACGAGTGAGATGATTGTAATTGGGGTTATTCTTTGTAGGTCAGTGGAGATCAAGTTGCAAAACTTGACCATCATCAAGGGCTAGTGAGAGATTGTAGTTGGCACCCTTTGTACCCCATGTTGATCAGTTCCTCCTGGGACGGTGACATAGTCAGGTGGGAATTTCCCGGGGGCGGGGGAGCCCCTGCTCGACCTAATAGAAGAGCAATAGCAGGTCAGTCTCTATCTTGGAGAAGAAATTCTCATCATTTAAAGCTCTGGGTCTCTGTCCATATATATATATATAAAAATTATTGGTAGCTATATGGAGTTCTATTTTGCTTTTTGCAGGAAGACGTAACAGATTTGCATTCCACACATTGCTTTAGTAAGGCCATCATAGTCCCTAGATGTATACAAGTCTATCTCATACCTTCAGTATGTTCTTCAAGAAATGGAATCCACTTATGTTTGTCTTAATTTGGACTGTCAAATTTCAGATCCTATAGTTTTTTAAAAAATAAAATGAAAAAATACTAAAATTGTTACTTGATATTTGAATCGTTAGATTTGAAATCTGACTGCCCATATTAAGACAAGGACAAGCACCAAATCCAGATTGATTCGTCAATGCCTTGTGAAACTGTAAGTGCAATTAAGTTTTTGGGTACTATCTCACCTTTACTTTCGGCTGCTCGGTGTATAATGAGAGGAAAGAATAAGTAAAGTGTAGTCTGAAAGATAACAATATGAATCTCTGAAAGTTAACATGTGAGGTTAGAGATTCAAGTTTCATATATACAGTAATTACTTTTATTTATTTATAAATCCATATATATATATATATATATATAAAATATATACATACTTGTTTTGCGATGCCTCATTGAAAAAAAAAAAGGGGAAAAAAAAAGGTGATGTGTTATTCTTTTGGTTGTTTATGAAGTTCGAGGCAGCCATTTTATGTGTAGTATTAAGTGCATGTTTGGGAGCGCGTTAAGTCTGCCGTTCCCATGTTTACTGTAGCTCCAACTGTGGTTGGCCATAATCTAGGATGTTTGGAAGAATTTACATGCCAACCACGTTGAAGGTGAACTGAATTTGGGAGTTGTGAAACCTCGGTTGATTTGCAGCGAGAATTTGTTGCTTTCCCAGTGAATGTAACGTGGATAGAGTAGATCAATTTTTCAGTATGGCATTCTGCCCCTCACTATATATTATGCTGACTCTGTGTGTGTCTCCCCTGTTTAAGAACGTAAAAACAGGGGAGGTCAAAGTGAGATGGCAAGAGGCGAGAGAGATCGGGAAGATGGAAGATAGAAGGGCGTGAGGCGAGTCTTCTCTGAAGCTGTGAAGGCTCCATCTTCTCCTCTTAAAAACCCATAGACTGCTCTGTTTTTAGTGCAGAAAACAGAGCAACTTTTCTGGTTTCCATGACAGGGACCAAAGTGAATAAAATCAAAATTTTTTAGGAGTAGCTATAATTTTAGAAAAAAATATATTTGTGACCTATGAACCTAGATGAAGCTAAATGTGGTCTTAGAACATAAAAAAGATAAAGGAAAAATTATTATCAAGGACCTAAGTGAATAAAATTAAAAGTTTGTAGGAGTGGCTATAATTTTAGAACAAAATATATTTGTCATCTATGGATTTAGATGAAACTAAATGTGATCTTAGAACATGAAAAGATAAAGGAAAAGTTATTATGAAGGACCTAAGTGAATAAAATTAAAAGTTTGTAGGAGTAGCTATAATTTTAGAACAAAATATATTTGTCACCTATGGACCTAGATGAAACTAAATGTGGTCTTAGAATATGAAAAAGATAAAGAAAAAATTATTACCGAGGACCTAAGTTAATAAAATTAAAAGTTTGTAGAAGTAGCTATAATTTTAGAACAAAGTATATTTGTGACCTATGGATCTAGATGAAACTAAATGTGATCTTAGAACATGAAAAAGATAAAGGAAAAATTATTACCAATGACCTAAATGAATAATATGAGAAGTTGGAGGGAGAGAGTAAAATTTTTAAAAATATCCAGATTTAATATAAATGAAATTTTAATTAGGATTTGATGGAATTTACCAAAATTTGAAGGTTATTAGTGATGACATAATTTCTTTTATTATAAGAATAAACCTAATTTATACCATTAAATCTAATTATATCATAATTTATATAATTACTTTAAAAACTAATTAAAAATTAATTTAATTATATCATTATACAATTAAGAACACAATACTTGAAAAGGAATCTTTAAATTTTAATTGACATAAAATGAATTTAATAGAGAAGAAAAAAATTGTATTGAAATTTAGTTAGAGATAAAATTAATTTAATAGAAAAAAATATTTTGAAATTTAATTAGAGATCTTTAATTTATTGTGAGAAATTACTGATTAATTAAATTTTTAATTAGTAATTACAAAATAAAAAAATAACTTTATTAATTAAAAATGAGTCATTAGTGATTAATTTATAATATTAGACAAATAAACAAAAAAAATTAAGTTTCCTTTAAATAAATGACAATAAATAATAATGATACATCAAAAAATTAAATAAAAAATTTATGCCCTTTCTGGTAATTATACATCCTGAAACCACGTTTGTAATTCAACATCCAAACATCATGTTCTACCCCAAACCAAGTTTCACTGCTTCAAACTACGTTTGCTCAAATATCTCACAAACATAAATCACGTTTATCCAAACTTAGTTTTTTCCAGTCATGTTCAATCAAACCTAATTTATCCCACCCACGTTTAATCCACCGGACTCCCAAACACACCCTAATTTATCTTTGGTCTTGAGCATGGCATTGTTCAAGGTTTTTATTTTACTTGCATCATTATCAACAACTGATGAAAATCATTCATTTTACTCAGAGTGGAGAGAATTTTAGCTAAATTCAATTTATTGTAAAAATTAATAAATAAAAGTAACCATGAATAAATATTAAAATATATCTAAAATCAATTTCATTGAAATATATAGCATAATTATATGTTTATTTATATTTTGTTTCATCTATTTATTTTATGTAAATTGAACTTTAATTTTGTTTATACGCAAAAACGTAATATATTGATCCTTGAATGTGTTAGTTTTGTTCTTTAAAACTTGTTTAGTTTTATTTTGATCCTTTAATTTAAAAACCATCCAACTTGTACGTTTCTTCAAGGGGAGGATGATATTTCCAAATCAAAATTACATCAATTTTAAGGGGTATTTGTACCCCCTTTTAATCCTAATGCCACTATACTCACTGTTTATCTCGAAACCATGGAGGTTCAAATATACAATACATTTTTATTGTAAATTAAAAACCCTTTGATAGTAATTTGTATATAAGTGTGACATGTATCACGCCTTCTAATCTACTCGGATAACCTGTTTAATAGTTTTCTAATTTTTGGTTTTCTCGTTAATAGTGTGGTGTAATTCAGATTCTTTGATTTGATTTTGAATGTTGGTCTAATTTAAATTGTTAGTTGTCACAATTAACAGTTTAAATTTAATGATTGTTTTTCTAAAAAAAAATACAAAAGGAAAACAATATTTTAAAAATTAACTGTTTATATTTGGTCAAACACTACGATTGATGTATGGTGTCAAACAGTATCTGAATTTTAGTGTAGTGGTAACCAGTCACCACATTAACTATATCTTATGGAGTTTTTGGTAATTTCATAGTCTGCACTTTTTAGGAACATTTTTCTAGAAGTTAAAGCATAGAAGCCAAACAAATATAGCGCAGACAGCGGAACATGACTTGTCTCATGATCCATAGGCAGAGCAGAGAAACAAATTCGCATCACTCCGAAGAACTTCAATACGTACATATTTTAGCTGTCTAAAATTATAAAAAGGCAACATGTCCACTTACAGAATATCATCCAAGTACTTTGATGAATAATAAATAGATTATGATGAAGGAGTCATCCGAAGATTCTGGGAATAAACTATATACTATTCAAGAGACCAAGATCCAAATACTTCGAATCAGCAATAAATAGACGGATGAAATTAGCTTTATAAGAATCAATATCTTAAAAGTTTACTCAAACAAGTACCTAATATTGGTTGTTTGTAATGACGACAGCTGTTTGAATTTCAAGTACAATTGTTGGATTCTTATAGACATTAATTGAGAGAGAGCTCTTAAAGGAAATTTTTAAGTTAACTATAGAATTTAACAAATAAAGAACAGAAGAACTATGAAGGACTAAACACACTTGCTTTCATTTCATTGAAATTGCAACATTTAAATACACAAGGGAGGCTAACAAAAATGATCTAAAGTTTTTGGAAGTGACATAAAAGTCATACACACATGCTATCGAATAAATGCATGAGATTTGTTTAGATTCAACATGATAACGAAAGAGATTATGTTTGATGACTTTCGTAAACCTATAAGCTAGTTTGTTATTATTCAACAACTTTACCATTTTCGTTTAGTAAAACTAAAAGCAAGCTAGTCTTCCATCTGAAGTATGTAGATGTGTTTGTAACTTTGTATTGAAATTTATTGAGAACGATTGGCAAGGATATTTTCATGAACTTTTAAAATTAAAATTAGATAAATCTTTCATAACACTAGAGAATAATTTTTTTTAATTTTTGTTAAGGAGCAATTCAAACACTAATAATCATGGTTCAAATAACCAGACCGAACCGTTCAGTTATCTGTGAACCGATGAGTATTTACACTAATAGAAAATCGATTGAATTGGTAAAATCGGTTGGTTCAATCAGTTCAATTTTTTTTGAATTTTTTTTAAATTTTTACTAAATATTATTATATATTTTTAAAAATTTTTAAAAATTTAAGCTATTAGGAGAAGATCTATGACTGATATTAATATATATCTATAACATATCTTAAATATTATATATTTTAATATTTTAATATCTGTAACATATACATTAGTTTTATATTTTAATATTTTAAGTACTACCGGTTCGACTATAATTTGACCATTATCTGACCATTGACCTTTGAACTGGTGTCTCGACAAATTTAATGACCGGTCTGATTTTTTAAACCTTACTAATAATATTCATCCCAATAGGTTTAGTTATTGGCCAATGGCTCCTTCCAATTTTAGTTGAAACAGTAAAATCAGTCTGTTTAATTAGTTTAAAACCTTAAATTAAAGGAACCATTGGCCCAATGAACTTTGAGTTTGGGCTTTTCTCCATTACTTTTAGATAAAGCCTATCTAGCACTTTAGAAATGGGCTTCTCTAGCAACACACTTTATTATTATTCTTATATAGGAAAAAAATTGAGAGGTCAAACTTCTTTATCATAAAATTTATATGTAGAATAATAAAAAAGAATATTTTATTAAAAATTTTAAAGTGATTCAATAATAAAATAACTTGACATTCTTTTCTAATAGGTGAAGCTCTTCAAATACTTATCCTATTATATATTCAATTATTCATAGCATTCTTATGAGAAACAATGAATCTGACAAACACAGATTGTGAGTGAAAGTTTGAAGTTTGAAGGTTTTGGTTGAGAAGTGGGGTGAAAGGAAGAAAGCAAACATCAATTTAGGTTTGAATGAGAGGAAGAATATAAGCCTTGGATTGGAAAATTGGAATTGTATCTTTTTCCCACTTCACTATCTTCCTGTGTGTGAGGTCATATTCATAATTCAATATTCGAAGTTCAACGAAGTAATTATTAATTTAATGGAGAAAGTCAAGTAATTGACATTAATTAATTAAGTAATTAAGAATGGCAGGAGCGCTACGCTTTTTAAAATCTCAACTTCTTTCTTTAATTTCCCCGAAATAATCACTACCCCATCCTATGATCCTATCTGGACATTACCTTTTTGTGCCAACATTCATTATGACTTTTTTTTTCCTTAATTAATGTAAATATTTCTTTTAATTTTGAATTATTTGTAAACACATTTTTAAATTTTAAAATTTAAACAAAATGCTTTCTTAAATCGTCAATTATTAGTTTACATCTCCCTATCCAATGTTTCAAAATAGTCACTGTCATAACTCATACTAATTCATATTTCCATAACTTGAGTTTTATATTTTTAAATAGTATAATTTTCTAACAGCTTTTATATTAATATAAGTGTTTATATATATATATATATATATAATGTTTGTATAAGCTTAAAAAAATAACTTATCCTTAAAAAATTATTTTTAATTTATTTTATAAAGCTAACTTTTTAAGTTTTTTGAAAAAACCTTATGCAAAAGTTTAAATTCATATGATCGAAAAATTGTTTTACATTTTTAAAAGACAAGAATCGTAATTTAAAATTTTATAAAAATCAAACACTTCACCTCCCTCATTCCTTAATTATAATTTAAAAGTATTTTTTTCAAGTATATATCCAAATATTAAATAATTTAATTTTAAAAAATTTATGGTATAAAAATTTTTCACAGAAAGTATTTTTCTATTAACCCTTAAATAAGTTATTTATCCAAACGAGACGTTAAAGACTTAATTTCTTCCATGTTTGAAATTGTTAGAGAATATTGTTAGATTAAAAGGTTGTTCAATGTGGCTAAAATGATGGAGGCATAAAAATTTTGCTTGAGATCATCAATGAAAATGTGACAAAATGGGATAAACTAATTGGCATGTACACTGAATTAATATAGATTGACGGGAACTCACACTTTCAAATTCAAATCTTTAAATAATTATGACAACAAAAAAAGAGTTTTGTATTTTGTTGTAGACGTAGAGAGAAAAGAGTTATTATTAGTAGGTACAATACAATGTTAAGGAATTAAAGAAAAAGAGAGAGGTATATACATATATATATATATATATATATATATATATATATATATAAGGGAGTGGATTTAGAGAGTGAAGCAGATTCCACTTAATTCCATTTGTGGTATCATAAAGTGGAGCATTGATGAAGAAGTAATATAAAAACCAAATAGAAATGGATCGAGTCGAGAGTAATGAATAAATGAGATATATATATATATATATATGTATACACACACACACACTGACACACACACACACATATATATATATATATATATATATATATGTATATATATATATTCTCGTGTGCGTGACGAAGATTAATGATTGCCACCAAAATCAGCAGCGTGCTCTTCCATGGCTTTTTGGAAGTGCCATTGTCTTCACCATACATTTTCTCTCATCTCATCATGAATATCCATGTTTACATTGTGTCACGAAATAATTTATAAAATAGAGAAGATAAACCGAGCGAAAAATATAAAATACACACAAATTTAATATAATTTAAACAATATAACTTATATTTACAGACAAACAAAAATTATATATTTTTAAACAAAAGTATTTTGAATATAAAATAAGTAAATCGAAAATCATACAAAAATATAAACTACATAATTACTTTTGCACATTACAAAATAAGGCTGTTCTATACTGTAATTCTTCCTTTCAAGTCGCGCTTTCATAATTGTGGTTTGAGTCATCATTCGGTTGACTATATAATTTAAAACACTCAACACATTGCAATATACACACTCTAATGCTTCATTTTGAAGCGCCTCTGTGGCCCTTGGCTGTGAGGCTGTGTGTGTGTGTGTGTGTGTGTGTGTGTGTGTGTATTGTGATGGAGTTTTGGGTCAAGCTGGGTAATGCCTATTCATGATTCAACTTCCTCTTCTTCATAAAATATATATGTGGAAGAAGAGCAATAATGATAACCCAATATGAAAATTAAAGATATATATATATAATCAGCTAGGAATTCATCTACTATATGTATATATATACAGAGATTTTATTAAGGTCAAATAAAATTTAAAATAATGTAATGTTAAATTAATTATATCTTTAAATTTATATATTAAATTAATTAAATAAATTAAGAGTTTATATATGAATATATTTAATATAATTTTTTAGATTTTTAGAATTTAAGAATGATTGTTTTATTGGTAATTTTTCATATTAAAAATAGTTGTAATATTAGTGGTGATAATTAGTTTGACAAAAAAAAACTAATCATTAAAATACAAACTACTTGTACACTTCTCATAAACATTTGGTACTCCTTAACTAATATTCTTAATTAAAACACTGGTTTGCAAGATCCTCTATTTAAAAATACAATTTTGTAAGGTCTAAGAGTTATGTTTGGATCGGCTTGGATCGGCTTAGAGACGAGCAGCGTACTTATTTCTTTAACCACGGTTAAAAATTGTGATTAAAATTTTTAATAATTGTTAAAATCGTGACTAAAAATTTTTAAAAAAATATTTTTTACAACACTTTTAACAACGGTTAAAAGCTTTTAGCTACAAAAGAGACGAGCACGTTATTCATTCTAAAGGACGAGTAGCGCATCCAAACTTCTAAGAGTTATATAATAATATTTGAAAAACATGAATGTTTAGTATTATAAAGACACCTCATCCTTCAACTAATAAATCTTACATATATCTGCACATTGATTTTATTCCAAAATATCATAATTATCCATAGTTTCCGAAAATAATGATATGGAACGGAAGACCTGTAATTGGCTCTTCGAAGACCACCAAAATATTGTTCTAATATAGAGAATGAAATGATTTTAAAACTTGAAAAGACATTATTTTTAAATAGTTTATATTTGTGTATTAAAAAATTATAGGTAGACTTTTCTGAAATATAACAAAGTTTTTTTGTATTGATATTTTTTATCCAAGTTGTCAACTGTAAAATTTTAATAGGATATATATAAAAGTCTGAATAATTATATCTATTCAATTTCCAATAAATATATCTATTTAAATTTGATCAACATGTCTTTTCAAATTTTAAAATGATTTTAAAATTCAACAAACAAATTACTTCAAATTTATTAAAATAATTCAAAATATCATTTCAAACAAATTGATCAAAAAATATTAAATAATTATAAAAAGAAGGCCCGACAAATCCAAATCATATATATATATATATATATCTGTGTGTATTATAATTTGTATATTAATATTTATTAATATATTATATTAAATTAATTTACACTTAATAAAAGACACATAAATTAAATACTTTTACAAATATTTTGTTGTGTCTACTTTTAATATTACAACTTATATAACAAGCATGTGCCACGAGGAAGCATAGACTAATGATGCTTTGTTTCATTAGAATTTTGGAACTTCTTTACATAATTTGATTTAAAGTATGCATTAATTACTTCACTTTCATTATTGTGGTTCATCATTTCCTCGAGCCTTCCGCTGAATTGTCTATTGACTTTTTTTTTGTCAGAATATATATCTCCAATAAAATTAATTAATTAGTCTCACACTTGGGTATGAAATTGAACGACCCAATCAGAGTCATTTATGTATATTTTAGCTTTGTTAATTTTATATATATATATATATATATACATACGCTGTGACGTGGCCAAGGTGCATGCCAAGTTATTAATAAATGAAAAAAGAAATGTTTGACTAATTAAGCTACAGAAATTAAATTAAAGCACATTAGCTTCGGAAAGGATTACAACTTTTGCTGCACAAAATAACAAAAAACCATTCTTTATTTTTTCAAGTAAGCATCTCCTTTATAATTTATGGCTTTATCCAATGTAAATGTGTCAGCATATTCACTTTACATATATATATATCCTCCCACCATTCACAAAAGATAAACTCACTATGTATGTGGGGATCGGATTTTTGTCCCAACTCCAAATCCTAAAGCCAATAATTCTCTTTCTATGGTTGCAATAATAGGAGCTCAATTTAGTGAAGGCCACTAGTGTAAGTTAACTGGTATAAAAGATTGTCCTAACTTAATTAATTTTTAAAAAATATAATTACATTAAAATTTAGTAAAAAAAATGTTGTCACCTATTATAATTTTACCTAACTTGAATCAAGATTAGTCAACATAATGTAATATTTGAATACCGGATAGTTATTTAAAAGGAACAAATAGTGAAGGCCCACTGTTTTCCATTTTGATATGAGTAGAATTTGAACAACTGATATTGTTCCCATTTGTTTTATGTGTTTGCTTAATTGGGTGACTCACCCATACAAAATGGAAATGGTTCTTCCATGTGGTTGCTTTGAATTGGTGAGTGGTGCCAACATGTGGGACCTCTTTGCAACAATTTTTGTAGAAACTAGAAAGTCAAGATCCTGTGTTGTGTTTTTTACTCTCTCTAGCTTGTTCTTGTTTCCACCTAACACTCTTTCTCCTTCTTTTTTGCTTTTACAATACAAATGTTTTGGGTCATTTTACATCTTTATATATCAACACCAAATTCCTATGTGGTGTTATATAAACATTCAAAAATTCACCCGAATTATAACTAATTTAATTCAAGTGCTAGTTTTTTTCATTTATAAATTAAAAAAATTTCAAATATCATATTTATAAATGGATTAGTAGGTTTTTTACTATTCTCATCCTACCTCTCATCAAATCCATACTAGTGTTTTGTGACTCAACTTAGCCTAGCCAAGTTGACTTGAAACTTGGTGACTTGAGCAAAACCAACTAGGGTTGAGTCATGATGTTGTACTATTTAAATTCGATCCAATAGAAGACTCGATAAATCTTGTTAAGTCTTCATTAACCTACTGACTCATTGACCTAAAATGAGTTGATTTTTTTTTTTAAATGAAGCCCTATATCATTTTTTTTTACTAGATTGAAAGAAAATTTTGAAAGTTATTGACCTTTCTTGTGTTCCAATCAATTAATTTAAGCTCAATTCGTTTTGTATTGAAAGAAATCAAATTAATTAATTAATTTAAGAGGTGAAATTGCATATTAATTATTTATGTTACTTGTTTTAGTATTTATTTGTAAACATATATGAGTATATATAATTTTGTAATTTATTTATTTAGTATTGAAAGAAATCAAATTAATTAATTAATTTAAGAGGTGAAATTGCATATTAATTATTTATTTACTTGTTTTAGTATTTATTTGTAAACATATATGAGTATATATAATTTTGTAATTTATTTATTAGTTATTTGGTTAAATAATTTGCCTGATGATTCAACAGCTAGATTAATGACCTGATGACTCGAAGACTAGCCTCAATCAATGATAGGGTCAACTCTAAAAACATTGATGCATACATTTCCAAACTCACACTCATTTTTTATTTTCATCTAAACAAAATTGATTCATATAATATTATTAAAAATAAAATTTTTTTATAACAAAGGGGCTCAAACCCTAACCCTTAACTCACAATGTTCCAATTTTATACTACTTAAGCTACAAGTCCAGTGTTAAAAATTCACAACAATTAATAGTATTTAAACACACAATCAACATAATTTAAAATTATTTAGTGTCAATAAACACTGTTTCAAAGTTTTTTTTTATGAAAATGAATATATGTTTTAATCATATTACTTAAAGTTTTTTTTTTCGCATTATTTTCATCTCCATCCTCCCTTTCCACAGTAAACCCTCTCTTCCCTAATTAACAGATATAGAAATTTATTTTTAAGTTCTCACTTGTTAGTTTTGAAAATTTGTCAAATCAAGACAGGCTATCGTTACTTTTTTATTTTAAATTTTAGTAAAAGCAACAAGAAAAGCAAAGATTTGGAGGAGTGAAAAAGCGCTAGCAAATATGAGAGAGATCTCGAGACTTTATTTTTGAAAATATAATATAACATTTTTAATTATTATTATTTTGGTAATATGTTTATCCTTAATCCGATTAAATAGTATATCGTTGGAAATAATAATAGCGAAAAGAAAAAAATAGAAGCCGCTAAGGCTCTGTCTGGCATGATGAACTTATAGTTTATAAACTAATTTATAACTTATTTGATTAGGTTATAAGTTCGTTAAAAGTGTTCGGTAAACGAACTTGTTTGAGTAGCTTATAGCTTATTTGAGTAATTTATAATTTATAACTTATATTTTATGTATTTTTCTTTTTTTTACCTTTGTTATTCTATAAAAATATATATTATACCCTTCATATTCATTATACCCTTATATATAAATATAATCAAATATGTTATATTTTATTATATATAATGAAATATAATAATAAATGAATATATTATATATGTAAAAATATATTATTCATATATAAAGATATATTTTTAATAAAATTTATATATATAATAATTTAAATTAATTTAATTAAAGATAAACATGATATATTTATTTATATTATTTTGAAATTAAAAAATATATGTCTTTTTATGTCATTTTACACTTTTTAACTATTTCAACAGCTACTTTATCAAACACTTATAATTTAATAAGCTAGCTTATGAGCTATTAGTTAAAAATTAGTTTATAAGCTATCAGCTAATTTATAAATTATCCTTTAACTTATAAGCTAATTTTATCGAACAGAACCTAAATAATTGAGTATTTTTATCATTGAATTATTTTAAATTAGTATAAATTATTTTTTTAATATCATATACATAGATATTGAAATAATTTAAAAGTATAAATATTCAATCTTTTAAAAGGTCCAACTTTTTATAGATTTTTTTAAGTAATTTATTTAACAAGTGTTAATACATTCAAATTCCTGATTCATCATGTAAAAAAAAAAAAAGACAGCCACAAAGTAGTGTACGAGGAATTTAGTTGTACTCATAAATTGGTGACTAATGTATATTTCAATAAGAAAATCCAACTAATTAATTGTTTTTTATAAATTGGAGCTGCCTCAAACATTCCAATAAGAATGAACGCATGCACGCATACCATCATTGGAAAACGTAGAACTTCTTGTGTTGTTTCATTATTTAATTTTTAATCGCTGCTGATTTTTGGCTCAATGGTATAAATAATTGAAATTTTTTTGTTAATTTCTAATCAAATTTTTATTTTTAAAAAATCAATATAGGCATGCATGCAGTCTCGTGAAATTTCTCCAATATGAGCTTGGATTTAGATATATTACGTCGAATATATACATATGCATATATTTTTATGAAAATTATAGAGAAAATAGAAATAAAATTAGAAAACACATATAAATTTATGTAATTTAATCTATGTAACTTGTATTTACGGATAAAGAAAAATCTTTTATTATTCAAATAAAACTGTTACAAATATATTATGAAACTGTAAAATTAATTATAAAATATATAACCAAATCGAGGCATTTTAAAAAAACATAAAACATGTTAGAATCATACGAGATTAGGTTTATCGACTATACAAACTTTTAATTTTGAATCGTGTTTCAAAATTTTAAATCAAATCATAAATTTAATTTACTAAAAATTTCAAAACACTCACAAGTCTATTTGAATGAATAGCTAGAGTCAACAAAACACAAATAAACTTTACATCAATTCAATGTCTAATTAAAATGAGGGTAAACAAACATGGTGAATGTATTAAATGCACTTTTGTATAACAAATTGGCATAAAATCATAGTATTAATTACTAAATCCAAAGGCGAATCTGCCATTTGTCCTTTCTTTTTCAGTATTCATAAAGTCATTTTAATTAGTTTAGATCCTAAATATCTTTCTCTATGCTATGCTTGATTGCTGCAATCTTTTTAACCGACACTTCGCTTTCTTTTTTTGTTTGATTTGCTTACCCAATTAATTAATTTTGACCTTCTCACATGAAACTTCATACCATATATACCTATTCACTTTAATTTAGATCCTACATATAGGATAAACACTAAACAGTCCTATTTTGATCTCATATATATATATATATATAATATCACATGACAATAAACTAGGTTTTTAGTGACAATTATTTGATAGTAAAAAAAAAAAATATCTGTAGAAGTTCGTTTCCAGTGACAATTTTTAGATTTTTGATGACGATTTCAATCATTATCAATTTTTTTTTTGCAATACGATTCTTAGATCTTTTAAATGTAAACCCGTGTAATGAAATGCTTGAATTGGATCCTAATTAGAGTTTTAGAGTTTTAATCTTAACATATCCTTCGATTTTTAAATTTTATTAATAGAAAAATAAATTTTTAAGTCAAATAGATATAGAGTCTTGTTATAACAAATGTTGTAGATTATTTAGCATATTATTTAATATTTATGCCATTTTTTAACCAAAATATCATTAATAAACAAATCATTTCTAAAATCATAATTTAAATAGAATTGAACTTGTCAGTTTGATTATAGTTAAATTAATAAATCGTGAATTAGCTAATATTTTTATCAGTTCAATGACCAACTCAATTTTTAAAATATTGTCTTATACTTTTAAAATAGTAAAACAAATCTTTAAACTCTCAAGTCATAAAATTCTCAACTCTAAATTCTAATAGCTTAAAACTTTAAATTTCAAACTCCAAAGCTCCAAACCCTAAAATAAACCCTATTTCCCTGAACATTAAGGCATTAAAACTTCTTTCTTTCTAAAATATAACACCTTATTATGAATTGTGAAGCCTAATTCTAAGAAAGGAACACATGATTGAAACTTGAACAAGAAGTTTTGACCAGCCACCCTAAGTCATCTTAAAATTTATGTAAATTATTTTTTTATTTATGAAAATATTAAATATAATAGCACAGGATCAATAAAGCCGTGTTGTTAGACTTTTTCAAGTCAAGCCCACGTCATGATGGGTTGAACTTAGACCGTAAGTATTTGAATTTTAATAAAATATTTTTAGTTTCAAATATTATTATTAGTAAATGGCTAATTTTAAATTTGAATGAGCGAGAGAAAATAACAGGATAGCGGTTAAAGTTTCTAACCGCCGAAACTAAAAAAATTTTAGATTTGGATTTGGATTTGGATTTTGTTTTGTGAATTAATTCTTTAAAAAATTAAAAGCATTGAAGGGACCAATGGATGAGATACGTGGGAAAGGAACTCTCATTCTCCCATTGGCCCAAAAGTCGAAGGAGCATCTGATCTCTCTGTCTTTTGTCTTCATGGGCCCCACCCTACCCCTCTCCCTCCAATCACAATCCTCTATTCTGCCACGTCTGCATGTCAGATTGTTTGAATAATATTAAAAAAATTTTACTTGATTAAATGACTTTATTTACTAAATAAAAGATCTAAGTCTATTTTAGCATCACCCTCTACTTACTTTTTTATACATTTTACATATAATAATAGAGTGTTGAGACCATTTCAATTTCTAAATTTTAAAACTGTTATGCTAAATGGTTTTTTTGTTTTTCACTTTTGTCATGGTATTAAATAGATAGATCATTTTGTACAATAATTTTAAAATTTAAGAATTAAAATAATTAATCACATCAGTATATTAATATGTCATGTTCTTCTACATCACTATCATGCTAACAAATAAGGGACAGACAGATTAATTTGTGTAACGATTTTAAAATTAAAAAACTGAAGTAGTCAATAATAATTTTTTAAAAACTAAATTATGTATACTTTGAATAACTGATAAATGAGTTTACTTAATAATAAATTAACAATATTACCTTTCTCGACGCTTAATTTTTTCTTTTAAAATGCATAAAGATATATATATATATAAAAGATTAATAATAAAAAATTCAATTTTTAGAAACATGAAATTTTTGCACATTAGTACTCTTTTATTATTCATGTTTGTATTGTGGTTGATTATTATTATTTTTTCATCTTTTTTGGCACATACGAGAATTGATATTAAGTAATTATACTATGAATGTTTTAATGTCATCTGAATTCTAACTATATTAATTTAAAGGGGTATTTAATTCCTTCCTTAATTATATTAACTCATTTTTTTAATATTAGCATTTTTAAAAAATTAATCTCCTAAATATAACATAGGATGCTGGAAAATGCACCCTAAGTATAGTACTAACATCTTTTTTTCTTTTATTTTTATTGGAATAGACTTAATGAAAATAAGGGTATAATTATGCGAATATGCATGAAAAAGAATTGTGTTTAAAATTCAATAAAATATTAATTAATAGAGGGATTTAGTCAATAAAGAGTTGAAGTAGAGCACACAGGATAATGAAATAGTGGGATTAATTAATTAATAAACTATATAGAGGCATCACTGCATCTAAATTTGATTTCACTTTTTTGAAAAAAAATCGTTGAGACTTTCTTAAGTGAGGCCACTTGGCAAGGCATCCTCTCTCAAACACACACAAATAATAATATAAAATAAATTAATTAAATGGTAAATAGGAAAGTATTTGATACCTTCTCTATCAACTAAAAAGGTTACAGTCTATTAACAGAAACAAATTTATATATTAATATAACTAAGCCCAGTCTTACAATTTTAAATCTTAAGATGTTTTTATGTCAAATCATGAATTTTTTTTAGTACCTATTCATTTGACCAATTGAAGATGCACACTTTGTTGAGATAGCAAGGCTATTAAACCAATAAAAAGAGTAAAATTAATAAAATAAAAGTAAAATTTTTTTTCTGCCTTTATATTAAAATTTAATTTAATTTATATTTTTTTTATATTAATTATGTTTTATATATTTTATTTTTATTTTAAATTTATTATTTTTATTAACACCGTCTATTCTACTGACAAAAAATGTTGACCGTACAATTAGTAAAAATAGTATATTTGAAACAAAAATAAAAATATAGAACATAACTTATACAAAAAATATTAGGAACGTAAAAAAGGTATATTTGAATCTTATATGTTTTATTTTTATTTCAAATCAATATTTTTATTAACCGCTTAGTCAATATTTTTCATTAGTGAATAGACAATGTTAGTAAAAAGTAAATTTAAAACAAAATTAAAACATATAGAACATAACTGATACAAAAGAAAATATGAAAGACGGAATTGAAACTTGACATAAACGTTAGAGACGTAAAAAATACTTTTGTCTAAAATAAATAATAAAGTGAAATTAAATTTTATAAAGCAGTTATAGTAGTTTAATGACAAAATATAAGATTATAAGGACTAAATTAAATTGAGTGAAAATATTAAAAAAAAGTATTTATAGCGCTAATCCTTAAAGGGTTCTTAAATTTAAGAACCGATTCTTATTTCGGTTCATTATTATAATTCGTCACGTTGACTGCAATACGTAAGAATGATTTTTATATAAGAATTGGATCTTATATAAAAAATAATAATAAAATAATTAATTTATAATAAATATTAGGTTAAAGTAGTAAAGAGTTAATTGTAGAATATATTTATAAATTTTTAAAAAATTTATTATTATAATAAAAAATTATTTAAAGTGATGGGAGGTGTTTAAATTTATAAAATATTCAAAGATAATACGTGGGTGATCGAATGAATTATAAAGGTCAAATCTGTGAGGTTTGGTGGTGTGTGAAAGTAGTACGTAAGCAATTTCGTGAAGCACCAAACAAAAAACGAGAGGCATTATGTTATGGCCACCTTATTCAACTCTGGAATAAAATACCCCTGACTTTTAAAGCTAACCACTCGTCTTATCCCTCCCATCATCCTCTTCTTCCTTCCATATTCCTTCCTCTTCCATTTCTTGTTCTCATTACACACTCTTCTTCCTTCTCACTTTCTTCATCTCTCATCCCTCTTTCTTTCTCTATGGACTTCTATTCCAATGTCCAAGAAGATAATTTTTTATATATAGTACATAAGCAGTGAGGACCTAAATTGCTTCTTGTTTATCTCTTTTGACGCCGCTTCTTGTGGTACTTGCCTGCCACCCCACTTGTCACGTGCCCATTCGTCCTTCTTTGTCTTGTCTTCTTTCTGGAATGAGACAGACGCATGTATTAACAGTTCATCCCAACCCCATCTCTTTCGAGTTTGGAGAGAGAGGATAGATAGATTTCTGGGTTGGTTGTTTGGTTCTTTTCGTTTTACAGAGAATGTTGCTGCCAAAGAGGTTTTGGTCTTGCTCTTGGGTAGCCGTAGCTGTACTGTTCATTGCAGGGCCTCTTCTTCGAGCTGCTTTTTGCAGTGTGGAAGAAGACAGGCCACGTCGGATTCTTCTCGACACAGACGTTGATACTGATGATTTCTTCGCTCTCCTCTATCTTCTCAAGCTCAACAGATCAGAGTTTCAATTGGAGGTCAGCATGTGATTACCCGTACTTTGTTTGAAATCCCCTGTTTCTCTGTCGTCCTGATTATCATCATTCTCTGTCTCCCTCCTTGGGTTTATCTAGAAACTTTAACAGGAGTTTTCAAGTTTTGGAGTTTCAAAGCTGTATTGTGGTTTGGGTGTAGGGAATCACGATCAGTGCAAATGCTTGGACAAATGCTGGGCACGCAGTGAATCACGTGTATGACATACTGTACATGATGGAGCGTGACGATGTTGCAGTAGGAGTTGGTGGGGAAGGAGGCATACTGGACAATGGTACCATACAACCAAATGTTGGTGGCTTTCTTCCCATCATAGAACAGGTAAAGTTAACAAAATCCAGATTTGCTCATCTACAGCTCAATCAATATATATAATTATATATATATATATATATATATATGAATATATGAATGATTGATGTTACATGTCTTTATGAAAAGTTGAACCGTTATTTTTCGCTGCTTAAGCTATATATCCTGTAGAAATTGTAGTGAAATCCATAATTTGAATCAGGGGATGACAACAGCAGGAGGCTACAGATACAGACAGGCAATTCCTATAGGTCAAGGAGGCAGGTTGGACATTGATACAAACTATGGCCTCAGAAAAGCCTTCCTTCCTCAGGTATTATACACTTTACTATTGAATTTCGATTCTCTTGAGGTATTTTTTTATCTTCAATCGTGACTGGCCATGATAAAAAAGCTGCACTATATAGTTTTGGAGTCAATTTCAAAGAATCCAGATACCCACTTTTACTTCCCCAAAAGTGCACTGGTTCTGTTCCTCTATGGATAATGAGGCATCCTTTTTCAACGCACTAAGCTGTGTTCTCATTGTGTCCCCATTATGATTCACAGTGTGAAGATAAACTTTGTTCTGCTAATTGTACCATTTGACTAACACCCATACGGAAATTTACTGATTCTGTGATGGAAATTAGGGCAGAAGGAAATATAGTCCTCTGAGACAGCCAAGTGCACAGCAAGTGTTGATAGACAAAGTATCTGAAGGTCCCATAACTGTGATAATAATTGGAGCACAAACAAATTTAGGGATATTCCTGATGAAGAATCCTCACCTGAAGAAGAATGTGGAGCATATTTACATAATGGGTGGTGGTGTAAGATCCAGAAACCCCACTGGTTGTTGTCCTAGAGATGCTTCTTCTTCTTCTTCTTCTTCCTGTGTGCCCAAGCAGTGTGGTGATCCTGGCAATGTGTTCACTGATTTTAACAGTAACCCTTATGCAGAGTTCAATATATTTGGAGACCCTTTTGCAGCATACCAGGTACTACTCTTCTCAGTAATAAGTAGATCTAATTTGTTAAAAATCTTAAACCAGATTCACAAGTATGTATGAAGTGGGTTCCACTGGAAGTATGCTTCATGTCCATATGTTTTCATAAATAGGGAAGATGATTCCTTGCTTGGCTTTATATTTGGTTCAATTTGAGTCGTTGAATTTGACAATCAATAACTTAAATTTCAAACTTTTTTTTAATTATTTTAAAAAATAACATTTTAAAATTTCGGCCATTAATCTAATGGCCCAGATTAGACTAAACACTCTACTTGGGTGTGGGATCCAAATCCTTACATAAGCACTCATTTGAATTGTCCATATAAGTCCCTAAAATTTATACAATATAGCATTTTTATAGCTATATAAACCTTTAGGGATCATATCACTTACTTGGTTATTAATAGGCTTAACATAAATGACTATTTTAAAACAAACAATTTTGGAGGACTGAAATGAAATGTTTAATTTATAGCGGACCAAACTGAGACAATGTATACTTTTAAAGTAAATTTACTCTATTAGACAGACCCGTTTACATGAAAATCTTTCTAGAAACAATGCATGAAAAACCGTATTTATACATATATATATATATGCAATTTTTTCATATTACATAAAATTTAGAAAATTATAGTTTCTCATTTTGTTCAGGTGATTCATTCTGGTATCCCTATCACCCTCGTCCCTCTTGATGCAACAAACACAATTCCCATCAGTAAAGAATTCTTCAAGGCTTTTGAACAGAGTCAAGACACATACGAAGCACAGTACTGCTTCAAGTCCTTGAAAATGGCTCGTGATATCTGGTTTGATAATAAGTTCTACTCGGTAATCAATTGCCCATTTAATAAAGAAACTGTATATTTTTAAGAATCAAAACATCAATCTGTAGAATGAGTTAATAATGTTGACAGTGACTCAATGTGACAGAGCTATTTTATGTGGGACTCTTTCACGTCTGGTGTGGCAGTGTCAATCATGCGAAACTCCCATAAGCGTAATCCTGAAGGAGAAAATGAATTTGCAGAAATGGAGTATATGAACATAACTGTCGTCACTTCAAACAAACCCTATGGCATATCTGATGGCTCCAATCCATTCTTTGATGGTCGCAAAGTTCCTAAGTTCAATTTACAGAAAGGTGGAATTCATAGTGGTCATGTCCAACAAGGACTTCGAGATCCATTTTGCTTTGTGAAGAATGGCAAAGGGAGATGTAAGGTACTTCACATATATCGCTATGACCCATCTTAAAGCTCAATATTTCATCTTCTGAGATGTTAATGTGTCTTTTATTTTGGCGCAAGTACCATTTTTATCCCATACTTCTGGCTTAAGTTTTAATTTCGGTTCAAAACTTTATTTTGTATTAATTTTGTCTTATATCTTTTTAATTAGTTTCAATTTTGTTCTTGAGTCTAACACTATTTAAATTGTAAATGACAGACATTGATGTGACCACGCCTATTACACGAGTTAATTCATCTAGGTATATTTCATATCAAATATTCTTTTCAAATGACAAATTTACCTTTTATTATCCACTTTTTCCTTTCAATTCTTTTAAGTAATGAAGAGCAAATTTGTCATTTCAATAGAATATTTGATGTGAGACATGTCTAAACTCTAGAACCTAAACCTTAAATCCTAAAGGGTTGGCATTGATATATACAACAGAAATGGTTATATCAGTGTCCACCATTAACAATTTAGATGATGTTGAGTTAGGAACAAATTTTAAACTAATTAAAAAAATGTGGGACAAAATTAATATAGAATAAAGTTTCAGGACGAAATTGAAACTTAAGTCAATGTTTAGGGATGAAAATAGTACTTTTACCATTTTATTTTTACACAATGTATAGGATGGTTATACAGCAGAAGTGAAGGGTTCAGATTCAGTAAGAGTGCTTGTTGCCACAAAAGCAAAGCCTAATCGGGAAGCTGGAAGCACCCTTAACAGAGAATTTTTCAAGAGTTTCTTGAATGTAAGGAAATAGTGATAATCAACAGAGTTATTTGCGGTGTGATATGAGCGTGATGTAAATGAGGTGGGTGACTTGCATTGCAGGTACTGAAGCGGACAGAGCAGAGTGGGAGGTTCAACTTTACCACACAGTTTCCTTATTACAGAGAGGTAACTTACAGGCCTGATTTTGGAAATAAGAGAGTGGGGAAGGCTGTAGTGTTTGACATGGACATGAGTGCAGGAGACTTTCTTGCCCTGTTTTACCTCCTCAAAGTGCCTCTGCAACACATGAATCTCAAGGTACTCGTTAAGTTGAATCAGCAGATTTGTTTGTTTGTTTGAAAATGGTGGAAGAGCAGATGTGAGTGTGTGTGACATTGGTGTGTTGCAGGGAATAATAGTGAGTCCAACGGGGTGGGCAAATGCAGCAACCATAGACGTAGTATATGATATACTGCACATGATGGGTCGTGACGACATTCCTGTGGGACTGGGAGATGTTTTTGCGATCAATCAGTCTGATCCAATATCCCCAGCCGTTGGAGAGTGCGACTATGTTAAAGCCATCCCCAATGGAAGTGGTGGCTTCTTGGACTCTGACACTCTCTATGGTCTTGCTCGTCTTCTTCCTCGTAGCCCCAGAAGGTCCTTTCCTCACTCTTCACCATCACTCTGCACCTTCACAATTAATCGTATATCAGGCCAGCTTGGCTTTATTGTTGTTAATTTGGAACTATAACTGTGAGATGCGTGTCAGGTATACAGCAGAAAACTCAGTGAAGTATGGAGCTCCAAGGGATACAGGTCATCCTAAACTCAGACAGCCACTGGCTATGGAAGTTTGGGAATCTGTATTGCAAACCATTGAACCAGGCTCCAAGGTTACAGTCTTGACCAACGGGCCCTTGACTAATTTGGCCAAGATTCTTTCTCTCAAAAACGTCACCTCTCATATTCAGGTTATCTCTCTCTCTCTCTCTCTCTCTCTATATATATATATATATATATATATATGCTTCAGATTCAGGCTAATTCAGGGACTCGTACTATATGACACTTCAAATTACAGGAAATTTATGTAGTTGGGGGGCACATGAGGAGGAACAGAAGTGAGAAAGGAAACATCTTTACGATTCCAACAAACCAATATGCAGAAATGAACATGTTTCTGGATCCTTTAGCAGCGAAGACAGTGTTGGAGTGTGGATCGTGCAACATCACTCTCATTCCACTCGGCGTCCAACGCAGTGCAACTTCGTTTTCGTCAATGTTGCGACAGTTTCATGGGACACAACAGAAAACACCTGAGGCTGTCTTTGCCAAACGTTTGCTCTCAAGGCTCCATCGCCTGAAGCAAAGCCACCACAGATATCACCATATGGTAACCCACCCACTCTTCTTTTCTTGCCTTCCATTACAACATAACTTGCATAAACTGATTTAAAGACCTTTTTCTTATACCCAAAACTACAACTTCCCTCTCTAAATTTTTTGTTCAAAGTTTTAATTTCGTTTCAAAATTTATTTCTATCAATTTTATTTTATATATTTTTAATTAATTTTAATTTTTATTATAAGTTTAATATCGTTTAAATTGTTAATAACAACTTACGTCTGACATAGAATGTGACTAATTAAATAAATTGGTACTAGTATTAAAGTTAACTACATTAGCATATGTTGTAAACAATTTGATCGACATTGAGGTTAAGGATAAAGTTGAAACTAACTAAAAAATAGGACAAAAATAACACAAAATAAAATTTTGGAATGAAATTAAATTTTGAGTCAAAGTTTAAAAACGAAAATGATACTTTTGCCCAGATTTTGTTCATGAATAAATTATTGATTTAGTTATTGAAAGATTAAATATTTCAATTTAGTCCCTAAAAATGTATCTGTTTCAATTTGATCCCTTTGAATTGGCAAAGTGCTATTAGCTATGAAAAATTTAACATTTAGCAATGATAGATTTTGTGATTTAATAATAAAAATGGGATATGAATCCGTTGCTTGACTCCAAAGTCAAGTGAAGTGCTTGGCTCATTTTGGGCCGTTGAATTTTACAACCAACGACTTAGAGACAAATTGTAATATTTTAGATACTAAATTGAAAAACTTAACCATTCAAGGACCATATCAAGACAACAGTAATCTTTTGAGGACCAAATTAATAATTTACTCTTTTGTACATAGTTCATGCTGCTTAAGGTATCATTGTGTTGATACTGTCTTGCAGGACACATTCTTGGGGGAAATTTTGGGGGCAGTAGTGTTGGCAGATAGCAATTCAAGTCTTAACCCTAAATTTGAAGTGAAGGCTATCAGGGTATTAGGTGAAGGCATTGAATCAAGAGATGGGGAAACAACGGAGGATGAAAAAGATGGAAAATTAGTGAAAATATTACAACATGTGGACGCTGAAGCTTTTCATCGTCTTTATACACAGAGGCTTGGAGATCAGAACCAGTCAGCTAAAGTAGCAAGCTTTGCTCAACAGAGGAAACAATGGAGCCATCCAAAGTAGGAAGCTTTTCTCAACACTGTGAGTAGAAACAGAATAAGAAAAATAAGAACAAGAAAAGGAAAAATGGGTTTCATTGTATTGATTTATGTTTTCTTTGTAAATTTAGAAATAATTGCTGATATTACAGAGGATAGATCGAAGATAATAGTGACTTTTCTTTCTCCCTTCTTTTAAACTGAAAGAACATATATAGGATAAGATTAGTTGAAACAAAAGTCATTTATACATGGAAGGAAGGAGGAGTGCTTATAAGCTCGGTTTGATTTGATTTAGGTTCGGTTTGATTTTGAGTCTAAATAAAATTGAATAGGATTTATCAGTTTTGTAAAATTGTGGACCTATTTAGTTTTAATTTATAGACTATTTGATTTGATTTTGGACAGTTTTATTTTTGTTTTTGCAATATCATAATATTATAAACAAACATATACTTGTCTTTGAAATCAATATATCAAATGTTAAAACAAAAATTGGTCAAATTCTGATTTTTAATATTATAAACAACTTAGTATTATGATTTTGTTTACTGTCCACAAAGAAACAACTAAGACACAGATTCAAATTTTGAAGGCAAAATTTGTAAAATAATTAAAAAAAATATGAGATTCATTCATTTATTTACAAAATAGATTTAGTAAATATAATATTATATATATAATCATATATATACATATAAAATATTTGTATTTATATATAAATATAAAAAGATGAGTTTGGGGGTCACAACACCATATATTTATATATATAAATATAATATTCATTATATAAATTTAGTTTGGTTCAATTTAGTTGAACCCAAATCAAATCAAAAACTCAACTAAACTAATTAAAATTCATATTTCAAAAATCAATTTGGGTATCTTTTTTTCAATTTTGGTCGATCATAATCAATTTGATTTGATTTGATTTGGTTTTGAATACAACTAGAAGGAAGTAGAATGCTCAAATACTAATTTGAAACCATGTCAAATTTTAAAAATGTTAGTTTTTGTAATTATAAATCTCAAAATTCACAAAATTTTATATTAAAGTTTTATATTTTAAATGTGGGGCTCAAATCTTATACTTAGCAATTCCACCACAATATTATGCTATGCTGATTGATGCAATCTTTTAAACCGATACTTCCCTTTCTTTTTTGGAAAAAAATGTACTTTATTCCCATAAAATTTGCTATGTATAGAAAACCCTCAAAAAGTTTAAAACTAAGCAAAAGACTCCTATAACTTTCATATTGTGTCAAAAATCTCATGTCTTCTAGTTGACCATTAATCAACTAACGGTCAATGCTAATATTGATACTGAAGCGCCACGTCAGCAAATGATTCATGTACCACGTCAGTCCTCTTTCCTTCAATAATCGTATCTAATATAATTGCGACATGTGAAATAGGTTTAACTTTTAAAGAAAAATCAAAGTAAAGCATGCATAGTAGGATTTGAACTTGGATCTCCACCATCTAACCATGAAGCACATTCAACATATATATATATATATATATATATATATATATATATATATATATATATATATATAATTTAATATATATATATATATATATATATATATATATATATATATATACATATATATATATATATATAGGAACTTCTGTTATTATATTCAAAATTCAAAACAATATACACTAATTATTATATCTTATAAAACAATAACAAATCTTATAATAAGATAATATGATATTATTTTACATAACTCATTTTAAACTATATAAAAATTTAAAAATTTTAACAACAAATCTTATAATATAAATTTAATTATTAGTTATATTTAATAAAAATTAAATTTATATTAAAAAAAATTATAAAAATATACTATGCATATTAAAATTATGCATTGTAATAATTAAATTTTATAATATCAGATCTTATATTAAAATTTTATATTTTAATATCAAATCATTTTAAATTAAATAAAATTATTTTTAATATGAGATTTGATATTATAATTGTTAGTAATAATTAAATTTTATAATATCAAATCTTATATTAAAAAATAATTTTAATATGCATAATATATTTTTATAATTATTTTTTAATATAAATTTAATTTTTTTAAGCATAAATAATAATTAAATTTATATTATAAGATTTGTTATTAAAATTTTGAATTTTTTTATATAATTTAAAATGAGTTATATAAAATAATAGTATATTCTCTTACTATAAGATTTGTTATTATTTTATAATATAAAATAATAATTGGTGTATATTGTTTTGAATTTTGAATACGATAACAAAAGTTTCTATATATATATATATATATATATGTATGTATATATATTAAATTTTACACATATATTGCATGCTTTTCTTTAATTTTTTTTTCAATACTAAGTATATGAAACGTATTGCAATTCTATTGAATACAATGATTGAGTGGAAGAGGGTTGATGTGGTACATGAATCAGCTGCTGACATGGTGTTTCAATGTTCATGTCAGCATTGATCGTTAGTTGACTTAGTCAACTAAATGAAATGATTTTTTTGGCACAATATAAAAGTTTATAGAAGTCTTTTACTTAGTTTTAAACTTTATGAGGATTTTTTTTTGCATATAGAGCAAACTTTATGAGAATAAAGTGTATTTTTCTTTTTTTGGTTTCATTTGCTTACCCAATTAATTAATGTTGACCAATTCACATGAAACTTCATACCATATATACTTGTTCACTTTAATTAAGATCCTAAATTTCTTCTTTTAATTTGTATTTATATATCTTGTGATTTTTCTCAAAACATTAATTCATATCACACATGCTTAGGATGGCCATCAATTCTAACACGTATACTCACACATCTCAACGCATAACATAAGTGCATCAACTACATATCAGATATTAGCAAGAGCATGAGCATTAATTAGCCATGACATTATATTTTACATTTATGGCAATTTCATCCATTATCATATGATACCCTATTCTTTCATATATATATATATATATATATATGGTACACTTTCAACATGCACGTAAAAGAAGCATACAAGATAGGGTAGGAATTCCCTCACAATAAACCAAGCATCAACAACTTGATATATAGAAAAGGTAAAGTAAACTATTTACCTCTTTTCCGAGCCATTTAACCTTTTTACGGTCATTAGAAAGCATCAGAAGAAGCTCGCATGATGCCTACAAACCAAGTCACAAGAAAAGCATCAATTTCAACACTTTTAAAGCCATCTCAGGCTGTGGCGCCTTGGGCGCCACATGCCTTGAATCATAAGAAACAAACTAGTCCTAGACACCTAAGATGCCACCTGACCCCCAAACCCATTCACACACATCAGGATAGGGCGCCAAGCCCCAAACTTTTTGTCTCATGGTGCCCATGGCTCGGCATAATGCCAAGCTACGAAATTTGCTCACTAAATCCATTCCCAATTTGATTTTTCATCTAATTAACCACCTAAGAACCCTCAAGGAAAAATAAATCATCAAATAACAACCCCAATTGCTCAACAACCTATCTTAAACAAGAGCTCCACACAAACACTAAGCTAGGGTTCCAATAATTCGAAGTTCAGGAAGAGGGAAGGAAGGTTTCTGGTTTTGTTACCTTAAAGAGAGGAATCCAAAGAAAGGAGAGGTCGTCAAAGGTGATTGCTTGCCAGAGTTGGTGGTGGAGCCACTCTTGAAGCACCTTTGGACTTGGAGGAGGAAGAATGTACAGAAGGGGAATGAAGGGATATGGGAGTGACAAGAGAGAGGCCAAGTGAGGTTTGTGTGTGTATGTATGTGAAATATAGTGTGTATGAGTTTTAATGAGGGTGGGCCCACTTCCTTTTCAATTTTGCCCTTCTCATTGAAGTAAAACTAAATAAGGCCTCCAGGGAATTTGGAGACTCATGAATATACTTTGATTGGACGCCAAAATCAAACCTTAGTAAAACTACCTCACATATACACGATATTTCCACTTAACCACATATTTTGTTAAAACACAAAAATTTTGAATTTTGTTCACTTTGGTCCCTCTCGGTATCCCATATCCTACCATGGCTCCACTTCCATCATCCACACATGCGAAAATAAACTCTCTTAATTACCTCTTAATACCTAGGGTATTGCAAGTAGGGAAAGTCTCAAATTGGTGAGAATAAGTTCCATTGTAACACTCATTAACTTTGATTTAATGATTTGATTGCTTATCTTTGTAACTGTCATGTTGATGTTTCTCATTTTTTATGTTCTTTGTGATTGCCAGTAATCATGTCTAGGATGCCTATGTCAAGCTGCACCACTTTTTTAAATTGTTGATGTCTATTAAATTGCACATAACACAGACTTCATCAAGTAGAAGGAGATGGTTGTAATTAATGACATAATTAAGAATATGTATTATTATTAATTAGGTCACTGATTACAACTATCCCTTTCCACTTGGCTGAAATCAGTTTTATATGCCTTTTAACACACATCAACAATTTAAATAGATATTGCAATACCAGCAATTCTTGGGTATTAGTTTAATTTGATTTTAATGAATAAAATGGGCGTGGAAAAATTTTTTCCATTACTTAATAGAGGAATGTAAAGTTAAGAATGGCAACATGTGAAATTAATTAGTGACTAAGGACTGAGGATGGGTACACATGGCAGTGGAGGTGTCAAAACGGGCCAAACCGGCCTGTAAAGGTTAGTCCCAAAACGGGCTGGGTTGGGTTGGCTCATTTTTAAACGGGCTAGCACGGCTTGCTACGTGCGGGCTAGAAGCCAAACGAGTTGGCCTGCCAGCTCGCACCTTTTTCTTTTCTTTTCTTTTCTTTTTTAAATTTTTTGTTTTTAATTTAAATAAAAATAAATAAAGAATAATTCATTTGCTTTAAAAAAAATGAAGAAATATATGAATTTAGATATTTGGAACTTAAAGAAAAGCTAAAAATGAAACTATTCTTTATTTTTTAATGATTCTTTTTCTTTTTTAGTATTATCTTTTCTCATTAATTAATAATTAAGATCAAATAATTATACAAATTTGATATAAAATTATCTTTAAATGATTTTGTTTTACTTTATTTGTATTTTTTAATTTAATATGTATTATTATTATTTAACATATGTGCATAAATTAAATATAAAAATGTAAAAAAAAAAAAAAGAGAAAACTGGCCAACCCGCGAATTATGCGGGCCGGGCCAATTTCGACCGATTCTAAACAGGCTAGCAAAATACTAGCCCAGCCCTCATTTTATGGGGCTGAACGGGTTGGGCCCGTTTTGACACCTCTACTTGGCATTGAGGGAGTCAGATGATTATTAAAGTCCAAAGAGAGACTAAATGCAATAAGGAAACTGTGTGGTATCTAGGATGTGAGAAACACCCAAGTGGAGAAATTATGGTTTTGCCATGAATAACGTGGATCGGGGGATGAACAGAGGACAACATAGTAATTTCACAATTGATGAGTATATATATGTGATCTTACCCCTATTTCCTCATTTTTAATTTCTCTCTATCTCTCGTAACCCTCTTTTCTCTCCATCTTCGCTCTACTCTCTTGACCCAAACTCAAGACTCAAACTTCTGGTCTCTGGCAAAGGTACAGGTCTTCAGTGACCGATCATCACCGGAAAACCAAGTAATTGAGTTAAGTGTTCCATTTCTCCTATTTTCTTGCTATTTTCGAATCTAAGGGGATTTGGAAATTGGGATTGTCGGAGAGTTTTGAAGCGTTAGGTTTTAAAAAATTCCTTGATGCTTGTTAATGGAATTAGAACCAAGAATTGGTATGAGAAACAAGATTAAAGATGAGATTTAGGGATTGAAACCTAAAATAGAAAAGTTAGGGTTTTAAGAGAAACTTTGATGATTGGGACTTGGATTGTTGGAATTAGTTGGGGGATTTTGGTGTCAAAACACTCCCTAAGATGAAAACTCATGAAAAGAATTGCTAGAAGGTAAAAAAAAATTGGCTCAAATCCATCAAAAACTAAAGGTCATCGGGATCTTGCGCCCAGGCGCGACCGAGATAATGGCTTCAAGGTGCTGGCACCTCCCCTTGATGCCTTGGTGGTGAGAGGGAGAGACGGGATACCTCAGGCCCTAGGTTGGGCACCCAGGCGCCTATAATTAGAACTAATGGGAAGGGGAACAGAAGTCAAGTGCCCCAAGCACCATGGCTTAAACATGGTGTTTTTTCATATTTTTGTGTGCTGATCAGTGTGGTTTGTGTCCTATAGGTTGGGCTATAGCTCAAGGCTTGGCCGAGGTATACTGTGGGGGCCGAAGAGCTTCAAATCTAGGTGAGAGATTTAGCTCTTCTCTGTAGATTGGCTTATAATATGTCTGGTGTACATATTATAATCAATCAGGAGTCCTAAGGCACAAATGGAAATGGTATAAGTGGTATCATTTTCCATATAGTGCCCCATGTAAAATGTTACAATATATATTCAGGTAAAGGACATAGTATGAATTAGCACAAAAGAGTTTTGCAATTATTTTATTTGTGTGGTGTATTGTGATATGCTTGACATGCATGATGGAAGTAATTGGGGCCTAGGGGGCATGAATGGAGATGATATAAATCCTACCACTCGATTTGGATGCCAAACATAAACTTTTAGTACGTTAAGCATGTAGGAGAATTTTTATTTATTTTATTTAATTATGGATGTTGTGATTGTAGAGGTAATTAGGGGAAAGGATTAGTCCGTGATAACGTAAACTCATGTGACAACTCTCAGCGACGAATCTACGGGAACACAGACCTACGTTGATGAAGCCTTAAAAGACAAAAATATGGGGATGTATACTTATATAGTGAAACTTTTGAGTGGAACGTATGGGGAAAACAGACCCAAGACAAAGTGGCCCATGAGATGTGGATAGTTAGTCCGTGAGAATGCAGACCCATGTGATAAAGCTCTTAAGAGATAGACCTATGAGAACGTAAACCCATAAGGTGTGATATATGTGTTGATAAACATGTGTGGGTTGTTTTCTATTATATATGTGTGTGTGTGTGTGTGTGTGTGTGTGTGTGTCACATCCCAAAAATTGAGCATGTGAAAAGATACTACTCATTTGATATAATTCTCAAACATACGTTATATACATATATTCTGTAAGGTTTTACATTCAACCTTAATCATTCATTCCACACTACAGAATTATATTCATCTGATAAGCAAATATAGACATACATAGTCTGATATTTCTATCTCATCGCAAGCCTAGGAGACCTATAGAAAGTACAGAGCGTTTCTAATATCCACATTAATAAGTACTGGTGTCCCACCAGACAGAAATAGAGAATAAACCCAAGGGGCTTCTAATCTTCAAACGGATACTCTTGTTCTTTATTTTCTGTATCTGAAAAAAATAATCATAGGGAGTGTGAGTTTATTTAAAAACTCAGTAAGTAAATAACTGTACTATATAAAATATCAAAAGTACAAATACCACATTTACTCATATAATTAATTGTCTTATACACTGAGTAGTATGGGACTCTAACCCTTTCAAACTCGTGTATAGGTTTCATAGATATACACTGAGTAGTATGGGACTTTAACCCTTTCACTGAGTAGTATGGGACTCTAACCCTTTCACCGAGTAGTATGGGACTGTAACCCTTCCAAACTCGTATTTATAATTTCTTCTATTTACACCGAGTATTATGGGACTCTAACCCCTTTCAAACTCGTGTATAGACTTTCATAGTTATGCATTGAGTAGCATGGGACTTTAACCCTTTCAAACTCATGTATTAGATCCCGTAGATCTTTACTTAAAATAGTGAGAATTTCTCACATAGTACAATTTCCATGAAATAAAATAATTTATACCTACTCTTATTCCTTTGAATTTCTGTGAAAAATAAACCAATCATCATATACTGTCATATGAAAAATTGATTGATTAATATCCAATAATATTGTAAATGGGACTTATATTGTACTTTGACTAGTAATATCAAATTAGCTGAGCAAGGTTATTCACTCACCTTGATGTTTGTCCAAGTTTACCTTGTTCCACACTAGAATTTGTGTAGGAAATTTCCTAGTAAAATATATTACAAGGAAACATAAGAAAGGAAACAAAATCATGAAAATACGTAAAATTTTCTGACTGCTACAGTAACGGGTTGCTACAGTACGATTTGCTACAGTGTCGGTTCGCTACAGTACCGGTTCGCTACAGTACCGGTTCGCTACAGTACCGGTTCGCTACAGTAACGTTGACTGCTACAGTACCGTTGACTGCCGACACTACAGTGCTGCTACAGTAACCCGAAGAAAATTTTCCAGGTTTTGTTTCGAAATTTCTGGTCGCTACAGTAACTCGAATTTTTGCAGAAAAATCTTTCAAAAATTCATCCTTTCCTTTCTTGTTTCAAAACCAGAATTTCAACTCTTTTAACCGATTATAACTCAAATATAACTTCTAAAACTACTGAGATTCATGAATTATCATCAAAATCTTCAAGAACAAAACCTCCTCTGATCTTCTACATAAACTGAAATTTAAGAAAAATAATCGGATTAAAGCTTACCTTTGATCCTTACAAAGCTTTTGAACCGAACAAATAATCGAAACTCTGAAGATCAAGGAAAGGATTTGAGAAGAAAATGAAGAACTGAGAGAGAAATCTTTTCTGCTTCCTTCGGCTGAGTGAAAAAATGAGGGTTACTATTGAAACTTTATATTAAATATTTCTAATGGGTTATTCAATAACCCATGGGTATCCATAACCCAACATCCAAACCCATCCAGTCAATTTACAATAAATGGATTAATTGACCATTCTGAAACCACTTTTCCATGAATTTCACCATTCTTAGAATATATCCCTCATTGTGCAAATATTTAGTCCAGTCATTTAACTCAATTTTCATAAATAATATTCAAAGAGAACAATTAAATATGAAAATTAAAAATGACCAAAATCAATAACTAAAGTAACGTTGTAGAATTCTAAAATACTCTTAAGCGAATTATATTCTGAAATTAACGGGTATTACATTCTACCCCCCTTAAAAGAATTCGGTCCTCCGAATTAAAATCGTACCTCAAGTTTCAAATAAATGTGGATAGTTTTTCCACATCTCATCTTCTGCCTCCCACGTAGCTTCCTCGCGAGAATGATTTCTCCAAAGAACCTTGACAGTAGGAATTTCTTTGGTACGCAATTTCTTGACTTTTCTATCAAGGATAGCTACTGGTACCTCTTCGTAGGTGAGAGTTTCATCAAAATGAACTTCTTGGGGTTGAATGACATGAGAAGGATCAGGAAGATACTTCCGTAGCATGGACACATGAAATATTGGATGAACTCCCTCTAGGTTTGAAGGTAGGTCTAGGCGATATGCCACATTACCCACTCTGTCTACAACCTCATATGGGCCAATATACCTCGGACTAAGCTTGCCTTTCTTCCCGAATCTCATTACTCCTTTCATAGGTGAGATTCGTAAGAAAACCATATCACCTATTGCAAATTCAAGGTCACGTCGTCGGTTGTCCGCATAAGACTTCTGTCTACTCTGAGCAGTTAACAACTTCTCTCTGATCAGTTTAACTTTATTTATATCTTCCTGTATCATCTCAGGTCCAAATATTTTGGTTTCACCAAGTTCAAACCAACCTATAGGAGATCGACACCGTCTCCCACATAAAGCCTCAAAAGGTGCCATCTGGATACTGGCTTGGTAACTGTTATTATAAGCAAATTCAATAAGAGACAAATGATCTTCCCAACTTCCACTGAAATCCATCACACAAGCTCTTAGCATATCCTCAAAAGTCTGAATTGTCCTTTCGGACTGTCCATCAGTCTGAGGATGAAATGCTGTGCCAAGATTCACTTTGATACCCAAAACCTCTTGAAAGACTTTCCAGAACCGAGAAGTAAACTGAGGTCCTCGATCTGATATAATGGATATTGGTACACCATGAAGTTTCATTGTTTCTTTAACATAAATTCGAGCAAGTTTTGCTACACTGAAAGTGGTATGAACAGGAAGAAAATGTACTGACTTAGTAAGTCGATCCACTATGACCCATATTGAGTCATTTCCTTTTGTTGACCGAGGTAAACCTACTACAAAATCCATAGTGATCCTTTTCCACTTCCACTCGGGAATATCTAGTTTTTGTATCAAACCAGGTGGTAATCGATGTTCAGCTTTAACTTGCTGACAAGTCAAACATCGAGCTACAAAGTCAGTCACGTCTCGCTTCATGCCCTCCCACCAGTAAACTTGTTTCAAGTCCTGATACATTTTCACAGCACCAGGATGTACAACGTAGGGTGAACCATGAGCTTCCATTAAGATTTCATGTTTCAAAGATTCAATGTTGGGGACACAAAGTCTCCCATTAAACTATAAGACTCCTTCTTCATCTACCAAGAAACTTGGTGCTAGACCTTGCCTTGCCTTATCTCTGATTTTTACCATATCAATGTCATTTTCTAAAGTTGCTTTTACTTTTTCAACAAGGGATGATCTAACTGTTAAATGAGCCAGAAATGTACCTGACTCAGTGATCTCGAAGAATACTCCATCAGCTTCCAACTCTTGTAGTTCATGTATTAGAGACCTCCTTATAGTAGCAATGTGAGCTAAACTTCCCATAGACTTTCGACTTAGAGCATCAGCCACTACGTTTGCTTTACCTGGATGGTAAAGGATGGTACAATCATAATCTTTCAAAAGTTCCATCCACCTTCGTTGCCTTAGATTGAGATCTCTCTGCTCAAAAATGTACTTAAGGCTTTTGTGATATGTAAAAATTTTACAAGTTTCCCCATACAAGTAATGTCTCCATATCTTTAGGGCAAACACTACAGCTGCCATTTCCAAATCATGAGTGGGGTAATTCAATTCATGCTTTTTAAGCTGACGTGAGCCATAAGCTATGACTTTACCATGTTGCATCAACACACATCCTAAGCCTATCTTTGAGGCATCACAGAATACAGAGTAACCCCCTAGTCCTGATGGTAGGGTTAAGACTGGTGCAGAAGTTAAACACTCTTTCAATTGGGTGAAACTTTGTTCACATAAATCATCCCAAATGTATTTAACATTCTTTCGGGTTAACTTATTTAATGGGAGAGCCGTCTTAGAGAAATCTTTGACAAAGCGACGGTAATACTCTGCTAAGCCAAGAAAACTACGTACTTCAGACACAGTTGTTGGTCTAGGCCACTGTTTAACTGCTTCAATTTTACTTGGATCTACATGAATACCTTCTTGGGAAATAACATGTCCCAAAAATGTTACATGACTCATCCAGAATTCACATTTTGAGAGCTTTGCGTACAACTGATGCTCTCTCAAAGTCTGAAGCACTATTCTCAAATGTTCAGTATGTTCTTCATGACTCTTTGAATACACCAAAATATCATCAATAAATACAATTACAAACTTATCAAGGAAGGATTTAAACACTCTGTTCATTAAATCCATAAATGCTGCTGGTGCATTTGTCAACCCAAAAGACATCACAAGAAACTCATAATGTCCATACCGTGTACGAAAAGCAGTCTTAGGTATATCATCACTCTTAATTCGTAACTGATGATATCCAGACCTTAGATCAATCTTTGAGAAGTATTTTGCTCCTTGAAGCTGATCAAACAAATCATCTATCCTTGGTAAAGGATACTTATTCTTCACTGTGACTTTATTCAGCTGACGATAATCTATACATAATCTCATAGAACCATCTTTCTTTTTCACAAAAAGAACATGAGCACCCCAAGGTGAAAAACTTGGGCGAATGAACCCTTTGTTTAACAAATCTTCCAATTGTTCTTTGAGTTCTTTTAGCTCAACAGGAGCCATACGATAAGGTGGAATAGAAATTGGTCTTGTGTCTGGGACCAAATCAATACTGAACTCAATATCTCTTTCTGGCGGTAATCCAGGTAAATCTTCTGGGAACACATCTGGGAATTCATTAACCACATGAATGTCTTCTAACTTCTGTTCTTTCTTTTCTAAATCTTTGATAAAAGCTAGAAATCCCTGACATCCCTTTCGCAACATACGCCGGGCACTTAACATAGATATCATATTGCAAGGTACATCACTTCGATCTCCTTGAAACACAAAATTACTCCTCCCCGGTATATTAAAGGAAATAACTTTGTCACGACAATTTATAGTAGCATGACAAGAAGATAGCCAGTCCATCCCTAGAATCACATCAAAATCTAACATATTGAGAACCATAAGATCTATCTCAGTTTCCATGCCTCCAACGATTATTTTACAAGAACGATAACATGTTTTAACCATCAAAGTCTCTCTCATCGGTGTGGAAACCAAGAATGGTTCTTTAAGAATAATCGAATCAAATGCAAATCTCTTGGCAAATAGGGGCGACACATATGAGTGAGTAGAACCGGGGTCAAACAAAATACGTGCAGCAAAAGTATTGACAGATAATATACCTGTAACTATAGCATTGGATGTTTGAGCATCCTATTGGGTTAGAGCATATACTCTTGCATTTCCTCTGCCAGCAGCTTGTTTTCCACGGTCACCTTGGCCTCTTCCAGAACCTCTTCCCATACTACCCCCTGTTGAAGGGGTTGGTGTTCGAGTAATAAAAGCAGAAATAGACTGTGGTCGAGGTGGCAAGGTAGACCCTTGACCTGGTCTTGTCATGAGCTGAGGGCACTCCCTTATAAAATGTCCTTTTTGTCCACAGTTAAAACAACCTGTACCAACAGTGTTTAACCTGCATTCTCCGAAGTGAAACTTTCTACATTCAGGACATTGAGGTTTCTTCCTTCTAGCTTTAGTACCTCCTCTACTATAAGAACTAAAACCACCCCTGCTCTCTGAACGAGGCTTAGCCACACTGGCTGTGGAATAAGATGACTTAGTAGGAGTGGCTGGAGCATGTTGTGATGCAGTAAAGGGTTTCAAAGTCCCTGAGTCTTCCCCTTGATCAAAAGATCTCCTATATCTGGCCTTCTTCTTTTGACGATATTCTTCTTTATTCTTTGACCTCCTTTCCATAACCAATCTATAAAACTCCGTCCACATAACTGGCGGTGTACCTTGAATTCTAGCTTTCTTCCAGTTCTTCCACCATTTACCAGCCCTACCCTTTAACTGAAAAGAAGTGAATTCTACCTTTTGAGTAGGAGAACACCCTATAGCATCACAGATTGCTTCACAATCTTCAAGAAAACATTGTGGGTCCTCTTTGGGATCTTCCCCTGAAAAAGTAGGAGGCCTCATTTTCTGAAATTCAGACATTCTTACCTCCCTTACGTTATCTCCTCCAGCTAACGGAGCTGGTGGTACATTTTCAGCTTCAACAATAGGAGGATCCATTGGCAGGTTAGCTTGTGCAGCTCGACCTCTCATTTCAGCCTCAAATCGGTCAAATCGTTCATTCATCAAATTAATCACATGTGCAATAGTTACATTGCCAACGTGAGCATCAGGTTCGACTCTCCTTGCTTGCTCACTAGTTGCGTCCTCAGTACTTTGAGCATGTAAACTATCACTACGGTTAGGATCATCTTGCACATGTACTGGTGGATTTATGGCCCTCCTTGGACCCATATGCTCATTATTATTAGAAGATCCTTCTGACATTGATCTGTTACAGATCTACACACATAACGAACAATTTTCAGACATAAACAAAATATCACTTACTAGCCCCACTGAAAATTATCTATAAAATGACGTTATACTCTACAAGGTCTTTTATGGAACCTAATCCTATGGTCATGCCGCGGCTCATGACAATAGGGAAGGGCCCACAAAGATCACTTTGCTCTGTACTCTATAGGGGACCTATAAAACCTTTCCTCTGATACCAAATTTGTCACATCCCAAAAATTGAGCATGTGAAAAGATACTACTCATTTGATATAATTCTCAAACATACGTTATATACATATATTCTGTAAGGTTTTACATTCAACCTTAATCATTCATTCCACACTACAGAATTATATTCATCTGATAAGCAAATATAGACATACATAGTCTGATATTTCTATCTCATCGCAAGCCTAGGAGACCTATAGAAAGTACAGAGCGTTTCTAATATCCACATTAATAAGTACTGGTGTCCCACCAGACAGAAATAGAGAATAAACCCAAGGGGCTTCTAATCTTCAAACGGATACTCTTGTTCTTTATTTTCTGTATCTGAAAAAAATAATCATAGGGAGTGTGAGTTTATTTAAAAACTCAGTAAGTAAATAACTGTACTATATAAAATATCAAAAGTACAAATACCACATTTACTCATATAATTAATTGTCTTATACACTGAGTAGTATGGGACTCTAACCCTTTCAAACTCGTGTATAGGTTTCATAGATATACACTGAGTAGTATGGGACTTTAACCCTTTCACTGAGTAGTATGGGACTCTAACCCTTTCACCGAGTAGTATGGGACTGTAACCCTTCCAAACTCGTATTTATAATTTCTTCTATTTATACCGAGTATTATGGGACTCTAACCCCTTTCAAACTCGTGTATAGACTTTCATAGTTATGCATTGAGTAGCATGGGACTTTAACCCTTTCAAACTCATGTATTAGATCCCGTAGATCTTTACTTAAAATAGTGAGAATTTCTCACATAGTACAATTTCCATGAAATAAAATAATTTATACCTACTCTTATTCCTTTGAATTTCTGTGAAAAATAAACCAATCATCATATACTGTCATATGAAAAATTGATTGATTAATATCCAATAATATTGTAAATGGGACTTATATTGTACTTTGACTAGTAATATCAAATTAGCTGAGCAAGGTTATTCACTCACCTTGATGTTTGTCCAAGTTTACCTTGTTCCACACTAGAATTTGTGTAGGAAATTTCCTAGTAAAATATATTACAAGGAAACATAAGAAAGGAAACAAAATCACGAAAATACGTAAAATTTTCTGACTGCTACAGTAACGGGTTGCTACAGTACGATTTGCTACAGTGTCGGTTCGCTACAGTACCGGTTCGCTACAGTACCGGTTCGCTACAGTACCGGTTCGCTACAGTACCGGTTCGCTACAGTAACGTTGACTGCTACAGTACCGTTGACTGCCGACACTGCAGTGCTGCTACAGTAACCCGAAGAAAATTTTCCAGGTTTTGTTTCGAAATTTCTGGTCGCTACAGTAACTCGAATTTTTGCAGAAAAATCTTTCAAAAATTAATCCTTTCCTTTCTTGTTTCAAAACCAGAATTTCAACTCTTTTAACCGATTATAACTCAAATATAACTTCTAAAACTACTGAGATTCATGAATTATCATCAAAATCTTCAAGAACAAAACCTCCTCTGATCTTCTACATAAACTGAAATTTAAGAAAAATAATCGGATTAAAGCTTACCTTTGATCCTTACAAAGCTTTTGAACCGAACAAATAATCGAAACTCTAAAGATCAAGGAAAGGATTTGAGAAGAAAATGAAGAACTGAGAGAGAAATCTTTTCTGCTTCCTTCGGCTGAGTGAAAAAATGAGGGTTACTATTGAAACTTTATATTAAATATTTCTAATGGGTTATTCAATAACCCATGGGTATCCATAACCCAACATCCAAACCCATCCAGTCAATTTACAATAAATGGATTAATTGACCATTCTGAAACCACTTTTCCATGAATTTCACCATTCTTAGAATATATCCCTCATTGTGCAAATATTTAGTCCAGTCATTTAACTCAATTTTCATAAATAATATTCAAAGAGAACAATTAAATATGAAAATTAAAAATGACCAAAATCAATAACTAAAGTAACGTTGTAGAATTCTAAAATACTCTTAAGCGAATTATATTCTGAAATTAACGGGTATTACAGTGTGTGTGTACAATATGTGTGTGATTGGAAGGGTGGATATCAGAGATTTGGGCATAGTGGCATTAGAAGTGCACTCTATGAGAGTAAGAGCTCGATGTCATGATTATGCCCTTGGGGCTGCTTGATGTCGTGCGTGCTCAGTTTTCCCAAGCGTTTAATTTTATATATATATATATATATATGTGTGTGTGTGTGTGTGTTTTTTTTTTTATATATATACATGTCTATGTAGAGTAGGGCTAATTTGAGTGAGTCCATAGATTAGACTCATCCCCTCACAGTTGCAGGTATGAAAGGACGGCTAAACCTAAGGACTCGTGGATCGAGGATACTTTCCCATTGTTTGGAGTAAGGTAATATTTATTTATTTTAAGTTAATTACTCTAGTATACTTTGTGATCATATAGGCCACCTAAGACATAATATATGTAGTTAGGGTCGATAGGAAAGGATATAGGCTTATAGCGGTGCAAATTTCACATTGCTCTCGCTGATCATAGCCACGTTTCTAGGAAATGATGAAAATTTTAGCCCTTAGTTTTGGGTCGTGACAAGTATATAGGATCTAAGGTAGATTTATGCACATCATCTGTAATTAAAATATTAATTTAATTTCTTTCGTTCAATAAATTAAAAGATGCATGCATATTCAAGTGGTTTAAACAAGTTATGCCATGAAAATTTTCAAGAAAATATTTAGCGAACAAGAATAGAATTGCAAGTATCAGAGTTAGTGGGAAGATGAAGAGAAGTTTCAAATCATGCAATTCTATTCTTGTTCACTAAATATTTTTTTGAAAATTTGCATGGTATAAACTGTTTAAAATTATTTGATTATGCATGTATCTTTTAATTTTTAGAACCTACATATTAGAGACGAAATTTAAGGACAGAATTTTCGTCCCTAATTCAAGACGGAATCAGGAATAGAATTTTTCATCCTTGATTTGAAACAAAAAAAAATTCATCCTTGATTAGAGACAGAATCAGGGACAAAAATGTCAGTCCCAGATCTGAGATGGAATAATTTCTATCTTTGAAGATTTCGTCTCTGATATTGAGATGGACTATTTTTTGTCTCTATTTTTTTGCGATGCCCATTTTAGAGATGAATTTTTTTTAGTCTCTGAATCCATCTCTGATCCATCAGAGATGGACTTATCTTCAATTAAAGACAGAAATTTCCATTTCTAATTTTGATTTTTCTTGTAGTGAATAGTGATTATAGAATAAACAATCATATATATATATATATATATATATATATATATCACATGATTGAAAATACTTAGACTTTTAGTGACAGCTCTGTTGTGACAAAAAAAAATCACTGAAAGTTCATTTTCAATGGCAACTTTTAGACTTTTGTCGCGCGACTTTTATCATCACTGAAAGTTTTTTTTTTTAGCAGTGAAATTCAACACAAAGGTTGATCAAATCCAACACCATTCTTAGATCCTTTAAATGTAAACCTATACAATGAATGCTTGAATTGGATCCTAACTAGAGTTTTATTCTTAATATATCCTTCGAGTTTTAAATTTTACTAATAGAAAAAGAAAAATTTAAGTAAAATAAATATAGGGTCTTGTTATAATAGAACATTAGTTTAAAAGCTATAAATGTTGTAGATTATTTAGCATACTATTTAATATTTGTACCATTTTTTCAATCAAATATCATTAATAAACAAATCATTCCTAAAACCATAGTTTAAAGAACTAGATTGAAGCTATCGGTTTAATCACAGTTAGACCAGTAAATCGTGAATCAATATATTTACTAGTTTAATGATCGGTCCAATTTTTAAAATATTGACTAAAACCTTCAAAATAGTAAAGCAAATCTTTAAACTCTAAGTCACAAAAATAAAAAATGAAATTAAAATATTCAAAGATAATATGTGGGTGATTGAATTAATTATAGGTTGGATTTGTAAGGTTTGGTGGTGTGTGAAGTGTTTGAAAATTCAATTTTGACAAAAAATTAAACCAAATCAAACTAATTGTTTTTGGAAAAACATAGACCTATTAGTTTTTATTTTTTTGAGTGGTTTGGTTTGACTTTGGAGGAAAAAATACCATGGCTTGGATAATATTTTGTTGATGCAAGATTTCAAATCAGAAGTTTTTTATTAATGCTAACTTTTAAGGCCTTGGAACCAAATGCATTCAATGTACTTTGTCAAAGTCAAATTTAGACCCAACAAATTGAAAGCAATAAAGATCAATTCAGAACACTCAATAAGAATCAGATATTTAGAAGTTTTTTATTAATGCTAACTTTTAAGGCCTTGGAACCAAATGCATTCAATGTACTTTGTCAAAGTCAAATTTAGACCCAACAAATTGAAAGCAATAAAGATCAATTCAGAACACTCAATAAGAATCAGATATCACGCTCAAATCGGAGATATGCTATCTTGAGTTTAAACATGGAAAGAATCAAGACCTCTTTAAAGAGAGGATTTTGCAATTAATGCCGAGTATCTTATTTAGGTATAAATTCGTTTATGCAAATCAAGCAATAAATTATTCAAAATTTATTCTAATATTTCAAGTCAACTTTGCTTATATTAAAGACACATTAAATGGTGGATCATACGAAGTTAATTTATTTCCTTATTGAGAAATTCACTATTTTTATTTTAGGGTCTTGATTGATTGAACATTCATGACAACACTTCAAATGAAGATTCTTCAATGGCTAGTGACGAAGACTATAAAAAGAAGACAACAACTCATTCCAATACATGAAGAAATTAAGAGAAGAATACCCTAGCCTTTTTTATCACACTTGAGCAGTGCGCCCAATCCCTTGTGGTTCTATTTAAGGGAGAGTTACACTTGTAAGCCTAACCTTTGTTTGAGAGCACTCTCAATGTAGAGATTCTTGTGAACCAACCTCTACTATCTACTCTTTATTTGTCTCGTGAGTGGACACTGTTTTGAGACCCTGGTAAGGATTGTGTTTGCTTTGGAGTAAAAGTCGTGTGACTGTGCCTTTATGGAAGAAAGGTTTCCTAGTTGTATGTTTACTAGGGACGTGTGAAGGCTTAACGATGATGTACATTTACTAGGACATGTGAAGGCCTAGCAAGTTTAAGTGTAAAAACAGTGCCCTGCTGATCTAACGTCTAAGGTTGCTAAGTGTAGCGTAAAAGTGGGGAGCTGAGCCTTGGTGTGGTTGCTTGTGTATTGGTGATTCATTTCCCCTTTAATAAATTCTCACTACTGTCTATTTTGAGGAATGGACATAAGTTTATCATAAGATACAATCGAACCACTATAAATCTTGTTGTTATTTATTTATATTACCTTAATTATTTTGTCTGGATATTGCACTTCAAAAACACTAAGTTTCAAATAGGACCTTGAATATATATACAGGACCTGAATCTATTTCAAGAGAACAGAAATTTAAGAAAAGTTGTATTACTTAATTCACTTTAATATCATAAAGTTCTTGAAAATAATACCATAAAATTCTTTTGCAATATATTATTTTATAAACACATATTTTAAACTTTTTTTATAACTTCATATTTCTCCCCTTAAACCATTTATTAATAATTCAAATCATAACTTAATGCATTATTATTAGTATATAAATTTGTAACAATATATCTCAGTTGATATCTTATGATAATATAGAAATTGTTGATGCAAGAATCCAAATAAGTATTTGTTGGAGCAGTAACATGAAAAATAAGAATAAACACAAAATAGAGGAAATTGAAGATTAGAGTAAAAATATAATCTGTGTGGTACGTGGCTAAAGTCTGAGTATCTTAATTTTCTTTAAGGTAATTTTTACATCTCCCAAAGATTAACTTTAATATATTACCCGGTGCATGAGTATTTAGATGTGTTCAAGACTCGCTTGTTTGTTTATTACCTCTTCATATAGGAAGTAAACTAGACTCACTTTCTCCTGCATTTTCTCTATCCAAAATATCACACAAGTATATATACTTATTTGTTTTTCCCCCATTCATATATATTATCTCTTACTCACTTTCTATATTGTTTATGTACAAAAATAGCTCTATATATATATATATATATATATATATATCATAGTTAAGAAAATCGGACTAGATAGGCTGGTCATATTGGAAAACTGGTGAATTGGCAGTTGTTCAGTCCAGAATATGCCATAAAATCGGTGAGTAAAAAAACTGGTGAAACCGGTCAAAAACCAAAAAAAACAAGAAAACCTACCGGATTATCAGTTTTTCCTGTTCCTTTTTTTTTTGGGTATGAACAAAAAAACTGAAAAAGATGAAGAAAGAATCGGAGGAGAGAGAGAGAGATGGATAGAGAGAGAAAGAAAATGCCATGATACAAGCCTCACTAGAAAAACAAAAGCCCTGATATGAAGCTCCAGATGAAAACAAGATGGAGAAAGACGAAGTTGTGGTGTTTCAGTGTTGAGAAAAAATGAAAAAGAAAGGCACAGAAAAGACAAAGCAAGCGTGAGAAATGATAAATGAGAAATGAGTGTCTGCTTTCTATCAAGTCTATACCTGCAATTGCCACCTAATTCTGTGAATCACCTCCTCAACCCTTCCTATGCTATGAGTATGACTATAAATGACCTTGGGAATGAAAAAAACAAAAAGAACATAAAGTGCCTAAAAATATCAGTTTTTGAGTTTTAAATCTCACTACAAAATATTAATTATTAAGTCTTTTAATTTAATTTGTAGATTTATAGGATATTGAATTATTTATAATTATATATATAATTATATATTTTAATATTTTTTAATTACTACCGGTTCAATTACGGTTTATTACGGTCTGACCATTGACCCTTGAATCGGTATCTTTATCGATTTAATGACTGATTCGATTTTCTGAACCATGATATATATATATATATATATATATATATATATATATATATATATATATATATATATATATATATATATATATATATATATATATATATATAGTTGTCTCCTTCTAGCTAAAAGATTCGTTGGCCACACAACTTCAAAACAATTGATGAGTATATATCAATGTGCAACGTCCACACACATTAAGACACATAAGAGCCACGATTGTGTACATCAATATCCAATTTGAAACTCTTAAGCATTCCAACATAAAGCAAATTGATTATGAGTGTGTTTGGCAAAAACAACTTATAAGTTAGCTGAAAGTTTAAAAGCTAGCTGAAATCTTATAAGTTAATTTTTAGCTGAAAGTTGAAAGTTTATAAGCTTGCTTATTGAATTAGAAGTGTTTAGTAAAAATAACTGTTGATATAGCTGAAAAATCTAAAATAACATAAAATGACATATATTTTATAATTTCAAAATAATACAAATAAACATATTATTTTTTGTTTTTAATTTTAGATATATATAACGGTGAGAAAGAAATGTAAATAAATATATTAGTTTTTGTTTTTTAATTAAATTATTATATATATATATATATATATATATATATATATATACATATAATTACTAAAATATTATATTATATATATATATATATATATATATATATATATAATGTATGTAAGATAAGGGTATAATGGGTATTTTTATAAAATAACAAGGGTAAAAAGAAAAAAATAAAGTTATAAGCTACTCAAAGTAGCATCTCATATTAAATTATAAGTAACTGAAATAAGCTCGTTTACCAAATATTTCTAACAATTTTATAAGCTAGTCAAATAAACTACAATGTAGCTTATTTGACTTGCCAAACACAACCTTATATATATAAATATTTCATGGGCTAACAGGAAGGAATGCCAACATTCACATCATAAAAAGCCATTAATATATATTTTATTATTTGCATATTTTATAATATCCAACAGTATTTTTGATTAATGTCAACTTATAGGGCCTTGAAATCAGACACATTAAATGCACCCATTCTAAGTCAACCTTCGGTCCAACAAATTGAAAGCAATCAAGATCAATTTAAAACACTCAATCAGAATCAAATTACATATTCAAATTATGGAGATATCCTATCTTGAAGATAAACAAGGAAATAACCAAGACCCCTTTAAAGAAGATCTTTCCATTAATACCAAGCATCTAATTAAGGAACAAATTTGTTTATGCCAATCAAGCATCAAATAATTTAGAATTTATCCAAATATTTTAAGTCAACTTTGTTCAGATTAAAAGCACATTAAAGGATGGATCATACGAAGCCAATTTATTCCTTATTGGGAAAGTGACTATTTTCCTTTTAGGGTCTTGATTGATTGAATATTTAAGTCTGCATTTCAAATGAAAATTCTCCGACGGCTAGTATAGAAGACTATATAAAAAAGATATCAAGCCATTTTCAAGTACACAAAGATATTCAGAGAAGAACACACTAGCTCTTTGAAAGTACTTGAGCTATGCACCTAATCTATTGTAGCCTTATTTGAAAGAAAGTTATACCTTTAAGTTTATACTCTATGTGAGAAAACTCTCAGTGTAAATAGTTTTTGTGAACCAACTTCTACTACCATCTCTTATATTTGTCCTGTGAGTGGTCATTGTTTTAGGGCCCTGGTGAGGATCCTGGTTGCTTTGGAGTAAAAGCCATACAATTGCGCTTTTTTAGAAGAAAGGTTTTTTGTTTGATATGTTTGTTATGAATGCGTGAAGGCCTAACATGTTAAGTGTTTCTAGAAGAAAGCTTTCTTATTTGATATGTTTGTTAGGGATACGTGAAGTCCTAACTTATTAAGTGTAAAAGCAAGATCCTTATTACTGTATATTTTGAAAAGTAGATGTCAGTGTATCGTTAAATACAGCAAAATCACTATACATCTTATTATTACTTATTTGCTGTCTTTATTGTTCTATTTGAATATTGTTTGACTTTAAATACCCCAACCATAATTAAGCAATTCCGTGGACATTTGGAGCACCAACCCAAAAAAAAAAAAAAACGGAGGCATTATGTCCTTATTCAACTCTGGAATAAAATACCCGACTGACTTTTAAAGCTAACCACTCGTCTTATCCCTCCTATCCTCTTCTTCCTTCCATATTCCTTGCTCTTCCATTTCCTCTTCTCGTTACACACTCTTCTTCCATCTCACTTTCTTCATCTCTCTCTCTCTTTCTTTCTCTATGGATTTCTATTCCAATGTCCAACAATATATTTTACATATATAGTACATAGGCAGTGAGGACGTAAATTGCTTCTTGTTTCTCTCTTTTGACGCCGCTTCTTGTGGTACTTGCCTGCCACCCCACTTGTCACGTGCCCATTCATCCCAACCCCATCTCTTTCGAGTTTGGAGAGAGAGGATAGATAAATCTCTGGGTCGGTTGGTTGGTTCTTTTCGTTTCACAGAGAATGATGCTGCCAAAGAGGTTTTGGTCTTGGTCTTGGGTAGCAGTACCATTCATTGCAGGGCCTCTTCTTCGAGCAGCTTTTTGCAGTGTGGAAGACAGGCCACGTCGGATTCTTCTCGACACAGACGTTGATACTGATGATTTCTTCGCTCTCCTCTATCTTCTCAAGCTCAACAGATCAGAGTTTCAATTGGAGGTCAGCATATGATTACACGTACTTTGTTTGAAATCCCCTGTTTCTCAGTCGTCCTGATTATCGTCATTCTCTGTCTCCCTCCTTGGGTTTATCAAGAAACTTTAACAGGAGTTTTCAAGTTTTGGAGTTTCAAAGCTGTATTGTGGTTTGGGTGCAGGGAATCACGATCAATGCAAATGCTTGGACAAATGCTGGGCACGCAGTGAATCACGTGTATGACATACTGTACATGATGGAGCGTGACGATGTCGCAGTAGGAGTTGGTTGGGAAGGAGGCATACCGGACAATGGTGCCATACAACCAAATGTTGGTGGCTTTCTTCCCATCATAGAACAGGTGAAGTTAACAAAATGCAGATTTTCTCCTCTAAAGCTCAATCAATATATATGTATATAGATGATTGATGTTACATCTCTTTATGAAAAGTTGAACCGCTATTTTTCGCTGCCTACGCTATATATACTGTAGAAATTGTAGTGAAATCAATGATTTGAATCAGGGGATGACAACAGCAGGAGGCTGTAGATGCAGACAGGCAATTCCAATAGGTCCTCATGGCAGGTTGGACATTGATACAAACTATGGCCTCAAAAAAGCCTTCCTTCCACAGGTATTATACACCTTACCAAATTACAAAGTCTACTCCTTCAATCATGTTGTTTTAATCTTCAACCGTGACTGTCTGATCTAAAACTCATTATAAAAAAGCTGCAATCTATAGTTTTAGTGTCAATTGCAAAGAATCGAGATACCCAATTTCACTTCCCCAAAAGAGCACTGGTTCATCATGAAGCATCCTTTTTCACAACGCACTAAGCTCTGTTCTCATCGTGTCCCCATTATGATTCACACTTTGTTCTGCTAATTGTACCATTTCAGTTCACTAACACCCATTTGGAAGTTTACTGATTCTGTGATGGAAATTAGGGCAGAAGGAAATATAGTCCTCTAAGACAGCCAAGTGCACAGCAAGTGTTGATAGACAAAGTATCTGAAGGTCCCATAACTGTGACAATAATTGGAGCACAAACAAATTTAGGGATATTCCTGATGAAGAATCCTCACCTGAGAAGAATGTGGAGCATATTTACATAATGGGTGGTGATGTAAGATCCAGAAACCCTACTGGTTGTTGTACCAAAGATGCTTCTTCTTCTTCTTCCTGTGTGCCCAAGCAGTGTGGTGATCCTGGCAATGTGTTCAATGATTTTAACACTAACCCTTATGCAGAGTTCAATATATTTGGAGACCCTTTTGCAGCATACCAGGTACTACTCTTCTCAATAATAAGTACATCTAATTTGTTAAAAATCTTAGACCAGATTCACATGTTTGCAGTGGCTCCCACTGGAAGTACGCTTCATGTCCGTATGTTTTTATAAACAGGGAAAATGATCCCTCGTTAGGCTTTGTGTTTGCCCAACATGTGCCTTTGAATTTCACAATAAAAAGTCTAAATTTTAAGATTTTTTTATTTTTTATTTTTAGAAAATAACATCCTAAAATTTAGATTGTTGATTGTAAAATTCAATGATTCAAATTATACCAAACACCTTACTTGGCTTTGGGGCTAAATAGGGGATCCAAATTCTTACATAATCATTCATTTGAATTGTGTATAAAAGTCTCTAAAATTTATAAAATATAGCATTTTTATAGCTATATAAAATATAGCATATTACTTGCTTGATTATTGATAGGCTCAACATAAGGACTATTTTAAAACAGAAACAATTTTGGAGGACTAAAATGGAAATTCCTAATTTATAGAGGACCAAACCGAGACAATGTATATTTTTAAAGTAAATTTACTCTATTTGATAGACCCGTTTACTTGAAAATCTTTCTATTTTTCATAATACATAAAATTTAGTAAATTATAGTTAATGATGGTGTTAATTTTTCATTACTTTAATCCCCTGTTATAGTACATCTTATTTTGTCCAGGTGATTCATTCTGGTATCGCTATCACCCTCGTCCCTCTTGGTGCAACAAACACAATTCCCATCAGTAAAGAATTCTTCAAGGCTTTTGAACAGAGTCAAGACACATACGAAGCACAGTACTGCTTCAAGTCCTTGAAAATGGCTCGTGCTATCTGGTTTGACAATAAGTTCTACTCGGTAATCAATTACCCATTTAATAAAGAAACTGTATATTTTTAAGAATCAAAACATCAATCTGTAGAATGAGTTAATAATGTTGACAGTGACTCAATATAACAGAGCTATTTTATGTGGGACTCTTTCACGTCTGGTGTTGCAGTGTCAATCATGCGAAACTCCCATAAGCGTAATCCTGAAGGAGAAAATGAATTTGCAGAAATGGAGTATATGAACATAACTGTCGTCACTTCAAACAAACCCTATGGCATATCTGATGGCTCCAATCCATTCTTTGATGGTCGCAAAGTTCCTAAGTTCAATTTACAGAAAGGTGGAGTTCATAGTGGTCATGTCCAACAAGGACTTCGAGATCCATTTTGCTTTGTGAAGAATGGCAAAGGGAGATGTAAGGTACTTCACACATGTCGCTATGACCCATCTTAAAGCTCAATATTTCATCTTCTGAGATGTTAATGTGTCTTTTATTTTGGCACAAGTACCATTTTTGTCTTATACTTCTGACCTAAGTTTCAATTTCGGTTCAAAACTTTATTTTGTATTAATTTTATCTTATATCTTTTTAATTAGTTTCAATTTTGTTCTTGAGTCTAACACTATTTAAATTCTAAATGACAGACATTAATGTGACCACGCCTATTACACGAGTTAATTCATCTAGGTATATTTCATATCAAATATTCTTTTCAAATGACAAATTTACCTTTTATTATCCACTTTTTCCTTTCAATTCTTTTAAGTAATGAAGAGCAAATTTGTCATTTCAATAGAATATTTGATGTGAGACATGTCTAAACTCTAGAACCTAAACCTTAAATCCTAAAGGGTTGGCATTGATATATACAACAGAAATGGTTATATCAGTGTCCACCATTAACAATTTAGATGATGTTGAGTTAGGAACAAATTTTAAACTAATTAAAAAAATGTGGGACAAAATTAATATAGAATAAAGTTTCAGGACGAAATTGAAACTTAAGTCAATGTTTAGGGATGAAAATAGTACTTTTACCATTTTATTTTTACACAATGTATAGGATGGTTATACAGCAGAAGTGAAGGGTTCAGATTCAGTAAGAGTGCTTGTTGCCACAAAAGCAAAGCCTAATCGGGAAGCTGGAAGCACCCTTAACAGAGAATTTTTCAAGAGTTTCTTGAATGTAAGGAAATAGTGATAATCAACAGAGTTATTTGCGGTGTGATATGAGCGTGATGTAAATGAGGTGGGTGACTTGCATTGCAGGTACTGAAGCGGACAGAGCAGAGTGGGAGGTTCAACTTTACCACACAGTTTCCTTATTACAGAGAGGTAACTTACAGGCCTGATTTTGGAAATAAGAGAGTGGGGAAGGCTGTAGTGTTTGACATGGACATGAGTGCAGGAGACTTTCTTGCCCTGTTTTACCTCCTCAAAGTGCCTCTGCAACACATGAATCTCAAGGTACTCGTTAAGTTGAATCAGCAGATTTGTTTGTTTGTTTGAAAATGGTGGAAGAGCAGATGTGAGTGTGTGTGACATTGGTGTGTTGCAGGGAATAATAGTGAGTCCAACGGGGTGGGCAAATGCAGCAACCATAGACGTAGTATATGATATACTGCACATGATGGGTCGTGACGACATTCCTGTGGGACTGGGAGATGTTTTTGCGATCAATCAGTCTGATCCAATATCCCCAGCCGTTGGAGAGTGCGACTATGTTAAAGCCATCCCCAATGGAAGTGGTGGCTTCTTGGACTCTGACACTCTCTATGGTCTTGCTCGTCTTCTTCCTCGTAGCCCCAGAAGGTCCTTTCCTCACTCTTCACCATCACTCTGCACCTTCACAATTAATCGTATATCAGGCCAGCTTGGCTTTATTGTTGTTAATTTGGAACTATAACTGTGAGATGCGTGTCAGGTATACAGCAGAAAACTCAGTGAAGTATGGAGCTCCAAGGGATACAGGTCATCCTAAACTCAGACAGCCACTGGCTATGGAAGTTTGGGAATCTGTATTGCAAACCATTGAACCAGGCTCCAAGGTTACAGTCTTGACCAACGGGCCCTTGACTAATTTGGCCAAGATTCTTTCTCTCAAAAACGTCACCTCTCATATTCAGGTTATCTCTCTCTCTCTCTCTCTCTCTCTCTCTCTCTATATATATATATATATATGCTTCAGATTCAGGCTAATTCAGGGACTCGTACTATATGACACTTCAAATTACAGGAAATTTATGTAGTTGGGGGGCACATGAGGAGGAACAGAAGTGAGAAAGGAAACATCTTTACGATTCCAACAAACCAATATGCAGAAATGAACATGTTTCTGGATCCTTTAGCAGCGAAGACAGTGTTGGAGTGTGGATCGTGCAACATCACTCTCATTCCACTCGGCGTCCAACGCAGTGCAACTTCGTTTTCGTCAATGTTGCGACAGTTTCATGGGACACAACAGAAAACACCTGAGGCTGTCTTTGCCAAACGTTTGCTCTCAAGGCTTCATCGCTTGAAGCAAAGCCACCACAGATATCACCATATGGTAACCCACTCACTCTTCTTTTCTTGCCTTCCATTACAACAGAACTTGCATAAACTAATTTAAAGACCTTTTTCTTATACCCAAAACTACAACTTTCCCTTCTAAATTGGGAAAAGGATATTTTATATCACTAACATTTACACTAATTTTTATTTATGTATTTAAAGTTTATTTTTTACTGTTTATATTCCATATGTTTCATTTTTTGTCAAATATGTTATTTTTTTTATATCGTCAAATAACTTAACAAAAATTGCTGACTGGGCTATTATGTGTTAAAAATATTCGTCATGTCACTTGTCACGTGTATTCATACATAAAATTATAAAAATACCTCTAATAATAATTTAAAAAAAAATTCCTCTCTCTCTCTCTCTCTCTCTCTATAGTCTTATTGTCCCATAACTTAAAGTGAATTAACCAGGACCCAGCAGATAATATTACAACAAATGGCAAGGCTTTGTGGATTTAGCACTCCAGTCTTTCAACATCAAATCTCAAAAGCCTTGGTCTTCTTTGGGAACAAATGTGAAGCTCCTCTATTTTGTAGTTCCCAAAACAGAGCCACTTAGAGCATGTGCATGAGCGATTGTCAAGTGGGTGTGAAGAGAATGTCGTCTGTTCGTTAATGTTTATGGCTCAATTTCATATGTGATGTGGGTTGCTTGTTACATAGCTCAATTTCGTATGAGTCCATCTCTCCGTCTGCTTCTTCATCTTTTCCTTCCTCCTCTCTTTCTTTCTACCTCTTACTCACTCCCTCGGTGTCTCTCTCTATCGCTCAGTTTCTCTCTTTCTCACTCCCTATTTCGGCTCTCTATTCTCTCCTCTTTTCTTTTTTTTTTCTTTCATTTCTACTCTTTCTCAGGAGCTCTTCACTCTTTCACTCTTTCACTCTCTCTAGCTAAGATTCTCTTTCTCTCTCTCTTCTGCTCAAGGCCTCTCTCTCTTTCTCTCTCCCTCTCTTTGTATGCCTCTTGGTGCTCCATTTTCCTAACTCTAAAATAGAGGTGTAGAGAGTGTGTGAGAGAAATGAGGGAGATTTTCTGCAATAAGAGTTGAGGGTGAATGAAGTTGGCTCGAAGGAAAAGAGGTGACGTTATATATTGGACATTGCTGAGATGGCAGGGAAGAGTAGATGGCATTATGTGAGAATTGTGTGAGGCTAACCAAGGGAGAGAGGTGGAGTGACTGAAGTTGTGTCACTATGTGGAAAAGCCTCGAGCTGGAGTAGACGAGAAGAGCTCGGGTGATGTTTTTTCAAGGAATATGGTTTCTTGGCAAGAAGGGTTGTCGTATGCGTGGTAGGGAGAAGAAAGTTGTGGAGAGAAAAGGATGGTGAAGAAAAGGAGACTCTGATGTGGTGGAGTCTGAGTATGGAGTGAGGACCCAGAGGAAAACTTACACAATTAGAGAACCAAAAATCTCCCTGGGACAAAAAAGAAACCAGAGAGAGCATAGAAGGAGATGAGAGAGAGAGAGAGAGAAAGTAGAGAATGAGAGAGAGACCAAAGGGGGGAGAGAAGAGAAATAATTTTTTAATTATTATTAAGGGTATTTTTGTAATTTTAGGTATGAGTACGCGTGGCAAGTGACGAGGCGAATATTTTTGCCACGTAGCAGTCCAGTCAGTATTTTTCATTGAGTTATTTGACAGTATTAAAAAAGAGGCATATTTAACAAAAAATGAAACATGTGAGACATAAACGGTCAAAAACAAACTTTAGGGGCATAAACAAAAACTAGTGTAAACGTTAGGGACATAAAGTACCCTTTTGCCTTCTAAATTTTAATTCAAGTTTTAATTTCGTCTCAAAATTTTATTATGTGTCAATTTTATCCTATATTTTTTCAATTAGTTTCAATTTTGATTCTAAGTTTAATATCGTCTAAATTGTTAATAACAACTTGAATGTAACTAGTTAAACAAGTTGATGCTAATGTGTGTGTTAAAGTCAACTACATTAGCATATGTAGTAAACAATTTAAACGATATTAAGTTCAGCGATAAAGTTGAAATTAATTGTGGGACAAAAATAACACAAAATAAAATCATGGAAAGAAATTGAATTTTGGATCAAAGTTTAAGAACAAAAATGACACTTTTGCCCTTTTTATGCATCTTTCTCATATTTAGAAATTTATGATTGAATATAATTTAATATCCTCTTACTTAAAAACATGTTTTCCTTTGCAAAATGATTGAATTTTGTGCATGGGCAAATTATTAATTTAGTCTGTAAAATATTAAGTATTTCAATTTAATTTCTAAAAAATTGTATTTGTTTCAATTTGATCCCTTTGGATTGACAAAGTGCTTTTAGTAATGAAAATTTTTTACATTTAACAATGATAGATTTTGTCTCAATAAAAAATTTGGCCCAATATGAATTGTTGGATTTCACAATTGACTTAGATTTCATAATGTTATTTTAAAAAAAAAAGAAAAAAAAATAACAACCTAAAATCTGGGCCATCGATTGTGAAATTCAACGGCCCATATTGAGCCAAGCACCTCGCTTGGCTTTAAAACTAAGAAGGGGGTCCTCTTTCATAAAAAATGATCTAATTAAGACAAATTGCAATCTTTCAAGAACTAAATTGAAACTCTTAATTTTTCAAAGACGGTTCGAGACAGCAGTAATCTTTTGAGGACCAAATTAATAATTTAATCTTTTCTACATAGTTTCTGCTACTTAAGTTATCATTGTGTTGATATCATCTTGCAGGACACATTATTGGGGGAAATTTTGGGGGCAGTAGTGTTGGCAGATAGCAATTCAAGTCTTAACCCTAAATTTGAAGTGAAGGCTATCAAAGTATTAGGTGAAGGCATTGAATCAAGAGATGGGGAAACAGTGGAGGATGAAAAAGATGGAAGCTTAGTGAAAATATTACAACATGTGGACGCTGAAGCTTTTCGTCGTCTTTATACACAGAGGCTTGGAGATCAGAACCAGTCAGCTAAAGTAGCAAGCTTTGCTCAACAAAGGAAACAATGGAGCCATCCAAAGTAGGACGCTTTTCTCAACACACAGTAGAAAAAACAGAATAAGAGAGATAAGAAGAAGAAAAGGAAAAAATGGGTTTCATTGTATTGATTTATGTTTTCTTTGTAAGTTTAGAAATAATTTCTGATATTACAAAGGATAGATTGAAGACAATAGTGACTTTTAAACTGAAAGAAAGAACATATATAGGATAAGATAGATTACTTGAAACAAAGGTCAAGTTATAGATTGATATCAAGTTGGGGTCATTTTTTGTTTACATCTACAACTCTATATTATACACAGAAGAAGAGGTGTTTTTACGATCGGTTCGTTTTGGTTTTGAGTCTAAACTAAATCAAACTGAATTTGTCAATTTTGTAAAATTATGAATCTATTCGATTTTATTTTTTGATGATTTGATTTTATTTTGGGTCCTTTTATTTTTGCAATATCATAATATTATAAGCAAACATATACTTATCTTTGAAGTCAATATATCAAACGTTAAAATAAAAATTGGTCAAATTTTGATTTTTAGTATTATAAATAGCTTTGTATTATATTTTTTTTTACTGTCCACAACAAAACAACTAATACATATAAATTCAAATTTTGAAGGTAAAATTTGTCAAATAATAAAATAATTAACAAAAATGATATTTATTTATAAAATAAATTTAGTAAATATAATATTATATATATTTATATAAATTTAGTTTAGTTTGATTCAATTTCAACTGAATCAAATTAAAAATCAAACTAAATTAATTAAAATTCATATTTCAATCACTCAACAATAATTTGGGTTGCCATGTCTTTTTGTACATAACAAGAACCCAACAATAATTTGATTAATTCCGACACCACATAGACAAAGCATGTGACTTTGTCAATGCTTGGTTGGAAGACAAACAAAATGAAGTGAGGACCATCAAGTGTGTAACTTAATTGATAAGAGATTATTTTAACTTAATTAAAAATTTTGAGTGTAATTTTTTAAAAATATAACTACATTAAAATTTGTTAGAAAAGATTCTACCATATAATATTATTCTATCAATATCTATAGTGTTCAAATATTGAATAGTGTTTAAAAAACAAAAAAGTGCCGTTTGTTTCATTTCCTTTGCGATTTGCTCCGTTAAGTGTGAGACAAAGGGACACATCCCTTCAAAATCGTGTCTCTGCAGATTTCCTTTCATTTGATAGTGATACTCTTTATTAATATTTCCAAAGCTTGATAATTATCGTTTGTCTACAAAAATATTAAAATTAATTTTATATGAAATATTATTTAAAACTTATTCTATGATAATAAGGTGTAAATACATATTTAATAAGAGTATTTACTCTCTTTCAAAGTAATTTGGATGCTCCCCATTTTTTGCGAGAAATGAAGAGTGCGTTTTCGATCACCACAATTAAAGGAAAAAAAAACTGCATGCAATATTTTTTTTATTTAATTATGACCGTCAATAATATATTCTCATTTGTTTTAAAAACTAGAGTTCGCCACTAATACCAAAAGTCAATAATAAATTTGTATCACTAACTTTGTATCCTCAATTTTTTTGAAAGAAAAGATTTATAGAACATTTGTTTGTACTTAATTAAGAGTCCAAATGTGATTCGTTTAAATTTCAATCACTAATTAATAGAAAAGGGATGATAACCTCTCCCTTCATAACATTAATATAACCTTAAACCCTAAACAGAATCCTTAATTAACAGAGAAAATGGATCACAAAACACCCTTAGAAGCTTCTTCTCAAATCCACTCCTTAGAAACCCGGTTCCATCATAGGAACTGACCCGCCAGCTCCAACAATCTGATTCTCAAGCTGCACCATTTAAATATCAACACAAATTTATTATAAATATAATTACAGCTCCAAAACGTAAGCTAATTGGTGTGATGAGAGTTGTGCGTGTTTAATAAAAGGTCATAAGTTTAAATTTTATGATTTAACAATAAAAGAAAAAACTAAAGTGAGACAAATATATTTTTTTAAGAATTAAAATGAGACACTTGATTTTTTAAAAGACTAAATTAATAAAATTATAATTATTCAGGGACTAATTCAGTGATTTACTCAAAAAAGAAAAATTTTATATCATACTAACCCTGAATAGTGTTTCCAGCTTGTTCTTGACAATGCAAAACTCTTGCTTTACTTGTTGCAGACATCTGATGCATCTGCAATTACAGCATTTTTTAAAGATCAGTAAGAAATTCCCAGAATTTATGTGCTCTATTCATTTTAATAAGCAGAAACCAAGTCTAAAACCTTTCACTCTTCCACCTTTTTGGAGTAAAATTGCTAAAAAATTTGATTATCAATTTCATACAGTTAGTATACAAAATAGTATAAGATTGTTTCAATTTCACCCTTTCAGTCCTAAGATCATACTAATATTATCTTTCCAGAGTCAAAAGATGTGAAGTTGAAATCAAAATAAAATACTTACGAGTCAACGTTCTGTTCCTCACAGAAATTGCGGAAAGCGATGCAGGCGTTTTTGACCCTCTGGGCACCTATGCTGTGGACCACAAATACAGATTTGTCTCTCAAGAAATCAAAATTCTTCACAAAAATATATTTTGCGTCCTAATGTGTATATTAAATTTTAATTTTATATCTAATATTTTTTTTACCTCAGTATATCTTATATGTTTTATTTTTGTTTTAAATTTAACTATTTTACTAATGTTGTCAAATTTACTGACGAAAATACTGACTGAGCAGTTTACGTGCCACATCTCAGAAACACATCATTTGTCATATGGTAGTCATGTCAGATGTATGATAAAAAGACAAAATTACTCCTAAAATGAGAGAGAGAGAGAGAAGAGGAGAAATAAAAATTTGACAAGTAATTTTGTCTTTTTATCATACATCTGACATGGTTACCATGTGGTAGATGATGTGTTTATGATATGTGCCATATAAATCACTTAATTAGCATTTTTCATTAGTAAATTTGACGGTGTTAATAAAATTGATATATTTGAAACAAGTAAAACATGTAAGACATAACTAACAAATTAAAAAAATAAGAAAAAATTAAGAACGAAATTGAAACTTGGTAAACGTTATAGTCTTAATCTTTTTAACATAAATGTAGTGTTGAGGGCAAAAAATCCATTTATTATGTTTATACTAAAATGATATAATCATACAAAAACACATTAGAACTGTACTTAAATTTAGTGTTCGCAAACAACACTGTTACTAGATTCTTAAAAGCTTAAGAGTTAAATTTGTTTCGTACCTGGAGCTGCTACCCTTTAACTGATGAACATGAGCATCAACTTTTTTGAAGTCAATACTCCTCTGATCTCTGCACAAGAAAAATCCCAACTTCTTTAAAGTCAATACTATGTAAATAAACAGCATTTCAAGTGATTAAAGAGAGGAAGAAGAAGAAGAAGAAATTTGGATGAAAAAAACTCACAGAGCAATGGTGAGCTCACTGAGAATCCTCTCAGAATCTTCAAAGTAGAGAGACACAACTTGAACAACAAAATCAGGGTTATTCTCATCTTGCAGCTGCTGAAGTTGCAGGAATTCACCATCCAAATAGCCCTTTACCCACAAATCACAAACTCACAAACCAATACAACAAAAGGAAACAACCCAATAGATCTAACCATACAAAAACTGTCACAGAAATTAACACAAAAACAGGGAAGATAAATAATACAAAAACTGATAACACGCAAATTTAACGTAGTTCAGTCAATGTGACCTACATCTACGAAAAGAGAGAGCTTCTTCGTATTCACTAGCAAGCAAAAATTGTACAACATTACATGTTGAAAACGAAAATAAACATATATGAGAATTATATAACTATAGATATGGGTAGCGGGTTGCTCTATACAACGGGAGCACCCCAATGAATTTTTTTTTTGGATTGTGCTCCCAAAAAAAAACTGAGTCGAATCATAATTCAAAATATCATATATTCAAATCACTCAACACAAACAAATAAAAATGACTCAAACCCAGAAATTGCAAAACTATGATGGCAAAATTGTAATTGATTTTGCCCTACCTCGATGAACAAAGATTTGGTGTAGTCCACCCATTGTCTCTGCATCTGACCCACCTCCATGATTTGCCTCTTGTGTTCTTCTTCTTGCTGGGTTGTCCCGCAGAGCCACTTGCCTTCAATTTCAGATGTCTGAGAAATTATTGGTCCAACAGAGAGACTTGGGAAAAGTTTGAAACTTGAAAGGGATTTACGAGAGCACCAAAATACAAGGTTTTGTGGTTGTTGGCAATGGCGACACAGGTTAGTGGTGAGCCTTATTGTTCTTCTCTGGATTTATGCAATGCTTGCTTGGTGCTTTTGGTTGCAGAATCAATCAAGGACCCCACTACCTTTTGCACTATGGAGTGATGAGAATTTATACCCTACTTTTAACACCTGTTCTTTTTTCGTCCATGTATCATTGTTGTGGCAGTATAATTTGATTTTAGATTGTTTGTAGTTAAATTGTGACTGTTTTTTTTTTAATCGAATGGCTATTGTTGGAGAAAGACGTATTTTGTGTTTTGTTTTCTTTCTTTCAATTATGACCATTCGATTAAAAATGAATGAACACAATTTTGTGATTGAATTCTGTAATTTTATAACTAATTATAGATCATTTGAATCCATATAATTCATATAATGCAATAAAACAATAACCACTCTAAATTTATGTAATTTTTCTTTCAAAAAAAGCCTATGTTTGTCAAAAATTACATTAAGAATTATAAAAGATATAATTAGTATTTTAAAAAAAATTAAAATAATGTCATATAAAGTCTCATATTGTTTTAATGGAATTCCGTACGACTTGTGATAATGTTATTTTATGCATCTTGATATTCTATATGATACTGGGCACGTTGTATTTATCGCACCAAACAAAAACATTTTGTGTCTATATTGCCTAACATCTAAAGCATCATAATTAAAATAACTTCACACAAAATACCTATAAGCTTTTTATTCTTTCGGACAAGCTAATCAAACTTTTCAGGCAAAAATAATCTCACAAAGAACAGTAATAGTAGTGCAGTTATGTGATTATAAAAAATTAAATTAACAAATTAAAAAACTCTATCACTTAAAATTGGTAAGTTTTAATTTATATAAATATGTTTCTAGATATAATATAATTGATTTAATATGCTGAGATGAAGATTAAATTGTTCTACGATAGTATGCATATATTTATGAACTACCCATATCAGTGACATTTACTATCATGTTTAGATGCCAAAGGAGGGGAAGATAACATATAATATGGTCTATTGTTTAAAACCAAAGATAAATCTTAACAAATTAATGTGGTCCAAATTCGTTGAATCCAAACTCCACAACACCCGTTTACACTATCTGATATTCAAACATTATATGAGCATCAACTAATCTGAATTCGAGCAAAATTACAATGGGTGACAATTTTTTCTATCAAATTTTAACATAACTACATTCTTTGAAACTTAAACATCTGGTTAAGATATAACAACTCCTCACCAGTTGACATACGTGATTAGTGATTAAAATCAAAAAGCTTTTTGGACATAAGAAACTAACCAATGAAATTTTTTTTATGTAAAACAAGTGAGTAATGACATATATATATATATATATATATATATATATATATATATATATATATATATATGTATATATATATATATATATATATATATATATGTATGTATCTTGAGGTGGGGCAGCATGAATCTTTTGGAGCATGCATAGCATCTTGTTGAGAAACAAGGACCACAAACATGGCTGCCTCTTTTTCCTCTGATATGATGGGATTCGTCGTGATCTCTTTATCTGCCTCTCTAATTAGTACAATATGCATGTTCAACGCAAAATCAAATAAAATTATTAAATTAAAAAATTGTATTGCTCTTTACCTCACATTCACATGTAGCTATTAAATATATTTTACACGATGACAACAGTTTTGCATTGCCATTAACAATCTGAATATTTTGGATGACTTCCCTAATCCCTAATATGCTGAAGTGATGATCTGTAGAAAACTTAAGATCATGTGCTTACAGCTATGAAGTTGTCATATATAATTTTGCATGAATTAATCAATATACCGTAATGGTCTTTTCTGACATAGGATTTGCACTTTGGGGTACACTGTTAGATGGAAAGCAAAAATGCAGCTAAACTTTCTGAGATTCAGTACAGGTGTTTTAAGGGCTTTGATGTAGCAGTTATTTTGTCACATGTATTAGGAAACGAAGTGATCATTCACCTCTTAATAAGGAATATAGAAAATCAAATCACCGACTAAACTAGTCCATCCTTCTTTTGAAGACTTTGTCCCCGTTTCGATATCTTTTCCTTCTTTCCAATGTTCTTGAACATTATGGCAACCCAAGTTCAGTTGAGCGAAATAAAATTGACGGCGTGGAAGACAACATACTGAGAAATATCCTTAACTAGACGAGAATTATAAGAAGATAACAGATCAATTAATCATGAGACGTGAATATATTGATATGCTTTTCAATATAATCTACTATTAATATGCTTACATTACATGTTTATTTATTGATTTAATCTTTTTTATTAGGTTTACCTAAGAATTTTTCCCAGAGTGATTACGACTCAGACATTAAAGTTCATGTATAATTAGTATTCCAACTCAAATCAGTGAATCACATTCATATATAAACTCATCTCAAAAGTAATTGCATCAATTAAAGGTGACAGTTTGATCAAATGAGCATGATCTCAAATGTCCTAAGTGTTACAAATAACCAAGAAGGAAATGGCGAATCCCCAGGACCACCAGCCATTTCGGCTTTACAACTCAACTCAAGTCTACCTATCAAAGTGGTGGCCATAACCCTAGAACACTAAAAGCCGTGCTAAAACCATATAATGAAACATAGAATTACAATCCACAGAAAAGGATCATAAAGCAATCATCAGTTGCAATCCTAACATGCCTTACAACTCCTTCTACAGTAGCCAGGAAGGTCTGTAGAACCAACCATATATTCAGCATTCTTTGTGCATTCTCCAAGTGCTGCCCATCTCTCACAGCTTTCATGCTGATCAGTGCAGTCTCCTCCAGCTCCCACCATCTTATCAAATGAGTCCACATGAATCCACTTTGTTGCCGACCATTTTTCACCTTCGATTACTGGGCATCCTGCATGGAGACTATTGGTGTCTGGGATGGCATTTGGGTGGAGACTAAAGAACAGAAGTGCATCCCCTTTACGCGGTTTTACTGTGCATTACAAGGGCACGGAAGGATAGAAACAAAAGATTATTCAACAAAAATTGACCGGAATTAAATGCGCCTGTATAATACATAAGGGAATCCATTAAAGAAAATACTCATTCAGTTGCACACCTGCCACTCCTTTTTTGGCACATTCAGAGAGATCATCGCTCTTTTCAGAACCTCTGTGACGTGGAGGTTCCTGTGAACAGAATGGAAGTTTATCAAGATAAGAAGTCAGAGAGAGGATATTTAAAACTCATTTTTTCTAGGAAAGGTTGCATCTCCTCCACCTCTCCTATATATACGTTCAAGATGAACACTGTCGGTCTGAATATTCCAGAAAACAGGCCCAAGTGAAACACAATTCTAACACCTCAAAAAAGCTAGGTTTCCAGTTTCTACAGCTTTCAACATTTAATGACTATAATAATTTATCAGGTAAACAAATTATTAGGAAACTTCATACAAACTTTGGCTTTGGCTCAATGGCAGCTTGAGTCCTCATCAAAGGTGAGGGACACAGGTCCATTCCTTCCCTCACCCAGGTGGAAAGCAATGTCTAGCTCCATATGATCCAAAACAGGAAAGAAAGTACTAACCAGCTACCCCGAGTCTATTTAGGGAGAAACCAAGAAATTGAAATATGGAAGAACTACAATTGAAAAAATTTGCCAGCAGTACATTTTAATATCAGAATAAGGACATTAAACGCTAGTGACAAGACAGACCTCAGCATTAGGGAACACTGTTTCACCGCCTTTGGTCACATCACTGAGATACATAAGAACGGTTGCAATTCGGTGTCCACCCCGAGCGATATTAACTTTATCAGCAAAGTAATCATAATGTGGATCATATTTCTGCCCGTGCTCATATCGTAATACTTGTATATCTTCGCCATTTTCTGAAATTTAAACATAAGATATAATAAGGAAACTGAGAAATTCCTGTTTTAATAACATTCTTCTTTATTCTGGGAGAGAGGGGAAAGAAGAGAATTTGGAATTAATCATTCATATGTAGTAAGAGTTTCTAAAAAAGTCATCCTGGAACATTCCTGATATAGTTTCACAACCACAAGGTTTGACCTGGTAATAGGCTGCACAATCATATAGATAAATATGGAAAGTTCTCATTTTGTAATGTCATGCTGAATCTGGTATACAGCCTTCAAAATTTTAGCCATTTATTGGCATGTCACTTTTAATCAACAACATCAACAACAAAGCCTTATCCCACTAGGTGGGGTCGTTTACATGGATCGAACGACGACATTGAGCTTTATCAATGACCAACTCTTTAGATATTTCATTTACCAGAAGATTCCGTTCAATAACATCTCTAAATGTCCTTCTTGGTTTTTCTCGACTTTTTTTCATAGGACTCCGAACTATCTGCTCAGCTCTCCTTATTGGCGCTTTCAACGGTCTTCTTTGAACATGCCCAAATCACCTTAAACAGTTTTCAACCATGTTTTCCTCAATAGGTGTCACTCCAACTCTACTTCGTATACGATCATTACGGATCATATCTCTTCTTGTATAACCACACATACATTGCAGCATCCTCATCTCCGCTACCCCAATTTTTTGTTCTTATTGTCCTTTCATCGCCCAACATTTACTCCCATATAAAATTGCTGGTCTTAGAGTAGTACGATAAAACTTTTCTTTAAGCTTATCAGGTACTTTCCGATCACAAACAACTCCTGATGCCATTCTCCACTTCAACCACCCAACTTGTATCCTATGTACCACATCTCCAATAATTTCGCCGTCATCTTGTATATCTGATCCTAGATACCTAAACTTTGACACTTGTGATACAGTCTGATCTCCAATTTTAACCTCCAACTCGTTTCTAGCTTGTCGCTTGTTAACTTACAATGCATATATTCTATCTTACTCCTGTTCAGTCGAAAACCCTTCAATTCTAAAGTAGCTCTCCAAAACTCGAGTTTAAAATTAATCTCTTCCCTTGACTCTGCTATGAGAACAATATCATCTGCAAAAAAGTATGCATTTGGGAATTTTTTCTAGGATGTGTTTCGTCAGAACATCTAAAACTAAGTCAAACAAATAAGGACTCAAAGATGATCCCTGATGCATGTCAATCTTAATAGGGAAATCTTTTGTCTCCCCTTATGACGTTCTCACACTAGTTGTAGCCCTCTCATCCATATCTTTTATAGCTCTAATATACGCAACACATACATCTTTCTTTTCCAAGACTTTCTATAGCACCTCTCTTGGTACTCGATCATAAGCTTTTTCTAAATCAATAAATGCTATATGCAAGTCTTTTTGTTTACTCCGATACTTTTCCATCAACCCTCTTAGTAGATAAATAGCTTCCATAGTAGACCGCCCTGGTATGAATCCAAATTGATTTTCAGAAATACTCGTTTCAATTCTTAACCTACGTTCAATCACTCTTTCCCATAATTTTAGAGTGTGACTCATAAGCTTAATCCCTCGGTAATTTGTGCAGTTCTGGACGTCTCCTTTATTTTTGTATATAGGCACTAAAGTGCTTTTTCTCCATTCTTCAGGCATTTTCTTGGACCTTAAAATCTCATTAAAGAGTTTAGTTAGCTAGATAGTACCCTCCTCTCCTAAACATTTCCAAACTTCAATAAGAATACCATCAGGACCAACGGCTTTACCATTATTCACTCTTCTAAGAGCTTCCTTGACCTCATCAACTGTAATCCTGCGATAATATGCCAAATTTTGTTCTCTCTCCAGGGTAGTTAAATCTTTCAAATCACTAGTCGACCCTGCTCCATCATTAAAGAGCTTGTAAAAGTAACCCTGTCATCTGTTTTTAATATCTCTATCTGTAACAAAACTTTTCTTTCTTCATCCTTAACACATCTTACTTGATCCAAATCTCTAAATTTCCTTTCTCTAATCTTCGCAATTTTGTAAATCTTTTGTTTCCCCTTTTTCGCTCCTAAGTCCTGGTAAAACTCCTCAAACGCTTTAAGTCATGCTTCACTTAATGCCTTTTTAGTCTCCTTATTAGCCTTCCGATACCTTTCCAATTTTTCATGTTATTGCACAAATGGATAGCTTTAAAGCATTCTCTTTTAAATTTGATCTTCTCTTGAACGGTCTCATTCCACCACCAAGATTCCTTATCTTTTTGTCCAAAACCTTTTGATTCTCCTAAAAGTGTTTTAGCTACCTTTCTAACCCTCTTGGCCATCTCATCCCACATTAGGTTAGTATTTTCTCTTAACTCCCAGGACCCTTCCTCCAACAGTTTTCTCTTGAAAGTCTGTTGATTCTCCCCCTTTAGCTACCACCACTTGATCCTAGGATTCATCACCTGTCGATACTTTTGTTTCCGACCCTTAATAAGCACGTCAAGGACCAAAATCTTATGTTGAGTTGTCACAGGTTCCCCACGAATAACTTCACAATTTTGACAGATTTTTTTATCTAGATTCTTTACCAAAAAGAAGTCAATCTGTGACCTTGAGGCTCCACTTTTATAAGTGATTAAATGCTCCTCTCGCTTCTTGAAGCAGGTGTTGACAACCTAGAAATTATAAGCCATTGCGAAATTAAGTATAGACTGTCTTTCCTTGTTAAGCTCCCCAAAACCAAAACCACCATGAACCCTCTCATATTGTCCTGCTTCTTTCCCTACGTGGCCACTAAGGTCCCCCCTCCCCCCGGGGATGAAAATCTTCTCTTATAAAGGTCTGCTTTTGACCAACCCCTCTAAATCTTCCCAAAACTTTTCCTTAAGATATGCATCCGTCCCTACTTGGGGTGCATAGGCACTTATGATATTGATAGTGTCTCTTACAACAATCATTCTTAAGCATAGAATCCTCTCCACAATCCTTTGTCACTTTTAATCATTTAAACAAATTTAAGTGCCAGTTATTAGCTTATCAGTTTTAAACATTTAAGCCACATGTTCTTCAAGGTGCATCAGTGAAGTATTTTAAACATTTTTTGCTGACCAGATCAGAACTTATCAGGGAAGCTTGCTTTAGAGCCTTGTAAGTATTAATAATGAGCCACTTTCCTGGTTATTTTTCTCCATTTGTTGGTTAAACACAAAAATTAATATTTTAAAACATGAAGTATTTCATGTGTCAATATATCTTTTGAAGGATATTTTACAACTTTTGAAATTACAATTTGCTTTTAAATGTCCCTTACTGTTTTTAATTTTTATGTAAAACCTAGCTTTTGATAACTTAGCTATTAGATGGAAATATGAAGATAGCATTAGCATCCTACAAACTTCACAAGTCATAATAGATCGTGATTGCCAAACTATCATTACACTTCAGTCTCAAAGATCACTGGCTGGGTGATACCGCACCTCTAAAAATATATTCAAAGAGGAAACAAGGGAATACATAGGTTTGACTTGGTCAAATATGGGATAGCAGCAGCAGCAGAAGATTATTTACGAAACTTTTATTTAAATTTTAAATCAATTAGCATTATCCAATTAGTTAGTAGATTTATTTACTATTTATTTAAATGTCAGCATTATCTAATTAGTTAGTAGTATTCCTATTTCTATGCTAAATAGTTATCATGTCATTAAGTTAGTTAGGGTGAAGTCTATAAACTAGAGGCACAGCAGCGTTAGCTGGGCAGACTGGAAGATATTGAATTGATTGTACTATGGAGGATTGTCCACTCCATATGGGCTCAGTATTGAATTTATCTTCTATCAGATTCTCTTCTGACTTTCTTCCCTACACTTCCACCTATTCTTCTTTGTTCAATTACCATTTACTAAGATATTTGGTCACCTAAGGATCCTAAGGATCCTATCACTGGGTTAAGCATGTTTAGCAAAGTTCTTTATAGGCCTTTTACCGCCTTCTTTTAGCAAACTACCTTTTAAAGTAGACGACTTCGGTTACCAAAGCAACAAGTGACGTAAACAGAGCAGAGATATTAAAAATAAATTTGCTTCCAGACATCAAATGACTAATTAGCAACTTGGTAAAAGAACATGGGATAATTACTGCTGAGTGCTGACCAAACATTGATTTATTATGAGAAAACAAATCATTATTCATGAATTATCTACATAGCTGAAATCGAACACAGATATCAGTTCCGCAGGTCTCATAAAGATACAGTACAGATTTTCAAGATGAACTAATTAAACGGAAAATTACTGTACATAGGCATACCTTTTGGAAGAAAGGTCCACGATGAAATCTTGTCCTCAATACCAGCAACAATGGGATCCTGCAAAATAAGGTAGTAAAATATTTGTATTCAAAGTATACACAGCATACTTTTTTCTTTTTTTCTTTTTTTTTTTTGCTATTCTTCTTGAAGAAACAAAATCTATTCCATCAAATATCAGAACAAGAAAGAAAAAGCCTGCACATTATATGAACAGCCTATCCAAAAACACAAGCAATTGATGATGCAGACTTCGAAGGTCCAACCAATATTTTCTCCCAGACTCCCATCTTCTACAAACACCCTTTTCTACAGCATTTCTTTTAAAAGTAGATTAAAGCCCATGTTTAACACAATTACCATTTATAGGTATATTTTGCCCTTCAAATGCAAAGAAATTCTCAGACCAAAGGATATATATGCTTGCAAACGTAAAAGCAATTAATAAGGTTTTGAAACAACAGTGCGCTTAAAGAAGCCCAATCATACAGCTCTTTTTTACTGAAAGTCATAGGGACTTTAAATGGATATTCATTGTGCTACTAACTTCGTAGGCATCAAGTGTGAAAAAGAATATTAATAAGTCCGCTGTTAAGGCATTAAATAAATATAAGCAAACAAATTAGAAAAGATATCAAGGAGCAGCAAAGAAACCAACCTTGTTCTTGGAAATAAACATCCCAGAGCTTGTTCGGACTTCACTTAGCTTGCTTTTTCCCGACACATTATCCGCTACTGCAGATCTCTTCAACTCTGATTTTGCCTAGTAAAATGTAAGGAACAGGTATTCTTTGTTAATCGAAAAAAATTTCAAGAAAAATAAATCTCATCAGCCAAGTTGGGATTTCTACCGATACTCACTATAGAGATCAAGTGGTCGCATTCCAAGTCTGTGAGGAAACCTTCATAAACGAAAGCTCTGCACATATGGGATTCATTCATTTCAATTTCACTCTAAAACCAAAAATCATGAACTTAATTGAAAAAATTTAGAAAGTTATGACGCGACATCCACATAAAATTCCAGAGGCATGGGACTGAGACCTTGGCTTCCACGAAACTTGTCTGGCTTTAGAAGGGTTGACGATGGAACTAGCAGAACCAGCGTAAGAGCTCGAGACTTCACGAGCGATCGAGAAGATCGAAATCAGCAGTGCGAATAGCAAAGGTCCAACCCTAGCCATTCGCTATAGCTTGGATTCGCAAGAAAATTTTCCGGAAAAATGATTTCTCAAATCACCGAGTAGGAGGGGTAGTTTTGGTTATTTCTTGGGATCCGGATTGCCTAACGTTCTCTCTCTCTGCAGTTCTCCGACGTGGAACCACCTCCAAAATGTCTTGTTTTTTTGTGTGAACCGCCTCTTTCACAGGATTCAATCATAATTAATTGAGTTAACAATAAAGAAAAGTACGACTTTAATATAGCAGATTTCTCTTAGAGCATATATGACAAATAAGTTCCTATTTAAAGAAATACAAGTATGTCATAAGCAGAGGGGTGTTTTAGTCTATAATAATAATAATTTATTATTAGTGTTGTAACTCGTATTATACATAATTTATAAATTTAAAATTTTTATAATTTATAAAATAATAATAATTAAATGACTTAGATTATTGATAAATATTAATTCAGTTTATATGTGAGTTATACTCATAATGTACATAATTTTGTTATATCCTAAAAAAAACATACACACACACATAAGAATAAAGTAATAAATACAAAAAAAATAGAATAATTAAAATACAAAAAGAAAAGAAAAAATGACAAAAACAATATTCTGTATTTTCAATTTTAATTTCTATATGTTTGCTCTTAATATCGTTCTTTGAGCTCTTTATGGTATGATCAAATTTATTGACTATCCTAATAACATGTGAAACGAAATAATATTATTCGTATAAAGTTAAAATTAATAACAAATAAAACATAGTATACAAAACATAAGATAAAGACTAACCTATTAAATAGTTTCTCGTCTGCACCATGAATCAAAATATCATTGAACGAACAAAACATGAAAATAGATTTTGGAATACTCAAATCATCTTCAGTTAGTCGGACATGAGTTGAAAATCAAAACTCAAACATGAATGGATGCTTCATTGTTCGATAATCATTGTTAGACTTAACTACACCAAACATTAAGATAATCATTGTTAGACTTAATTATACTAAATATTAACATCACATAAATATTTTCCTTGATTATTTGACGCTTGAACTTATTCACATATGATCTCTTCGCACGATCATGTATGCGATCACCATTTGAAACCAAAAAAATAAACACAAGACTAAAAACTAAAATTAAATTTACCTAAGAATCAGATTAAAAATCTTCTCAAGCATATTAAACGATGGAACTGTCTACAACCTCACTATCCAAACTTTAATCCTCAAATTATTCCTTGATGCATTAACATCAACAACGTCGCTAAATTTAGCCATATGCAAAGTACTAACGGAATTAAAACTAATTATGTAAGAAAAATATTCAATACAAACATGAGATGAATACAAGACAGTTAGAATGACTCTTTATTTATATAAAGTAAATTTTGAAATAGTAAATTAAATATATTCAATGCTAATGATGTAATTATTAATTATTAAATTATTAATAAAATTTACGATAAAATTTATAACAATTCACAATTTTAAAAGGGATGTTTTGAATTAATTTGTATTCAAATTTTTCAAATTCATTTGAATGCAATCTATATAATCAATCACATTAATTTGAATTTAATATTTTGTAATTATTAAATTATATTAAATTATTAATAAAATTTACGATGATTCACAATTTTAAAATGGATGGTTTGAATTCATTTAGATGCAAATTTTTTGAATTTATTTGAATGCAATTATAGAATCAATCATACTAATTTGTATTTAATATTTTGCAATTATTAAATTATTAAATTATTAATAAAATTTATGATGATTCACACTTTTAAAAGAGATTATTTGAATTCATTTGAATGTAAATTTTTTAAATTTATTTGAATGTAATTTTAAAATCAATCACATCAATATGTATTTAATATATTGCAATTATTTAATTATTTAATTATTAATTAAATTTACAACAATTCACAGTTTTAAAAAGGGATGATTTGAATTTATTTTAATGTAAATTTTTTAAATTCATTTAAATGCATTATATATTCAATCATACTAATTTGTATTTAATATATTGTAATCTTCATAGAAGTTAAATGAGAGCCCTAGAATACATCTCAAAAAAATTGCTTAGAATGAATTTAATGTGGCGTCATTAATATGAATGAATTTATTTATTTACATAATTTATTTATTTAATTTTTATTTTTATTTATTAATTTTATTACATGTTATTAAATGACATCCATGTAATTAATGTCTTAGAGTGGAATTGTTTTAGTCTAGATGTGTATATTGTTTTTGTTTTGTATATAATAAGAGAGTTTTTTTTATATATTAAATATTGAGTATATAATATAATAATTAGTCTTTAGATGATGTTAACTGTAGTCCTAAGCTCCCTCTATGCCATAGGTTCGAATTATTTTTCATGAAATTTGGATGTTTTTTCTTCCAAAGTGTATTATGCGTTGTAATTCTATTGAACTAAAAATTCACGTTAGAGGACGTGAAGTCCTCTCATTGTTAAGGATCACATTCCCTCTATCATATGCTTCAACTTCTGGGCCAATGAGAGCGCCTTCCTACACATCTCATCCATTGGTCCCCTCAATGCTTCAATTTTATAAAGAATTTATCCCAAAAAAAAATTAATTCCAAACAGACCCTAAGTATGTTATGATCAAGCAGTTTGATTCTTTTGAAGATAAATACAAAAATTAAAAAAAAATATTTGTACAAATCAAATAGACTCTAAATACACTATAATCAAGCAATTTGATTTGTCTCGAAGATCCCATTGAACTTGTTTGCTTCTTCTTTTTTTTTTTGGGGGGGGGGGGGGGGGGCAAAAGGGAAATATATATTAACCGTAACAGAGATTACAAGAAACAGTAATAATAGACAGTCATTGCAACAACCCAAATAAAGCCGAATAGTATGTAATAAATAACAAAAGTTGAAGAATATCCCAACTCTTATAAGTAAACTGAGAGTACAATGGTGGTTTCAAAGAGATTTTTTGTGATTCCTGAAGAAGTCTTGCCTTTGTAGCCAAAAGATCCACACACTTATTACAGTTTCTTGAAATTTTCTTGAACTTAACTTGGGGTAGCGAATGCATTAGAAACTTGTAATTAGCAATTATACACAATTTGATTGTCAGTTTAATTTTTCAAGTTTCTGATGTCACAAGAAGTAGCTAAGGATAAACCCAAGTTTGTGCCATAACTATTGAACCCAAGCCAACAAATTTAGAGCTTCCAATGACCCATCTTGCATTTTCATCTTTTATGATTGCTGCAGCTGTAATTTTATTCTCTTTTCCTGATCCATCAATATTGAGTTTACACCAACCCAATTCTGGTTTACTCCAAGTAATAGAATTGTTTTGAGAATCTCCAATTGAAGAATTGTGAGTTGGATTTGTAACGAATGAAAGAGACTATAATTCAATGGCTTTGAAGAGAACTTGTTTTAAAAAAATAAATTCGGGATCATTTGAGTCTTAAAGATTTTTTTCATTTCTCTTTAGCCAAATGCCACAGATACAATAAATGAAGAGAATATTCCAAGGGAGAGAAATGTGTGTTCTATCCTAGTTTATAAAATTCTTAAACAACCAGGTCTTTAAATCTAAAGAAAAGAAATCTTGTTGATGAATGACCAGAGAAAGCCAAATTGATTTAACATACACACAATCTCTTAAAAGGTAGAGATGAATTTCAGGTTCAGAGAGACAAAGAGGATAGAAATTATTATTAGTGATTTTTGCTCTTTTAAGTTTTATATTTGTTAAGAGACCATTGATTAAAAATTGCCAGATAAAAAGTTGTTCCCTTAAATGACACTTAGTTTTCCAAATCCAATTAAATTTTTCTTTTTGTTCGTTAGCATTGGTATTTCCAAAGTTTAAAAATTGTTGAGATAAAGTGATAAGCTGATTTACTCGTGTGAAGACACCATCTTGTTATTGTTTTTGTTGTAGTTGTGGGATTTTCTTTCTTTCTTTCTTTCTTTTTTTTTTTTTTAATGGATGAAGGCCTCTAAGCTTTAAACCTTACAATAATTTTGTATTCAGTTTCCCTTCATCCTTGACAGTTCGTTTTGGGACTAGGAGATTCCTATTTTCAATATGGAATATTAATATTTTTTTAATCAATTGTCTAAAAAAATGAAATAAAAAAAGAACAAAAAAATTTTTTTGAACGTTAATCTTAAAAATCAAAAGTTTAGATCAAACAAAACCCTTTTATACTGAAGATGATCCTGTTCCTACAATAATAAATCAAGATCTTCTCTTGTTCTCTTTGGAAGCATAAAGGTCCTCGATCGTTAATTTTTTTTTTTTGGTATCAATGGTTTTAAAAAAAATGAAATTAAAAAAAAACTGATGAATTCTATTCAGGATCCCAATTGAACAATCTTTTATATAGGAAAGAATCCTATTCCCACTGCAATCCCTCCACCAGATTGAGAGAGGGCAATGGATTGTATACATCAAAATCCACCACAACCCAGAATATTCAAACGTGTCAGATCCACACAATACCCAGAAGAAAATATGCAAACAGATTAATAAACTAAATTATCTACCAGTGCAGCTTCAAACCACTAATTTAGTTTATCTGTCAGACAGAATTGACTTACTTCTTGACAAAGAAAAAATTGAATGGAAGACCCAAATTTACAGAAATTAGCACAAAACAGCCTTAATACAGATGGCCACACTCCCCAGTCAAGAAATGCATAAATCACTGGAAATGGAAAATGCGACATACATTTGGCTTCATTTGCAGTAAATATACATACATTTGAATATGTTTCCATCTATATACAGGCAGTATTCCAGATTGAGTATTATTCTAGCAGTAGAAGGTTAAGGGGTAAACAGGAGAAAGGGATAAGGAAACACGGATAAAGTAACAGCATTGCTCTAGCAGTGGACCTGAACCGCAAATATAACAGTGAATTCATGATATTGGGGACCTGAAAACAGTTGCATTTGTTGCGGCCAGGTCATTAAGGAGGGCCAGCCAAATTCCTCCATCATCCATCAAAGCTCGATTTCTTCTTCTCTAAGAGCCATTCTGCAGCCTCTTCGTTGTCCTCATGCCTCTCCACCGGTCTAAACATGTAGAACATCACCGAGTAAAATGCAAGACTGACAATCGCCTCAGCAGCATTACTGACCCACTGGTCTCTGTATGCGGCAATAGTGCTGAACGCAAACAGTCCTATACGCGTAAAGAATAAATACCCAACGACAACAATGCAAAACTGCCTGAAAAGTGTCAACTTAGCCAAATTTCGAGCATCCTTCCCATTGGTCTCGTACGTTTCCCGCAGGGATCTTATAGACCACACAATGGGGAAAATTGTAGCACAATAACAGATGAAATCTGCAAGCAAGAAGACCTGATTCCATGTAACCCATTCCTTGATGAAGGGCCCTGTCTTACCGATCACAACAGAAGCGACATTGGCCAGAACCTGAAGCAGGATCACAATCATCAACACTTTATTCTCCCTCCCTTGCAAGAAGGGTTTCGGAAACGACCACCCAGCCCCGATCAATATGATAACTGTGAAAAACAACACAACTCGAATAAACTGAAATATATAAAACAGCACATCCCACCCATGAGGGGTTCCGTTGACCTTGACATAATACTTGTCCTCAGCGGCGCAAATCAGATTCAAAGCCTTTATTAGAAGCAAGCCGGCCATCAATAAATGGATGCGATAAACGGATCGCTTGTTTTTGTAACAGACATGAGCCCAGAAACCCAAGAAAACTAAGTAGGCGAGGGAGAATAAAAAGAAGAGGGTGGGAAGCTGGGTTTGACCGGCTGGGAGATAGTCCTTAGAGCCGTCCGAATCAAGATTATAGACCTCAGTGCGAACGGCCATGGAGACTGAGGTTTCAGGAGCGCAATTGGCAAAGAAAAGGCTGTATTCACTGGGAAAAGTAACGGGGTAAGATCGATTGAAGGAGGAATCAGCAAAAAGATCACGGAAAGTGAAGAGACGGAAGATGTAGCGAGAGTCAAGGACACAGAAGGAAGGGTTTTCCTGGATCTCGAGGAGGACTTGGAGAAGGCTTTCATCGTTGAGAAGGAAGAAGCCGAGACGAGAAGGGTCGGGTTGAGCTGCAGAGGAGAGGACAGCGACGGAGACCGATGAGACCGAAATTGCAACGTGACCCTTGTGGGTGAATCGGAATTTCTCAAACAGTATCGTAGGTCGAGTATCGGAATTTATTTTGAGGGATTTGATCTCGGCGGTGGAGGGAGAAAGAAAGGACAATAGAAGGAGTATAGGAAGGAGAACGGAGAAGGCTGTTTTAGTCATGTTGACGACAATGGCGCTGGCGGATGAGCTAGAAGTAACAGCTATCTATCTATCTGTGGTTGCGACTGGTGACTCCGAGGTGACCAATGCAAGCAACCTCAAGTCAATCGAATTCAAATAAGAGATTTCGCGTCCCGCTTGTCTCCATTTCCAATGCACTCTGAAGTTGGAAGAACCGGTCAAGCCGCACATCGCTGTAGCTTGCCACGTGTTCCCCTCGTTTCCAGAGCAGACGGCAACACGTGGCACAACCAAACGCATCTCGCCTTCCAGAACCATTGTCCCTGTTCTGTGTTTTTGTCCCTCTTTTCTGTGGCTTTCTTCTGTATCAATTCTCACTCAAACACAACTCAATTCATTAATTCATTTACAGTGAAGAATGGCTAAAACGAAAAAATGCTTCAAGAAGTTCGTTTTACAATTATGAATAATTATACAGAAATTACAAGGCTGATCCGTGGAGCATGCTCTGGAAATTATTTCTTCAATCTTCACTTTTTGATTTTTTCAGCTGGTCCAAGTGGTTGTTTTTTAAGATCTGTCCCGCGCAACGACATCACTTTAGTTGAAACTACAGAGTGAAGGATTAAATCTATTTTTGGCGTGAAATACTACGATTATTTAATTCTTAACCCTTAAAAATGTATTATTATTTTTTTCGAAAATTTTAAATTGTTACTTATTATATTTCCTCCATTCTTAAAAAAAAACAGAGAGTATATTTTTAAGATGATTTTTAATTAATTTTTTGCTAAACTTAATTTGTCTTAAAATTTATCTTAAATTCAAACATATAAAAGTTAATCTATATAATAAACTAAAACAATTCCACTCTAGAGCACTAATTGTCGGTAGATTATTAAATTATTATAATCAAATAAATTTAAATAAATAAATTTGGTAAATTAATTACATCACATTAAATGAATTTGAAAAAATTAGGGTATATTGCTATATAATTGGTTTATAATTGATATAATTGCTATATAATCACATTAAATGAATTTTAAAAAATTAGAGTAAATTGCTATATAATTGTTATGTAATTGTCGGTATAATTGATAAATTAGATAAATATTTCAATTGAAATATAATATGTTATGTGGTAAATTAGCATTTATTATATACAAATAATCAAATAATTAATTATTATATAAAAACTAACTTACAAGTGCTCATATTATTTATTTCTCTTCTTAAATAATTATAATATAATTTAAAATTATCTCCATCAGCTCAAACTAAAATAATAAATTATCACTCATTTTTTTATACAAGCACGCTAAATTTCTTTATTACACCATCATCAATGGCCAATCTTCTATCTTTATGTAGAGGTTTTTAAAAAGTGACCATCACTATTGGCCTATTTGGAGGCTTTTTTGTTTTTCAAAATTAAAATTTTAAAATTCAAAATCAATGTAGATATTTATATATTTCTTTCTAAGATTTCATTCATATTTGCATATCTCTTTCTCTTACAGAAGTTTCATTTTTTTTTCTCTTCGGTTTACTTCTTCTTCCCTTACATGGATGAATGATAACAATAGCAATTATCATCAAAGCTTTAAAGTGATATTTCTTTCACATCATTTGATATCATAGTTCAGTTTTCTTTTTATCTATTTTTTCTGATCTATACAGTTCATGTACTGTTCATATTCATGATTACTGTTCATTCGATTGTGATTTTTGATTTTATATTTCTCTTTTATTTCTGCGTTTTTTTTTCTACTTTCTTCATTTCTGTATTCGTTATCTGTTGTTGTTTTTCGTGTTTCTGGTTCATCCATGTTTCTGTTATTGGTTTTCTGATTTTTTATTCATGTCTATTGTATTTCATTTCTATATTGTTCTAATTTTCTAATTCTAATTTCGCTTTGTTGTTTCTGTCATTACGTTTTATTGAGAAAAACATATCATGAAAAAGATCAAAGCTTAAAAGAAAAAAAGGATGTCATTAAGGTAATTACTTGTGTTTGAATAATATAATTTGACTATTTTTAAATTAATTTTTTTCCTGATTTTCTCATCTAATAGGATTAATGAATAATCCCTTTTAGGTTTACTGTGAGCAAAGGGTAGAGCCCTTCCTATGAAGAAAAACTTCAAGCAATGCTGAGTTTACATGTGTGCAGATTGATTGAACGCTAATTTATGATTTAAAGTATTAAATTTTAAAGTTATGATGTAATGTATATTTCCTCCCTTAATTATCTTATTTTTATTGTTTTCAGATTTTATGAGTATGTAAGTTATGTTTTAAATTTCAACAAATCTATAGTTGTTATCATTGTTGCTAGTCTAAATGTACATTTACAGAAATAGAAGAAACAGTCAAAGGAAGATAAGGATTTTGATCATAGCAAACCTATTAGGTAAGTAACTTTTATTTCAACTCATTTTTATAATTAATTAATATATTTATCTAAATTAATTCAAGTAATACCTTAGTTTTTGTTCTTATTTTCATTTGACGTTATTCATATTCAATCTTTAAATCATTTGTATCCAATAAATCATCTTATATGTGTCTTAATATGGCTTCAATGTCTTATTTTTTTGTACATGTATTCTTTTATATATTTTTTAATTATTTTTATTTATTTGATAAATAAAAAATATAATATTTATATTAATCTATGCATCGCACGGGTCATAACACTAGTTAGTCTTATAACATTGAAGTGAAATCCAAAAGATAATGTAAATACTAAGAAATAGTATTTCATCTTAATAATTCAGCCGTTGCTCAAGAATAAAATGGCCTAATGGACGATTGAAAAGATAAAAGATGTGGGGGATGTGCATAGGTGGCACAATGGACGATTGTGATTGGAGGGAGAGGAGGGTGGGGCCTACATGGAAAGGAGACAAAGGATCTCGATCAGATGCCTCAACTTTTGGGAGAATGAGAGTGCCGTCCTACTCATCTGTCCCCTCAATGCTTCAATTTTATAAAGAATTTAAAAAAAAAATTCCAAACAGAAACTAATAGTCTATTTAATTTGTGTGTTTTTTATTTTTATTTTTATTAAAAATAAAAATGAATTTAAAAATATATTTAGTTTAATTGACTAAAATTATTTTTTAAAAAATTTATTAAAATAAGTATAAATCTGAAAATATTAAAAAGATATTTTCAATGATTTAAAAAATAAAGATTAAAAATAAAAATAAAAATATTTTTACAAGCCAAATAAATAATAAGTATGCTATGATCAAGCAATTTGATTCTTTTGATGATAAAATCTAAAAATAAAAATAAAAAATATTTTTATAAATCAAATAGGCTCTAAATATACTATAATCAAACAATTTGATCCGTCTCAGAGGTTCCCAATAAACACGTTTGCTTCTTTTTATTGTTTTTGTTGTTGTTGTGGGTTTATCTTTCTTTCCTTTTTTTTTTTTAAATGGACGAAGGTCTCTAAGCTTTAAACCTTACAATAATTTTGTATTCAGTTTCCATTCATTCATTTTGGGATTAGGAGATTTTTATTTTGAATTTGGACTATTAATATTTTTTAATCAATAGTCTAAAAAAATGAAATAAAAAAAAGAACAAGAAGACAAGTAAATTTTGTAAACAGTCTAGATCAAACAAAACCCTCCTATGCTAAAGATGATCATGTTCCTACAATAATAAATCAAAATCCTCTCTTGTTCTCTTTGGGAGCAGAAAAGTCTTCGATCGTTAACTTTTTTTTTTTTTTTAGATCAATGGACTAAAAAAATGAAATTAAAATAAAAAAAAACTGATGAATTCTATTCAGGAACCAAATTGAACTCTTCTATTTAGGAAAGAATATTGTTCCCACTGCAATCCCTCCACCAGATTGGGAAAGGGCAATGGATTGTACACATCAAAAACCACCAAAACCCAGAATATCAAACGTGTCAGATCCACAATACCCAGAAGAAAATATGCAAACAGATTAATAGACTAAATTATCTACCAGTGCAGCTTCAAACGACTAATTTATCTATCAGACAGAATTGACTTACTTCTTGACAAAGAAAAAATTGAATGGAAGACCCAAATTTACAGAAATTAGCACAAAACAGCCTTAATACAGATGGCCACACTCCCCAGTCAAGAAATGCATAAATCACTGGAAATGGAAAATGCGACATACATTTGGCATCATTTGCAGTAAATATACATACATTTGATTATGTTTTTATCTATACACAGGCAGTATTCCAGATTGAGTATTATTCTGGCAGTAAAAGGTTAAGGGGTAAACAGGAGAAAGGGATAAGGAAACACGGAGAAAGCAACCGCATAGCTCTGGCAGTGGAACTGAAAACAGTTGCATTTGTTGCGGCCAGGTCATCAAGGAGGGCCAGCCAAATTCCTTCATCATCCATTAAAGCTCGAATTCTTCTTCTCCAAGAGGCATTCTGCAGCCTCTTCATTCTCCTCATCAAGGACGAAGTACTCATTCCTCTCGACCGGTCTAAACAAGTAGAACATCACCGAGTAAAATGCAAGACTGACAATCGCCTCAGCAGCATCATTGACAATCGCCTCAGCAGCATCACTGACCCACGGGTATCTGTATGCGTCAATAGTACTCTGCGCAAACAGTCCTAAACGCGTAAAGAAGAAATACCCAGTGACGACAATGAAAAACTGCCAGAAAAGTGTCAACTTAGCTAAATTTCGAGCAGCCTTCCCATCGGTCTCGGACGTTTCCCTCAGGTATCTTATAGACCACAAAATGGGGAAAATTGTAGTATAACAACAGATGAAATCTGCAAGCAAGAAGACTTGATTCCATGTAACCCAACACTTGATGAAGGGCCCTGTCTCACCGATCACAAGACAGGCAACATGGGCCAGAACCTGAAGCAGGATCACAATCATCAACACTTTATTCTCCCTCCCTTGCAAGAAGGGTTCCGGAAACGACCACCCAGCCCCGATCAATATGATAACTGTGAAAAGCAACACAACTCGAATAAACTGAAATATATAAAACAACAAGTCCCACCCATGAGGGGTTCCGGTGACCTTGACATAATACTTGTCCTCAGCGGCGTAAATCAGATTCAAAGCCCTTATTAGAAGCAAGCCGGCCATCAATAAATGGATGCGATGAACGGATCGCTTGTTTTTGTAACAGACATAAGTCCATAAACCCAAGAAAACTAAGTAGGCGAGGGAGAATAAAAAGAAGAGGGTGGGAAGCTGGGTTTGACCGACAGGGAGATAGTCCTTAGAGCCGTCGGAATCCAGATTATAGACCTCAGTGCGAACGGCCATGGAGACTGAGGTTTCAGGTGCGCAATTGGCAAAGAAAAGGCTGTATTCACTGGGAGAAGTAACGGGGTAAGATCGACTGAAGGAGGAATTAGGAGGGGCAGAAAGAACACGGAAAGTGAAGAGACGGAGGATGTAGTGAGAGTCAAGGACACAGAAGGAAGGGTTTTCCTGGATATCGAGGAGGACTTGGGGAAGGCTTTCTTCGTTGACAAGGAAGAAGCCGAGACGAGAAGAGTCGGGTTGAGCTGCGGAGGAGAGGACAGCGACGGAGACCGATGAGACCGAAATTGCAACGTAACCCTTGTGGGTGAACCCGAATTTCTCAAACAGTATCATAGGTCGAGAATCGGAATTTATTTTGAGGGATTTGATCTCGGCGGTGGAGGGTGAAAGAATGGACAATAGGAGGAGGATAGGAAGGAGAGCGGAGAAGGCTGTTTTAGTCATGTTGACGACGACGAAGCTGGCGGAGGAGCTAGCAGTAACAGCTATCGGCGGTTGCGACTGGTGACTCCGAGGTGACCAATGCAGGCACCCTCAAGTCAATCGAATTCAAATAAGAGATTTCGCGTCCCGCTCGTCTGCATTTCCAATGTACTTGGAAGGACCGATCAAGCCGCATCTCGCCGTAGCTTGCCACGTGTCCCTCTCGTTTCTAGCGTCAGACGGTAACACGTGGCACACCCAAACGCATCTCTCCTTCCAGAACCCGAGATAGGAATCCTCTACTTGTGTTAAAAGACAAACAAACAGCTATACTGTTGATAAAAATTTTAACAACATTTAAAATTATTTTTAATAAGATAAACATAGATAAATACAAATGTTCCTGTTATGTTATCTGTTTTTATCCATCTTTTCTGTGGCTTTCTATTTCAATTCTCACTCAAACACAACTCCGTTAATTCATTTACAGTGAAGAATAACTAAGACGAAATGCTTCAAGAAGTTTATTTTACAATTATGAATAATTAATACAGAAATTACGAGACCGATCCGTGGAGCATGCTTTGTCAAATTCTTTCTTCACTTTCTTCACTTTTTGGAGTTTTTTCAGCTGGTCCAAATGTTCGTTTTCTTATATTTACCCAACGCAAACGATATCGCTTGAAACTGTGATAGAGAGTGAAAGATTAAATCTATTTTAAGCGTGAGATACTATGATTATTTAATTCTTAACCCTTAAAAATGTATTATTTATTTTTTCCTTCATTCTAAAAAAACAAAGAGTATATTTTTAAGATGATTTTTAGTTAATTTTGTGCTAAATTCAATTTGTCTTCAAATGCCTCTTAAATTCAAACATATAAAAGTTAATTAATCTTACAACATTGAAGTTAAATCCAAAAGATAATGTAAATACTAAGAAGAAATAGTATTTCATCTTAATAATTCAGTCATTACTCAAGAATAAAATGGCCTAAACAAAATCTGAGGATACATGGAATATAATTTTCTTTAAAAAAAAAAATAAATGTACTTTTTAATCTCTAAAAAATATATATTTAAATTATTTTATCAATATCTTAGGTATATGTTTTGATTCCTGAAAAATACATGTTTTAATCATTTAATCTCTAAATTTTAATATATATGATTCAGTCCTCTAGAAGGTTTATGTTTTGATTCCTGAAAAATACGTTTTGCATCAGTCTATACATAGTGAGCGGTGTAAAAATAGAATAAAAATAAAAAACTTATAAAAAAAATATGTATTATTGGATCCCATAATTGAAACATCCATTTTGATAAAATTTCAAACTATTGATTGTTTTTGTGCCAACGAATGTTTCGCTCTCATTCCCATAATGATCAATTATGATATTGACAAGAATGTAGATGAGGTTCCGTTCTGCATTGTTTGTCTTCCTTGTTTTTATACATGTTGCCCTATTCAACCTTTGTTCAGGGCCAGCTTTGGGCACACCAGTAGAATCAGTTCATTTTCTACAACTAAAATGGGTGCCTCAGAATTCCGAGTTCCTTGTAGGGACAAACAATCTCAATCACAGCCCTTGTTATACTTCTGAATTTCTTTTGCATTTATTCTTCACCAGAGTAACAGTTGGCTAGAAGAGTCTCCATGTGTCTATCCATATCATTTAAAACCTTGGTTGAGTTGTACTCTTCTGCATCGCAGAGTTCATCAGAAAACGTCCTTTGAATTTTGGACTTCTGGTATACTTTCATCATCCCCATGTCTTCTTCACCTTTTAGAATCCTTAATACCTGCATTTTATAACTCTGTTAGTTCATCAGTGTATTAAGAGTATTCCATATTTTCAAGTAGTTTGGACTACTCCATATACAGAAGACTTACCTGGCTCATATGTGGTCGTTGGGCTGAAGATTGATCAATACACAACGAAGCTGTAAAAGCTACGATGCTCATCTGTTCTTCATCATAATCATCATTCAGACATGGATCAACAAGCTCTTTGATGTTATTTGAAGATAGCTTAGGTTTTGCCTGCACAATAATTATTTCAGCCGACTGGGATGAAATTGATATTGATATTTTCAAGGTTAACAAGCTCCGTAGAAGATAGATATACTGTTGGTGTTTATATTGTAAAATAGCAGACATACCCACATCACCAAACTTTTCTGTGAGCTATCCAGAGCTTGTCGTCCAGTAATGAGCTCCAATAATAGCACTCCATAAGCATAAACATCAGTCTTTTCATCTACCAAGCCATACATGAAGAATTCTGGAGGAAGGTAGCTGTTGTAACAGGCAAGGTGATTTGAAAAAGAAAAGAAAAGAAAATTAAAAGGGTCAAAGAATAGGTAGGTGGGATAAACACACAGAAACTTTGTGAAACTGTCAGATATACAAACCCGAACGTGCCTTCAATCTTTGAGACAGTATGGTGAGTCCATTGGTCAGGTAACCACTTTGAAAGCCCAAAATCAGATATCTGGTATAATATTGAAATTACACGATGTACGAAGAAAACTAGAAGAAACATTTAAGAAATAAATATAATTTAATCCAGATTGTTGAATCAGGCCTAAAATGGTACCATAGCTTCAAAATCCTCAGAGAGCAAAATATTAGCGGCCTTGATATCTCTGTGAATTATCCTTCTTTGACATTCTTCATGCAGATAGCGAAGGCCATCAGCAGTCCCAAAAGCAATCTTATATCTTTTTCTCCAATCTAGCTTCTCTCGAGGTCCTGAAATCACTCACAAGTGAAAGAACCGATAAATTATATTCTCACGAAACTTCGTGTGATTTTGATATAGAGAATTTTCAAAAGGATGAACAAACCATAAAGTATGGATGCTAGGCTTCCATGTGGAGACAACTGAAGAATAAGAAACATTCCCCCTTCAACACCATATCCAATCAATCTAGCAATATTGGGATGGTCCACATGCACTATAATTCCAAGCTCAGACAAGAAGTCTGCGGTCATTTCTTCTTGGCTTCCTCTTGTAAGCCGTTTAATCGCAACAAACTGCCCATCTTCCATTTTGCCTTTGTAAACCTCAGCATAACCTCCCATACCAATCAAATTATCTTCAAAAGAAAAGAAACAGAAGCAGCTCATAAGCCTAATAAGTCACCACCCATGTCAATCATTGTATAAGGTTTCTTAAGAGAAGGAGCTCTTACCAGGGCTGAAGTCGTTGGTTGCATCCGTGATCTCTGTGAGAGAGAAATTCTTCCAGGAAGCTTTGAGGCAGTACAAGTCAGGACTCAAAGCTACCTTCAGAGGTGAAGGATTCGATGGTGGAGAATTTGATGGTGGAGAATTTATAATTGGGATCTCGTCGTCCCTGAATCTCTTACTATGTCTTCTGGTGAGTTTTGGAACACTTTTAGGTGGAATAATTAAGGGGACACTTTTAGGTGGAGTAGTAAAGGATTGGAAAGGCATTCGGGACCCTCTCTTCAGCAAACGAACGAAACCTTGCCAGTGGGTATTGTTTGCCTGACTCTCTGAATCAGAAGTGCTGGACCTGGAAATAGGGGATTTAATTTCTAAACTGCTTGTGCAATCTTCAAGTTCCCCACTAGTAGAACACTCAGGTATGCGTTGCTCCACAGAGTCTAAAGATCTCAAGTCTATCATGATATGCATTCTAGCATTAGTACAATAAACAATGATCTTATGATGTTTAGAGGAAAGCCTCATCACACCCAAGGGTAGGAAAGAAGAATCATAATTTACCACTTTCTGAAACGGTAAAAGAAAACCCAGCCCTTGATCTGCAACCCCTTGAAGTTGAAGGAGTATACCATTCGTCTTCATCTGTCTTGGCGCCAATTTCAAATTTCTGGGAATCAGCATTTTCTAATTTCTGGGAACCATTGCTGCCAAAACAATCTTACTTTTCAGCATATACAAGAACAGATAATGTGACAAGAGGGTGAAAAGAAAAACAAATTTCATTAAACCATAATCACAAGGCACCAACCGCCATGAGCCAAAAGACAGAAGCGTCCTAGATATATCCCCACCCAGGCAACACTACGACAAATGAAACGTGATTTCCTGGAAAATGAGGAAGTAACCAAGCATCGAAATCGAAAAATACTAGTTTGTAACCTTGAAAATTGATTATGAAGGAAGCATGAGTTCAGGACATGAAAACCACGGGACACCCTAAGCCACGATGAAAAACGTCCATTTTAGGTATTCTAAGAAACAGGTCATGAAGCTTTTAATAGAATATGGCAATGTGCAAGACATAAAATATTAGCAAGTGAATCCAAACAACAACAACAAGAACAAAATACGATGAAATTAAAAGACTGAATGATTAATGCAGGTGAAAAGGAGATATTAGATTACCAAGAGACAAGTTGAGATTGTTCTTCCTTAGCCGAAGCCATCATGTTAAGGGAGGCGAAATCGAGAAGGGTGTTTGAATATGGAAGGTTTTGCGCCACTGCAAGAAGGCGCGCGCAGAATCGGAAGGGAAGAGGAAGAGACACAGAAAAGAGAGACGTGAAATTAGCGGCTTACATGATTTTTCTGTGTGCCGATTTACTATAGTACGATTTATATTAATATGTTTTGTTGTGTCATCAAATTCACCGATTTTTTATGCTTAAATTACGGCCTTAATAAGTTATTTTTCCCCCTTAATGTAATTTCAGCTCCCTTGGACGTTGAAACTACAAACAAGATTATGGTGATGATTTTGCAAGTTGTAACTGACATAACTGTTTGGAAGGTTCATCAGGAATCACGTAAACAATACACCAGTATCATGATGTTTGGCCAATTTAAATATCTCATATTTTAGGAAAAAAAATATCTTAAAATATGAACTGTTAATTATAAAATATAACGACTCAAATTAAGTAAAACGAGTACTTGACTTTAGAACTAAGTAGATGATTTAAATCATAAATATCCCTTAATAAATTATCATAGTTATTTAAGTAAATTTAGTTAAATAGTGGGTGGGTTTATTTTTAATTATAAAACGACTTAATCAATCTTGGTTCTTGATTAATATGTTGGTTCCTTACTTTTTTTATGGCAAAATTAAAATTAGGGTTTTTGGTTCTCCATTTTTACGTGCCATGTCAAAATTCTGGTAAAAACAAAAAACCACCCATCTCACCAACAATTTCCTCATGATGGGACAACTAGCGAGAATTATGAACTTTGTTTTGACAGTTTTAATTTTAATATTTGTATGTAATAAAAAAATAAAATTTATTATAAATTATAAATTATAAATTTGGTCCTTAAAATATTTGAATTGTCTTAATTTGATATTTAAAAAGTAAAACGTCTCAGCTAATTTTTAAAAAAATTACATTCATCTTAACTTTTTGTTGTTCTATCTATTTAAGTGATGTTTTGGAAATCTAAACATATTTGAGATTAGACAATTTAGCAACGTAATGAATCAAAGTAAAAAACACACACAATTTTTTTTAGAAATTGAATTAAAGCACTTGATCTTTTAATGATTATATTGAGATAAATATAATTAATATTTTGAAATCAAATTCATAATTTAATCTAAATTTCATATAATTTTTTAGTTTATATAATTTCACTCAAGGTTTAAATTCATCTTTATAGTTTATAATTTTATTATTATAACTATATATTTTTATAAATTTTTAAATTGATTCATACCACTAAACCTCCCACATACAAAATTTTTGCTAACAAAATAAATAAAAGTTTGATGATGAAATGAGACTATCCTTATATAACAGTGATGTAACTCACGCAAACTCAACTCAACAAATCAGTTTCAATCATTTCTATTATAATTGTCAGATAAATGTAATTAGTTATATCAGTAATATTTAACAATATATCGATAAAAATTAAATTAAACACCTTAAAATTTTAAATTATAAGCTTAAACACAAATAAATTGTAAGTTTGATAGAAGTTTTATATCGACTAAATCAAGAATATAAATTATAAAGTACTCTTACTCAATAAACTAATATTTTGTAGTAGATTTTTCCTATACTTTAATTGTTTTAAGTCTTGTTAATCAATTTCAAATAACCAAAAGTTCATATCGAATCAAAATTCTTCCAATACACGTGTACGAGTCTAGGGAATTGTTATTCCTTCTCATTATTTTATTTTATATATTTTTTTATTTTGAATTGTTTGGATAGTGGTTAACTATATTCTTATTGGGAATTTTAGTATAATTCTATCTATAGGACAACCAGGTTATTGTTTCGATAACTATGGGCATGTAAAAAACAAAACCAAAAAAAGTTAACAATGTAGTCCTTCAAGACCTATTAATAAATTAGTATTTACAGTTTGTAACGTTTTCATTTTAGTCCATGTAAAAGAAGAAGAAGAAGAAAAAAAAAGGGATCACTTTTGAAAATAGGATATCTAAAACTAGTTATTTCAGGCGGTCATATTTTAAGGAGACCTTGTGAAAATCACTATTTTTTAAATATTAACTTGTGATATCTTTTTAAGAGCGTGATGCAATCTGTTCCATGAGGTAACATACAAACATGAATTAGTGCTTCATTGGTTTCTCTATAAACATCTGAGTTGCCAAAACTAAAGATATAAAAAAACTAATTTAACTTACCATGCATTGAAATAGATAGTTTTGCCAAGTTTTATTTTGAGTTTAGAAAATTATTGGAGGTTTGTTGTCAAATTCAAAATTCTGCAAACAAAATAATTCTTATCTAGAAAGTTTACCTAATAGCTTTTACTTTGTTGTTAAGTTTCCTTATTGCACTGTTCAAATGGTTAAATTTCAAGGTCCAATCTTCAATGAGTAAGGGGGAGAGCATTGATGTGGCATTACAAGTAGATTTTATGGCCTTCTAGTAGTTGATATGTTAATGCCAACTTAGCTTATAAACTTTTCATTTTGGCATTTAGTATAATTTTGAGATTTATTCAAATGTAATATTGTGTTATTGAATACTAGTCAGAAATTTTATATTGTTAAAAAACATATTGTATTGTTAAATTTAGAATTTATGTGATGAGATAATTTATATTACAACTTTAATTATTTATTAAATAATATATTGCAATTATAAATGAAAATTTTGTATTTAAATTTTTTTAAATTTATACTTTTAATAACGAATTTTGTTGTCACCTAAAGTGAAGTTTCAATGGTGACAATTGTAAGTTGTCACTGAATGTCACTTTTGATAGCAATACTTATGTCGTTACTAAACAACTTAAAAGTTGCCACTAATTGCAAGTAAAGACTTTCCATAACGACTTTCTAATTTTTGGTGACAATTTTTATCATCATTAAAAGTTAATTTATTTTTTATAGTGATATGCTAACAAAATAAATAAAAGTTTGATGATGAAATGAAACTATCCTCTATATGTAACAGTGATGTAACTTACGCAAACTTAACTCAACAAATTAGTTTACTACAAAAAAAAAAAAAGAACAAATTTTAGTAACAACAATAAACGCCGTCATGGAAACGAGACTTTTGACGGTGACAAAATTGGGTCGGAAAGTCTCATTTATATTCTAATTATTAGAGAAATGTAATTAGTTATGTAAGTAATATTTAACAATTTATCCATAAAAATTAAATTAAAAACTTTAAAATTTTAAATTATAAGCTTAAATAATCAAGAGATATAAGTTGTACTTAAATTGTAAAATGCTCTTACTCAGTAAGCTAGTATTTTGTCATAAAATTTTCTTATAGTTTAAGTCTCATTAATTGATGAATGATGTCAAAATTCTTCCAATGCACAAGTTATTGTCATATTTATTCTTGATATCTTAAATATTTATATATACTAATATACATAATTTTAAGGTTTTATGATAATTAATCATAAATCATATATTAATAAATAACAATTCTTGTTATTTAATTTTACATTAAAGAAATTTTTAAATATGTTTATAAAATTAACATGCACTGTAAATAAATAATGATCCCACTCAGTAATGCTAATTGACGAAATTGGAGAATATATATATTTTTTTCCAAAACATATGTGCAGCACTTAATTAATATATTATTACGTGAACTTTAATTAATCAAATTGAAAACATGAACCTAATTCTCCATCTGAGAATAAGAACCGAAACAGACCTCAAATCCTATACTCATTATGTTCCAAATCGAGCCCCTTGCCCAGGACAGATAAGAATGGGATGAAGATTTAATGAAGATTTTTAAGTATTTATCATCATATTTTTTACTGATGAAAATATAATGTACACTTTTTTTTTTAACAATTTAACATTTTATCACATGTTACGTACTGTAGTAATTAACTACATACATACTAAGAGGTTTGAGATCAAAAATACAAAATTTTTCATTGAACTTCAAATTATATGTTTAAAATTACATTTAAATTAAAAGTTTGCACACATTTGACTACTAAATTTAGCCTTTTGATATAATTAACCAATGTTTTAAAAATCGAACAGATTATTTAATCGATGGAAATATTGGTTCATGGTTCATTGGTCTGACTGTGGTTGAACCAGTAATAATTATATATATATATATTTTATATATTAAAAATATATAATATAATAAATTATTAAACATTTTATATTTAATCTTAGTAAACTTATATTATTATATGCGTGTGTGTATAATTACTTTTCTATTTTTTTCTTGTTCTCTTATTTGTTTTTGTAGTAAAAATAATATTATTATAAAAAAATAATTAAGAAGAAAGAAAGAAATATAGCATGGTGGAAAATAATAAAAAAGATAAAATAATACAATAAACTTGCTAAATCATATATATTGTGAGAAATAATTGTGTTTTGTAAATATTAGATTTTTTCTTTTAAGAAAAATTAGTTCACCAGTTTTCATTAGTTTAACAGATTTTGTACTAATTCTCGACTTTATTGATTTTAAGGGTCGATCGAATCGGACCAGACCAATGCAGTTCATGGTTTGACAAGTCGAATTGGCCAATTCTATCTGATTTTTTAATCAATGTAATTAACAATTTGGTTATGTATAACTATAGAAATTATTTAATGGATGTGTATTTTATAAAAAAAAATGTGGAAGATTCTTATACCTTCTAAAATTAAAAAAAAATCTATGTAATCAACAAACTTATATGATTAATCCATCTTGCATCTGGATTCCTTTGCCTCGTAGGGAGTGAGATTGCCTTTGATTCTGTTGAATATTAAAATAATGAACTAATAGAAAAGTGTAGGTGCAGCACTATCATCATAACGTAGGGAACAAATGAACGGCAAGTAAGCAGCCAGGTAGATATATGCTCTTATTTAATACTAAGCATTAAAGCATTCAACCTCTCATAATTGCAAAATATACGCCATGTGAAGTTCAGAATTGTTGTTTCTATCCTATATGGCATCCATTATAATGGTTACCTCATTTGTTTGTATCGTTTAAGAATCAACGATATTGAGTCAAATTAATTGCAATATCTAACATTAATGTTGTCAATTAATAGGCTTCGCAATTTGCATTTTTTAGTAAAGTTAATTTACATTTTCAGTACAATCAAATGAGTACATTGATATTTTGCTCCTACATAAAACATTGATGTTTCGTAATTCGTGTTTTTGTTTGATTTGTGAATTCACCTAAGTTTCAACGCAGGTAAGTTTGTTTATGACAAATACATTCGAACAATCCAACGCAACAAACAGGTCACGATGCAACCAAAATTAACCTACCATACGAGTTGTTTTATCGTCATGATTTTAAATAACAATTATTCTTTTAAATTATTGTACTAATAATAATTTATAATGAAAAATTTTGTCGAAATAGTACAACAATTCTAATTGAAGGAATTTGTTCTATAATTTGATACATTTATTTAATTCTGCGGCAAAAAAAGGGCCATATAATTATCTATAAAATTAGCAAAGGGCAAAAAAAATCGGAACATTTCTCATTATTATATAGCGATCTTACATTGACCCCACGCAAAATAATTTCAGAGAGGACCCTCCGACAATGACAACTAAACTAACACAAATGACGCCGTTATCTTGGAATTTACTATCCGACCTTTAAAAAAAAAAGGGAAAGAAAAAGTATGGTTTAAAAAATTAAATCAATCAATTAAAAAATTAATAATTAATAAATTAGTCTAATTTTAAATTAAATTTAGACTTGAATCGATCAGTCTTTAAAACTAATAAAAATCAATTAAATTAGTCTCTTGACTAATTTATTTATTTGAGTTTTTAATTTTTTTTAATTTTTAATTAAATATTATAATTTATTTTTAAAAAAAGTTTAAAATTTAATTAATTAAGAGAAAATTTAAAACTAATATAAATATATAAATTTGTAATATGTTTTGAATATTTGAATATTATATATTATATATATAATATATTTTAAATATTATTAATTCAACTAAAATTTAATTAAAATTTAATTATTAATTATTAAACTAGTTTCTCAGCAGGTTGAATAACCAATTCAGTTTTATGAATTGAAAAAAAGGGGGCGCAATTGCAATATGAATGTAGGAAGCATGAAATGAAAGGATAAAATTATTTAGACATCAGTTATTAATTTTTGTGAAATAATTATTTACTATTGAATAAAAGTTTTATAATAAAAAGTTAAAAATCTATATTTAGAAGTGAGTGGCTCGAGGCGAACACACACACAGCTTCTTCCGTTATAAGAGAAATGAGGTAGGAGGGCCTCACAGTCCCGCCTCCAAAACTGAACGAACCAGACTTGGTCAGGTCAGCAATGAGCGACCTCACCTCGTCCTCCTTCACTCTAGACGAGGTCTCTCTTCTCTCTCACTATCCTCACGCGTCATCCAGTGAAGGTGGGTGGAGACGCGCCTTCCCTTTCTTCTTCCCCTATATATTCCCCCTCAACAAACACTTTTCCATACACAGAACTAGCGGAGCGGGGAGGGGGTATAATTATCGTCAAACTCAAATCTGACCTCCTCCTTCCTTCTCCATTGCACGGAGGAAGAAGGCCAGGTGATGTAAAAAAGGGGGGAAAAATAGAATACAGAAAGTAGAAAATTTATTTTCAAGGAGAAGATCCACGCGTTCTGTTCATACATCTATACGTCTACCCAGATTTTGGTTTACTGGGATTTCATTTCACCTTCTGTTTCTGCTCGTTCTCTCTTTAGGGTAAATTTAAACATAATTACGGTTGTTAACCATGGGGACGGAGATTTTGCGGCCTCAGGATTGTTTGATTGAACGGATCAGAGTTCCTCCGGCTGCGATTTCCCGGCGGAGGAGCTATGCGAACTACTATAATCATTTTAACAATTATGCACAGAACTCGAGATCTAGCCGGAAACCGATGACCAAACCCGAGCGGCCGGATCAGAGGGGACGATCTGTCCCGAGCCAGCCGATAATGGTGACGTCCATCCTGAGGAGATCGAGCACCGAAGATTTGAGGATGGCGAGGAGCAGCGGGATGGTGAGGGAGAAAGTCGCAACTCTCAGGAGAAGCGACTCGCTTGATTCGAGAATGGCGAACGAGACCTTTACGAAGAAGAAAGGTGACAAAATCTCGGTTTGCCCGGATCAATCCATGTACGCCGGATCGGCGTTCACGGTGTCCCCGTTGCCGAGCTCGCTTCCGCTGCCTTCTTTTTCGAATAAGAAGAAGGCGTCGGAGGTCATTCACGACTCGGCGACGCGAGATCTCCGCCGCCTTCTCAGGCTGGACTGATACGATGGAGGGCCGGCTTGGGATCGGGGTTGGGTCCTGGATATCCATTGCGCTCATATCCTAATCTATCTAATTTACATAGAATCTTCTCCTTCTTTAATTGTTACTCGACCTTCGTCGCCGTTACGTCACGATATGTTACGTTAGTCCCTCCCGGTTTCAAGTTCGGACCCCGACCGTGATTTTTTTTTTAAACGGAAGGGGAGATCTGAAACTGGGAAAGTAAAGTTGGGGCGAAAATGTGAAAAGGAAGTTTTTCATAGTCTAATTAATTGGTCCGAGCGTATGATGTAAGAGGTGGGGGTTGTTAAGGTGGTTGTTAAGACAGGGTAAATTATGTTGTAATATAAGGTTAGAAGGGTTAAAAAGAGAAAGAAAGAAGTGAAAAATGAAAAGGAAGGAGGAAATGGGGGGTTGTTTTGTAAAATCCGGAGTGATTGCGATGGATTATCAATTATGAGGCCGTAAATAATTTCTGTTCTGTTCAGTGAAAGGCCTGACACCTTTAATTGTAGTGTAAAAGATTCGAGGGATTAAGATATTTGGCTCTGCTGTATATGTTTTAAATTTTTTTTTTTTTGCAATTTTTTTTTCATAAAGGAGTTATCTACCAAAAAAATTATCGGTGCCTTTTTAAGTTGTATAATAATTGTTTTAAAAAATATTTATGTATTGTTATCTTCATTTCTATTATAATTCTTTATTTCTAGTTTATTCTTTAAAATTTTTTACTGTTCAATTATTAAATTGATTCTTTTGAAAGATTCAAAAAGCTGTAATGCAATAATTAAAGTAAACAATGAGTCATACCTATTGTAACGATGGACAATAAAGTTAAAAACATTGATTTAAGTCACATCTATTGAAAGGACTTAACATATTTGGGGTGAATTATTAATGTAGGGAAAATTTATAAAAAATCCAAGTATATGGCAGTAAAAAAAATTATATAAATTTGACAGTGACTTGATTGTTGAAGAATTTGGAGAATGAGCTGTAAACTCTTCATGAAAGCACTGTGTTTAATAAAAGAAAACATTTTTATGGAGGAAATAAAAAAGAAATGGACTGTGAAGAAAGAAAATTACTTCCGTAATAGTATAATGACGAGTATTGTATCAGCCAACTTGATGATCCAAGTGAGATATGCTTTAGTTTAGTGTAGAGGAGTCTTTAAGAGGGAAAAAAAATGACTAGTTCAGTGAAGAAATATTATTTAGTGGGAAACAGATCCTTTCCTCTTCACTTATAGAAGAGCAGGGTGCTCTTTTACTTAATTATAGTTTTAATTTTAATCATGATTAAAAAGTATCATAATTAAAATTTTTAGCAATATTTTTATTGTAATTAAAAGTTTCAGCAAAGTATTAACTACTATTGTCGGGTCCATTAAGTGAGAGATTTTTTTTTTTTGTATCTCAACACATTTCTGCATCTAAACTTGCTTTCTTATTGAACAACAAGTGATTATCAACGTCTCATATTAACTTTTGGCTGTTAAACCTTTAATTTTCATTTTGAGTCATTGTTGACAATATATTTATGTTTTTGTTATTGCAAATGTCATTGTTAAGCATACATAGTATTACATTTTAGGAGCTGCTTGGTATAATGGGATTTTAACTTGGGAACATAAGACTGCGAATAATATGAATAACCTCATGTTTGGTTTTGTAATTATAATTCATTTAAAACATGCATAAGATTCCCTAAATATTAAAAATCTCAAGCACCGTACATTTTCATGTTCAAATATGATTGTAATTTTTTTTTTTTGGTTTTCTTCCTTGTGAAATGATTTTAAACATAGGCATCCAAGATATTAGAGTACATTATATCCCTATTAGAGTATCTTATATTCGTAGTTGAAGTATTAGGATGCCAAAATTTAAAACAGCTGACTGAGCTATTATTGATGGCAGCCAAAGTAAAATAGATTTTTTGCTGTTATGATGGATTTTTTTTACTCTTATTATACTAACACCATGCTTAGTTAGTTGTGTCGTAATGATGTAATGGATGAAGTAAAAGAAAAGATAGTGAGAATTTGTCTAAATTATTCTCTTAAAAAATTAAGTTTTCCTTTTTTTTTAAAGTTATATTATTTTAGTAAAAAACCTCATTTTTATTCTCACTTATTTTCCTCATACTAAACATATCTTTATTGGGAAGGTTTCTACGAAATTCAAGCACTGTGCATTTTTTCTTTATTGGTATGCATCTCTGCACAGTACATATATGGAAAATGGAAATCTAGATTCCATATCTTATGTATGGATTTTTTTCCAGCTAAAGCAACAAGGATAGCGCATGCAGGAAAGGGAAAAGGACTATACATTTCCAAAGTGCCCTTATGCCTCTGCCTCAACCCAAATTATGCCCTCAAGTTTCTCTCTACTCTGATTCATCAATGGGAAGATAGAGGTGATGACAGAGATAAAGGGCAAGGACGGAGATAGAGAGAGACCAAATGACAATAAGATAAGTAAGCGACAGGAGAGACCAGAGACTGAGAAAGAGACGAGAATCATTGCTTGAAAATCTTTACCTGAATCTCGATGGTAGAGAGAGAGAGAGATTGATACAAACATTAAGAATTCATTAAAAAATAAAGGGTAATTTAGTAAAACCTCACATATTCCCTTTCATTTTTATTAAAAAATATATACCAAACACATTTTTTCTTTTTTCATTTTATACCAAACATGTTTTTTGATTTTTTTTTTCATTTTTCCGTTCCTTTTTTCTTTTCTCCTTTCTTTTTCATTTTTTTTTCTTTTTATTCCTGTATCGCGTATCAAACGGCCCTTAGTCAATACCTTGTAATACCCGTTAATTTCAGAATATAATTCGCTTAAGAGTATTTTAGAATTCTACAATGTTACTTTAGTTATTTATTTTGGTCATTTTTAATTTTCATATTTAATTGTTTTCTTTGAATATTATTTATGAAAATTGAGTTAAATGACTGGACTAAATATTTGCACAATGAGGGATATATTCTAAGAATGGTGAAATTCATGGAAAAGTGGTTTCAGAATGGTCAATTAGTCAATTTATTGTAAATTGACTGGATGGGTTTGGATGTTGGGTTATGGATACCCATGAGTTATTGAATAACCCATTAGAAATATTTAATATAAAGTTTCAATAGTACCCCTCATTTTTCACTCAGCCGAAGGAAGGCAGAAAAATATTTCTCTCTCAGTTCTTCAGTTTCTTCTCAAATCCTTTCCTTGATCTTCAGAAGTTCGATTATTTGTTCGGTTCAAAAGCTTTGTAAGGATCAAAGGAAATTTTCCTACACAAATTCTAGTGTGGAACAAGGTAAACTTGGACAAACATCAAGGTGAGTGAATAACCTTGCTCAGCTAATTTGATATTACTAGTCAAAGTACAATATAAGTCTCATTTACAATATTATTTGGATAATAAGCAATCAATTTTTCATATGGGAGTATATGATGATCAATAGAAATAAGAGTATGTAGAAATTATTTATTTCATGACAATTGTACTATATGATGAATTCTCACTATCTTATTAATGAGTAAAGATCTACGGGATCTAATACACGAGTTTGAAAGGGTTAAAGTCCCATACTACTCGATGTATATCTAAGAAATCTTATACACGAGTTTGAAAGGGTTAAAGTCCCATACTACTCAGTGCATATCTATGAAATCTATACACGAGTTGAAAGGGTTAAAGTCCCATACTACTCGGTGTATACCTATGAGATCTTATTTACGAGTTTGAAAGGGTTAGAGTCCCATACTACTCGGTGTATATCTATGAAATCTTATTCATGAGTTTGAAAGGGTTAGAGTCCCATACTACTCGATGTATAAGACAATTAATTATATGAGTAAATGTGGTATTTGTACTTTTGATATTTTATATAGTACAGTTATTTACTTACTGAGTTTTTAAATAAACTCACACTCCCTATGATTATTTTTTTTCAGATACAGAAAATAAAGAACAAGAGTATCCGTTTGAAGATTAGAAGCCCCTTGGGATTTGTAATACCCGTTAATTTCAGAATATAATTCGCTTAAGAGTATTTTAGAATTCTACAACATTACTTTAGTTATTGATTTTGGTCATTTTTAATTTTCATATTTAATTGTTCTCTTTGAATATTATTTATGAAAATTGAGTTAAATGACTGGACTAAATATTTGCACAATGAGGGATATATTCTAAGAATGGTGAAATTCATGGAAAAGTGGTTTCAGAATGGTCAATTAATCCATTTATTGTAAATTGACTGGATGGGTTTGGATGTTGGGTTATGGATACCCATGGGTTATTGAATAACCCATTAGAAATATTTAATATAAAGTTTCAATAGTAACCCTCATTTTTTCACTCAGCCGAAGGAAGCAGAAAAGATTTCTCTCTCAGTTCTTCATTTTCTTCTCAAATCATTTCCTTGATCTTCAGAATTTCTGATTATTTGTTTGGTTCAAAAGCTTTGTAAGGATCAAAGGTAAGCTTTAATCCGATTATTTTCCTTAAATTTCAGTTTATATACAAGATCAGAGGAGGTTTTGTTCTTGAAGATTTTGATGATAATTCATGAATCTCAGTTGTTTTAGAAGTTATATTTGAGTTATAATCGGTTAAAAGAGTTGAGATTCTGGTTTTGAATCAAAAGAAAGGAAAGGATGAATTTTTTTGAAAGATTTTCTGCAAAATTCGAAGTATTGTAGCAACTGAAAATCTGAAATTTTTCTTCGAGTTACTGTAGCGACCAGAAATTTCGGGAAAAAAATCTGGAAAATTTTCTTCGGGTACTGTAGCAGTTACTGTAGTGTCGGCAGTCAACGGTACTGTAGCAGTCAACGTTACTGTAGCGAACCGGCACTGTAGCGAACCGACACTGTAGCAAACTGTTACTGTAGCAACCCGTTACTGTAGCAGTCAGAAAATTTTACGTATTTTCGTGATTTTGTTTCCTTTCTTATGATTCCTTGTAATATATTTTACTAGGAAATTTTCCTACACAAATTCTAGTGTGGAACAAGGTAAACTTGGACAAAAATCAAGGTGAGTGAATAACCTTGCTCAGCTAATTTGATATTACTAGTCAAAGTACAATATAAGTCCCATTTACAATATTATTTGGATAATAAGCAATTAATTTTTCATATGGGAGTATATGATGATCAGTAGAAATAAGAGTATGAAGAAATTATTTATCTCATGACAATTGTACTATGTGATGAATTCTCACTATTTTATTAATGAGTAAAGATCTACGGGATCTAATACACGAGTGTGAAAGGGTTAAAGTCCCATACTACTCGGTGTATATCTAAGAAATCTTATACACGAGTTTGAAAGGGTTAAAGTCCCATACTACTCAGTGCATATCTATGAAACCTATACACGAGTTGAAAGGGTTAAAGTCCCATACTACTCGGCGTATACCTATGAGATCTTATTCACGAGTTTGAAAGGGTTAGAGTCCCATACTACTCGGTGTATATCTATGAAATCTTATTCATGAGTTTGAAAGGGTTAGAGTCCCATACTACTCGATGTATAAGATAATTAATTATATGAGTAAATGTGGTATTTGTACTTTTGATATTTTATATAGTACAGTTATTTACTTACTGAGTTTTTAAATAAACTCACACTCCCTATGATTATTTTTTTCAGATACAGAAAATAAAGAACAAGAGTATCCGTTTGAAGATTAGAAGCCCCTTGGGTTTATTCTCTATTTCTGTCTGGTGGGACACCAGTACTTATTAATGTGGATATTAGAAAAGCTCTGTATTTTCTATAGGTCTCCTAGGCTTGCGATGAGATAGAAATATCAGACTATGTATGTCTATATTTGCTTATCAGATGAATATAATTCTGTAGTGTGGAATGAATGATTAAGGTTGAATGTAAAACCTTACAGAATATATGTATATAACGTATGTTTGAGAATTATATCAAATGAGTAGTATCTTTTCACATGCTCAATTTTTGGGATGTGACAAATTTGGTATCAGAGGAAAGGTTTTATAGGTCCCCTATAGAGTACAGAGCAAAGTGATCTTTGTGGGCCCTTCCCTATTGTCATGAGCCGCGGCATGACCATAGGATTAGGTTCCATAAAAGACCTTGTAGAGTATAACGTCATTTTATAGATAACTTCTCAGTGGGGCTAGTAAGTGATATTTTGTTTATGTCTGAAAATTGTTTGTTATGTGTGTAGATCTGTGACAGATCAATGTCAGAAGGATCTTCTAATAATAATGAGCATATGGGTCCAAGGAGGGCCATAAATCCACCAGTACATGTGCAAGATGATCCTAACCGTGGTGATAGTTTACATGCTCAAAGTACTGAGGGCGCAACTAGTGAGCAAGCAAGAAGAGTCGAACCTGATGCTCACGTCGGTAATGCAACTATTGCACATGTGATTCATTTGATGAATGAACGATTTGACCGATTTGAGGCTGAAATGAGAGGTCGAGCTGCACAAGCTAACCTGCCAGTGGATCCTCCTATTGTTGAAGCTGAAAATGTACCACTAGTTCCGTTAGCGGGAGGAGTTAATGTAAGAGAGGTAAGAATGTCTGAATTCCAGAAAATGAGGCCTCCTACTTTTTCAGGGGAAGATCCCAAAGAGGACCCACAATGTTTCCTTGAAGATTGTGAAGCAATCTGTGATGCTATAGGGTGTTCTCCTACTCAAAAGGTAGAATTCACTTCCTTTCAGTTAAAAGGTAGGGCTGGTAAATGGTGGAGGAACTGGAAGAAAGCTAGAATTCAAGGCGCACCGCCAGTTATGTGGACAGAATTTTACAGATTGGTTATGGATGAATTTCTTCCGGCAAGTGAACGATCATCCAGGGCCAGAGATTTTCTGTATCTACGGCAGAGGAAATGCAAGAATATATGCTCTAACCCGACAGGATGCTCAAACATCCAATGCTGTAGTTACAGGTATATTATCTGTTAATACTTTTGCTGCACGTATTTTGTTTGACCCCGGTTCTACTCACTCATATGTGTCGCCCCTATTTGCCAAGAGATTTGCATTTGATTCGATTATTCTTAAAGAACCATTCTTGGTTTCCACACCGATGAGAGAGACTTTGATGGTTAAAACATGTTATCGTTCTTGTAAAATAATCGTTGGAGGCATGGAAACTGAGATAGATCTTATGGTTCTCAATATGTTAGATTTTGATGTGATTTTAGGGATGGATTGGTTATCTTCTTGTCATGCTACTATAAATTGTCGTGACAAAGTTATTTCCTTTAATATGCCGGGGAGGAGTAATTTTGTGTTTCAAGGAGATCGAGGTGATGTACCTTGCAACATGATATCTATGTTAAGTGCCCAGCGTATGTTGCGAAAGGGATGTCAGGGATTTCTAGCTTTTATCAAAGATTTAGAAAAGAAAGAACAGAAGTTAGAAGACATTCATGTGGTTAATGAATTCCCAGATGTGTTCCCAGAAGATTTACCTGGATTACCGCCAGAAAGAGATATTGAGTTCAGTATTGATTTGGTCCCAGACACAAGACCAATTTCTATTCCACCTTATCGTATGGCTCCTGTTGAGCTAAAAGAACTCAAAGAACAATTGGAAGATTTGTTAAACAAAGGGTTCATTCGCCCAAGTTTTTCACCTTGGGGTGCTCCTGTTCTTTTTGTGAAAAAGAAAGATAGTTCTATGAGATTATGTATAGATTATCGTCAGCTGAATAAAGTCACAGTGAAGAATAAGTATCCTTTACCAAGGATAGATGATTTGTTTGATCAGCTTCAAGGAGCAAAATACTTCTCAAAGATTGATCTAAGGTCTGGATATCATCAGTTACGAATTAAGAGTGATGATATACCTAAGACTGCTTTTCGTACACGGTATGGACATTATGAGTTTCTTGTGATGTCTTTTGGGTTGACAAATGCACCAGCAGCATTTATGGATTTAATGAACAGAGTGTTCAAATCATTCCTTGATAAGTTTGTAATTGTGTTTATTGATGATATTTTGGTATATTCAAAGAGTCATGAAGAACATACTGAACATTTGAGAATAGTGCTTCAGACTTTGAGAGAGCATCAGTTGTACGCAAAGCTCTCAAAATGTGAATTCTGGATGAGTCATGTAACATTTTTGGGACATGTTATTTCCCAAGAAGGTATTCATGTAGATCCAAGTAAAATTGAAGCAGTTAAACAGTGGCCTAGACCAACAACTGTGTCTGAAGTACGTAGTTTTCTTGGCTTAGCAGGGTATTACCGTCGCTTTGTCAAAGATTTCTCTAAGACGGCTCTCCCATTAAATAAGTTAACCCGAAAGAATGTTAAATACATTTGGGATGATTCATGTGAGCAAAGTTTCACCCAATTGAAAGAGTGTTTAACTTCTGCACCAGTCTTAATCCTACCATCAGGACCAGGGGGTTACTCTGTATTCTGTGATGCCTCAAAGATAGGCTTAGGATGTGTGTTGATGCAACATGGTAAAGTCATAGCTTATGGCTCACGTCAGCTTAAAAAGCATGAATTGAATTACCCCACTCATGATTTGGAAATGGCAGCTGTAGTGTTTGCCCTAAAGATATGGAGACATTACTTGTATGGGGAAACTTGTAAAACTTTTACAGATCACAAAAGCCTTAAGTACATTTTTGAGCAGAGAGATCTCAATCTAAGGCAACGAAGGTGGATGGAACTTCTGAAAGATTATGATTGTACCATCCTTTACCATCCAGGTAAAGCAAATGTAGTGGCTGATGCTCTAAGTCGAAAGTCTATGGGAAGTTTAACTCACATTTCCACTATAAGGATGTCTCTAATACATGAACTACAAGAGTTGGAAGCTGATGGAGTATTCTTCGAGATCACTGAGTCAGGTACATTTCTGGCTCATTTAACAGTTAGATCATCCCTTGTAGAAAAAGTAAAAGCAACTTTAGAAAATGACATTGATATGGTCAAAATCAGAGATAAGGCAAGGCAAGGTCTAGCACCAAGTTTCTTGATAGATGAAGAAGGAGTCTTATGGTTTAATGGGAGACTCTGTGTCCCCAACATTGAATCTTTGAAACATGAAATCTTAATGGAAGCTCATGGTTCGCCCTATGTTGTACATCCTGGTGCTGTGAAAAGTATCAGGACTTGAAACAAGTTTACTGGTGGGAGGGCATGAAGCGAGACGTGACTGACTTTGTAGCTCGATGTTTGACTTGTCAGCAAGTTAAAGCTGAACATCGACGACCATCTGGATTGATGCAAAAACTAGATATTCCCGAATGGAAGTGGGAAAGGATCACTATGGATTTTGTAGTAGGTTTACCTCGGTCAACAAAAGGAAATGACTCAATATGGGTCATAGTGGATCGACTTACTAAGTCAGCACATTTTCTTCCTGTTCATACCACTTTCAGTGTAGCAAAACTTGCTCGAATTTATGTTAAAGAAATAGTGAAACTTCATGGTGTACCAATATCCATTATATCAGATCGAGGACCTCAGTTTACTTCTCGGTTCTGGAAAGTCTTTCAAGAGGCTTTGGGTACAAAAGTGAATCTTAGCACAGCATTCCATCCTCAGACTGATGGACAGTCCGAAAGGACAATTCAGACTTTAGAGGATATGCTAAGAGCTTGTGTGATGGATTTCAGTAGAAGTTGGGAAGATCATTTGTCTCTTATTGAATTTGCTTATAACAACAGTTACCAAGCCAGTATTCAGATGGCACCTTTTGAGGCATTATATGGGAGACGGTGTCGATCTCCTATAGGTTGGTTTGAACTTGGTGAAACCAAAATATTTGGACCTGAGATGATACAGGAAGATATAAATAAAGTTAAACTGATCAGAGAGAAGTTGTTAACTGCTCAGAGTAGACAGAAGTCTTATGCGGACAACCGACGACGTGACCTTGAATTTGCAATAGGTGATATGGTTTTCTTACGAATCTCACCTATGAAAGGAGTAATGAGATTCGGGAAGAAAGGCAAGCTTAGTCCGAGGTATGTTGGCCCATATGAGGTTGTAGACAGAGTGGGTAATGTGGCATATCGCCTAGACCTACCTTCCAACCTAGAGGGAGTTCATCCAATATTTCATGTGTCCATGCTACGGAAGTATCTTCCTGATCCTTCTCATGTCATTCAACCCCAAGAAGTTCATTTTGATGAAACTCTCACCTACGAAGAGGTACCAGTAGCTATCCTTGATAGAAAAGTCAAGAAATTGCGTACCAAAGAAATTCCTACTGTCAAGGTTCTTTGGAGAAATCATTCTCGCGAGGAAGCTACGTGGGAGGCAGAAGATGAGATGTGGAAAAACTATCTACATTTATTTGAAACTTGAGGTACGATTTTAATTCGGAGGACCGAATTCTTTTAAGGGGGGTAGAATGTAATACCCGTTAATTTCAGAATATAATTCGCTTAAGAGTATTTTAGAATTCTACAACGTTACTTTAGTTATTGATTTTGGTCATTTTTAATTTTCATATTTAATTGTTCTCTTTGAATATTATTTATGAAAATTGAGTTAAATGACTGGACTAAATATTTGCACAATGAGGGATATATTCTAAGAATGGTGAAATTCATGGAAAAGTGGTTTTAGAATGGTCAATTAATCCATTTATTGTAAATTGACTGGATGGGTTTGGATGTTGGGTTATGGATACCCATGGGTTATTGAATAACCCATTAGAAATATTTAATATAAAGTTTCAATAGTAACCCTCATTTTTTCACTCAGCCGAAGGAAGCAGAAAAGATTTCTCTCTCAGTTCTTCATTTTCTTCTCAAATCATTTCCTTGATCTTCAGAATTTCTGATTATTTGTTTGGTTCAAAAGCTTTGTAAGGATCAAAGGTAAGCTTTAATCCGATTATTTTCCTTAAATTTCAGTTTATATACAAGATCAGAGGAGGTTTTGTTCTTGAAGATTTTGATGATAATTCATGAATCTCAGTTGTTTTAGAAGTTATATTTGAGTTATAATCGGTTAAAAGAGTTGAGATTCTGGTTTTGAATCAAAAGAAAGGAAAGGATGAATTTTTTTGAAAGATTTTCTGCAAAATTCGAAGTATTGTAGCAACTGAAAATCTGAAATTTTTCTTCGAGTTACTGTAGCGACCAGAAATTTCGGGAAAAAAATCTGGAAAATTTTCTTCGGGTACTGTAGCAGTTACTGTAGTGTCGGCAGTCAACGGTACTGTAGCAGTCAACGTTACTGTAGCGAACCGACACTGTAGCAAACCGTTACTGTAGCAACCCGTTACTGTAGCAACCCGTTACTGTAGCAGTCAGAAAATTTTACGTATTTTCGTGATTTTGTTTCCTTTCTTATGATTCCTTGTAATATATTTTACTAGGAAATTTTCCTACACAAATTCTAGTGTGGAACAAGGTAAACTTGGACAAAAATCAAGGTGAGTGAATAACCTTGCTCAGCTAATTTGATATTACTAGTCAAAGTACAATATAAGTCCCATTTACAATATTATTTGGATAATAAGCAATTAATTTTTCATATGGGATTATATGATGATCAGTAGAAATAAGAGTATGAAGAAATTATTTATCTCATGACAATTGTACTATGTGATGAATTCTCACTATTTTATTAATGAGTAAAGATCTACGGGATCTAATACATGAGTGTGAAAGGGTTAAAGTCCCATACTACTCGGTGTATATCTAAGAAATCTTATACACGAGTTTGAAAGGGTTAAAGTCCCATACTACTCAGTGCATATCTATGAAACCTATACACGAGTTGAAAGGGTTAAAGTCCCATACTACTCGGCGTATACCTATGAGATCTTATTCACGAGTTTGAAAGGGTTAGAGTCCCATACTACTCGGTGTATATCTATGAAATCTTATTCATGAGTTTGAAAGGGTTAGAGTCCCATACTACTCGATGTATAAGATAATTAATTATATGAGTAAATGTGGTATTTGTACTTTTGATATTTTATATAGTACAGTTATTTACTTACTGAGTTTTTAAATAAACTCACACTCCCTATGATTATTTTTTTCAGATACAGAAAATAAAGAACAAGAGTATCCGTTTGAAGATTAGAAGCCCCTTGGGTTTATTCTCTATTTCTGTCTGGTGGGACACCAGTACTTATTAATGTGGATATTAGAAAAGCTCTGTATTTTCTATAGGTCTCCTAGGCTTGCGATGAGATAGAAATATCAGACTATGTATGTCTATATTTGCTTATCAGATGAATATAATTCTGTAGTGTGGAATGAATGATTAAGGTTGAATGTAAAACCTTACAGAATATATGTATATAACGTATGTTTGAGAATTATATCAAATGAGTAGTATCTTTTCACATGCTCAATTTTTGGGATGTGACAGGATTATTCTCTATTTCTGTCTGGTGGGACACCAGTACTTATTAATGTGGATATTAGAAACGCTCTGTACTTTCTATAGGTCTCCTAGGCTTGCGATGAGATAGAAATATCAGACTATGTATGTCTATATTTGCTTATCAGATGAATATAATTCTGTAGTGTGGAATAAATGATTAAGGTTAAATGTAAAACCTTACAGAATATATGTATATAACGTATGTTTGAGAATTTTATCAAAGGAGTAGTATCTTTTCACATGCTAAATTTTTGGGATGTGACAAATTTGGTATCAGAGGAAAGGTTTTATAGGTCCCCTATAGAGTACAGAGCAAAGTGATCTTTGTGGGCCCTTCCCTATTGTCATGAGCCGCGGCATGACCATAGGATTAGGTTCCATAAAAGACCTTGTAGAGTATAACGTCATTTTATAGATAACTTTTCAGTGGGGCTAGTAAGTGATATTTTGTTTATGTCTGAAAATTGTTTGTTATGTGTGTAGATCTGTGACAGATCAATGTCAGAAGGATCTTCTAATAATAATGAGCATATGGGTCCAAAGAGGGCCATAAATCCACCAGTACATGTGCAAGATGATCCTAACCGTGGTGATAGTTTACATGCTCAAAGTACTGAGGGCGCAACTAGTGAGCAAGCAAGAAGAGTCGAACCTGATGCTCACGTCGGTAATGCAACTATTGCACATGTGATTCATTTGATGAATGAACGATTTGACCGATTTGAGGCTGAAATGAGAGGTCGAGCTGCACAAGCTAACCTGCCAGTGGATCCTCCTATTGTTGAAGCTGAAAATGTACCACCAGCTCCGTTAGCGGGAGGAGTTAATGTAAGAGAGGTAAGAATGTCTGAATTCCAGAAAATGAGGCCTCCTACTTTTTCAGGGGAAGATCCCAAAGAGGACCTACAATGTTTCCTTGAAGATTGTGAAGCAATATGTGATGCTATAGGGTGTTCTCCTACTCAAAAGGTAGAATTCACTTCCTTTCAGTTAAAAGGTAGGGCTGGTAAATGGTGGAGGAACTGGAAGAAAGCTAGAATTCAAGGCGCACCGCCAGTTATGTGGACAGAATTTTACAGATTGGTTATGGATGAATTTCTTCCGGCAAGTGAACGATCATCCAGGGCCAGAGATTTTCTGTATCTACGGCAGGAAACCATGACTGTTGATGAGTATTCAGCTCAGTTTGTTAAATTATCTGAATATGCCCCTGAAATCATTCCTTCTGAAAGGAAGAAAATAGAAAAGTTTGTGGAAGGGCTTCGTGATGCCTTATATGATCAAGTGGGTTCTAATATGAACGGTTACTCTTCGTACTCAGAGGCTGTTGATGTGGCCCGAAGAATGAAAAAGAGGTCAAAGAATAAAGAAGAATATCGTCAAAAGAAGAAAGCTAGATATAGAAGATCTTTTGATCAAGGGGAAGACTCAGGGACTTTAAAACCCTTTACTGCATCACAAAATGCTCCAGCCACTCCTACTAAGTCAACTTATTCTACAGCCAGTGTGGCTAAGCCTCGTTCAGAGAGCAGGGGTGGTTTTAGCTCTTCTAGTAGAGGAGGTACTCAAGGTAGAAGGGAAAAACCTCAATGTCCTGAGTGTGGAAAGTTTCACTTCGGGGAATGCAGGTTAAACACTGTTGGTACAGGTTGTTTTAACTGTGGACAAAAAGGACATTTTATAAGGGAGTGCCCTCAGCTCATGACAAGACCAGGTCAAGGGTCTACTTTGCCACCTCGACCACAGTCTATTTCTGCTTCTATTACTCGAACACCAACCCCTTCAATAGGGGGTAGTATGGGAAGAGGTTCTGGAAGAGGCCAAGGTGACCGTGGAAAACAAGCTGCTGGCAGAGGAAATGCAAGAGTATATGCTCTAACCCGACAGGATGCTCAAACATCCAATGCTGTAGTTACAGGTATATTATCTGTTAATACTTTTGCTGCACGTATTTTGTTTGACCCCGGTTCTACTCACTCATATGTGTCGCCCCTATTTGCCAAGAGATTTGCATTTGATTCGATTATTCTTAAAGAACCATTCTTGGTTTCCACACCGATGAGAGAGACTTTGATGGTTAAAACATATTATCGTTCTTGTAAAATAATCGTTGGAGGCATGGAAACTGAGATAGATCTTATGATTCTCAATATGTTAGATTTTGATGTGATTTTAGGAATGGACTGGCTATCTTCTTGTCATGTTACTATACATTGTCGTGACAAAGTTATTTCCTTTAATATGCCGGGGAGGAGTAATTTTGTGTTTCAAGGAGATCGAAGTGATGTACCTTGCAACATGATATCTATGTTAAGTGCCCAGCGTATGTTGCGAAAGGGGTGTCAGGGATTTCTAGCTTTTATCAAAGATTTAGAAAAGAAAGAACAGAAGTTAGAAGACATTCATGTGGTTAATGAATTTCCAGATGTGTTCCCAGAAGATTTACCTGAATTACCGCCAGAAAGAGATATTGAGTTCAGTATTGATTTGGTCCCAGACACAAGACCAATTTCTATTCCACCTTATCGTATGGCTCCTGTTGAGCTAAAAGAACTCAAAGAACAATTGGAAGATTTGTTGAACAAAGGGTTCATTCGCCCAAGTTTTTCACCTTGGGGTACTCCTGTTCTTTTTGTGAAAAAGAAAGATGGTTCTATGAGATTATGTATAGATTATCGTCAGCTGAATAAAGTCACAGTGAAAAATAAGTATCCTTTACCAAGGATAGATGATTTGTTTGATCAGCTTCAAGGAGCAAAATACTTCTCAAAGATTGATCTAAGGTCTGGATATCATCAGTTACGAATTAAGAGTGATGATATACCTAAGACTGCTTTTCGTACACGGTATAGACATTATGAGTTTCTTGTGATGTCTTTTGGGTTGACAAATGCACCAGCAGCATTTATGGATTTAATGAACAGAGTGTTCAAATCATTCCTTGATAAGTTTGTAATTGTATTTATTGATGATATTTTGGTATATTCAAAGAGTCATGAAGAACATACTGAACATTTGGGAATAGTGCTTCAGACCTTGAGAGAGCATCAGTTGTACGCAAAGCTTTCAAAATGTGAATTCTGGATGAGTCATGTAACGTTTTTGAGACATGTTATTTCCCAAGAAGGTATTCATGTAGATCCAAGTAAAATTGAAGCAGTTAAACAATGGCCTAGACCAACAACAGTGTCTGAAGTACGTAGTTTTCTTAGCTTAGCAGGGTATTACCGTCGCTTTGTCAAAGATTTCTCTAAGATAGCTCTCCTATTAAATAAGTTAACCCGAAAGAATGTTAAATACATTTGGGATGATTCATGTGAGCAAAGTTTCACCCAATTGAAAGAGTGTTTAACTTCTGCACCAGTCTTAATCCTACCATCAGGACCAGGGGGTTACTCTGTATTCTGTGATGCCTCAAAGATAGGCTTAGGATGTGTGTTGATGCAACATGGTAAAGTCATAGCTTATGGCTCATGTCAGCTTAAAAAGCATGAATTGAATTACCCCACTCATGGTTTGGAAATGGCAGCTGTAGTGTTTGCCCTAAAGATTTGGAGACATTACTTGTATGGGGAGACTTGTCAAATTTTTACAGATCACAAAAGCCTTAAGTATATTTTTGAGCAGAGAGATCTCAATCTAAGGCAACGAAGGTGGATGGAACTTCTGAAAGATTATGATTGTACCATCCTTTACCATCCAGGTAAAGCAAATGTAGTGGCTGATGCTCTAAGTTGAAAGTCTATGGGAAGTTTAGCTCACATTGCCACTATAAGGAGGTCTCTAATACATGAACTACAAGAATTGGAAGCTGATGGAGTATTCTTCGAGATCACTGAGTCAGGTACATTTTTGGCTCATTTAACAGTTAGATCATCTCTTGTTGAAAAAGTAAAAGTAAATTTAGAAAATGACATTGATATGGTCAAAATCAGAGATAAGGCAAGGCAAGGTCTAGCACCAAGTTTCTTGGTAGATGAAGAAGGAGTCTTATGGTTTAATGGGAGACTCTGTGTCCCCAACATTGAATCTTTGAAACATGAAATCTTAATGGAAGCTCATGGTTCGCCCTACGTTGTACATCCTGGTGCTGTGAAAATGTATCAGGACTTGAAACAAGTTTACTGGTGGGAGGGCATGAAGCGAGACGTGACTGACTTTGTAGCTCGATGTTTGACTTGTCAGCAAGTTAAAGCTGAACATCGACGACCACCTGGATTGATGCAAAAACTAGATATTCCCGAATGGAAGTGGGAAAGGATCACTATGGATTTTGTAGTAGGTTTACCTCGGTCAACAAAAGGAAATGACTCAATATGGGTCATAGTGGATCGACTTACTAAGTCAGCACATTTTCTTCCTATTCATACCACTTTCAGTGTAGCAAAACTTGCTCGAATTTATGTTAAAGAAATAGTGAAACTTCATGGTGTACCAATATCCATTATATCAGATCGAGGACCTCAGTTTACTTCTCGGTTCTGGAAAGTCTTTCAAGAGGCTTTGGGTACCAAAGTGAATCTTAGCACAGCATTCCATCCTCAGACTGATGGACAGTCCGAAAGGACAATTCAGACTTTAGAGGATATGCTAAGAGCTTGTGTGATGGATTTCAGTGGAAGTTGGGAAGATCGTTTGTCTCTTATTGAATTTGCTTATAACAACAGTTACCAAGCCAGTATTCAGATGGCACCTTTTGAGGCTTTATATGGGAGACGGTGTCGATCTCCTATAGGTTGGTTTGAACTTGGTGAAACCAAAATATTTGGACCTGAGATGATACAAGAAGATATAAATAAAGTTAAACTTATCAGAGAGAGGTTATTAACTGCTCAGAGTAGACAGAAATCTTATGCGGACAACCGACGACGTGATCTTGAATTTGCAATAGGTGACATGGTTTTCTTACGAATCTCACCTATGAAGGGAGTAATGAGATTCGGGAAGAAAGGCAAGCTTAGTCCTAGGTATGTTGGCCCATATGAGGTTGTAGACAGAGTGGGTAATGTGGCATATCGCCTAGACCTACCTTCCGACCTAGAGGGAGTTCATCCAATATTTCATGTGTCCATGCTACGGAAATATCTTCCTGATCCTTTTCATGTCATTCAACCCCAAGAAGTTCATTTTGATGAAACTCTCACCTACGAAGAGGTACCAGTAGCTATCCTTGATAGAAAAGTCAAAAAATTACGTACTAAAGAAATTCCTACTGTCAAGGTTCTTTGGAGAAATCATTCTCGCGAGGAAGCTACGTGGGAGGCAGAAGATGAAATGTGGAAAAACTATCCACATTTATTTGAAACTTGAGGTAAGATTTTAATTCGGAGAACCGAATTCTTTTAAGGGGGGTAGAATGTAATACCCGTTAATTTCAGAATATAATTCGCTTAAGAGTATTTTAGAATTCTACAATGTTACTTTAGTTATTTATTTTGGTCATTTTTAATTTTCATATTTAATTGTTCTCTTTGAATATTATTTATGAAAATTGAGTTAAATGACTGGACTAAATATTTGCACAATGAGGGATATATTCTAAGAATGGTGAAATTCATGGAAAAGTGGTTTCAGAATGGTCAATTAGTCAATTTATTGTAAATTGACTGGATGGGTTTGGATGTTGGGTTATGGATACCCATGGGTTATTGAATAACCCATTAGAAATATTTAATATAAAGTTTCAATAGTACCCCTCATTTTTCACTCAGCCGAAGGAAGGCAGAAAAACATTTCTCTCTCAGTTCTTCAGTTTCTTCTCAAATCCTTTCCTTGATCTTCAGAAGTTCGATTATTTGTTCGGTTCAAAAGCTTTGTAAGGATCAAAGGAAATTTTCCTACACAAATTCTAGTGTGGAACAAGGTAAACTTGGACAAACATCAAGGTGAGTGAATAACCTTGCTCAGCTAATTTGATATTACTAGTCAAAGTACAATATAAGTCTCATTTACAATATTATTTGGATAATAAGCAATCAATTTTTCATATGGGAGTATATGATGATCAATAGAAATAAGAGTATGTAGAAATTATTTATTTCATGACAATTGTACTATGTGATGAATTCTCACTATCTTATTAATGAGTAAAGATCTACGGGATCTAATACACGAGTTTGAAAGGGTTAAAGTCCCATACTACTCAGTGCATATCTATGCAACCTATACACGAGTTGAAAGGGTTAAAGTCCCATACTACTCGATGTATATCTAAGAAATCTTATACACGAGTTTGAAAGGGTTAAAGTCCCATACTACTCAGTGCATATCTATGAAATCTATACACGAGTTGAAAGGGTTAAAGTCCCATACTACTCGGTGTATACCTATGAGATCTTATTCACGAGTTTGAAAGGGTTAGAGTCCCATACTACTCGGTGTATATCTATGAAATCTTATTCATGAGTTTGAAAGGGTTAGAGTCCCATACTACTCGATGTATAAGACAATTAATTATATGAGTAAATGTGGTATTTGTACTTTTGATATTTTATATAGTACAGTTATTTACTTACTGAGTTTTTAAATAAACTCACACTCCCTATGATTATTTTTTTTCAGATACAGAAAATAAAGAACAAGAGTATCCGTTTGAAGATTAGAAGCCCCTTGGGATTATTCTCTATTTCTGTCTGGTGGGACACCAATACTTATTAATGTGGATATTAAAAACGCTCTGTACTTTCTATAGGTCTCCTAGGCTTGCGATGAGATAGAAATATCAGACTATGTATGTCTATATTTGCTTATCAGATGAATATAATTCTGTAGTGTGGAATGAATGATTAAGGTTAAATGTAAAACCTTACATAATATATGTATATAACGTATGTTTGAAAATTTTATCAAAGGAGTAGTATCTTTTCACATGCTAAATTTTTGGGATGTGACACCTTGTATGTTAGACTGTAATCCACTTCCTCTTAAAGAAAAAAAAAATCTTCAAAGAAGTAAACAAAATTCGTTAACTGTTATTTAATTTAAATGTATGCAATCTGACAAACAATTTACTTCCATCTGTGTTTGCTGCAAAATTGTTATTGTCATTAAGAGATGAAACTCTGAGAAAGAGATGCACAGTATTTCCTTTCCATCCATGGGATCAGAAAGCGGATAGAAGAGAGGGGGTAGTTCTATTGGATTAGGCATGATTAGCAATGAAATTCTTGATGTAGACATGATTAGCGATGATGAGAAGCTATTTCCGGTGAGTGAAGCACAAGATGAAAATACATTAACGTTTAGAGTTGTTAAGATGAGATTGATGAAATAGATTAGTTCACTTTAATCTTGTAAATAGGGTGAGGTAGATGAATAATTTAATAGTTTATTTTAAAAAAAATTTTTTAGTCTAATCCATCAAAATTTTTAGGACTTAGGTGTGTTAAGGTGAATCGGTTCTTGTGGACCTTTTTATTTATTTATTTTTTATATTTTAAACTTTAATATATTTTTTTAAGTTTGATTTTATTTTTTGAAGTTTCATAGTTCTAATACTTTTTTTTATCATTTAAAATAATTAAAATTACATTTAAAAAAAGAAAAAAGACCTATTTTAAAGTTTAATATATTTTTTTAGAAATTCAGTTTATTTTTTTGAAATTTAATTATTCCATTTCTAATTTATATTATTAAAATAACTAAAAAATAAATTTTTTTAAACAAATTAAATGGGCCCATGGTACAAGTTCATAACTCATGAGTTGAAATGAACCATAATTTTTTAATCATAAATTATATAAGACTCAATCCATATTTACTATTGACCCTACAATACTTGAATTGATATGGATCAACCCGACCTACTTCGCAGTCCAATAAACATTTTGGGACTAAACTGCAATTGTTGATCAATATAAAATTGATGTGACTGTGAACCCCCATCCCCCTATATCAACGAAGTTCTAGTATGTCAGAGATGGAACTAATTTCCCTAGTTTATAAACTCCTGCAAATTAATTAATTTTATTAAGATAAAATTTAGATACAACATTTTAGTTATTTTAAATCAACTTGAAAGGACTTTTTGCAAGAGACAATTGTTATGTTAAAAAAAAAAAGGAGTTTCTAATAGAAATATAGATTCATGTGTAAAAATTTTTTCAACAAAAATATAATGTGTGTAAATAAAATTAAAAAAAAAACCAATCTTTCAATAATTATTCCTTCCCTATCAAAATCTAAGATTGGAATTAATTATGTTTTGGATAATTACGGATTCCATTTTTTGAAGAAAACCATTTGAACCAATGAATGATCTAGGCTTTGGTCAACTTAGCCTAAACATATATAACTTGTCCCAAAAACTGTGTTATCTGTTATTTTTCATTTAGCTAATACTTGCACTCATTGAACTAATTATCGCAGAATAAATAAGTGTGTGTGTCTATATATATATATATATATATAATACGCACACGGACACACATATAATTTCTGATTGATGGCGAATTAATTATTTTATATTATCATTGCATCTGAGAAGAACTATATATATATATAGAATTCGATAAGACTTTTTGGGATATCTTACACGTCTCATATCGAAGCATACTTCATATTTATTACAAGTTTAAAAAAAGATTTTTCGAATTTAAATTTCAAACACACACAAGAATATCATTTATAAATTTGTTTATGTTCTTTACTTAATTGATGAAACAACATCTTTTAAGGGCCCGTTTGGAAGAACTTATTTTGAGCTTATTTAGCTTATCTTATGGCATAAGCACTTATGTACACGTTTGGAAGAACTTATAAAAATAGCTTATAGCATGAAAATATTTTCATAAGCTACTCTGAATAGCTTATGAAAATAAGCTGAAAACAGCTTATGTGAAGTTTGCCCTCGTAAATTCTTTAATTATAAAAATAGCTTATATATAAGCACTTATATGATAAGCGCTTATTCTATAAGTACTTAAATAAGCTGTTTACCCAAACAGGGCCTAAATTATTTAGAAGTGGGCTATTCTAGTAAGTTACTAAAAAAATTTAATTAGTTTTTAAAATTTCTTGTATTAATTTTTAGATTTATTTTTTTAAATTATTTCCAAACAACAGTTCAAAACAAATGCGGATCTTTTGCTTGGAAAAAAAAAAAGTAAATACATGCTTAAAGTTTTAACAATGATTTAAACTGTTGCTAAAATTTCAAGCATGACAACTCCAAACAAAAAATCTAGACCCATTGAAAACACCAATGATTATAATAATAACAAAAAGCTTAAAACTAAGCTAAACTTTCTGTGCAGTCTACACAACATCCTTTTTGGCTAATCATGTATATGGACTAATAAAATTCTTTGTAGCTTGTTAAATACGTTAAATCAAATTACGTAAATATGTGTGTATTTTTATTTTTTATTTTTTATTTTATATTTTTGTTTTGATTTCTTCGCTGCAATTTTTGTGTCAAAGGTTGTAAGACCAGTCTTGCCACAAATCGTAGACAATCGAAATTCTTTGTTCTTACACACTTTTTACATGGCCAATGATTATCTGCTAATTTTTTTAAAATAATTGTTTGAAAATTGTATGTTTTCCTTCATGAAGAATGAGTGTCCATTTGAAGTTAGCCCATAAATTCCAAGGCTCCTGCAAACAGAAAGCTTTAATTATAATTGAAGCTCTCGACATTTCCAAAAACAAAAGCAACACAGGCTTCTTCACATGTACCACCCCTCCCTCCATTTTGCGTAGAAGCAATCAACACTCACACTTTCTTCCTCTATAAAATCAACTAACACTATCCAAACAGACACACACACAAGGAAAACACCAGTATTGTAACTAACTAAGCAAGATTTGAATCAAAAGTACCTACCTGTGTCAAATGGCGGCAAAAGGCTCTTCATCTTCTACCTCCAAAGACACAAGCATATCAGGTAGAGCATTGTCAGGACTAGGAAACCTCATCAAGCTCCTCCCGACCGGCACCGTCTTCTTATTCCAGTTCCTGAACCCCGTCGTCACCAACGACGGCCACTGCACTACCGTCAACAAGTACCTCACCGGCGTCCTCCTTGTCGTCTGCGCTTTCAATTGCTGCTTCGCCTCATTCACCGACAGTTACACCGGCAGCGACGGCGCCCGCCACTACGCCATCGTCACCGCCAAGGGCCTCTGGCCGTCTCCCGCCTCGGAGACGGCGGATTTGTCGAAGTATCGGCTGAGATTTGGAGACTTCGTGCACGCTCTGTTCTCGCTGATGGTGTTTGCGGTGTTGGGGCTCCTGGACACGAACACCGTGAGGTGCTTGTACCCGGAGTTCGAGGCGGCGCAGAGGATCTTGTTGCAGGTGTTGCCGCCGGCGATTGGGGTGTTTTCCGGTGTGGCGTTCATGATGTTCCCTAATAATCGCCATGGAATTGGGTACCCTGCAAGTTCTGATCATAGTTCTGATGGCATCTCTCAGAAGTCCTAGTCTCTGATCTCTCCAACTATATATAATTTACGTGATGCTGCTATTTGCTTTTTTTTTCTTTTTTCGGACAACTTATAATTTCATACCACATGTTAAACTGCCTTAACCTACACACAGGGTGACTTACTATTTGGTTTGCTTTGATAATGTTGGTGATGTATTCTCTTAAAATTATGCTAAAGAACTAAAAAGTTTGGTGACATTTAAAAGAAGTTTGGCTTTATGTTCAGTTTGGGTAAATAACTTATTTAAACACCTACATAATAAGATCTTATGTGAAAAATTTTTATACCATAAACTCCTTTTAAATTTAAGTTATTTAGTGTTAGATACATGTTTGAAGAAACATTTTTATATTATGATTGGAGAATAAGAGAGGTGAAATATTTGGTTTCATATAATTTCAAATTATGATTGAGGATATATTTGCCTTATAAAGGTACAAAACAACTTCCCGATCATGTGAATTTAAACTTTCGCACAAGACTTTTTTAAAAAACTTAAAAAATTAGTTTCATAAAATATGCTAAAAATAACTTTTGGGATTATAAGTTACTTATTTAAATTTATTCGAATACTATTTTTTTTAACATAAAGACACTTATACTAGTATAGAAACTCTAATAATGTATAAGTTATGTTATCCAAACACACCCAAATCAAGTTAATCTTTCTTCTTTCCTATAAAAAATTATACTTACAATTATGTAGGGGAAAAATCATGATTATATATAGATATGGTATTCATTTATGACCTTGGGCATTTTCTTATATTGTATTAGAGTTTAATATAGGTGTTCTTAATATAGATGAATTTTTTTAAAAAATAAATCCTTAAAAGTTCGTCATATTATTTCTTTTCATTTGTGTGCTGAAGGGGTGTTTTGTAACCGAATTTGTGGCTCAAGTGATATGAGATGAGAAATTATCGGTTTAAGGGTAAGGACAAAACAATAAAAAGAAAAAAAAAGAAAAGAAAAAAAAGGGGTGTTTTATGTTCACATTTAATTATTTACATACAAAGTAAATTGATGATTTAATCTATAAAAAGTATCTTTTCATCTTTTAAAAATAAGATCTTTTAATTTATTCACTATTTTTTATTTATTCTTTCAAGATTAAAAACATCTCATTTTATAATTTAATTTCTATAAAATGTATGAAACATTTGTGTTTTTTCTTAAAAAAAAAGTATTGTATTAATAGTTGAAGAAACAAATGTTTAAAAAAACGGTGGGTAAATGTAGTTTGGACAAATCATAGTTGGTAAAATGTGATCTGAGTAAATTTAAGTTTGGATGAAAGTAATTTATATTTGAAAGACAGTTAGACAAACGTGATTTGTGATAGAAAATAAACGTAATTTTTGTTTGGATGTTGATGTCAAAATATAGTTTTAAATGTGTAATTACAATAAAAGACATAAAATGTATAGGTAATTTTTTAATAATTAATTATATCAATATTTTAATAAAATATACTTATTTTTTAGATTTTGTATTTTGTTGTCAATATTACAAATAATTCACTAATTACTCATTGAAATAATTATTGAATTTAAGCATTTTTAACTAATCATAATTATAATTATAGAGTTATTAAATTGCTATTTACAAAATGAATTATTGACTAAATTAATTTTTTTTAAATTGCAAACTAAAATTTTTAATATAAGTAATTAGCTTTCTAATATAAGCAATTAGATTTTTAATTATATAATTTTATAAGTAATTAGGAACCTGATTAATTAGGCTTTTAATTTTGAAAGGTGAAATTAATTAAATTGTGTTTAATTAGTTATTCGTTAAAATAATTTTTTAATTCAAACATTTTTAACTTATAGTAATTAAAATTGTAGTGTAATTAAATTGTTAAGTGAAAACTAAATTATTGACTGAACTAATAATTAAGCTTTAAATTTTTAATTACTAAATTGTATTTACAATTAATAACTAATTACTCTTTTTTAATTAATCATATTACTGAAATTACTAATCACTATTATTTATAAAAATCACAAAATTTAATATCACATAAATATTAATACAATAATATTAAATTCAGCGACGTCATGTGATATGAACATTAATATCACTATTATTGTATATATTAATACAATAATACCCATTAACATGACCCAAAGTTGCATAATATACCAGAAAAAAAAAAATACAATGACTCAACACTCATCCAAGCAACCTGAATCTTCCTCGCGCTGTGGTTTCTCCCATCCAACGCGCGCATCCAAACAAGCACTTAACTCTATTTTATTGATTAAAGATCATGTGTGAATTGTTTTTAACTTATGGAATGACCACTTTTATGAGAAAATACATATTTAACTCTGCTTCGAATTTGCTGTCTTTTTTCTTTTTTTAATTGGCATTTGTTGTCATGTTGGCAATCTTTCTTACATCATTTTATAAGGCCCCTACCTTTTAATTTTTTGGGAGGAGGACTTCAAAATCAAGCAAAATACTTGGTTAAATTTTGACTACTAAATTTTATAATTAATGATTTATATTTTAAAATATTATTATTTTTTTAATTTTTTAAATTTTTAACATTTTAAAATCTAAAATATTAGTTGTAAAATTTAATAATTCCCAATTACTATACTTAACGTTAGGACCAAGGATCCAAGTCTTTTTTTATGGGTTGTCGACTGTGTGATATACAACTTAACCGGTGAAGTGGCAATTTTTTATTTTTTCCTATTAGTAACTAAACATAATCAGAACTAACGTAAACTCAATTAAAATAATTGAAAAGTTCACTTCAGCAGTTTGGCCAAGTATGCTCTCAATCTTGATTATTCAAATTCAAATTTTAAGGTTAATACTTAGGAATATTTATTTTCCTAAAAACAAATACCAAAATCCTAAGTGCATCCTTAAAATGGTCAAGGAAAAGGGGATAAAATAAAAAAAGAAATCTGGTTCACTTGAAATCTAAATTGGCTCCAAGATACTCTTATTGCTAAAAATTATATAACATAGATCGGGTTCCCTCCTTAGCGCCGTACGCTAAGGAAGGTCCTTAGCGCCCACAGCCGAGGACCCTCCTTGGCAAGCAGGAGAACGCGGCGCATATAACATATATTAAAGCAATAAGCATTAATTTCCTTTTCCCTTGTTCACGTCTCTTCAATTGTTCCGATCAGCTTTACACTCTGTGCAGGAATGAAATTCTTATTGTGATTTGTGGAGGAAGAAGAAAAGGCGAGGAACTGAAATTTTATTTTCAAATAAGTTGGGGAAGACGAAGGCAACTTTAAACCTACTACTATCTTCAGTATCAATCTTACTTGTGATACAGTTCTCTACCTGTCAAATATGCATTTAGATCCTCTCAACTCTCATGTAACAAATTGACATGATGATAATGTACACAATATTATTATTACGTCACATGAGAATATCCGAATCCATCGATTGCTTCCTCCCTCATTGATGCATAGTATGATACAGTAGTCACCACTCAACAAAGTTGCTATGAAAGTTTTATTAGAATATTGCCTGCGTGTTTTCATCAACTTAATGAGCGAGAAAATGTTTTAGGTATATTTGGATTGTGTAATGGAGAAAAGAGGGGAAGCAAATGTTTTATTTATATTTTAAATCAAGTAGACGGTCCAGATGAAATCTTATTTTTCTTCCATTTTCTTCAATCCAAACATGCCTTTCAAGAATTGCACACAGCAACTCGGTAAAAAGTCATCAGATTTAGCCTGAAATTATAGCTGGTTCTTGTATACTGTAAATAAGAGAAGAATTTTATAGAACATCAAAACAGCAGAAATAGAAAAAAAAAAAAAGCAAAAATCAACTGGCATTGAAAGCAACTTAATGTATCTGAACTCTTGAGATGCATAGTATGAATGCATTATTCATCGCAAGGAGTCCCAAGACATTATTAAGAACACTCAACTCACTCAAGTAACTATATTAGGTATGAGCATAACGTACAGAAATACGCTGCTGAATTGGGCTCCTGCAAGAAGGACAATCCTTCATACCTTGTTTCTCATGAAGCTCGTTGCACGTAGAGCAAACAACCTGATGGGCACATGGGAGAAATACAATGGACATCTCCTCTGACAGGCACATCACACATTCCCGTTCCCGTTTCACACCTCCTGTCACAGAGTATTCATTTAGATTTGTGACCAGTTCTGAGATAAAGGAGGTCTGGGGTTTTTCAGCAGTGCCATTTTCTACACATCTGCTGGCATAGCTCCCAGTAATTCCTCTCCTCAATGCAGCAATTTTTGAAGAATCAGTTTTCAGTCTCAGTTGTGCAATTTCTTTTTCAAGTTTCTGGATATCATCTCTATACCGCTGCAGATTCTTTTCTGCTTTTGACTTGATCATATCCTCTTCAGATTTTGCTGATGCCTCAATTTGCTCTCTTTCTTTTCTCTGAGAACTGGCCTGTAGGAGGAGTTCTTCCTTTCCCTTTGCTTCCAGTTGCCATCTAGCCTGTGATATTTTTCCTTTATAATGAGAACAGACCCAGTAACAACACTGACCTAGCACCTATAGATAGAAGAATGCCTGCATATGTGGAATCTCAAAAATGGTGCATGTGTAGCAGAACCGCACTCTCATAGTTCACTTCAGAATATCAATATTCAAGTTTTTGTGCTTCTCATGGATGGAACCTTCAAAGACAAAAAGCAAAAGGAGCAGGGGGGACAGCAAAAGCTTCAAAATGAGTTATTTTAAAGTTGGTATCTGTTGCTCTGCTAGCATAGACCATTACATGAATACTAATACCTTGAAACTAGTTAATTCCAAGAATGCCAATGCATGGCATCCATAGGATATAACACTTTGAAATGGGAACCTAATAAATTCTATATTAGTCATTAAACAAGTATTCTATGCAAAAAAGATTCCTTCAAAATGGGAAATTACTGAGCCAAAAAGACCATAATTTGAGACTTTGTTACCAATCCATCAGCAAGTTTTTTACCCCTCATTTTATTTCGACAAAAGGGGCGTCTTGAATATTTAAAAAGGTAAAAAAGGCAATAACCATTAATGTAGCAATGCAAAATCAGTTCACATTCACACCAAAACAATATTATAGGTCAAGCCATGCAGAGGAATGGAAAACGGATATATCAAATGGGTTTTTATTAGATAGGAGCAACATGTGAAAAAATTACAATTAAAATAAAGCTTAAATGAGGGCTTAAAAAGAGCTTATAATAGCTTACCTCTACTTGCTCCTGTTGCACTCTAGCTTGCTCTAATTCCTGCAGCAAGTGTGCGAGTTTGCGCTTTTCAGCCATTAGCTCTTCGTGAAACAATGATTTCTGTTTCTCCCATGACTGAAATTTCATTTGGGTCTTCTTTTCCCTCCTTGAGACTTCTTGACAGCTTGCTGCTGATTCTGTAGCACGTAACTTAGCAGCCTCCATTTCTATCCTCAGTGCAGCATTCTCCACCTCAAGCTTCCGGACAGCAGCATTAGCTCGCTCCACCTGCCCACTGGCTTTACACAAAGCATTTTCCATTTCAGAAAGCTTCTTCATAGTATTTTCCTCTAGAGATTGCTTCTCTTTCTTAAGACGTTCAACTTCCTCTTTTTCTTGCCTTAGTGTCTTAAACTCAGCCTTGTCCTTACTTAGCCGACGGGTAGCCTGCATAACCTTCTGATTGGCCCACTCTGTCCATTCTTGGAGTTGATTTTGCAACTCCCGAACCCTGAGAACCAACTTTGAAATCATCTCATCCTTTCTATCCTGGGGCACCCACTGTCCCAGAGACTTGTCATATGGTATCCCCACATAATTATCAATAGGAGCCTCAGTATTGCAGCAGACAGGCACTATAGAAGACTTGCTTTTCGAAGACAATGAAAGAGAAAGATCTGTATCTGCAGCTGATAGAGCAGTTGGGGTACTTACTACAGGTAAAGCGTTTGCTGCGTGTAGGGAAGATGAAGCAATGGTCTTAGGTGATCCAGAAGTACTATCAGCAGAACCCAAACTAAATGCAGTTGGGGTACATGGTCCAGCATTTGGCAAGAAATTGGCATTTAGATTGTCTTGAGTCACATCAACCCCCATTGCCTTACTTATCTTTAAAGATGCATTCTTTAGGTTTATTTTTGTAGATTCCGACACAGATTTAAGTTTCTTATCCAAGATTAAACCACTCAGCTTCCCTCTTCTTGAAGACCCTTTCGATCCACATGTCTGATAACTTTTTTCAACATGGAATGACTTCTGCCGAAGAATGTAGTCCCTCTTAGTGCTACCAGAATGAGCCTTTCTAACACTTCCTAACTTTTCTTCTGCCATGAGATATTGAGATGTTGCAGCTGTAGTAAATGCTTTATCACCAGAATCAGACCCAGAATTAGCAGCCTCATTCTCCGAGAGTCCACCAAGACCTTGAGAATTCTTTACATTGTTCACACTACGAATTCCTGCCACAAAGGGTGTCTCAGATTGAAAATTATGAGAACATGAAGGAATTGGTTTACAAGGGCTTGGAAGGCTCAATTCAGGACCTTTAATTTCTGTTTTTGACTGTGATTCAGTTTGGATAGAGGAACAGCCATCAGCAGCACCATCACTAACTAAACTACTTAAAGGGTCACCATCCATTGCACAAGCATGTGACACATTCATGTCACAAATTAACAAACACCACATTGCATCTCCAGTACTGAAGAATGGCCTAACCTCTCTAAGAACACATACCAACTCAGCCAAGATGTACTTCTCCAGCTGCTGTAAATCTTCAAAATAGTGCTCTTGTGGATCAATCTCTTGGCCATTTCTAAGAAATGCTAAAGTATTATCAACTATATTAGACACAGTATCTTTACATCCATAACAGATGCCAGACCTTAACATGGCCTTTGTAGCAACTTCTTCGGTGTAGCCACATGCAATAATCTTTTTTATTGCACTCTTGAAAATGGTGTCCAAATTGCTGAGGACAAGTTCTTCCAATTGGGCTTCTGTGAGATCACTCCAATCAGCATCATGGAATTCATCTACCTCCAGTTCCTCCTTATGCTGGCTAGACCCAACCTCAGATGAACCCACAGGACTAGACAATCCAAGGTCAAGCTTCAATCCATCAGAATGATCTTGGTTAACATTGCAGAGGTCACAAGAGGTGGCTTGCCCATGACCTGGGGATATTTCAAATTTCTCAGCAGAAAATTCATAACTGAGGCATTCATTTTGAGGTGAAGGAATAATCTTATTTGGTTCCCCTAAAGGTGGATCGGCCCTGAATTTTCTCTTATTCCTGCTTCCTTTTTCTTGGACAGAAGTTGAAGGAGAAATTTGACTGCTACCACAGGCAACCAATGATGCCATTCTAGCTTAAAAGAAAAAAAGTTTAAAACATGAATACATTTAAAAATTACTGATAATTGTTATATACAAAATTACAAGTTCCGTAAATTAAAAAATCACACAAATATGAAAATTAACATTGATGAGGAAAGCTCATAAGAGAGCTAACGACATTATCCACTGCAAATGAACAGAAGAAGTAACAATTAACACTCGATTATAAGGCATTGCATGCATTTAAGAACCGGAACTTCTTTTACCTGAATTTCAGTATTGAAGCCTACAATATCCAGCTTCCTGAAGGGTTCGGATAAAGAAGAAAAAGTAATCAATGAATCAATCAAATAAAAGCCACTGCCCAGAATCGTATATCCAGTAATCTAAATGTCTAGAGCAAACCCCGTTGAAAAAGTTTGATAACTGAAAGCATCAAAATGAATTCAAATACATATCAATACTCCAAACACAGCCACAGATCAGGATAAAAAAGTGAATAATAGCGAATTTTGTGTCGATGATATTAGCATGCGCAGACAGTAATACGGAGAAGATCCCAAATACATGCGAAAGAAGACGAGAGTTATAATCAGTATTAGACGATCAAGAAGTACCCGATTGGAGTAATTGTTGAGCAATCAAAGGTACGATCGATCTTTAGAACATCGGAGAATCAGAAAGAAAATCTATAGCTTTTTTCCGTATTTTTTTCAACTTTATGTTTATTTTTCTTGCTCAGGCTAAGAGACTTGGAGGCTTTAAGCATTGAACGTCGCTCTCTCTAATAAAAATAACGATTTTGGGCTTGACGTATTTTTCATTTAGTCAAAATAATTATTTATTTAATATCAGCATATTTATACAAACACAAAATCAGATTTATAATTATAATAAACTAATAAATTAATAATTTAATCTCTATATTTTTAATTTGTTTTTATATAGATATAATTTTTAATTTAATTTTCTCAAATATTTTTTCTAAATTAATGTGAATTTTCCTTAAACAAGAAAATTCTACATAATTAAAAATATATAAAAAGCTATCTTATATGAAATTAAAAATTTAGAAAAATTTATCAACTTCATGTCTAAATGACTGTCTCTATCCCACTAAACTTATTGTGATTTAGCTCTTCTCACATTTACCGTATAATGTAAAAACTTTGTCTCTATTTTATTTTATGTCAATAAGTTTAATTTTTTTGTACAATTTTAAAAAATAAAATTATTTAACTATGTTTACTATCATATTAGAAAAAAAATACAATCTTATGTTGAAACTGAAAATTTAACTTAGCTACATTAATTGTTACACTAAAAATAAAATTACAATTTCACATTGTACAAAAAAAAAAGATGCTTTCAATAAAAAATAAATATTAAAAAATATTTTTATCCTTTTTTTTAATTCAACCTATTAATTTTACATCAAATCTTACTTTCATCTCTTAGCTTCATTTGTTTTTAATTTATATTTTTTTTAATTATACATCAAATTACATTTCTATCTCTTAAATTTATTTGTTTTTAATTTGGTTCCTTAATTCATAAAATTACTCTAAAATATAAATTTTTAATAATGTTGCAATATTTAATAAAAAAATAAACAATAACTCTAATTTTCTTAGTGACATATTCATAAAAATTAAAAAATATAAAAATATTAATTAAACTGAAATGAATTTCACATACCAAAACATAATGTTTGAATAATAATCATAATAAAGAAAAATATATGATAGGTAAAATTTAAGTTGACAAAATATTATCATAGTAAATTTTCAAAAACTACATAATTTTTTTTCAGTATTTTAGTAATGTTGAAGAAAGGAAAATATGTGAATAATTTTTGTAAATTAAAAAAAATAGAACGAAATGAAATTAAAAAAAAGTAAAATTAAAGAATTATTAGCGCAATATATTTCTGCGGTTATACCACCTTGAAATGCCACAGGCTCGCAAGTCCGAACTAGCAAGCTTCTGTGGTGGTTTCGTTATAGGCTTCTCAGAATTGTGATTCAGAAACAAAGAGCTGAAGTGGTATCAGAAGGAGCTTCTCCGGCTGAAGAGTGGCTCACAGAGAAGCCTCTCTTTCATCGGAATAAATGCGATAGAAGAAGAAGAAGAAGAAGAAGAAGAAGAAGAAGAATAAGAATAAGAGAAGGAGAATGTCGTATTCAGGATTTGGGAGGGATTCAGGGCCCACAGCTCCCCCCAAATCACAACCAGTCTTTGGCCTCAGCGACCCTTTTCCTCGTCCGCCATCTTCTTCTCCTGCAATTCCACCTGCTCCCTCTGCCGCTTCGCCGTCACTTCCCAGACTCAGGTACTCCCTCCATTCCATTTCTCCTTCTCTTTGTGCGTCAAATCTATAAGATCGTTTTCTTGGGACTTTGCTTACTTTCCGTCAATTTCTTGAGGAAACCTAGTTAGAAAGAAAAGGGAAAAAGAAAAAAAGAAAAAAGATTGTGTAATCTCGTGTTTAACTTGTAAGATTATGTCAACTTTGAGAACTACCCTAATTTCATTGTTCTGCTAAAGATTGTCTTGTTGATATGGATGTTGTTTGTCAAGGAAGGAAGAGTGAACATGATTTGTATTAGGCTTCTTTTGTATTTGAGGGATCACACTTTATTAGATGTTGTGAGCATCATGTCGTGAATGCACAATTCAATGCCTATTTGAAGACTTAAAAATGTCCCTAATGCCTAACCTTGTGTAATTTTGCGTTTAAATAGAAAGATTATGTTAACTATGTGAACTATCTTAATTTCATTGTAGTGCATGAGATTGTACTCTTAAGATGAATGGTGTTTGTGGAAGAAGGAAGACCAAACATGGTTTTTATTGAGATCATACATTTTAAGATGTTGTCAGCATTTCTGAATGCACACGTTAATGTCTATATGCGTATATCAACTTGTGTAAGAGTGATTATTTTTCTTAGCCAAAGAACCATTGTTTGTTCCTTGTTTGAACAAAATATTCTTTCTTATCGATATAATTTGCCACTAAATGGTGTATTGTTGATAGTTCATATTTTCTTTAAGATCTATGGCGTCTCCTGGTTGCAGTGATGGGCAGGTACTGTCTTACAGAGATTTGGATGCCCCTGCTCCTGAGAGGCTCCCAGCAATTACAACACTTGTTGCTTCGCGGGATTCCACAGCTGGTATCACAGCCAGAGTTTCTAGAGGTCAAAACCCAGAAAGAACCAGATCTCCTTCCTTGCAATATGTAGGTGATGATGCTTCAAAGCACACCGATCAAACTGTCCTAAAAAAGTAAGCTCATTTTATCTTTGAAACGAGCATATTCTCTAAATTTATTATGTATCAGGGCTTCTTTCATCAATTTCTGAATTCTGGTTGTCCTTTGTATGAAGTTATAAACTAACAATATACCTATCCATTTTTTACAATACTAAAGCTTCTGCGCTATTGGCTGGCTTTCAAATAGATATATCAATGGCCATATTTTTTCAATTTTATCATGAAATTTATATTTTTCTGGAAAAATCCTTATCATTCCCATTTTTTGAGTTCAAGTTTATAATATATGCATTTGAATAACTGAAGTGGCTCATGGTGAGCATGGTGGGTTGCCTTGCCCTTTTTGGTAATCTTGACATCTGGAAAGTCTTAAAGAAAATTATGAAGTTGCATCACTAATGTTGTATGTTTTCTGTTGGAACCTTTTGTCTATATCTTTATGCCTATTTTTTAAATGTGCTGGCATGTTTTTAAGAGGACAATGGATTCATATTGATATTCTATTCTGGAAAGCCATTTTGTTTCTACTTTCTTCTGCTTGCTTCCTTTATGCTATAAGTTCTTATTTTTACCATACATTGTCTTGGTTAATGGCTTTATCTCTTTTTCCTCACTAAATTATTTGAGGACTCACTTTTTGCTATGTCGCTGATTGCAGTAGCCACTCCAATTTTCTTATTGATGACCGCAGCAAGTTACACCATCTAAAATCACAATCACCTCCTTCTGTGCCTATTAATTATCAGTCTGCTCAGAATTTTCAAGGGCCTTCTGGTGCTGCTCAGCAGTAAGTTTTAGGTTCCTCTCTCTCTCCCTCTCTCTCATTCTCTCTCATTGTATCTCTATTTGTAATGTACAGCAAGTTGTCAAAAACAAGCATCTGGTTCTGTAAAATTTTGCTAGTGCTTCATGGGCATTTAGTCTGCATGATATACCATGCTCTCACTTTCTATAGTTTGTTGAATCCTTTCTCTACCATTTTTACTCTTATTGAGGTATGACAATGGTTCATACCTTGTTCAATTATATATTTGCATAATCTAGGACAGGTAAGGAGCAGACTCTAGAGTCTAATTCTTGTGAGAATTGTTGAAATCTGTCTGAGTGAGAGAAAGGGAGAGAAGAGAGGTATGGATGAGATCACTGACTAGCTTTGTCAGGGTCCTTATGTGTCTCTTTATAATAATAAAATTAAGACAAGTATAGTACTAGTACAAGAATTGCGCAAACTATCGTGGGATTAAGCTTATGAGTCACACTCTAAAATTATGAGAAAGAGTGATTGAACGTAGGTTAAGAATCGAGACGAGTATTTCTGAAAATCAATTTGGATTCATGCCAGGACGGTCTATAATGGAAGCTATATATCTTCTAAGGGGGTTGATGGAAAGGTATCGGAGTAAACAAAGAGACCTTCATATAGCATTTATTGACTTGGAAAAAGCCTATGATCGAGTACCAAGAGAGGTGCTGTGGAAAGCCTTGGAATAGAAAGGTGTACGGGTTGCGTATATTAGAGCCATAAAAGATATGTACGAGGGGGCTACGACTAGTGTGAGAACGTCTGGAGGGGAGACTAGAGACTTTCCTATTAAAATTGGCCTACATCAGGGATCATCCTTAAGCCCTTATTTGTTTGACTTGGTTTTAGATATTCTGACGAAGCACATCCAAGAAGAAATTCCTAAGTGCATGCTTTTTGCAGATGACGTTGTTCTCATAGCAGAGACAAGGGAAGAGATTAATTCTAAACTTGAGTTATGGAGAGCTACTTTGGAATCGAAGGGTTTTCGTCTGAGCAGGAGTAAGACCGAATATATGCATTGTAAGTTTAACAAGCGACAAGCTAGGAACGAGCTGGAGGTTAAACTTGGTGATCAGGTCGTATCACAAGTGTCAACGTTTAGGTATTTGGGATCAATTATACAAGATGATGGCGAAGTTATTAGAGATGTGGAACATAGGATACAAGCTGGGTGGTTGAAGTGGAGAATGGCATCAGGGGTTGTTTGTGATCGGAAAGTACCTGATAAACTCAAAGGAAAGTTTTATCGTACTGCTATAAGACCAGCGATTTTATATGGGAGTGAATGTTGGGCAATGAAAGGACAACAAGAACATAAAATTGGAGTGGCGGAGATGAGGATGTTGCGTTGGATGTGTGGTCATACAAGAAGAGATAAGATCCGTAATGATCATATACGAGGTAGAGTTGGGGTGGCACCTATTGAGGAAAAAATGGTTGAAAATCGTTTAAGATGGTTTGGGCATGTGCAAAGGAGACCGTTGGAAGCGCCAGTTAGGAGAGTTGAGCAGATGGTTTGGAGCCCTATGAAAAAAGGTCGAGGAAGACCAAAAAGGACACTTAAAGAAATTATTGAACGGGATCTTTTAGTAAATGAAATATCTAAAGAGATGGTCATTGATAGAGCTCAATGGCGTCGTGCGATCCATGTAGCCGACCCCACTTAGTGGGATAAGGCTATGTTGTTGTTGTTGTTGTTATAGTACTAGTACAAGGCTAGCTTACTAGTTAGGAATCTGGGCATTGCATCACAACTCGTAGGGTTGCACAACCATGATTCAAGAACTTCAGCAACTAGCACTTCCTCCAATGACATTTTCATCAGACAAGCAACTCCCAAATTCTTCAATTCGCTTCTCATGCGCTGACCTCAAGTCATTCTCCTAGCTACTTTAGTAGGCCACAGTGCCTAATACAATGTTGGAGCTCTTGGAAGTTTTCAATCTACTTCCCTTGAGCAGTCCTTTTGACCTAGGATAATAGGTTATAAAGTGAGAGGAAGTGTTAAAGAGAAGTTTATTGGAGTCTTATGGTTATCTCATAGGATTATCTGTCAAAGTAAGAGGGAGTGTTAAAAATAACAAGAACATGCATGATGGTCATATAGAGCATGGAATAATAGACCCAGTAAATAACAGGTTGTTTTGAAGACAGGGAGCTATCTCAAGAATGATTAGAATCGTTTCCTAGGTGGCCTATATGGCCTAGTGGTAAGTTCATTTGTCAGTGACTCCTTTTCATTGTTCAAGTTTGGATATTAGAGTTCTCTATGCTTTGTGAGTCATCTTGCTGAATTATAAGAGAAAAAAGGGGTACCCATGTTTAAGCTAGTGTCCTTCCACAGAATTAATTAGATTCATTCAGGGAGGAGGATTATATTAAATTGTTCTAAAGATGATCCTTTCTGTTTATGACTTGAGGTTGTGGCACGTCATGCTCATGCAATTCATGTTTTTCCTTATACTTAATTAACATATTTATTTAGGTTTCCCTGCCATTTGCAGCTTTTCTTGCATGGATAATGTTTTTCGTTATAGCTCTGCCATGTTAAAATCCTTCTTGTTCTCTTCCTTAAGTTATTCTTGTTACAGGACACTGAGGCCAGCTTTGGCTCCTGGTACAATGGATAACCAGGCCAGTCTGTCAGGCAATTATACCCACTTATCAGAACATCATATCCAATCCTCAATCTCACCACAATTAGGTTCTCATAATCCTCCCTGGGGTTTTTCAAGTGAACCTAATGGTGCTCAAGTCTCAAAAAGAACCAGGTCCCCTCCTTTGCCCTCATCCAAATCCAATGAAGTTCTACATGATAATGTTACGGTTGCTTATAAGGACTTGATGAGGTAAATTGCATGGGGTTTAGTGATCCTATCCTTGTTACTGTATCTGTAATTTACTTTTAATGCAAAATTTGTCTGAAAAGTGGAAATGTATCTTAGTTTATGTTGTGTCGTGGCAGTGGTGCATTTGATATTCAATCTAGTTCTTCCTGTTGCATAATGAAATCTTAAAGAAGACTCACCCCTAGGAAGCACTTAATTAGTTATGGATATCCACCATCAAACTGAAATGATCTTAATTCTTAAGGTACTTTGTATGTGTTTGGTTACATGTTAGAGTGCTTTCAGTTTGTATAGGTCAAATGGTCATTTGTGCTGGAAGAGGAAGCATAAAGAAATTTTGAGTTAAAATCTCCTTAGATTATTGATATTTGAATGTGATCAATGTTTGTCAATAAGCTCCCCTAATTGGCTTCATTAAAAGTTACAGATCTATCAAACAAACCCTGAAACATAATGTATATCAAGAGAGTGGGAGAGAGAATTCTCTTATACACAGGAACGCTGTGGCAAAGTTATGAATTAATAGGCTATTTTTACCATTCATCTGGTATGAAGGAAATATAGAAATATTCGTCTTTATATATGAAATGTATAGTTTACGATTACAAGCAATGTAGATATAACCTAGTGAGTAGCTATTGTAACCTCTTGGCATTATCTGGCTTAGAAATGGTGTTTGAAAAGAAAATGATGAAATGAGCTTGTATATGAGTAAAATGCATGCTTGCATACCAGAGCATTTATATCTCACTTACAAAGAACAAAAAATTATATACATTTAAATAAGCCTGTTTTGGGTTTCCTTTATAGGCCTTCTTTATCTCCTCCTAAGTTGGGTAATATGTCAAATGTTCTAAGGAGTGGCCCTCATCAAGTTTATAAAAAAACTTCACCATCTACTGTTTCCGAAGCTGCTTTAAACAGGCCCATCAGTTCTGCTACTCCTAAAAGAACAAGGTCACCTCCTCAATTATCTTCAACTGATGAAACCCTTGAAGGAAACACCATTTCCTTAAATGACAATTCTGAACGGTATGTTATTAGGCACATTGTTGCCATTGTTCCTTTTTTAATGTTCTTTCTCCTAAAATTATGTCTTTGATGCTCTTCATTCTTAATGTTTCTTTTAGTGAAATGTTAGCCAAGGCAAAGCGTTTAGCTCGGTTCAAGGTAGAACTAAGCAAGTCTGAGCAGAATAATTCTGATATTGCAGAGCAGAAGGCTTTTGCTAATAGAAATGAACAGTTTGTGTTGGAGCATAAATATGTTGGGGGGCATTCTACACAAGCAGCTGGCAACCTTACCAATGCTTCTTCTGATTTTGAACGCTCCGAGACATCCAATATAATTATTGGCTTATGTCCTGATATGTGTCCTGGTATATTTATCAGGTTTTAAATCTAAGAGTAAATTTGTTACAATTGTTATATATATCTGTTCTATCTCATATTCCAAGTGTAAAATGAAATTAATGTTAAGCTTTTTTTAAAAAAAAAAAAATTATTTTTGGGATGTTCTTATAGGGAGAAGTGTGTAGTTCATTTTGATTTTGTAGAATTGCGAAGCAAATAATTGTACTACTTTTTGGGGATAGACAAATAAATGATTGCATTTTATCTTTTTTATTTTTTTGTGTTTCAGAGTCGGAGAGGGCAGAGCGTGAAAGGAAAGGAGATCTTGATCAGTATGAACGCTTAGATGGGGATAGAAATGTAACCAGCAGAGTTCTTGCAGTAAAGAAGGTAATTGTTATGTTCCTACTGTTTCCTATGAAACATTTCCCCTTTTTAAGAAATTTTTTTTCAAATATTCATTAATATGGTGAAATGTGACAGTATAATAGGACAGCAGAGAGGGAAGCATGCTTGATTCGGCCCATGCCCATCCTTCAGAAGACAATTGATTACCTGCTCAATTTGCTAGATCAGCCTTATGATGAAAGATTTCTTGGCATGTATAACTTTTTGTGGGACCGGATGAGAGCAATAAGGATGGACCTGAGGATGCAGCACATTTTCAATCAAGGGGCTATCACTATGCTGGAACAAATGGTGCTTTCTTGTTTTAATGATATTAGTGTCAGTCTATTGCTTTGATCTTTGGTTATAGTGGCAATTTATGTATTTGTATGAACTAAATTTTGGTGCAAAGGTAGTGAAGTTTTTGAAACGTGGTGAAGTTTTTCCTTTTCATGTAGCCCTGCTTGAGTTGTAGATGGACTGTTAGCGCTTAGCACTTACTGTGGCATTTCATTCCTGTTTGGGTTCAAGAGCATCATCGATATTATGTCTGCCACAAAAAGCATTCACTCATTGGAAATGGCCGCTTTACCATTAGCAAATATTATACCCAGATAATTAACTAGTTTATTTAAGTGACAATATTGAGGATTTTCTGATAGCTATTCAAAAACTATATTGTGTTGAACTTCAATATCAAATACTTATTCTTAGTATTTTATATTCATCAGTTTCATTTATAATGATCAGTAGAATACTGTTCTGGAAGTTCTCATACCAAGAAAATGCATCTGCTTGGTGATATGTGCAAAGCAGTACATGTGATTACAACGATTAATGAAGCTGGTGATTGCTGTGGTTTCAGATAAGGTTACACATAATTGCTATGCATGAGTTATGTGATTACACAAAAGGGGAGGGCTTTTCTGAGGGCTTTGATGCTCACCTCAACATTGAACAGATGAACAAAACTTCAGTAGAATTGTTTCAGATGTATGATGATCACAGAAAGAAAGGAATAAATGTGCCAACAGAGAAAGAGTTTCGGGGCTATTATGCTCTTCTTAAATTGGACAAGCATCCTGGTTATAAAGTAAGTACCTATTTAGTAAATTATCTTTTATGTTTCATTTTATGATAATAGATTGGTGCAAATAACCTAGTTTTGCTAGGTTGAACCTGCAGAGCTCTCTCTTGATCTTGCTAACATGACACCTGAGATAAGGCAGACTCCGGAAGTTCTATTTGCCCGCAATGTAGCAAGGTTGTAACTTCTACCAGAGTTAGTTTCTTTAAGCTGTCAAGGTTCCAGTCTAATCTTTATTTTTCTTTTCCTTTGCAGAGCTTGCAGAACAGGTAATTTTATTGCCTTCTTTCGACTTGCAAGAAAAGCGAGTTATCTACAAGCATGTCTAATGCATGCTCACTTTGCAAAGGTATGGATTATTGTTACTTTCTGATTTTTGTTTTGCAAACTACAAATTGTATTTTTTGGTGGGTTAAAACAAACTACATTTGGATCCATCCTTATAAACACTGGGGCTGCAGTGTGTACTGAGTAGAGACATTCATGCATTTACTAAATTTTAGTGAATGTTGTAAGGTATGCAAGTGTTTTTAGGGAAGTACTAAATTAAATGAAGGCAAACTAGCCCAGTTTATATTCTAGAACAAATATTTTTTATCTGCTATACAAAACCAATTACTTGATATGTGTAGAAAAATCCATACTTCAAGGCATGAATATTCCTCAGTTTATTATATTGTCATGCTTAATATTCAGAAGGATGTGTGTGTCTCCAGTATAATTTGTTGATCTTACATGACCTTCTAGAATCTGCTGTGCAGCAGCAGGAAGTTTATTGAATTCACTTTCTGCTTTCTTTAAAAAATTGTGACTCAACTGCATCTTACGCAAAGTCAAACTAATGTTTTGAATATGCTGTGTTGTCTTCACCAGTTGCGTACACAAGCACTTGCTTCATTACATGCTGGTCTGCAAAATAACCAAGGTCTACCTGTTTCTCATGTTGCTAGCTGGCTTGCTATGGAGGTACTTTTCTTGGTTTGATGTGGATGAATTGCCTTCTCTATCTTTCTTTTTTCTTGTGCTGAGGAAAGGGGCTGGGTGGAACAATTTCTTAACTTTCTCTTGTGGCTTTGTCATTAAACCTAGGATGAGGACATAGAAAGCCTGTTGGAATATCATGGATTTTCAGTGAAAGCATTTGAAGAAGCATACATGGTGAAGGAAGGTCCATTTCTCAATATAAGTAATGATTATCCCACCAAGTGTTCCAAACTTGTGCATAAAAAAAGGTCCGGAATGATAATAGAAGATGTTTCACCCTCAAATCAAGTTGTATCCCTTCCGGTTGAGACTACTGAAGAGGTTCAGATGCGGAAGAAATACAAGAATGAGCAACAAATAGTTTCATCTGTGCAGAAGGATAGTTCCATCAAGGAGGTTGATGAGGAAATGCCCGACTCTGAAACTATTTTGTCCCCAAAGGATGGTGAACATAGTGAAAAAGATCCTCACATTGCCACTCCATCACCATTTAGCTTCTCATTTCCTGATAGAATACCGGAACAACCACTGACCAGACCTGGAATTTCTAGGAGTACCAATGCTGATGCTCTTTTCACAACGTCTCCTAGTAAAAATTTGCATTCTAATCTGGATGGCAGGCTCTTGGAGATTGTGCCAAAACCAGCTCCAAAAGAAAGTTCAATTGGATATAGTTTTAGTTTTGCTATGCGAGATCCTGGGCCCCCAAGTGCATCTAAAATTGAATCTCTGCTTATTAGCCAAGGAAATGAAGATGAAATTGACCAAGCTGGAGAAAATGATGAAGATGAAGAAATTGCTGTGGCTAAACTCAAGCTATGCTTAAGGTTTTCTTGCCTCGCTTCCTTACCTACTTTTTATTATTATATTGCATATCACCCTTTTTTGTTTTGGAAGTCAATATATTTTTATGTAGGAATTATTCTTTAATGTCTTCCCTGTCAGGTTATGGAGGAGACGAGCATCAAAGTTGAGGATGTTACGTGAACAAAGGCAGATAGCAGCAAATGCTGCGCTGGACTCCTTGTCATTAGGGCCACCCATTCAACATTACAAAAATGTACCTTTACTACGTTTTTGCACTTTTCTTTCTCTTGAGCTTACCTGAGTTGATGAGGTTTTTCCTTATTTGAAAAAAGAAAAAAAAGAAAAAGGGGGGGGGGGGTGTGTGAGTGCCACAATGATGATCTGTCTAGTGGCTTCCTCTTCTAATGGCACTGCTTCCACCTTTAGTTTTTCCACAATTTGCATGTATCGTATTCATATACTTGACCAGGAACTCTTTTCATAGACATCAAACCTTGACTTAATTTAGCTTATGTACTGACTTCTCCATTATCTTCTTTTCTCCCTCTATGTAGAAACCAGGCAACTTTGACAAGTTTGACATTGATAAAGCCATGAGAGAGAGACATCAAAAACAGGAAAAGTCATGGGGAAGACTTAATCTTTCAGAAATGGTTGGTGGCATACTAAGCAGAAGAAACCCTGGTGCTAATTGTTTGTGCTGGAAAATTATTCTTTGTTCACAGACAAACAGTGGATACAATAAGGGTGCAGCAGGTTTATGGTTGATCTCGAAGATCATGCCTTCCAGTGATGAAAATGTAGTTATTTCGTCTCCTGGCCTGACAATGTGGAAGAAATGGGTTCATGGTGAATCTGGTGCTGATCCTACTTGCTGCTTCTCTGTAATTAGGGATATGGCCTTTGGTAATGTGGATGAAACCGTATCTGGGGCAAGTGCAGTTTTATTTGTTGTATCTGAAAGCATCTCATGGAAATTGCAGAGAGTTCAACTCCATAATCTTCTCATGTCAATTCCTTCTGGTGCTCGCTTGCCCCTTCTGATCTTATGTGGCTCATATGATAAAGGACCTATTATAATCAATGAACTGGGCCTTCATGATATTGATAAATCCCAAGTTAGTGGTTTTCGGCTCATCTTCCTCATCGAAAATCAGCAGATGGAACACTTGGATGGTTTTTTCAGTGACAAACGATTAAGAGAGGGGCTGGAGTGGTTGGCAGGAGAATCACCCTTGCAGCCCACCTTGCATTATGTGAAAGTACGAGAACTTGTTCACACCCACCTTAATTTCTTGTTGAGGGTGCCTGATAGCGTCAATAACTTGAAGTTGGGTCCTGGGGACTGTATCTCAGTATTCAATAAAGCTCTGGACTGCTCAGTGCAGGAAATTGTTGACGCTGCCAATGCAAATCCTACTAGTTGGCCATGTCCTGAGATTGGTGCACTTGGCCAGTCTAGCGATGAGGACAGAGCACTGAAAAGCTTCCTGCCACCATCAGGTTGGAGCTCAAATGTAAAACTAGAACAAATTATTTGTGCTTTTCAAGATTGTAAGCTCCCAAAATTTCCTGATGATTTATCCTGGTTGGCCAGAGGTTCTAAAGTTGGACATGAGATTGAGAACCACAGGTTAAAGCTTGAAAGTAGCTTGGTCCATTACCTGACTGATACCAGCAAGATGATGGGAGTTCCGTTGGCAACAAAGGAGGCACATGTCATGCTGCAATCATGCGCTAGACTCGAGCTTCATGGCTCAAGCTACCATATAGTTCCACAGTGGACCATGATCTTTCGTCGAATATTCAACTGGCGATTAATGAGTTTATCCAAAGGGGAAGTCTCTTCGGCTTACATTTCAGAATGTCATCATGTTGATCTTGCAATATCAGATCTGGATGTGGGCTTTGAAGCAAATTTACCTTCGTCGCATTATCTGAACACATCTTTGGATGAAATAATTGAAGTCAGCTGTAACTCTCCTACCCTTGCCAAGGGTCAGTCAAGGCTGCTTCAACATCTTCCACTGAGGGACTCAAATGGTGTAATAAACGAGACTGTTAGCCCCTCTGATTTGAGGGGTTCGGAAAGCAGTTTTGCCATGAATAAAATGCCTAGCTTTAGTACTGCTTTCACATATGGATTAGAGAATGCTAGAAGCGATGTCCTAACGGATGGCAAAGCAAAAGGAGAAGCTGAGAGGTTAAGCCAGCTGTTGGAGCAATGCAATTTGCTGCAGAATGCCATAGATGAGAAGCTGTTTCTATACTTTTGATCTGCTCTGATGAAATTGTGATGCTTGTATTTTGTATGTATTCTCAAGAAAGATGGAGGGAATGGTATCAAAAAGAAGAAAAAGGGAGAGTATGCTAACCCAGAGTTTTAAGCATAGGCAATTCTGTACAACAAATAAGAAAGCTTTCGTGATGTTTTTCTACCTGCCTGTCTCCAAGTACAATTTCCGACTTTGCGCACTTGATAACCAACCGTTGATCTTGATTACCGTGCAACCTAATTGGGATGAAAACGTCCGGAGCACTGAGCTATGCTACTCTTGAAAACAAGCAGCCTCTCTGCATCCAAAAGTCCAGAAGACTCGGGGAACAGCAGTTTCAAGGAAAGAGTGCAAACTCCACCCAAAAAAAGAAAAAAGCAGCAAAAACAGTAAAAGAACAGATTATATCATTAGGTCACCGATTCAATTGGTAAGTCACTGATTAAATTGGATGAAATAGTTATTTTACAATCACAAGAAGTTCCACGTATGCTCCATTTATAGGAACCATATTTCAATTTTAGTATTCCTGTAAGCCAAATGTTGTTCAATATTGGAAAGGGTAAATCTCGAAACTCATGCCTATTCTGACTTTTATTTTCCTTCGTTTTATATATTTTAATTTTACCAGGAACAGTTGGTAAGCAATATCGTCAAAGCTCTTAGGAAGATAAATTAGGAATGGGTTGTAATGAACATGAGGCGACACATTAAATATCGTCGCATTTCCATGCGTACCGGAGGTTAAATTTTTGTATTTCTCGTTGATTCGATTAACCTAACCATGGTAGATCGGTGCTGTGTTGAATTATTAAGCAGGAAAAGAAAAAGAAAAATAAAATAAAAATGCGAAAGAGATTTGAGATTACTCTTTTTTCTTTTTCTTTTTTTCTCGGGAATCCAATGTAAGATTACTTTGACTTTACCCAATTATGCAATTATTCTCCAGGAATCTGATTAAGTTGTTTCTAGCTAGTGTAGTTTTTTTTTCCCGTTTCATGCTAAATAAAAATTCTTCAATATAAATCCCGTTTAACAAATTAAGGTACAATTAAAGTATTTATTTATTGTCTCCCATGCCACCCCTATAATTTGAAGCCACTAAATGTCTTTTGATAGTGAAAGATTTGGACATCCAAGGGAATCTTGGATTCAAATATTTTTATTTTGAAATGGAATTGATTTTGAAATGCAACTAAAAATGCAGATATTTTTATAATTCATACAGTCGATTCAACATCAGCAAGAGAATGAGGATATGCTTTACATACTAAGAAGAATGAGGTAGAAACCTTTCGAATTTTTTATACAATCCATAGCAATTTGCAAAATGGCAGTCGCCACACAATGATGTCCCTGAACAAATTTCTTTTATCCAATGTTCTCTCTAGAATCCCTTCCAATGTTAGGGTATGTTTGGATTGAGGAAAGAATGGAGTGGAATTGAAGAGATGTGAAATGTTAATTTTGACAATAATAAATTTCCATCAAAACCAAAGAAAATGTCTAAATTAAAAGTTCATTTTACTCCCATTCGCATCTTCAAGCGTGCCCTAAATTCAGGGGTGCAGTACCATCTTAGGAAGACCAGCTTTGTGTCCCTGATATGGATATGTAACCAGAGTTAGAAGAAGAATGCCCATTGACCAGCTCTGATTTTTACATTTCAGAATAGAACCTTTAGATGCCCAAGATAATGTACCTCAGACCAGGAACAGCCTAACAAACAATAGAGTCAGTGTTACGACTCAATGACTAAAATAGTGGCTAGTATATAATCAGTAATGCAAAATTCTAAAACAGAATGAAGAAACCTACCGGTTGCGATAAATTACAAGAAGACTTGGTGAAGCTTCCATAAAGCCTCTGATCAATCACTGTAAATGGAAAAGGAAGGAGAACTCATTGTTAGAGAGATTATAATAAAACCATTTATTGAAATGGTTACACTTAATTACGGGCCATTGTCAAAAGATTTTTCTTTTTTTTTTTTTTAAAAAAAAAGGTTTTTAGCACCAACCAATCCAATTGGTCTATGAGGTGCTGGAGAGGGGGCCACTATAGCCGGGCTTCTCACTGAGACTACATTTTGATAGGACTGTTGATCAGAGAGATCAGTCCTCGCAGAACAATAAACATCTGATGCAGTGGTAGCAGATAATTCAGAAGTTCCTCCCCCGGTTGCAGTATTAACGCTGATATTATCTAATCCAACTCCAGATGCACCTACCTACATGATTAAAACAAAGATTAGATAAAAATAAATAAATAAACAAATGATGCCATTAAATCAAATAATTAAACCACCATTAGCCAGGTTTTTATTCCGCATATTTCATTTATAAAGGAAAAAGTGTCTTAGATATCATTGCAGATTGATTTTGCTTATTCTTGCATAGCAGAGATCCCTATGTGACAGTCACATGCAACCAAAACTGACCAATCAAACATCATTCAAATATCTATCAATTTCTTACCACCTACATTCTTTTTGGTGGATAAAATATTAATGGGCATTAAAGATTATCTTCACAAAAAAAAAAAAAAAACTATATGGTAAAATAAAAACATTAAAATTATGTGGGCGTTGAAGTGTTCAAGCAATCCATACACTAGATAGGCCTTTGATCTGAACAATGATAATTGTTATATCATCTGTTCGGTTCTCATTTTCCAACCATAGTTTATATGCCTTTCCTGCAATGGCAGCACACGCATCGCCAGGATCTGAATAGCTTGCTGCCTACATAAAAAGATATCATAAAATTTATCAATATAAAATACAAAGGATGTAATAACATAGGATTTCAACTAAGAACTTTACATGCCAACTGCTATAAGGCAGGTTCCACCCATCACAGCTAGGCCCAATTTGGATAAATAGCATACATACGTACTTGTTTGAGGATTAAATAAAGAGCTTATAGAAGCATCATTAGTCCTTATGTTATAATAAGCTAAAATCCAAACACATCAATAAGTGCCTATTGGAATAGATATGCTCCAACAATCTGCTAATAAACCCATCCAAATGGGGCCTTTGTAGCAAATCCAGAGTTAAAAATAAAGAATGTTATCCTGGGCACATGATACTTTTCCAACCAAATGTTTAAAAGAATTAGTGAAGACTTGTTAAACAGGAAATTAAATATAGACTTACTAAGATGGCTAGCAATAGTAATTCAACAGATCAGAGATGATCATCAGTAAATAGTAGAAATAAGTTTGTTACTGAGGAACTAACCTAAATTACAAAGAATTAGTGAAGACTTCTTAAAACAGGAAATTAAATATAGACTTACTGAGATGGCTAGCAATAGTATTCAACAGATCAGAGATGATCATCAGTAAATAGTAGAAATAAGTTTGTTACTGAGGAACTAACCTCAATTACAAAGGTTGTGTGACCGCTGATAACTTGAGAACAATTAGCTAGTAGCATCTGTCTATTGAACTATTTAGAGATCCTACTTAAAGATTTACAGAATTATGGCAGTTATTATATATATAAGAAACGTTAAAAAGCCAATTTTGGAAACAAGACAATGACATGCACTCACCACAACAAGGCACTAGTTGATAGTTAATATAATCAATTATCATCTAACTAGATATGGCAAAGAGAGAACAAATTATGCCAGGTAACATAAATCACATGCTCCATAGCCTCTGCTATTGCTCTATTTCTTATTTCAACAGTCAGTAAATTAAGTCAGATCCTCACTGTTGTATGGGGCAATTTTTACCTACAGGGAAGCAGAAAAGTAAAAAGCAGATACTGCATAATAAATTTTTATAGCTAAGATCTCTACTGAGAAGGGCACTAAATGGGGGACACTTTAATTTTGTATGTACCCTAAATTCCTAATAAGCAAATGAGAAATTGAAAAGCACAAGCTATATATCAACCATTCATACAATCAGTAATTACAGATAAGAACTTCAGTTCTGTATTTTTTATTAAATTTTCAGATAAACCAATAGGCACCACTAATGATGCCGAACAAGAAACCATGGTTGCCCAAGACATGTAGCATGGGGTGGATTAGAATCTTAAACAGTAATTACATTTCCAATTTTACCGGTGCAGGAAAATCTTCCTAAAACCAGGCATTTAAATATATTTCGTTAAATCACAAAGCCACATACGTAAAACTACATTCAAATAATAGAATCTGCATTAAGATTTTTACGTTTAAGCCTTTTTAACCGTCAGTCATCAATAGATATCACAAGATTTCCACTGAAAGTATATGGTAGGTCAATTCAAATTCAACTAATCAATCAAAATTAGTCAATCAGTGAAAAAGTTCTCAAAATCTAAATACTGAGTAACTTCAAAACTATGAAACGCCCAGTAAAAGAACTAAGACAGAAAATAGGTCGCATGCAGTACCATGTCAACAACAGTTTGGCTTGATAGGAACTCAAATACGCCATCACTTGCAACAATAAAGAAAAGATGATTAGGTGTAAGCTTAACCGTTGACACCTCTGGAGTAGCAATGACACCTATAGTCTCTGCCAAACTATCCCCTAAACTCCTTGTAAATGCAGTTCCGGGATACATCGCATTTGGAACCCACAACCTGGGAGGATCGCTACCCTCACTCTCTTCATCACCCCAACTCTGAACATCGGGATCCTTAAGCCCTTCCACTTGATCAACACTCAACACCCTGGCACCACAAAGTTTCACTCTCTCATATTCATCCCTCCGAAATGGTGTCTGATCAGAAGATAGGTCCTCAGCAATGATGCGATTCCCATCCTCAACCGCTAGCACTGCTCTAGAATCACCAACATTAGCAACATAAAGTGTGTCTCCGATAACAAGCACTGTGATTGCAGTAGTGCCGCTCATAGAGTCATCAATATCACTGTTATGTAACTGATAATTTGTTGCCAGGAATGCTGAAGTATATGCTTTAACGGGGTCCTCCATCAATGCAAGGTCATCTGATAATGTTTCAATCAACCTGTCCTTAACAAAGTTCGAACACTGGCTACCACATTGACCATGCCCATCATAGACACCGAAAAAATGGACATTTGGGTTACCTTGAACTTGTGTCTTAATACAGAAAGTGTCTTGGTTTTCTTTATCTGGTGAATCAGGGTAGTATCCTCGTTGTGTGAGGAAAGAGTATTCGAAAGCGAAGTTATGGGAAGGAACGGAAGCAAACTTCAACGTACTCTGAACAAGTTTGCATTTCCTTTGACCACGGCGCGGGCCGAATCTTCGATATGTGCCGGCGCCACTACACTCCGGTGGCGGAAAGTAGCCGTGACAACACTTGCAATGGACGCAGCCCATGTTTCACAGAGAAGCTAGAAGGAACACCTGTACGCACCACCTAGAGCTTAAAATAACATTGGTGGCGCAACTATGCAGGTAAGCGATTCTGGGTGGGAACAACAGGGCAGATGCTTCTGAAAATCGGCATTTCAGAAACATGAACAAACCCTAGAGACAAAATCAGACGTGAATTATGATTCAGAGGAGGAAATTATAGTCAATGGTTAAAACTTAAACCAAACAAGGAATCCTTTGGAATTGAGGATAAATAAACATCGGAAGAAGCCGAATCCTCAAAAGGATAAGAAAAGAAAACCCTAGATTAATCCCCACCAAGAAGAAGCAGAAGAAAAGGACCTTTTGAATTCAGAAACGTGTGGATGGGGTTACCAAGAAGGGTAAAACAAAAACAAAAAGGAATTGTACTTTTCCTTGGAGGGAGAGATCGATGAGAGCTCAAGAACAGAGGGATAAAAGGAAATTGGCGTAAGGCTAAGGATTTAGGTGAAAGGGTCCAAAAAGAAGGCCACGCAAGGAAGAAGCGTTTGTCTGTCGTTCCTCCAAAAGAATGAGAGACAGAGAGGAATCGGTTGAGAATGAGGGCGTTGTTCATGGAGGACAATGGGTGGGTGGGTGGGTTCGCCTCCGAAGAGAACCCGCATTCCACGATAACACCCACCCCTGACCCCCCCAACACATACATACATACAACGCCAGAGCTGTGAATTAAACAGAGGTCCGTCCAACAATTTTTTTCCTTTTTCGAGTACACCAGAAAAGGACACACAATTTTCCAACACACACACGCGCACAAACTAATTAACAGTAAACTAATTTAAGCAGTTATATATATATATATATATATATATATATATATATATATATGAGTTTAACACTCTTTGCAATTATATATTAAAAAAAGGTTAAAAATATAGTTGAAAGGGTGGATAATTATTAAACTTTCCTTACTAAAATTATTATAATTTAATTTCATGTTTAAAATTATATTTAAAAAAATGGCATGCACTTTAATATATGCCCTAGTATTAATAATAGTAATTACTTTGCTTAAAGCATTTCATTCACATCTAGAGGTCAATGTGATCAGGTTTCAAGTTTTAATTTAACAAATTAACAATAATTAGGTCTAACAGAAGAAGTTAATCCATTATAATGTAATAAATTTGAGTTTAAATTTTTGTTGGGAGAGGTATCTACATTTAATGTTCCACAGTGTCTTAAATAGTATTGTTTTTAATTAATGTTTTAACAACTAGATTGGCCATTAAATCGATGGAAGCACCAATTTAAAAATTAACAGTTTAACCATAGTCGAATTGTGGTTAAACAGGTTTACTTTAAAATATTTAAAAAATAATATATATAATTACATATTAAGTATAAATTTACAAATTTAATTAAAAATAAGATTTGATATCAAATTATATGAAACAACATCCACAATCAAAAGTTCACAGTAAAAATTGACCAAATAATAGAGAAATATTATTAATAAATATAATATTTATTCATATCAATTCTACAAAATATTAATATAATGACATCTCTACAAAAATTAGTTGATCTATGATGTTATTTTCTTTATTACTTGATTATAGAATAAGCAAAATCTAAAAAAAAAAATAATAATTAAATCGCTTCAACTAGTTCATTTAGCACAATTTTTTTTTAATCTGACTAATTTTTAGTCAATTTAATTAATTCTTCATCAATTTAATTATTTATTAGTTTTATGAATTATTACGAATTAGTTTCTTAACCGATTTTAAATTCAATTGATTAAATTAACCAATTTAATTTGATTCTTACTTACGTATGGAAAGAAAGGGTTTCAATTCCACACGGCGTTGCATTTCAAATTTCAACGAAAGTTGTGGATTCTAATTTGCTTTAGCTGCAATACTCACGTGGATCAACGTTTTCCCTGGTGCTGAAGAATTTGTGAAACAAATGCCACATTGTTGTTGTGTTCTGTTTCTTCCTGCAAATTTAATTCAATGTTAAGACCATCCAGAAGGGTCATTGGTCCAAAAGATTGTATTTTTATTTATTAAAAAAGTTTGATGTTCTTTTAAGAAAAACTTTTGTAATTAGACAAAGTCCAAAAAGGGCATAAGCATGAGAAGCTCATGTAGGGTCCAATTCCAATACCATTCAAGGTGTGGTCCAGTTTCTATCTAAAGGCTACGTGGCAACTTAGCCCAATGACGCTTCTCTTTATAAGTTTTTTTTTTCTTTTTTGGTCTCTAATTTCCCTTTTTTGTGGAGTCAGACAAACTTCAACACACAGAAAAGGCCCTTTAGCCAGATAAATATAATATTGCTACTTTGCTTGGCAATCAAATTCAGATGAAAGTATAGATCCGGTCCACACTTTGATATATATATATAGTACACATTATATATATCTGGTACAAACCAATTTTTAAAATATAATTTTTAACTAATTAGATGTGATTATCAATTTAATTTAGTTTAATTCGATTAAAACTAAATCAAACCGATTGAGGCCTATTAAAAAAATATTTATATACATAATACTATATTTATACTAGTATATATACAAAGTTAAAAAAATACATATATATTCTAGACTTCTTATTTCTTTTAACCTTATGCTCTTATCTATTGGCCTCTAAAAGTATGACCTTTCACTCTGTAACGCCTAAAAAAATAAGCATGTGATATACATATAAATTAGGGTGTACCTTAGTGTTAGCTAATTATTTCATTGAACAGTCTTAATATCTACAACTACGTAAATTGTAAATTATATAATGTACAAAGTAAATTACAGCCAATTAAATAAACCCCTAAAACAAAGTAGACCTAAGTGGCCTGTAGGATTACAGAGCATTCTATGAGGTATATAGCCCAAATATTGGTTCATAAAGAACCCTTCCTCATAATGGAGTATTTCTCTATAATCCGCTAATCTCCAGCGATTTCCCATCCTCCTTAATTGTTAAATCTGAAAAAGATAACAACGGAAAGTGTGAGTTTATAAAAAACTCAGTGAGTAAATATCTGTGTAATAAAATAAGGCATAAGTACAAATACCAGAATCATAACTACAATTTAAATGAATACCTCTAGCACGAACAAATACACAAACATAAGCTTACCTGATATCTGACTATAATGTGCTATTTCTTTGCGAATCCACACTCTCGCAATCCACATCAATCACATCCAAAGTACATATGCCCACAAATAACCACACACACGGATTATAAATATGCAGGCAACCACGTGCTATGTTTTCCCACACTTTCTCACGCTTATCTCGTTGAGACCCATTCAAAATTTTTTTTTTGAACAATAATTACTCAACGGGTTTATCCCAGAAGTCCACTCCTCTGTTCCCACTCTTCCGACATTCTTCCCAAGAATATCTGCACCATTGGTTTACTAGCTGATGCCCTCTTTATGTATGTGTCACGACCCGTTATCTGGCACACGATCGACACAATGATGAATCTCTCATCATTGTAAGCCTTTCTATAAATTATACCCACGAGTTAAATTATTAGTTATTATCTCTATGTTATTAAAATAATCATTCTTTATCAAATAAATACGAAGAAAATATATCAAATTTTTTTATTTAAAATACACAGAGATAACTTGCATATAATAATAGATCTTCATTATGAAATATATTATTATACTGAAATACAAACCAAATATGCCAAATCCCTGACCTAAATGTCCTAGATAATTACAAAGCAACATAATCTATAATAAAGAGGGGTTTACTCGATAGTAGGAAGGTCGAAGTGAATTACTCCTCTAGCAAATATTTTTTACCAACAACCTGATCTGAACAAAAAAGATTTCACAGAGAGTGTGAGCTTTAAAACTCAGTGAACGAATTGGCCTCTCGTTAATAAAATTCAAATACATTACCAGTCATATAAGTATACTCGAAGGCTCAAACTCAATCAATAAACATAGTTAAAAATTACATACTATAAGATTTAAAGTCATCCAATTCATCCAACGGTATTAGTACTCATCAATGGCAATATATCTCGGAAAGCACACATAGGCTGGCTTACCAAATTTGTTTATTTCTGCCATGACGTACAACCTCATCCTCTCAGCTAAGGCGCCTCATGGATCTGTTATTGACCCGAGCTATATCCCTAACGAGTGAATCGTTGTTTCCACACTTGTTAGTCAAGACACCCTTTAAACCAATGTTTTCATAACCGGACCGGTTATTAAACCGGAGGGGGCACCGGTTCAAGGTTCAATAGTCGAACCGGGGTTGAACCGCGGTCGAACCGGTGATAATTAAAAAAATAAAATAAATAAAATATATACCTAAAAATAGTAAAATAAGTAAATTACTATATAATTTTATATCAACATATCATAATTCACATATATAAAAATACACAATATTTAATATTAAATTACACAAAAGACATTTCACTAGTTTGACAAAATAACATACTCAAATAAATATTCATAAGTAACAACCAAAAAAACCAACTGACTAAAAAAACATATTATTAGTCATACTCATTACTCATCATACAAATCATACATCTCAAATCTATCAAATGCTAAAGCATCTCCACTAAAACTATCACCACCACCACCACTACTTCCAACTCCACCAACCGTAGCATCAACTCCAATTTCATCAAGTAACTCTATATTTAGTTGGTCAGCAATTTCTTCAACACCTAAATATAAAATAAGAAAATTTTTAAAAAATCAATAAACAAAATTAATAGTTAATAACTTAATATTTATTTTAATAATTAATACTTAAGACACCTTCATTTTGTCTTGAGGATTCACCAACTATAGGTATTGCACTATCTTGATAGATAACATTTTCAATATCAAGGTCTTCATCAACAAATTCTGGAGGTGTTTCCTCCTCATCAACGACCCAGAAGTCAATGTTGTCAATCGACTCATAATCAATAGGTCATATTTTTTCTTCTTATATTGAAACCTAAAAGAAGACATTAAAATAAAAATATCAAAAAAAAGTAAACATCAATAATATAATTAATACTTATATAGTATTATACCTATTTTTCAAGCGCAAGTTGTAAGTAACAAATACAAGATCATTTAGTCTTTGATGTTCCAGCTTGTTCCTCTTCTTTGTATGAATACGCTCAAATAAACTCCAATTTCACTCACATCCTGAAGATGAAGATGTTTGACCAAGAATACGAATGGCCAATTTTTGTAAAGTTGGAGCACTACCTCAATATAATTTCCACCATTCATCTATGTAAGATATTAAAATTTAAAAGTAAAAAATTAAGTAGAAACTTCAAAGTTTAAATTTCAAATTACACAAATGCTTAAAATGATACTTACCAGGCTGTATTGTCTTTGCCACTTTATATGCACTTTCTCGACTAAAAGAACCTTGTTGATCACGATAAATTTGCAACTCTTTAATAGATTTAGAAATATCATCACCACAGATACTCCTTATATCAAACAAATCAAGAAGTGCTTGCATGATTCGATTCTTTTCAACATATTGTTTATCAAAAAAGAAAACAGGGTTAAAAAAGTAAGCAGTTGCATGAAGATCACGTTTTAAATGCTTATCCCATCGAGCCTTAATCAGATCCGTGTAAGGCTTATACAAGTTTACTCTTTGGTTAAACATTTCTTTTATAGCATTTTTTGCCCTTTGCATACCTTCATAAACATAACCCATAGAAGGCTTCTCATCTCTATCTACTATCATGAGCAATTGAATTATTGGACCCACAAGCTTTACTATGATCATGCAGTCATTTCAAAACTTACCATCCAATATGATGTTACTAACAAGTTTTCCTGTGGTAGTCTTGGATAGCCTATGACTTGTAAAGTGTCTATCCACAACCAAAGCTTGCAAATCATGCTTATGCTCATAAAGACTTTTCAAAGTAATAAAGGTTGTGGCAAATCGAGTTACCCTTGGACGCACAATTTCTTTCCAACCTTCTCTTTTCCTAAGCCAAGATAGAAATATCATATGATTGTACACAAAAACAGTAATTTTTGATGCCTTAGATGCAAGCTCAGCTACATGAGACATACTACCAATATCCTTCAAAAGAATATTCAAACAATGTGCAGCACAAGGTGACCAATAAATATGTGCATATTTTTCATGAATTAACTTGCCAGCAGCTACATAATTAGCTGCATTATCAGTCACTACATGCACAACATTAGTAGGTCCAACCCACTCAATAACATCAGAAAAAAATCACACAATGTTTTAGCATCCTTCACAACATCTGAAGCATCAACAGATTTTACAAAGCTAATACCCAAAGGACAATAAACTAAAAAATTTATCAAAGTCCTCTGTCTCATGTCACTCCAACCATCAACCATGATTGTACATCCAGTTTTAGCCCAATTGTCTCGATGACTTTCAACAAGTAATTGACACTCCTTCTTGCAATCTCCTAACAAATGAACTCTCAATTCATGATATGAAGGGACTTTAAACCCTGGCCCTATAGCCGCAATTGCATCTGCAGCAGACTGAAAGTATGGAGATTGAATAGCATTAAATGGAATACAAGCGTCAAAAAACCATCTTGCAATTGTCAATTTAGCTTTATGTATTGATTCCTTACTAGACAATACACTTTTCAAAGTTGGTTGTGAACCTGGAGTTGTCCTAAGAGCAAAAAAGCCATCAAATGTGTCACTCATTTTCCTCTTCCCTTGGGCAACATTTTGTTTCCTGGCTTGCAAAAGAACAACAACTTCTGCACTCTCCATTCCCTCATAATCTTCATCAAGATGCTTCTACAACGAATATCATGAGACACTTTTTTGCAAGAACTTATTTGACCTGTTACACCTGCTAGATATTGTTTCATTTGGTTTATACCTCCTCCTCTATATACTAAATTACAATGAAGGCAGGTGTAGACATTAGTTTTTCCCTCTTTCCTAAAAGCAAAATGTTCCCATGCCGGATCACTCTTTTGACAACTAGATGTATTAGATGCTGCAGTAGATTGCTTGTTTGATGATTGTACATTAGTGGCAGTGGTGTTGTTATCATCATTGGTATCCATATTTCCATTAAAGTTTCACCAAAAGAATGCTAATTAGGATATTGAATTTATATAAAGGGTTTAAGCTGGAAGAAAGCCTAGGATATTACTAAAGGTGTGCTTCTTAAAAAAAAAATTCAATATACTTCAATAGTTCAATTTATATCGGGCATCAGCAATTAAATTAGCAATCACCAATCAGAGTAAATTCAGATTTCAGACAATCAATATAACTATAATCCAAAATCAGACAATCAGCCAATTCCAGATGCTTAGTGGTGCACAAAAAAGTTATGCATATATGAGTAGTGCTCCTATATAGCCTAGCATTTTGCTTCATCTGCCGACAACACTACTGCTCATACAGGGCACATATGAAATTTTCCTCTCTGAATTATCTATTGTCTATATTGACCAAAATTATTAAAGGACTATATGAGGATAGTATATGTATTTTTATGCTTCCTACAATTATTAAAGGATAAGATATGAAGCACTTACCTGGAAGGAAACCCGACGGCAATGGCGAGGGAGACAGTAGCGGAAATGGCGAGGGAGGTCAGAGATAAATGAGTTTAAATCGAAGAAAGGAATTGAAAGAGATGAATCTAATCAAAGAAAGCTTAAATTAGAGATGAATTTAAGTAAATCAGCAAAGAAGAATAAATTTGATTATGAATCAACAAAAAATCAAAAATAAAAGAAAGAACTCAAGAAGCGAAGGATGAAGGAGACGAACCTGTGCTTCAGCCTTCAGCCTTCAGCCTTCGAGTTCGAGTTCGAAGCTCAAACGCAGAAACGCTTGCACTTTGCAGCAAAATGAAGCCTCGACGTTGAAGGGGAAGAAGAACGGCCGCTGGTGCGAGAAGAACGATGAACCTTCTTCAGCCTTCAGATGAATGAAATCTGATTTGGAGGGCGGATTTAGGGCTCGAGCAAAACGACGTCGTTTTGCAAAGTGATAAAGGAAAAAAAAAAAAGGTAGGAACCGGTCAGTCATTGAACCGGCCGGTTTGGCCGGTTCCAGCGGTTCAAAACCTGTCGAACCTGTTCGAACTCTTCCCGGTTCAAAGGGGTTGATTGGATAGGTTCTATGGCCGGTTCCTGGTTCGGCCGGTCGAACCGGTCGGTCCGGTCTGGTCATGACAACTATGTTTTAAACCGAGTTTTCTGCTTTGCCGTGAAAAGGGTACTGTCCTGCTTAATCACAATCAATGATATAGTATTTCATATCATTATCAAAAGTACAATAAGAAGTACAATGTAATATTTATTCATATAACTGGTATCATATATAACTATATCACAAGTATATAAATCACAAATCAAGATAACAATTAAGTTGTCTTTAGAAAGATTCAAACTTTATATTGTCCTGAAATACTTGTTTTGTCTTATCCATACTTCTGGATTAATTTAAATTACCTCCCTAGATTAGCCACTCTGAATTCAGTCCACACCTATGAGTCTTAAGAGTGTCCTATAACATACTTTTTATTACCAATGATGCTAAAACCCTATTAAAACGGGGTCGTTTCACTCACTTAGATTTAGTACGAGTATTACTTCTCTAAATCGTAATGGACAAGAGCACACAGGTAAATTTCAGTGTTTCGCTACGGAGATTTTCATGAAAGATTAGAGAAAAAAAGTTAGAGTTTGTTTTCGTACATATACTATTTATACATACGGTTACTATTTATATATACAGTCACTATTTATACATATAGTTACTATTCATATTAGAAATAATGATTACAATCTGTAAAAGAATATACCAAGTAAGTTCTCATAAAAGAGTTGAGGGTCGCAATGGACACACTTAAGTACCAGGTCTTTCCTTAGCCAGAACTTTTCTAGACATGTATTCTTCACAGTTTACATTCTATTTTGATAATCAGAGAATCAAAATAACATATAGGCAGCTAATGACAATTTTTCTGTTGTGGAGTATCAGCCAAAGCCGTAACTACAGAGCATACTTAAGAATATAACTTCTAAAATTTGAAAGACACAAAAAGGGCATAGTATCCTCACCTTGAATCTAAGCTGAAAAGAAAAGGCCTAAAATCTTAGAGGCCTAGCGTCGGAGCAAGAGAAACTTAAGGAGAGAAAAAAAATAGAAGTTGAAGGTGTGAATTTAGAAGTGAAATGGAATGACCTATTTATAAGAAAAGTCAAAAGTACTATTTGACACTATACGCTTATAAAATATTCAATTTACTATTCATGAAAATGATATTTTCAATAAAATAATTCAATTTACTATGTACTTTAATCATTTAGTATACTGTGCGATCACGAGAAAGGCGAGAGGCTGAATTATTGGTTACTATTGAGAACTTAAAGGAAAAACTATCCTTTCACCTTAAACATTTAAGTTTCTTTTCAATTCAGTCCTTTTATTTTAGTCCCTAAGATGATTTTCTCACATAAAATGTCATTTTCTCCTATGAACTTCTTTCTGGTTTCCTCTTATGCCTAGTACTCGATATTTCGATTGTATATATAAACAGTACCGTATATATAAATAGTATTATACAGATAAATAATACCGTATATTGGAATAGTAACCGTAGTTCGAGAATACACATTTATATTTTATTTTTTCACCAGTATTACAGTATAAATATGCAATGTAAGATATGTAATGTTTTTCTCACACTTTTCCTGCTCTTACCACATTGAGACTCAATCCAGATTTTTCCCCTCGAACTATTAGTGCTCAATAGGTTTATCTCAGAGATCCACCCCTATGTTCTCTCTCGTGGATCCACATTCTCACACAATTCCATTTCATATGCAATACACGCACAAACACAATACAACACATCCCACACAATTCCACACAATTTATCCATAACATTCCTATAGGCAATTCATAAAAGAATTCCCAAAATCACCAAAAAATTCCCTAATCTAGTTTATATCACTAATTACGGAATTTAATGAATTTAAATTTGTTCGTGGCATGAGTAGGGTTTATATTATATTTGTGTAATTTTTATAAAAACAAGTAGTAAGGTCACCCACTCACCTAATGCCGATAAGGTTTACCATATAACAAATCCCAGGAAACGAAGCCAATGAGGCTCCTAAGTCACCTAGAACCAACTAAAATCAATAATTAAATAAAACAAGGAAAATCCTCACCCCTAACTTTGACATTTAGTCACTCATTTGGTCATAACTCTTATTTGGTAAGTAATTTCTAAATAAAACTTATACCATTAAAAACTAAACTCAAAGGGCTTTCCAATGATATAAAGTTTATTAAAAAAAGAGTTTGAATAAAAGAGTTATGACCATTTGAAAATAGACGAAGAACCTCAAAATGACACACACTTGGCGCCTGGGAGCCAAGGCCTTTTCTCCCTTTCCCCTTTCTAAAGTGTAGCGCTTGGGTGTCACGATCATGACCTATGTGATTTGACCTCGGTTTTTTGTCAAATTTGCCCAGATCTTCACCGTTTTTTATGATTTCTTCAATGGGTTCTTATTCTTCGTGTCTAAGGAGCATTTAGGGAAATATTTGGCCACAAACTCAATTTTACCCTAAATTCCCTTAAAACTAGAAAATAGGGAAAAGTTCGGGAAATCATAATTCCTATTTCGATTCCTTACTTTCCCTACATCAGTTAGTCGCCGACGACTCCCCCTACCACCGAAGAATCGCTCACCTGAGCTCGGTTAGAGGATTTGGTTGGAGAAGGGTAGAGAGAGAAGTAATAAATGAAGAAAAGGAGTGGGCCAACCTATATATATCCGCCCATAGTAAAATTACTACTTTGCTCTCAAGCAACTCTCAGTTAACCTCGATAGTGGCAAATTCATAATTTCTCTAATTTGGGTATTTTTCACACTCTATGTGCCACCCTAGTTTTTCATTTTACTTTAGTCACTCTCTAAACCCCTAGGTACTTGGCTTCTCTATGCCTCATTATTACTCTCTCTCTATCCTCTATCCCTCAACACTATTTCTATGAAATTTCTTCTTCCTCTAGTTTTTCCTCAAATCTCAAAAATATTATCCGTAATAAAATACCTAATCCAGTTATCTATTTTCAAATTTATAAATAATATTCAAAAAGAATAAATTAAATATGAAAATTAAAAATAACCAAATAATTCTATTAAAATAATAAAAAATTTTATTATAAAAACCATAATACCGCCAACACGTGATCCAAAATTGATAGGTATTACATTATCCCCACTTAACAGAATTAGGTCCCCTGAATTCGAAAACTCACCACAAGCCTCGAAATGCACCCCCACGCTTCTGTTGCGTTACTCTGACAACTATTATCACAAGCAAATTTAGGAAATTGTGGTATAAATACTTTTCACACATAAATTCCTCTATCACTCAATCTATTCCTAACTCAACCCCAAAAGCACCCACATACATATACATATATATAATATATGCCCTCAGGATAGTTATCCCACATGATATCCGGTCACCCTAAAAGCATACCCATGATATAGTATCTCGCTCGCTATTTACGCATAGTGTATTCTTGATACCACTATGTACTTTACACTGTGCATACCATAAACACAAACTCACACATATAGTTCACAATATAATAAATTATATGCACCCAGCCCCGAAGACGATATCCTGCCCTAGACGTCATCCCCGCCCAAAGGCATCATCCTTGCTCGAAGGTGTATCCCACTCATAGGTGTATTGTCCCTCTGGTACGACTCTCAACCTAAGCTTCGGCTTATGCCAAACCACAGCAACTGCCATCTTGGCCCCAAGAGTATATCATGAGACCTCATCCCATTCCCTATAGGTCTATATTCCCACGAGGAATCTAATATGTATCTGGCCTTTTGGGTTATATCCATAACCATAACATGTGTCTGGTCTCATGGGTCATATCCTCAGCCATAACATGCATATGATCTCTTGGATTATTACTCTGAAGTTCATCGACTCTTTTCGCAAGAGAAGATGTACTTATAAGTGTAATACCCGTTAATTTCAGAATATAATTCGCTTAAGAGTATTTTAGAATTCTACAACGTTACTTTAGTTATTTATTTTAGTCATTTTTAATTTTCATATTTAATTGTTCTCTTTGAATATTATTTATGAAAATTGAGTTAAATGACTGGACTAAATATTTGCACAATGAGGGATATATTCTAAGAATGGTGAAATTCATGAAAAAGTGGTTTCAGAATGGTCAATTAGTCCATTTATTGTAAATTGACTGGATGGGTTTGGATGTTGGGTTATGGATACCCATGGGTTATTGAATAACCCATTAGAAATATTTAATATAAAGTTTCAATAGTACCCCTCATTTTTTTCACTCAGCCGAAGGAAGCAGAAAAGTATTTCTCTCTCAGTTCTTCATTTTCTTCTCAAATCCTTTCCTTGATCTTCAGAATTTCGATTATCTGTTCAGTTCAAAAGCTTTGTAAGGATCAAAGGTAAGCTTTAATCCGATTATTTTCCTTAAATTTCAGTTTATGTAGAAGATCAGAGGAGGTTTTGTTCTTGAAGATTTTGATGATAATTCATGAATCTCAGTTGTTTTAGAAGTTATATTTGAGTTATAATCGGTTAAAAGAGTTGAAATTCTGGTTTTGAAACAAGAAGGGAAAGGATGAATTTGTTAGAAATTTCTGCAAAAACTTCTGCAAAAAAACGGGTTACTGTAGCGACCAGAAATTTCGAAACAAAAACTGGAAAATTTTCTTTGGGTACTGTAGCAGTACTGTAGTGTCGGCAGTCAACGGTACTGTAGCGAACCGACACTGTAGCAAACCGTTACTGTAGCAAACCGTACTGTAGCAACCCGTTACTGTAGCAGTCAGAAAATTTTACGTATTTTCGTGATTTTGTTTCCTTTCTTATGATTCATTGTAATATATTTTACTAGGAAATTTTCCTACACAAATTCTAGTGTGGAACAAGGTAAACTTGGACAAACATCAAGGTGAGTGAATAACCTTGCTCAGTTAATTTGATATTACTAGTCAAAGTACAATATAAGTCCCATTTACAATATTATTTGGATAATAAGCAATTAATTTTTCATATGGGAGTATATGATGATCAATAGAAATAAGAGTATGTAGAAATTATTTATTTCATGACAATTGTACTATGTGATGAATTCTCACTATCTTATTAATGAGTAAAGATCTACGGGATCTAATACACGAGTGTGAAAGGGTTAAAGTCCCATACTACTCGGCGTATATCTAAGAAATCTTATTCACGAGTTTGAAAGGGTTAGAGTCCCATACTACTCGTTGTATATCTAAGAAATCTTATTCATGAGTTTGAAAGGGTTAGAGTCCCATACTACTCGATGTATAAGACAATTAATTATATGAGTAAATGTGGTATTTGTACTTTTGATATTCTATATAGTACAGTTATTTACTTACTGAGTTTTTAAATAAACTCACACTCCCTATGATTATTTTTCAGATACAGAAAACAAAGAAGAAGAGTATCCGTTGGAAGATTAGAAGCCCCTTGGGATTACTCTCTATTTCTGTCTGGTGGGATACCAGTACTTAATAATGTGGATATTAGAAACGCTCTGTACTTTCTATAGGTCTCCTAGGCTTGCGATGAGATAGAAATATCAGACTATGTATGTCTATATTTGCTTATCAGATGAATATAATTCTGTAGTGTGGAATGAATGATTAAGGTTGAATGTAAAACTTACAGAATATATGTATATAACGTATGTTTGAGAATTATATCAAATGAGTAGTATCTTTTCACATGCTCAATTTTTGGGATGTGACAAATTTGGTATCAGAGGAAAGGTTTTATAGGTCCCCTATAGAGTACAGAGCAAAGTGATCTTTGTGGGCCCTTCCCTATTGTCATGAGCCGCGGCATGACCATAGGATTAGGTTCCATAAAAGACCTTGTAGAGTATAACGTCATTTTATGGATAACTTCTCAGTGGGGCTAGTAAGTGATATTTTGTTTATGTCTGAAAATTGTTTGTTATGTGTAACAGTACAATGTCAGAAGGATCTTCTAATAATAATGAGCATATGGGTCCAAGGAGGGCCATAAATCCACCAGTACATGTGCAAGATGATCCTAACCGTGGTGATAGTTTACATGCTCAAAGTACTGAGGGCGCAACTAGTGAGCAAGCAAGAAGAGTCGAACCTGATGCTCACGTCGGTAATGCAACTATTGCACATGTGATTCATTTGATGAATGAACGATTTGACCGATTTGAGGCTGAAATGAGAGGTCGAGCTGCACAAGCTAACCTGCCAGTGGATCCTCCTATTGTTGAAGCTGAAAATGTACCACCAGCTCCGTTAGCGGGAGGAGTTAATGTAAGAGAGGTAAGAATGTCTGAATTCCAGAAAATGAGGCCTCCTACTTTTTCAGGGGAAGATCCCAAAGAGGACCCACAATGTTTCCTTGAAGATTGTGAAGCAATCTGTGATGCTATAGGGTGTTCTCCTACTCAAAAGGTAGAATTCACTTCCTTTCAGTTAAAGGGTAGGGCTGGTAAATGGTGGAGAAACTGGAAGAAAGCTAGAATTCAAGGCACACCGCCAGTTATGTGGTCAGAATTTTACAGATTGGTTATGGATGAATTTCTTCCGGCAAGTGAACGATCATCCAGGGCCAGAGATTTTCTGTATCTACGGCAGGGAACCATGACTGTTGACGAGTATTCAGCTCAGTTTGTTAAATTATCTGAATATGCCCCTGAAATCATTCCTTCTGAAAGGAAGAAAATAGAAAAGTTTGTGGAAGGGCTTTGTGATGCCTTATATGATCAAGTGGGTTCTAATATGAACGATTACTCTTCGTACTCAGAGGCTGTTGATGTGGCCCGAAGAATGGAAAAGAGGTCAAAGAATAAAGAAGAGTATCGTCAAAAGAAGAAAGCTAGGTATAGAAGATCTTTTGATCAAGGGGAAGACTCAGGGACTTTGAAACCCTTTACTGCATCACAACATGCTCCAGCCACTCCTACTAAGTCATCTTATTCTACAGCCAGTGTGGCTAAGCCTCGTTTAGAGAACAGGGGTGGTTTTAGCTCTTCTAGTAGAGGAGGTACTCATGGTAGAAGGGAAAAACCTCAATGTCCTGAATGTGGAAAGTTTCACTTCGGGGAATGCAGGTTAAACACTGTTGGTACAGGTTGTTTTAACTGTGGACAAAAAGGACATTTTATAAGGGAGTGCCCTCAGCTCATGACAAGACCAGGTCAAGGGTCTAATTTGCCACCTCGACCACAATCTATTACTCAAACACCAACCCCTTCAACAGGGGGTATTATGGGAAGAGGTTCTGGAAGAGGCCAAGGTGACCGTGGAAAACAAGCTGCTGGCAGAGGAAATGCAAGAGTATATGCTCTAACCCGACAGGATGCTCAAACATCCAATGCTGTAGTTACAGGTATATTATCTGTTAATACTTTTGCTGCACGTATTTTGTTTGACCCCGGTTCTACTCACTCATATGTGTCGCCCCTATTTGCCAAGAGATTTGCATTTGATTCGATTATTCTTAAAGAACCATTCTTGGTTTCCACATCGATGAGAGAGACTTTGATGGTTAAAACATGTTATCGTTCTTGTAAAATAATCGTTGGAGGCATGGAAACTGAGATAGATCTTATGGTTCTCAATATGTTAGATTTTGATGTGATTCTAGGGATGGACTGGCTATCTTCTTGTCATACTACTATAAATTGTCGTGACAAAGTTATTTCCTTTAATATACCGGAGAGTAGTAATTTTGTGTTTCAAGGAGATCGAAGTGATGTACCTTGCAACATGATATCTATGTTAAGTGCCCAGCGTATGTTGCGAAAGGGACGTCAGGGATTTCTAGCTTTTATCAAAGATTTAGAAAAGAAAGAACAGAAGTTAGAAGACATTCATGTGGTTAATGAATTCCCAGATGTGTTCCCAGAAGATTTACCTGGATTACCGCCAGAAAGAGATATTGAGTTCAGTATTGATTTGGTCCCAGACACAAGACCAATTTCTATTCCACCTTATCGTATGGCTCCTGTTGAGCTAAAAGAACTCAAAGAACAATTGGAAGATTTGTTAAACAAAGGGTTCATTCGCCCAAGTTTTTCACCTTGGGGTGCTCCTGTTCTTTTTGTGAAAAAGAAAGATGGTTCTATGAGATTATGTATAGATTATCGTCAGCTGAATAAAGTCACAGTGAAGAATAAGTATCCTTTACCAAGGATAGATGATTTGTTTGATCAGCTTCAAGGAGCAAAATACTTCTCAAAGATTGATCTAAGGTCTGGATATCATCAGTTACGAATTAAGAGTGATGATATACCTAAGACTGCTTTTCGTACACGGTATGGACATTATGAGTTTCTTGTGATGTCTTTTGGGTTGACAAATGCACCAGCAGCATTTATGGATTTAATGAACAGAGTGTTCAAATCATTCCTTGATAAGTTTGTAATTGTATTTATTGATGATATTTTGGTGTATTCAAAGAGTCATGAAGAACATACTGAACATTTGAGAATAGTGCTTCAGACTTTGAGAGAGCATCAGTTGTACGCAAAGCTCTCAAAATGTGAATTCTGGATGAGTCATGTAACATTTTTGGGACATGTTATTTCCCAAGAAGGTATTCATGTAGATCCAAGTAAAATTGAAGCAGTTAAACAGTGGCCTAGACCAACAACTGTGTCTGAAGTACGTAGTTTTCTTGGCTTAGCAGGGTATTACCGTCGCTTTGTCAAAGATTTCTCTAAGACAGCTCTCCCATTAAATAAGTTAACCCGAAAGAATGTTAAATACATTTGGGATGATTCATGTGAGCAAAGTTTCACCCAATTGAAAGAGTGTTTAACTTCTGCACCAGTCTTAATTCTACCATCAGGACCAGGGGGTTACTCTGTATTCTGTGATGCCTCAAAGATAGGCTTAGGGTGTGTGTTGATGCAACATGGTAAAGTCATAGCTTATGGCTCACGTCAGCTTAAAAAGCATGAATTGAATTACCCCACTCATGATTTGGAAATGGCAGCTGTAGTGTTTGCCCTAATGATTTGGAGACATTACTTGTATGGGGAGACTTGTCAAATTTTTACAGATCACAAAAGCCTTAAGTACATTTTTTAGCAGAGAGATCTCAATCTAAGGCAACGAAGGTGGATGGAACTTCTGAAAGATTATGATTGTACCATCCTTTACCATCCAGGTAAAGCAAATGTAGTGGCTGATGCTCTAAGTCGAAAGTCTATGGGAAGTTTAGCTCACATTGCCACTATAAGGAGGTCTCTAATACATGAACTACAAGAATTGGAAGCTGATGGAGTATTCTTCGAGATCACTGAGTCAGGTACATTTCTGGCTCATTTAACAGTTAGATCATCCCTTGTAGAAAAAGTAAAAGCAACTTTAGAAAATGACATTAATATGGTCAAAATCAGAGATAAGGCAAGGCAAGGCCTAGCACCAAGTTTCTTGGTAGATGAAGAAGGAGTCTTATGGTTTAATGGGAGACTCTGTGTCCCCAACATTGAATCTTTGAAACATGAAATCTTAATGGAAGCTCATGGTTCACCCTACGTTGTACATCCTGGTGCTATGAAAATGTATCAGGACTTGAAACAAGTTTACTGGTGGGAGGGCATGAAGCGAGACGTGACTGACTTTGTAGCTCGATGTTTGACTTGTCAGCAAGTTAAAGCTGAACATCGACGACCACCTGGATTGATGCAAAAACTAGATATTCCCGAATGGAAGTGGGAAAGGATCACTATGGATTTTGTAGTAGGTTTACCTCGGTCAACAAAAGGAAATGACTCAATATGGGTCATAGTGGATCGACTTACTAAGTCAGCACATTTTCTTCCTGTTCATACCACTTTCAATGTAGCAAAACTTGCTCGAATTTATGTTAAAGAAATAGTGAAACTTCATGGTGTACCAATATCCATTATATCATATCGAGGACCTCAGTTTACTTCTCGGTTCTGGAAAGTCTTTCAAGAGGCTTTGGGTACCAAAGTGAATCTTAGCACAGCATTCCATCCTCAGACTGATGGACAGTCCGAAAGGACAATTCAGACTTTAGAGGATATGCTAAGAGCTTGTGTGATGGATTTCAGTGGAAGTTGGGAAGATCATTTGTCTCTTATTGAATTTGCTTATAACAACAGTTACCAAGCCAGTATTCAGATGGCACCTTTTGAGGCTTTATATGGGAGACGGTGTCGATCTCCTATAGGTTGGTTTGAACTTGTTGAAACCAAAATATTTGGACCTGAGATGATTCAGGAAGATATAAATAAAGTTAAACTGATCAGAGAAAAGTTGTTAACTGCTCAGAGTAGACAGAAGTCTTATGCGGACAACCGACGACGTGACCTTGAATTTGCAATAGGTGATATGGTTTTCTTACGAATCTCACCTATGAAGGGAGTAATGAGATTCGGGAAGAAAGGCAAGCTTAGTCCGAGGTATGTTGGCCCATATGAGGTTGTAGACAGAGTGGGTAATGTGGCATATCGCCTAGACCTACCTTCCAACCTAGAGGGAGTTCATCCAATATTTCATGTGTCCATGCTACGGAAGTATCTTCCTGATCCTTCTCATGTCATTCAACCCCAAGAAGTTTATTTTGATGAAACTCTCACCTACGAAGAGGTACCAGTAGCTATCCTTGATAGAAAAGTCAAAAAATTGCGTACCAAAGAAATTCCTACTGTCAAGGTTCTTTGGAGAAATCATTCTCGCGAGGAAGCTACGTGGGAAGCAGAAGATGAGATGTGGAAAAACTATCCACATTTATTTGAAACTTGAGGTAAGATTTTAATTCGGAGGACCGAATTCTTTTAAGGGGGGTAGAATGTAATACCCGTTAATTTCAGAATATAATTCGCTTAAGAGTATTTTAGAATTCTACAACGTTACTTTAGTTATTTATTTTGGTCATTTTTAATTTTCATATTTAATTGTTCTCTTTGAATATTATTTATGAAAATTGAGTTAAATGACTGGACTAAATATTTGCACAATGAGGGATATATTCTAAGAATGGTGAAATTCATGAAAAAGTGGTTTCAGAATGGTCAATTAGTCAATTTATTGTAAATTGACTGGATGGGTTTGGATGTTGGGTTATGGATACCCATGGGTTATTGAATAACCCATTAGAAATATTTAATATAAAGTTTCAATAGTACCCCTCATTTTTTTCACTCAGCCGAAGGAAGCAGAAAAGTATTTCTCTCTCAGTTCTTCATTTTCTTCTCAAATCCTTTCCTTGATCTTCAGAATTTCGATTATCTGTTCAGTTCAAAAGCTTTGTAAGGATCAAAGGTAAGCTTTAATCCGATTATTTTCCTTAAATTTCAGTTTATGTAGAAGATCAGAGGAGGTTTTGTTCTTGAAGATTTTGATGATAATTCATGAATCTCAGTTGTTTTAGAAGTTATATTTGAGTTATAATCGGTTAAAAGAGTTGAAATTCTGGTTTTGAAACAAGAAGGGAAAGGATGAATTTGTTAGAAATTTCTGCAAAAACTTCTGCAAAAAAACGGGTTACTGTAGCGACCAGAAATTTCGAAACAAAATCTGGAAAATTTTCTTCGGGTACTGTAGCAGTACTGTAGTGTCGGCAGTCAACGGTACTGTAGCGAACCGACACTGTAGCAAACCGTTACTGTAGCAAACCGTACTGTAGCAACCCGTTACTGTAGCAGTCAGAAAATTTTACGTATTTTCGTGATTTTGTTTCCTTTCTTATGATTCATTGTAATATATTTTACTAGGAAATTTTCCTACACAAATTCTAGTGTGGAACAAGGTAAACTTGGACAAACATCAAGGTGAGTGAATAACCTTGCTCAGTTAATTTGATATTACTAGTCAAAGTACAATATAAGTCCCATTTACAATATTATTTGGATAATAAGCAATTAATTTTTCATATGGGAGTATATGATGATCAATAGAAATAAGAGTATGTAGAAATTATTTATTTCATGACAATTGTACTATGTGATGAATTCTCACTATCTTATTAATGAGTAAAGATCTACGGGATCTAATACACGAGTGTGAAAGGGTTAAAGTCCCATACTACTCGGCGTATATCTAAGAAATCTTATTCACGAGTTTGAAAGGGTTAGAGTCCCATACTACTCGTTGTATATCTAAGAAATCTTATTCATGAGTTTGAAAGGGTTAGAGTCCCATACTACTCGATGTATAAGACAATTAATTATATGAGTAAATGTGGTATTTGTACTTTTGATATTCTATATAGTACAGTTATTTACTTACTGAGTTTTTAAATAAACTCACACTCCCTATGATTATTTTTCAGATACAGAAAACAAAGAAGAAGAGTATCCGTTGGAAGATTAGAAGCCCCTTGGGATTACTCTCTATTTCTGTCTGGTGGGATACCAGTACTTAATAATGTGGATATTAGAAACGCTCTGTACTTTCTATAGGTCTCCTAGGCTTGCGATGAGATAGAAATATTAGACTATGTATGTCTATATTTGCTTATCAGATGAATATAATTCTGTAGTGTGGAATGAATGATTAAGGTTGAATGTAAAACCTTACAGAATATATGTATATAACGTATGTTTGAGAATTATATCAAATGAGTAGTATCTTTTCACATGCTCAATTTTTGGGATGTGACAATAAGTATGCCATGGAACAGTCTGATTCCAAGATTTCCCACCATATGCCACCATTCCTTGATTCAATCCTTTAGGATTATAGGTCCCAATAAGGTCATTCTGCCCAAATAAACTTTCATTTAGGATCCTTACATAACTACACATATATACACACTCTATATATGTTCATATGTGAGTCATCGCTTTTCCACACACACCCAAACGCATTCCTTCTTAAACTAACGCACATGCTCCTAAAGTACTCACTCTAACATCAATGAACTTAGGTTTAGCCTAAACTGATCCCAAGCCATACTCATGGCACTATTCATTTATTCTCCATATGAAACACCCTCGATGCCTACTCCACTAACTTACATCCTCCACCTCACTTGGTTGTACGCAAACACCCAGGCATCTTACATATCCGCTGACATGAACACATTATAGACTCATAGGTCCTTTTATCATAGAAAAGTGGCTCAAGCCTCCCATTAACCTTCGACATCACGCATCCACCACCACCTCTACTCAACTCAGATGGCACCTATGCCAATAACCTATTCGTAAAACACTCAACCCTTATAAGATCATGAGATTTTCATACATTCATCGTGATAAAAACTCTCGTAAACCACCCTTTACCTCATCCGACCTTCTCGGTGTAAGGACCTCATGCATCCTCACATCCTATCCCTATTATATCTTCACTCAATGACTACCCAGAACTTTTCTCTTGAGTCTTTCCTTCTCTCTAAGGCTAATGCTGCCTACCTAAGCACACTCACCACACAGTATCACTACCTGCAAACCCTCAACCAAACAGGTGCAACTTAATCAAGTTGTCCCAAAAGATTTATAACTCACTCTAACCTCCTTTATGTCACTCTCTACCTCACTATGGTGTCTTCTCTAGAAGAACTTCACAATTTATATCGATTCTGTCAATCGAGTCTCATCTTACTAGTTTTCTCTAGGATACATACTCAAGTACGTATCCTAACTCTAACAACTCACGTTCTCTCCTCCAGATTCCATTTAAAGTATATCTTTCGGCCGTAAAAGAAATAACCTTAGCCTATTGCCTACTAATAGTACTCACTTGAACAGAGTCTTTCGTATTCTAAACATCGAGGTCACCATCTTCTAGCTTGAGACCTACCATGGCTAGGAGAACTGCAACCACTTCAATCAGCAGGATAAAACTTGCATCCTAACCCTCAACTTATCTCACATGAGTATTCTCCCCTCTCAAGCACATGAGTATACATAGCCAGCCTAGGACGCCATTAACACATCAGGAAATGGATTATGCACCAATCCATATAAGTGTTGATTCACAAACGCCTAAACTCATCACTCCATTTAACTAACCACCCAAGCCACAAAATAATGCCCATACTTCCCGTTAGTATGCATTTCCTATTCTTAGCAAATGCATAACAATATACGCATGCATGCATGATGTTTAGATTATTCCCTCACCATACCATTTTCTCTGAACCTTCCTTAACAAACCTGTTTCCATGATTCATTGAAATATATTAATAAAAATTTGTACAAAATATATACACAGGCACCCACCACAATAAACCCCATCAAGTTTTTCTCTACTTGCATGAGTACAAATATATATATATATATATATATATATATATATATATATATATATATATGTATCATTACCATGAATCAACTAAACAAGACCCACAGTACCTTTCCAATTTGATAATCCATACCTGGTTCCACACTTTCCACTTACAACCCAAGGTTTGTTTATTACAAACCAATTATAGATACATATACGAACATATACATACCTTCCATATATATATATATATATATATATATATATGTATCATTACCATGCATCAACTAAACAAGACCCACAGTACCTTTCCAATTTGATAATCCATACCTGGTTCCACACTTTCCACTTACAACCCAAGGTTTGTTTATTACAAACCAATTATAGATACATATACGAATATATACATACCTTCCATCAAACACATAAATTTACATATCACAACATTCCAAAACTGAAATGATCTATTACAGACCATGCCACACAGATAATTACACATCACATGGAAAAACTCATGTTTTCACAATATATAACCACACCCACATCTGTTTCCAAATAATTTACAACCATCTCAGTGGTAATATCGCAAAGCTACATCTGAGCGAGCTCGTGAGCTCTTAATGCACTGAGGATTTCTCCTCTATGTAGAGCCAAAAACCTGTACATAAGAGCAAACACTTCTTATGTTGATAAAATTATTTCCACTCATTCCACCGAGGAGTAAGTCATAAAAGAGAAACTCAACATCCTATAATGTCTTTCATGAAATCTAAACCCATGGTCATGCTGCACAGTTCATGACAATGGGAAAGGACCCACAAAGAATACTAAGCTCTGTAATCTATAGGAGACCTAAACACAAACTTTCCCTCTGATACCATTCTGTAATGCCCCGAAAAATAGGTATGTGAATATATATACAAATTAGGATGTACCTCGGTAATAGCTCATTATTTCTTTGAATAGCCTTAATATTCATAATTACGTAAATTGTAAATTACATAATTTATAAAGTAAATTACAGTCAATTAAATAAACTCCTAAAACATAGTTGAACCTAAGTGGCCTATAGGATTATAGAGCATTCTATGAGGCATATAGCCCAAAAATTGGTTCATAAATAACCCTTCCTCAAAATGGAGTATTTCTCCGTAATCCGCTAATCTCCAGCTGTTTCCCATCCTCCTCAGTTGCTAAATCTGAAAAAGATAACAATAGAAAGTGTGAGTTTATCAAAAACTCAGTGAATAAATAACTGTGCAATAAAATAAGGCACAAGTACAAATACTAAAATCATAACTACAATTTAAATAAATACCTCTAGCACGTACATGTATGTACAGATACACAAACATAAGCATACCTGATATGTGACTATAAAGTGCTATTTCCTTACGAGTTCACACTCTCGCAATCCATATCAATCACATCCAAAACACATATGAGCATAAATAACCACACACATGAATTACAAATATGTAGGCAACCACGTAATATGTTTTCCCACACTTTTCCACGCTTACCTCGTTGAGAACCAGTCCAAAATTTTCCTTCGGACAATAATTACTCAACGGATTTATCCCAGGGTCCACCCCCTCTGTTCCCACTCTTCCGACATTCTTCCCAGGAATATTCACATCCTTGGGTTACTAGCCGGTTTCCTCTCTATGTATGAATATACATTGCAAGATATGTAATATTTTTCCCACACTTTTCCCGCTCTTACCATATTGAGACCCAGTCCAGATTTTTTCCCTCGAACTATTAGTGCTCAATGGGTTTATCTTAGAGGTCCACCCATATGTTCTCTCTCGTGGATCCACATTCCCACACAATTCCATTTCATATGCAATACATGCATAAACACAATACAACACATCCCACACAATTCCACACAATTTATCCATAACATTCCCATAGGCAATTCATAAAAGAATTCCTAAAATCACCAAAAAATTCCCTAAACTAGTTAATATCACTAACTACGAAATAATGAATTTAAATTTGTTCGTGGTGTGAGTGGGATTTATATTATATTTGTGTAATTTTTATAAAAACAAGTGGCAAGGTCACCCACTCACATTAATGTCGATAAGTTTTATTGTATAAGAAATCCAAGGAAAAGAAGCCAATAAAGCTCTTAAGTCACATAGAACCAACCAAATAATAATTAAATAAAACGAAGAAAATATTCACCAGTAACTCTGACCTTTGGTCACTCATTTTATCATAACTCTTATCTGGTAAGTAATTTTCAAATGAAACTTATACCATTAGAAACTAGACTCAAAGAACTTTCCAATGATATAAAGTTTGTTAAAAATAGAGTTCGGATGAAAGAATTATAGCTATTTGAAATAGACCAAGAACCTCAGAATGACTGGCTCTACACACACACGTGGCATCTGGGCGCCAAGGCTTTTTCTCCCTTTCCCCCTTTTGAAGAGTGGCGCCTGGGTGTCACAATTATGACCCACGCAATTTGGCCTCGATTTTTGGTCAGATCTGACCAGATCTTCACCATTTTTCATGATTTCTTCCATGGGTTTTAATCCTTGATGTCTAAGGAGCATTTAGACACCAAAACCCCCCCAATTTTAACCAAGAGACGAAGCCACAAACTCAATTTTACCCTAAATACCCTTAAAACTAAAAAATAAGAAAAAGTTCAGAAAATTGAAATTCTTACCTTGATTCTTTGCTTTCCTTATATCGGTTAGTAGCCGATGACTCACCCTATTGTCGAAGAACCGCTCACCGGAGCTCGGTTGGAGGATTTGGGTGGAGGGGGTAAGGAGAAGGAAGAGAGAAAGAGAAAGGAAAGAGTAAGGAGAGGGAGAGAAAAGTAAAAAATGAAGAAAAGGAGTGGGCCTACCTATATATACCTGCCCATAGTGAAATTATTACTTTGCTTCCAGGTAACTCCCAGTTAATCTTAGTAGTGAAAAATTCGTAATTTTTTCAATTTGGGTATTTCTCACACTCTAGGAGTCACCTTAATTTCTCATTTCACTTTAGTCCCTCTCTGGACTCCGTAAATACTTAGCTTCTTCTGTGTCTCATGATTACTCTTTTTCCGTCCCCTGTCTTCTAACAATATTTCCATGAAATTTCTTCTTCCTTTAGTCTTTTCTCCAATCTCAAAAATATTATCCGTAATAAAATATCCGGTCAAATTATTTATTTTCATTTTCATAAATAATATTCAAAAAGAACAAATTAAATATAAAAAATCAAAAATAACCAAATAATTTCATTAAAATAATGAAAATTTTTATTATAAAAACCGTAATACTGCCAATCACGTGATCCAAAACTGACAAGTATTATACACTCAGTCTTCGTTCCCAGACTCTCGTGATTGTTGACGATCACTTGCCTCTCAACCTTGGTCAAAGCTCTGTTATTAGCCTCTCACTCTGTCTCAATCTCTTTCTGTCTATGACTTTCTCATGCTCTTTGTTGTTGATGTTCATCTCTACAATATCTGCTGTCGGAAGATGAAAGAGGAATGAAGCTCGTGACCATCCTCAATCCTCACTAAACCGAGCCAAACAGTCTAACTAAAATCAAACTAAACTGGCAAAAAATTAAAACCGAATAGGTCCAAATTTGTGCTAAATTGATTAGATTGATTTGATTTGGTTAATATTCAAAACTGAACTGAACCAAGCCTATGAATATCCAATACCTACCCACAAACCAAAATAGTTTTGCATAGAATAAAGTGAAAGAATAAAAAGGCTTTCATGGAGGAGGCATAGGGTTCATGCAAAGAGAGAAGATTGCTAACTGATTAAGTTTTTCCTACTAGAATCAAGAAGGGAAAATGGGACTTTTTTGGTGTTTATTTTAAAAATAAAAAATAAAAGAATTATTTGTATAGTATTTTGAAAATATGTATTCTAAAATTGATTTATGAAATTATTATTTTTTAAATAAAAGACATGTTTCATGAGGTTTTAAAAATAATTATATTAAAAAAAGAATACGACTAAATATTGTAATTATGCAAATCTATTAGCAGTATTAATAATAGAAAAACATTCATTTTCAGCGGCAAAAACAATTACTGCAAAAAATTCTAAATTTTTTAACATATTGTGACGGTTTTTTAAACCGCTACTCTAATGTAAATTTTTTTTTTTAACAAATACTGTGATTTTTTTTTTTTAAAGATTCAATTTGTGCTAAATTTCTAATTTTTACAAAAAAGTTTGTGTTTTTTTCATTCAATTACTTTTAATATATACCATTTTTATGTTATTTTATATAAACAGCTTTTGACTAATTTATATTTTATTTTCTTTCATTTGTCTCTCTTCTCTTGATCCTGGATATTCAAGTTTTACTCGTTTCATACAAAAAATATTTTTATAAATTATTTATCAAAAAAATTTATAAATTAATGAAAACAACACATTTTATCTGACCTAATTATAAAATTAGTGCCTAAACTTTAAGAAAAATAGAGAATACCCCCGGCAAAAGTAATAGAATACCCCTCAAACCCAAAATGAAGTCGTTAAATTTCAGAATTAAAAATGAACCATTTCCAGGTTCAATATTGAGTCTAAATCATCTACTCAAGATTACATAGCCTATTAAAGTTAATCATAGTTGAAATTTAAAATTTCAGAGGTGCTTTTATCTCCACATGCCAATGTCATAATTAAACCATAATTAAATAAATAAAATACAATTTCCCTAAATTATTTGTTAAATAAATCGCTTATATTTTTTTTTTAAAATATAAACTCAATTTTAAAATAATTAATTAATTATAAAAGATATTTAACTACAGAAAACCTATTTTTATATCGAAATTTGTGCTGAACATGTTATATATTTATCTTTATAAAAAATCATTTAAATATCTATTTATAATTTAGGTTAAATTATGTTTTTAGTCTTTATAGTTTGACTCAATTTTTAAGTCAGTCCCTACAGTTTAAAAATTTGTAATTGAGTCCTTATAGTTTTACAATTTTTTAATTTAATTCCAATTATTAAAATTTTATCAATATATTGTTAAATTTTAGTAACAAGACCAATATATATATATATATATACACACACCATATTAAGATTTGGAATATACATGACTTAAATAAATTTATCATAATTATTTAATATAAGTTGCATTACATGTCATATACATATGAGTTAATATTACTTAATTTTTTTTTGATTGGCACCAATCAAATATATTTAGAGCGTTAATATGCATATGATTAGTCACGTTAAAAATATTTAATGACATACCGACAAAACTTTAGTAACAAGGATTAAATAAAACGTTTGTGAAACTATAATGACTTAATTATAAATTTTTAAACTATAGGTACTAAATTAAAAATCTAGTAAAACTATAATGATCAAAAGAACAATTTAACCTATAATTTACTTAATTTATCTTCTTTTTTTTTGTCAATAAATCCTTCCACAAAAATGGGGAGAGTGGAACCTCCCTAAACTCTATTTTCGCCTAAAAATGTATTATATTATATCTATGTCTTTGGGTGGTGTAACTCGTATTATATCAAACAGTTACGAGTTATTATGAACCTTTTTGGTTAGATCTCCCTTGTTTATAAAAAGGCAACTATATGCATTTGGGAGAAATTATTATTGCCTCTACCTGTCTCCTACTTTTGTCATCTGTTTATAATTTCCCCTATTCTACATGGCGTGTTAACCAAATTCAATTATGGCCACGTGCACGTTAAGTTTCATAACGCTCAGAAAAATGCCACCCCCACCATCTTTGATAATATATATATAATATCAGACTGCAACAACATTCTACAGCTACAATACATGAAGAAAAACTGTACACTAGAAATATTTCCCTAAATTGTGAAATACCCAGCTTCTCATCTTGTATTAATTTATACCTTACGTGATGTTAATGGGGAATTGAGGATCCTTTTTTGAAAAAAGCAATGAGCACTAGAGTAAAAGGGTATTAAGTGCCAAAGGCCATGCAAAAGAAAATGTGATAGGACTTGTCAAAACTTTATTCCATACAACTCTGGAATTGTATTGTGCATTATGCACCTATACCCTTTTTGATTGCTGAGCTCCCAAAACTTGGTGTAACAACCAAACGGTGGCGAAAAATAATTGATAAATATATACCAAAAGTGTGATTTTGTTCTTTAACAATCTAGAAACAAAGCATAAGAGACAAGAGAGATGGATAGAGGAGAAGGGGAAGGGGAAAAAGAAAAAGAAAAAACAAGAGAGAGAGAGAGAGAGAGAGAGTTCAATATAACCTCAAACAAGAGCACTTTTTAACCCACTACACAACCTCAAAAATCTTAGGCGTGACAAGCATAAGTGGGGTGCATTATCATGATCATCCAGTAACCCAACATCCCCCACCCTAACTCACCACCACCTTACTCATTTTTTTTATGTTTTTTTTTTCGGTGATACTATTCCAAATCAACCCCATCTTCCTCATCCCTAACCTCTCTTCAAACCTGATCACCCACTTCTTTTTTATCTTTCTAAACAAGTCAGCCACAACATTCATCATCCAAGCAATGATCACATTTAGCCATGTCATCCATCGATGATCCCCCCATCACCCCTCCCTAAAATTTTCAACTAATTCTAACTCCCTAACTACTATCTCACCCTCCCCTGCCCTCCGGCCACCGCCCGCCATTATCATCGTTGCTGTCACCACCGCTTTTTTATCTTCTCAAGATTTAGGTGCTTTTCCGGCGAGATGTAAACGTTTGAAACACAACACTACCGGCTGCCGGAAACTGATCCATTGCACAACTCCGGCATTTCAACCCCAGAGGCTCCACTGCACTCGCCACACGTGTCCATATCTCGTTGCTATAGTCACTGCACGTGGTGGACACCGACATAGTACCTGGTCGGAAAATCTGAACCACCTTCCTTAACACGTGCACTATATCATCGTTGATGGAACCTATGCATTCAAAGCTTGCATAACTGTAACCATCCTCTGGAGTGACATGAATGGTGGAGTACCAATCACCGTCTATGCCATTCATAGAATACCCACATGGGTCAAATCCAAAGTCACAGATAAGTGCTTGTGGGTTGATTTCATTGATGCCCGTGAGCTCCGTCATCTCCTTCCCGGCGGAGTCCCCGGTTTTACCATCCTCCGGCCGCCGGAAGAACTTTCGAGCGAGGATGGGATCAAGCTCTGTCATACAGATCTCCATGGTGTAGGATGATGAGTCATGGTGGTAAGGTAACTCATCACTAGCAGTGAAAACATGCCAAGAATGAGAAGAAGATTTAGAGGGCATGATTGAGGCTTTTCTGAAGCAGAGATTGGTGGGGAGGGTCTCTTCCAAGTACACAACTTCATCTTTGAAGCTAGTGTGAGGGAAAGGTTGTGACTTGGGGAAGATGAAGCTGCCTCTGGTGTAGCGGCAAGAACAGAGGGTAAGGCCCAAGTGATGGTGAGCATAGTAGATCAAAGGAAGGATGGATTTGAGAAGTTGGGTGGTCCCACAAGTCTTGATGATGATCTTGGTTGGGTAGACAAAGAGGCTAGATTCTGATAACACATAGGCATCAAAATAAGAGTTGCCAACTGCTGAAACCACCGTGCATTGCACAGCTTGTAGAACTTGTTGGATTGACTCAAAATCAAGTTTCCTAAGACCCAGTTGGAGGAAAACTGGATCATCACCAAAGAAATGAAGCTCCAAGCGTTTCTCAAACCCTTCAAAACCGGAGACAGCCATTGGGTTAAATGTGTATAGCTAGTAGGAGAAGGGGATGCAACAGAGTGAAAAAGTGCAAAACAGAGTAGTTTTAGGAGGTGGAGATAAAGCTATACGAAGAAGCTTAAAGAGAAAGGTGTGATTGGGATGTAGATGAAGAGGTGAGAGAAAGGACGGGGGTCAATGGGATTTATAGGTGTGTGAGGGTGGGTGAGAGTGAGTGTGTAGGAAGTAGAGAGGGTTTAGAAGAGAGCATGCGGGTGACGGAACCAAGAATCATGATTGTAGGCATAATGAAGTGAATAGGATGATGATATGCAACAATTTCTTATGTTTTTTTTTTTTTAGTAAAATCTTTTCTTCCAACAGAGACAGCAATAGGAAACAGAATTTATGCCGAAGCTCATCAATTCCCTGTTCCTTTGTCCCTGCCTACTCTATATATCTATTCTGTAGTGATATTTGATCATGACATATGAACTTACAGTACCGACATCTAATCTAAATCGACTAGAAACAAATTGTTTGTTATTAAAATTTATTTGCAGAGAGTTCAAGCAAGCACAGTAAGCTATAGATTTTATCTCCAATTCTTATGCATCAGGTGACCGTTCAAAAGAAATGGATCTAAATTTTAGTGTTTGAGACCAGACCTATCCAATATTGAAAAAAATAACTCTAGTTACAAAACTGAAAATATTCAAGTAATTCATTATTTTACAAGAATTTTATACCAATTAGAGAACAAGGGATCTTCATTCACGATGAATTTTAATTTTATCGGGTTTCATAAAATATTAATCACAACATTTTTTCAGTAAATATGAAAATCTTTTTATCCATGTATCTAAGGTATCTAAAAATATCAGATACCATTATACCCAAAACTCCAATTTTTACTTTGTCTGCCCACCCCCCTTTATTTCCCAAAGAAATTTTGGATTAGGAAGTTAAGTTCAACATGAACGGACAAGGGGACCTAGTTTGACTAAAAGAACTTATTGAACTGATGCAGGAAAATAACAGACATAATTGTGTTGAAACCATATCATAAACTTCTTTTCTCAATCACAGAGCACATTAAAATCTAGTATGTGTCCAATACAGAGTTATTCAAAGGAATTTGGTTTAGTGAGTCAAAATTCAAACATTCAACAAAACTATTTGAATGATAGCTCAAATAAAGCAGAAACATAATCATAAAACAGAGCTGGATGTTGTTCTGCAAGACAACAATGATAAACCAGAGCTAAATGTTGTTGTGCAAGACAATTATTAGCTTTGTTTAGGTAATAAATATTTTCAATTAGAGCTACATTACTAGCCATAGAGGTTATGAACATAGCATTACAGAGCATAATAGTAGTTATCTTTTAACAAAAAATAAAAAAGTAGAAGATCCAATCACTTGGGACTGCGTGTAATATGAGCACACCCTAATACATAATGGCTATTGCACAATGGAAAGGAGAAAACAACTCAGTAAGCATTGTCTATTCCCAGTAGAGCAGGTGTTACATTGACGTGCCCAAAATGTCATTCATATTTTGGGTTAGAATAATAATTGTTATTATGCAGAAAAATAATTATGAAAAAAATACAAAAGGAATCAGGCATGGCAGGTAAATAATGAGAATATCCTTGAATTAGGGGAGGCCCGTACGTGAAATGAAAAGCATTTGCATCATTTTTATTCTTCATGCAATTTCATGTAGCTAGGTGGCATTATCATTATATTTATTTATTTTATTTACTTGTTTACTGTATTTACTAAAGCATGCATGCACTCTCTTGCTAACTATGTCAGAATTCAAATTAAAAAAGGATTCTCTTTATCATTCAAGTGATTAGTCTTAAAAGCTTGGGGGCTTAGAAAGCAATCAAATAAATAACATTTTATCATTATGTTACCCTGAAGGTTTATGTTATAATATGAATACATATGTTTCATAACCTCTAAACACAACATATTGCATTCTCGTTTCTGATCAAACCCCAATTCATATATAATAACTCTCCTCCAATTTGGTCGAAGATTGAATTATTGATTTGGATCATAATGTTTAATTAAGCTAGTTTTACATGTAAGGAACAGTAATTTTGAAGTAAAAGGGAGTAATTAGTGCTTCATGGTCTTTTAGAAGAAGTTTTGGCAGCTGGTCTGCCTAAAGCTTAAACGACCTTCTCCGTCCATCATGTTTGTAATCTTCTTGACTTTCAATTTAAGAGTATTGTCAAGATTATATCAATAATTCAACACAATCAACATTGGAGAAGCTTCCCCTTTATTAGCATAGAAGAGTGGACATAATTATTTGAAAAAGAAGGAGAAATATAAAAGCTAGATAGTCGACTAACTAAATGGAGGAAGGGGGACTGAATAAACTAATTTGAGGTAGAAAGGATGGGAAGGCAATGATGAAAATTTGTGAGTTCAGAATCAAATTTTGCAGTTTTAAGAGGTAGAAATGATGCAGAATGTATGGCGTCATGAATAAATCTGATGGGTGTGGCTGGCAGCCTCCATTATGACCACAATCCCACCTCTTTGTGATGCACGCGCACCACCAAACTCAAACACTATCTCCCAAGCCACACTTTTGCTATCTCACTCTCACACGCAAGCCAACCCCAGCATACCAACACAAACACTCACTCGCACACTTTGCATATTTTACTCACTCTCTCTATCTTCCATGCTCATCACAAGGGGAAAAAATTGGTCAACCACTTTGCCGAATCAAATCTTACTTAAAAAGTCTCAAACAACAAACTCTCAATGAAATCCCAATCCCCACCTTTTCACATCCAAAGTTTCAAGCCAAAATCTAGCCCTCTTGCCATTAATTGTTTTGTAATTTGAAGAGACAAAAAAAAAAAGGATTTTCAAAAAGGAGTTTAAAAAGTTCAGAGCTGAAAGTTGAAAGTTGAAACTCACCCCTAATCCTAAGTTTTGGTCCCACTAAAAATGTGGTCACCTTTCTAAACCCAACAAGCCTGAAAGCCACGTCCTCCTCCTCATCCGTTCTTTGGCCTCTCAGTGTTTTTAACTGTTGAACTAGTTTTCAAATTTTTACTTGAATTTTCTTAGTAATGAACTAAGAATTTTAGAGTATATTCAATAATCAAAACATTTAATGTCCTAAAAGATCAAGTTCTCCTCAGATTTATTCTAACCAAAATCATAATAATGCAACCACAGACCCATGATTGGTCCCACTACGAGCCCCCTGACAACCACCGTGGACGACCCCACAGGCTACACATCATCTAGCATGTGTCCCAACTTCATGGCACACTAGGACCCGTCTCTGTTTGAAAGTTTAATTAGATTTGAGGGACATGTTGTCCCCACGCAGCCCTTAGCTGCGAGACAAGAGCAAAAGTTGGTGAGGAACAAAGCGGGATTTAGCCGCCATACTTGCTTCCACGCGCATATATAGTTTGGCACACGTGGCAATTTGGCACAATTGGGTTAGTATAGAAAATTTTCTTAGTGTGCACTAATGAGCACCCCGGAAGTGCTACTGTACCATGCGCACAACAGAGAAAAAAAAAAAATATGGCAAAACGCTTGGATTGGAGCCCACCGTTGCTGTAACGCTAGTTTTGGGAAAAAGGGTTCCTTATCATGATTTTAATATGAGTTAGTGCCCAAAAGCCATGAAGATTTTGGCTTCATCTGATCTGTCCTTCTCAAGTTTCTCAAAGAGTCTAATGTCTTTGGCTAGTGGCTAAGTTAAATGGTGTGGGTCTCTGTCTCTTTGATATGTCCTATTCTATCAATCTTTTGCTTTTCTTCCACCTCTACAAAAGATAATGAGCAGTGCAACCCAAACAGGACTTTAAATCTTTAATCCCGTGCACTTGGTGATAGTAGCTATTGGAGGAAAATCAACAAACAGGTGGTGGGCAAAGAAAACCAACCCTCATAATGTGTCTTGTATATTTTTAATTCTACTTATAGGATTCAGGTGTTAATTGATTGGAAGACTCGGATATAGCAAGGCTAATCCAAGTAGAATCTTTATGATTATGCGAACATGCTTGATTAAGGAAATCTCAGAAGGGATCAACCATGCAAATAGAATAATGAATGAGCTTGTTTATAAATTGGTTGGATCGAAATTATTTATTAGAAGATGAACTTCACAGCAAAGTGATGGGTATTAGTAAATTAGTAATCTAGAAACTACGGGAAAAAAAAAAAGTTTCAACAAGAATGATTCCTCACAGTTGTGCTAAGATTGTTTGAAGCAAACAAGACATGTTCTGAACTTTTTAAGTGGCCAATCTTTTAGAAAGTCCCCACAATCACAAAAACAAATATAGAGAGAGAGAGAGTTACCTCAAGGTGACCAAATAATTTGAGTTTCCTAGTAATGTTTAATGTGCCACCTCGAGCCTTGCCATAGCCACAGCTAAATCTATCTCGAAAGACGGAGATACAGAGAGAAAGAAAGACAGAGAAAGCACATTTTATATGATAATATCCCCAAACATCATTTCTCTCATGCTTTAACAATTAACCCCAAACCGTCTCTTCGCTCACACTTCGAAGTCAAATTGATTGCCCTTTTTTCCTTTTTTTGGGCTGCAAACTTCGAATCTCCCTCGATTGCTCCACGCAAGCATCATTCTGCTGCGTGACCTTGTTACCTCTCTCCCTCTCTCTCTCTCTCGCTTTCTATTTCTGCTGTCTTATTCGTTTACTTTCCCGTACAAGAATGCTACACAGAAAAATCCCATCCAATCATGCCCACTATCAGATCACCACCCACGCTAGATTGCTTCCCTCTCTTCCATTCAAAGTTTCAAACTCATCTTCCTAATATTTTGCGTCTTTCTAAATATTCTTCAATACAAATACATCTACAGCATTTAAGATATGGATATATTATTATTTTAGTTTCATCATTATGTAAATTATAGAGAAAATTATTAATTTAGTTATTAAAAAACTATAATTATTTATATTTTAATTCTTAAAAAATTAAATGTTTTAAGTTAATTCTTAAAAATTTGTGTTTATTTTAATTTTTTTTTGTTAAAGTGATTTATAGTAAGAAAATTTTTGAAACTTAATCATGGTAAATTTTACAATTTAATATCAAAAATGACTAAATTAAGACAAATATAATATTTTATAACTAAATTAAAAAACTTATATCTTAAGAATTAAATTGAGAAAATTATAGTCTTTTATTGACTAAATGAATAATTTACTATAAATTATACCAATTTCTTTTAAAGTTTATTAAATTATACTTGATACCCTTTTAAATTCAAATATTATTTTGGACACTTTTAACATTTTGATATATTTACAAAAACTTTTTTTAATTTAATTTTTATTAAATCAATTAATTTTTTTATATAACATGAAATCGTAATTTTACTTTTTTTTTGTTTTTAATCTTAATTTTACTTTTAATATAACATTAAAGGGTCTAAAATAAAAATGTGGTTTTATTTTTAATATAATAGTAAAAATTGTTAAGTACTTTTATTACTTAGAGGAACATATGCTGTGCAAAAAGGTTATTTCAATGACAATTTAAATTAGAAGGGAAGCTAAGTTTAATATTTGATGTTAGAGGAATATTAAGTATAATTTAATCAAAGTCAGGAAAAACGTTGCTCTAACTTACCCTTTTATTTAATTTTAATTTCTAATCTTTTTTTATTATTTGAAATTTTGCAATTCAGTCTTTGTAACTTTAACAATGACTAAAATTTCATTTGTGCCTCACAATGTCCTTTTTTTAATTTGGTCCCTAAAAAATTTTATTTTTAATTTGGTCTATTATAAATTTTTATTCTCAGTTTAGTCCTTCACAAATACATATATTCTCAATTCAATTCTTCACAAATTTTTATTATTTAACCATAGCAAGCTAATAGTCAATAAGCACCTTCATTAGATTATTTAATGATAGTCGTATAGAAAGACCAAATTAAAAATGTTTTGATTTGTCAGAAAACAAATCAAAATAAAAATTTATGAGAGACTTAATTAAGAATGTTTAGACCTATGAGGAACCAAATTGAAAATAAAAATTTATGACAGATCAAACTAAAAAAAACTTTGAAGGACCAAACTAAAAATATTTGGATGTGTGACTATAAGGAACAAAATTGAAAAAAAAACCCATCTATGCAAGACCAAAATGAAATTTTAGTTCTTCAAAAATTATATATTAATTTTGATGAGTAATATCACATCTCTCTCTCTCTCTCTCTCTCTCTCTCTCTCTCTCTCTCTCTCTCTCTCTCTCTCGACGTTGATTATAGATATTTAAAATGTTAAGGTAATATGTAATTGATCAGACATTAGTACGATTTTGATGAAATATTAACAAAAAATTTGAAGACAATGACAACAACTTATTTAATTTTTTTTAAAATAATAGGGAATAAATTATAAAATTTTCAACTACAAATCATAAACTTAATCAGTTTTAATTCTAACAAAACAGAGAATCCAGTTTTTCCTATCAAATTACTAGTTTTCTCACTCTTCTACTTCCTAGATAGCGTGATTCCCTCTTGTATACAAAAACCTCCTGCGATCAAGAAGGAAGCCCCTCCCCTTCCTAGAGGTGACAACGGGGCTACTAGTTAGCAACTAGTTTAAACTATGAACAATCTTTAAGATGCTTTTTATTTGTTAGATGCATGTTATTAGGTTTGTGGTTTTTTTTAATTACATATTGTATTCTGAATACTTGTCGTTTAATTTACATGAAAATCATTTGCTAGACGTCTTATGTCTATGGTGTTGCGCTCTCCAACATCATTTCATCGAAGTAAGATACATATAGACTCTACATATCTTGTTCAATCAAACAGTATTAAGGAACTCAACACTCTGTTGAATATATATAGCATCAATCAAAGAGCTGAACTCATTTAATTTACCTCTTTTGGGAAAGAAACTTAATTTCTATATATCTCTCCTATGGATTTGAAAACCATCACAATGTTGTGTTGAATCTTGAAAATCCAAAAATAAAAAAAAATGATTTGGATTAGTAATATACAGAAAACTAAACTGACTGTCTATTTGTTGAATAGATATTAGATGAATGATCAAAGAATAACACATGTTAAAATTATAAATAAGGTAATTAACATTGAAAAATGATCAGACATGTGCCACACTTGAATTCAAGGGATTTGGATACTCTGACATAGAGGATTTAACATCATAGTAATGTTAAACCTAAACCATCCAATTAAAGGATATGGATGACATTTCGCGTGTTTACGTCTACATTTTTTTCTTATATAAGCAAAGATCAATATGAGTTGTCCATGCCCTCTGATTAGACTATCCTAATTTAACGTTACTGTGACATTAAATCCTTAGCATCGGAGGATTCAAATCCAAATTCAAGAGATTTGAAACCAATCTTGGAAGGCTTGTTTTAATATTTGAAGTCCATACTTGTTTGGGTTAAACTGCCAAAGCTCTGAGACTACTTCATGCATTCAAATATTTTAAGATAGCCATAAGGAAAAGACATTCATTTTCAAACCATTTGTACATCGAAAGGGCCAACAAACAAAGACTTGAACAATTATTGTTTAACTTCTTATTCAGTTTTTAAAATATCATTCGTTTTTTTAATTGTATTTCTTTAAAAAATAAAATCACTCAATTTATTATCTTAAACATTTTGTGTTTAATTAAAGTGGTTTTTTTAAAATTACAAATAGGACTCGAACCCTAACATCTAAATCTGCAATACCTAACTTTATACCACTCCGAGCGAAAAACATTTTTATTATTTAATGCACTGAAATTTCGTTTTTAACACAATTAGCCCGGTTGAAAAATGTGTCGTTTTTTTTTTAACACAATTAGCTTAATTGTATTAGTTATTGTATTAATGATGTAACACCATATATATATACATACACACACACACACACCATGGTGTACTTAAGAATTTCTCATAATTAATTAGTGGAATATTTGTTAATCATGGTAATTTTGTAGTACAGCATTAATTTATTATATAAAATTCATGGATTCAGAAATTTGGAAATTTGTCAAATCATTGCAAAATCTCCACCAAGCCAAATTTTCTTTTTTCTTATATATGTCAAATTACATTCATTAATTATTAATGTTGGTTTACTCAAGCGATTCAACACTTAATTATTTTTAAATAAGATTTTGAATTCAAATTTTGTAAATAAAAAAAATTAATAACAAAGCTTAGAAGAACTTTACAATTATATAGTCTAACTTAACTCAAATTAAATTTATGAAAACTTGATAAAATTCTGAATGCTAATAGATTTAAGTTTTAACCAAAAAGTTACATTCATTAAATTTTGGACATTTAAAAAAAACAAATTAAAAGTAAAAATTAGCAAAACTTCTACATTGGAATCTCTACTTACGTAAGTTGCGGTCTTTGTAAAAGGTTGAAAGAGAATCTCAACTATGCTGTTTAGTTTATTTGAACCATTCCTAAATTTCATGATTTTTTTAAAAATAAAACTAAAATAACATCATGAAATTTTATTATTAAAAAAATAATATAAGAAAATTTAGATAGTTAATTTTTAAAAATAACGATCTAGATTAATTAAACACTCTGTTTAACTTTTAAAGTCAAATAAAAGATCTGAGAGAGAAAAAGTCCAGGTGCACAATTCATAGTAATTGATTTATGAACCCTAAACCTTTAAATTGATTATTGATTATTAAGGCCTAGATAGGTAACCACACAAGTGGATTGCTGAGCTAATGCTGACATAAATATGGTGTCATTCATAGTTCATACTCTTAATATTTCTATTCGATTCTTTCGACAAAATTTGGCTCCTCGTATTGGAATATTTCGTAAAATAATATGACTCAAAATTTGTTATGATTAATTTATAACCTCTTATTTGTCATCATTAATACCTTAATTAATTTATCGAATAATGTCATAAACATAGTCCATATATTTTTCTTTCTTTTTTTATGAAGTGTGATGAAGCTCTTCTCATCGAACACCAAAAATTTAGGCTTTAATTAATTAAGAAATTTATCTGTATATAATGTACAGGAATCTTTTTGTACGTGCTATTATAGAATTGATTAGAGGTTTCGGTAAGGATTGACGCAGAGATTAGAAAAAGGACTGTATATTATTCCAGAATCCAGATGTTATATATTGATCACATGTTATAATTAAGTATATTAACGTGAAGTTAATAATCCTTGTATCCTGGAGAGAGGAAACAGACTCACTTAGAAATGGATTAATCAAGGTACTTGTAATTTATATAAAAGATATCGTACTAGTTCTTATTAATTTGTTTAATATAATTCATTTAATACCCTTCGTTATAACAGAATAAATGGAAAGGTAGTTTTGAGGAACTAATGTCTAATTACTTACAGTTTGCATTAATCCAATCCAAATACAATTTGACAATTCTTTTAAAGGAAATATAATTGCTCTTATAGAAATTTCAAAACTTAAAATATATATGATAAATGTAATAATGAAAATAAGAAAGGGATAATGCATATGAGGTACATTATTTTGGCTACTTGTAACTAGAATGGCCAAATTATTTCAACTTGAAGAGAAGGAAATTATCACAAATTATTTCAACTTTATTTAGATGCTTACTTCTATTTTGACGAATTAGATTTGGATAAATAGAAATGCTATGGTTTTGGAACAAATTAAGAGAATCAGTTCCCAATAAAAAATTGTCTGACGTTCATAAATGTGTTATTTCTAATTAGATCTAATTAATAATTGAAAATACAATTCGATCCAATAGATTCAAATTGATCAAAATTGATTATGACTATAATGAAATTGATGCAGCGTAAGTGTTGGAGCAGAACAATGAACTCAACAACTCGTTAATTTCTTAGAACATCAAGGGTTGGAGCAGAAGATTAAGAAAACCTCGATTCATTATTCATTCAAAACTACCTCTTCAAAAAGTTTTACAAAGTATATAAAGAAAATCCTAGAAGCAAGAAATAACAAAAAGGGCAAGAATCTCTTATACATAATAAAGATAACAAAATAACTCCTAGAGATATGGTAAATAGCAAAAAAGGCAAGAATCACCTATACTTAATGAATATAACGAAATAACTCTTAGAAATATGGTAAAAAACAAAAATAGTAAAAATCACTCATACTTAATGAAAATTATGAAACAACTCTTAAGAATTATAATAATGATGAGATTTGGCAATAATCACAAACTGTTGACTTTTCTAGAAGCAATGGATGCTTCACTTGTATCATCAAGTCTCAAAAATAAATCAGGTACTTGTCTTATAAGAACAAACATCGTACTTGTTCTTATAAGACAAGCACCAGATCTATTCTCTGAAGTCTCACTTCTTCGGGATCGGATTCGCTCTAGCACCCGGTTTCCCATAATTTGATGCTTGAGTGCAACAAACAAAGCAAACGTTAGTCGAAAAATTTTGGATTGCAGAGATAAATACCCGTAACCCAAGAAACCCATATTGCAGTAGGCGAGGAAATCGCAAGAGCATTCTGCTCCGGGAAAATTGAGCGGACATTCTTCTTGAGCCTTTGAGTAGTGGGTATGTGTTTTTGAGTCACTCCGAACTTCGCTGTGGCCAAAACAATGGCCAGAGACACTCAAAAAACGTAGAATCTCATTGGGTTCTCTGCTTATAGATAGCTGCTCTATCTCTGATTGTGTGAAGGGTTATTGAATTGTAAGGAGGTGGATCAAAAGGAGGGTACATTTGAAGCTGAACTGAGAATAATGAAAGTAATTATTGGTAATTTGTTGAGATTTTGAGTCTAGGCATCTCCACAACGACCATTGGAATATGGGGAGCGGATTCCTGCTGTTAATTTTGGAACTTTCTAAAGAACTAGCCTTCTTTTCAGCCACGCCCTCGTATATACATTAAAAGACAAAACTTAAAAAAGTGAGACGAATGGACGGGCGCTGGAGCGAATTCGCTCTCCACTCCTTTCTCATTTTGTACTACGTGAAAAATGTATAAACATTTCAATTTTAAAAAAGAAGTTTGTAAAAGAGGTCGGGTTTGATTTTTTTATTTTAAATATTTAAATTATACGTATGATATTATATATTAGAGTATTTAAGATTTTTTATATGCACATAAAATATTAAACTAAATAATTTTAAGACCGGTCGAACAAAGCCGGAATAATAATAGAAAATGCACGTATAGTTGTATATATACGGTTCAAGTTAATATCCGGTATATTTCTGATTAAATATTTAATCTCTAATTTGTCATATACTGACGTGCCAAACTCACAAAGAGGAATTTCTGTTTATAAGCAATAATATAATTATGACAATTTAAAAAAATTACATGATTGCTACAACATTTTATTAAAAAAAAAAGACAAAAGTACTTTTTTTCCTAATATTTTTTTGTGTCGGTTTTATCTCTCATTTTTTTTGTTTTAATTTTGTCCCTAAAGCTAATGTCGTTGATATAATTGAAAAAAAATATTGACATTGACTTCTCATGTGATCTGCCTACTACCAATGTGTCATATTAATTGGTTTTAATTTTAATTTTGTTTCAAACATTTGATGAAACGTTAATTTTACTACAAATAATATTTTTTTCATTTTTCTCATATGTTTTAAATTAACAGTTAAACGTTTAATGTGTCATATAGAAGAATTTATATATTATTTAGAAAAGTTCACGTATGACATAGAGGAGTTCACATTAGCATTTTCCATCAATTTTGTTAATGATATTAATCATAGAAATGAAGTTAAAATAAAAAAATATGTAAAATAAAATTAGCATAAAAAATATTAAGAACGAAATTAAAACTCAATATAAATATTAAGAACAAAAAACGTTCTTTTGCCTAAAAAAATACCAAAAAAAAAGTTATACTATTTAAATAATTTTTTAAGAGAATCTAATTTACTGTGGCAAATATCTAAATTGTTTGAGTTGGAGTTTCTTCGACCAAAATTAGTCCATTCTGAGTCCAAGCAATCTCCGACATTTCATCCCTTCAACCAACTTTCTTAGTAACTGAACAACCTCCCGAGATTTGACCTCTTTATCATTCAGATTTTGATCAATCTCCATCTCTCCCTCCAAACCGTGTATACTCTTTTTTCACCTTCCCAAAACCTCACTCCTCCCCTCCAACAACAGAACACGGACAAAAAACAAAACAACAAAACAACAAAAAGAGAAACAGCCTCTCCTCCGACAGGATGGCCCCTTGGAGCTTCTTCTCTCTCTCACTACTCCTCGGCCTCCTGTCCCTCCTCCCCCACCCCCTCTCCATCACCACCGCCACCGCCATCCGATTCCGCGTTCTCAACCGCCCCTCCGGCTCCCCCGCCCTCCCCCTCTTCCGGGAAGCCCCCGCCTTCCGCAACGGCGACGAGTGCGGCTCCTCCTACGCCGACCGCATCCACGTGGCCATGACCCTCGACGTCAACTACCTGCGTGGCACAATGGCAGCCGTCCAATCCCTCCTCCAACACTCCACGTGTCCCGAGAACCTCTCCTTCTATTTCCTCTCCGCCCACGACGCCCCCGAGCTTTACGACAGCATCAAATCCACCTTCCCTTATCTCAACTTCAACATTTACCGTTTCGATTCAACCCGAGTCCAAGGAAAAATCTCCAAGTCCATTAGACAGGCCTTGGACCAACCCTTGAACTACGCCAGAATATACCTAGCCGATGCTATTCCAAGCGATGTGGGACGTGTTATATACCTGGACTCTGACCTCGTCGTCGTGGATGATATAGCGAAGCTTTGGAGTGTGGACATGGAGGGGAAGGTGGTGGCGGCGCCGGAGTATTGCCGTGCAAACTTCACGACGTACTTCATGGACGCGTTTTGGTCGGACCCGGATTTGGCGAAGACGTTTGAGGGGAGAAACCCGTGTTATTTCAACACGGGGGTGATGGTGATGGACGTGGACAAGTGGAGGAAAGAAGGGTATACGCAGAAGGTGGAGGAATGGATGGCGGTGCAGAAGAAGAAGAGGATATATCAGTTGGGTTCGCTGCCTCCGTTTTTGCTGGTGTTGGCGGGAAATATAAAGGCGGTGGATCATAGGTGGAACCAGCATGGGTTGGGGGGTGATAATTTTGAAGGGAAGTGTAGGAGCCTGCACCCTGGTCCCATTAGTTTGCTGCATTGGAGTGGGAAGGGTAAGCCATGGCTCAGGCTGGACTCGAGGAAGCCATGCATCGTCGACCACCTTTGGGCACCTTATGATCTGTATAGGTCGTCCCGGCACTTTCTCGAAGAATGATTCATTGATGAGGAACCTGTTACAAAAACCAAGGTATATACTTGTTTCTTATGTATCATATAGTGCAAATATGTATACACGTAATGGTCAGGATTTGTTTTCACAATGTGACGTACGTACATCTTGACCATTGCGTACTTATATGTATGCCCTATATGATATTTAAGAATTTTTTAACAAGTCACATATATATGTGTGTGAGAGAGGGGGTCAAATGAGATTGTTGTATAGGGGAAAAAAGGTTGTAGTAGTTACGCTTTTCGTTGAAAAAGCTAGTGAGAGGGATGAACTACGACCTCCATTATGCAACAGTAATGTAAATGTGTAGGCAAAGAGAGAAGTTGTAAATCAATTTTCCTTTTCCTTGTATAATACTACCCTTTTTCTCACTAACCGTACTTTTGGGAGTTGCAATTTTTTCGTATTGTAAATGTTTAATGAAATGAATTTCAACATGCATTCCCCTTAAGGTGAAAGGAAGGTTATACAATGTGTTTGGTATGCTCTCCAGCAAATTTTCCTTTCCTGCGTTTGGTAGAGCAGAACTATACAGTGGACGGATAGAAAAACACTTTTTTTATTTTAAATATACGGATTTTTCCCAGCGTAAGAGGGATGGAAAACCAGTTGAAGGAAAGGAAAAAGGAAACGATTCATTAATGCCGAATTTGACCTATTGTTACTGTCAAGGAAGGCATCCACTCATCATGCCAGTATCGATCATCATGCCAGTGTCGAAGGCGATGGAGTTTGTCGAAGGAGATGGGTATGTAGAAGACAATGTCAAAAGAGATGGCGTACGTCTATGGTTAAAGAAAGCGTCCACTCGTCAAACCAAAGTCAAAGGATAGATGGAATCTATCGAAGGAGATGAGGTCTGTACAGGGTTCACTCTCTACTTTTTCTTTTTTTTTAAAAAAATTATTCTATATATTCTCTTTTATTTTCTTTAAAAAAATACAAATCAAACAAAATAATATTTTTTTCCTCTATTTCTTTCTATCCAATACTAAACAAATTGTGCTCCATTGTCTATTTCTTTATCCTTTCTATCAATCTCTTCATTTCCATTAAAATTTATCCAGCATACCAATTGAGCTAATAGAATTGTATATGTCCATGAATAGTTCATTACTTCTTCAGAATGAACTGGTTTAGTTACTGTTTCTATTGACAACGAACGGGCCTCCTTTTAATTAGTTTTTTTCGTTTCTACCAAAAAGAGAAAAAAATAGAGTGGTACAATTTATTAGAAAGAGAAATAATAACCCCATATATATACATATTACCTTCCAGTAGCCAACTGGAAGTCTATCATGTTAATAAACAAATAGTTAGAATTAATGGAAAGCGCAAATTAATCTCCATTTTAGACTGAGTGAAATAGCATCATAATATCTGGAATATTATTACTTGATTATACCTAAGTCGCGCAACATGATGTAAGAACAAGCAAAAGAAAAAAAAAAAGAGTAAATTACATATACACTATAAATCATATTACTGGCTCTAAATTCCTGCAACAAAAATAAAAATTATAATTACACATTTTTAACCGAAATATCCTTATATCTATTTTTTATATAATTTAATAAGTATTAGATATATATTTATTAATATAAAATAATCAATTTTTAAAATTTATATAAATTAAATTTATAATTTTGAGAAAAAAGGTAACATAAAGAAATGATCAAAATATAGGCGTATTTACCGTGGTACTACTAATTTTAAAAAAAATTTCGCGTATACTAACTATTTAAAAGTATTTCCCTATATACTAACTTTTTGACTAATTCAACCAACTCGTGGTCGAATTCAGTGGGAAAATGCAACAAATTCGACCAAGTTTTGGTCAAATTTGCTGCAACTTATTTTTTTATTAATTTCAGCATCAAATTCGACCAGGGGCTGGTCGAATTTGGTACCACTTTTTTGAATTTTTTTATTGAAAATTAAAATTATGAAAGAAATTAAAATTATATAATAAATAAATACATGGTTATTTTATTTTGTACATAATTATTTTATTTTTATATAATATTTAGTTTCATTTTATATTAAAAAAGACAGATAAATTAGATAAAAATAATTTTTAATAATTTGAAAGTTTTATTTTAATTATTATTTTCTTAGATTTTAAGAATATTCTCAAATTTTATATTTTAAATGAATAAAAATATGAAAATATATAAATTGTAATGGAAAAGTAGATATTAAAAGATAAAAAATACCAATTACAATTATCATTAATTAAATTTATTATTATTAAAATGAGAAATAATATCCTTCAATGAACCAACTAATTTTAATTAACGTGAATAATAAATGAACTAATTAGTAAATTATGAAATCATATTTGTTCTAAAAATATTCATGTATATTGTTTATTTTTACTTTATACAAATAATGTTATTTATTTTTGCAAATGAAATTATGTATCTATTTTATCATTTATTTGTTAATTATTAAATTAGCCTACATAATTAATGTTTGTATTAAATTAAGTTAATGATATTTTTCATTTAGCTATCTTAAAATTATAATTTATCAATTTATAATATTAATAAAATACATTATTTTTTTTATTGTTATGACAATAATGAGATTGTCATTTGTTATTTTATTAAATTAACATATATAATTATTATTAATGTGTAATGGTTTTCATAATACTTTGAATAAAATGTATTTAATTATTGTTAGCAATTTAAAAGATTTAAATTAATATTTTTTAATTATTTGTTGACAATTTTAAGAATATTCATAATTTATATTTTTTTTAAGTTTTAATGACTCAATATGTAACTATATTAATACTAATTTTTGTTTAATTTTTTTATTTTTATTATAGTTTGTAATTTTGTATAGATGTATATCTATAATTTTAATTATAGATTTTAATTTTGTTTATTAAATAAATTTTTTTGTGAAATATTTTTCTGTTTACCCTAAGCCACATACGACAAAATAATAGTCTAACAATTTGGAATGAGAATTTTTTTTAAAATCTCAATAGATAATATAATCTTACAAATAAAATATTATTTAATCTGATTGGTCTGGTAAGACAGGACGAGATGGACATATTGAACGATTGTGTCCGATTTGTCTGCAGATTCTACATCGTGAAGGTTCCCCACGTTGTCTATAATCCATTGAACTATTAATGCGCGTTGAGTTTGGACGTCCTTGCTTTCGAGTCATTTGAGGGTGAGGCAGCACCTTCTGTCCATTGTAGACTGGCCAATCTTCTTGACTTCCGATTGGATAAAATTTTTCCTGATATGCTTTCAATATAGTTTCCAATCGAAAAACATTGTTGACCTGTCGATTGTAGTCAAAACCCCACTTTAAACATGCCGCTATTGCATGTTGACATGGAAAGTGCAGAGCTTGAAATTCTCCACAATCGTACTTTCCAACACTAAGATCTAGCTTGCAAGTACGCCTAAACTGTCCGTTTAGTTCATCAAGTGGTTCTTCCACTTCGAATAAAGACCTTTGTGGATTGAAATCAATCACTACACACCTTCTTGCGCGTTCGCGATTTATTTGCAAATCTTTCGTCACAATCTCTGAGAAGTCGGTGTTTTGAGCTGAAATCTGTGCCTGTATGGTCGTAGCTCGTGTTGTGAAATATTCTACTAATTTATATAGGGTTGCTTTTACCAATCCGAGCACAGGCAAGTGCCGCATCCTGAGGAAGATGCCATTCATGCATTCGACAAGGTTTGTAGTCATTTGACCCCATCGGAGACCTTTTGTGTCGTACGCACGAGACCACTGTTCCAGTGGTATATCTGCTATATAGTCTGCGCCTGTGTCACACCAGGTTCGTATAGCTTCTAGCTCTGCATCCACCCGATGGCGCTCAAAATAGTATCCTGTTATTCATATACACAGTCTCAGTTGAGAAACTAAGTATACTATTAGTAAAAAAAAAAGAGCAAACCTATATTAATAAACTTTTCTCGTAAGTATTTATTGTGCGTTTCTTTTTTGACATTGTCGCCCAAATGACGAATGCAGAACTTCCAATGAGCATATGATGGTTTCCACCCAGTTTTTGCATCTTCCAAAGGCGCCGACGCACCGTTTCCTCTATCTGTGATAATGCAAAGATCTCGTCGATTCTTAGTCACGTGTGTTTTCAAGTGTGACAAGAAAAATTGATACGCCTCTTTGGTCTCACCCTCGACCAATGCAAATGCAATTGGAACTATCTTTCTGTCCCCATATTGTGACACAGTTATTATCAATTGTCCCGTATACTTTCCGTATAAATGTGTCGCATCCATTTGTAGTATAGGCTTCAGATGGACGAAAGCATCAATGCACGGCTTGAAGGTCCAAAAAAGACAACGGAAATAAACCTTTCCATTTTGGTTACGCATTGGTGGGTGAGTGTCCAACTCGTACACAGTGCCAGGATTAAAATGACGGACAGCGTTTAACCACCATGGTAACAAATTATAGGACCGTTTCCAACCTCCGAAAACAGATGACAAAGCTTTATGTTTTGCAAGCCAAGCCTTCTTGTATGATACAGTATAACCAAATGTGTTCCTTATTATGGTTATTATTTGGCTAATCGCTAGATCACCTTTTTCAGAGACTAAAGGAGTAATACAAGAGGCTATTAGATCGGAGTCTAGCTTTTCATGATCTTGAGACATTATAGCCGACAGACACGTATGGTCTCCATTGTACTTGGTGATCCTATACGGGTGTGCAGGTGATTTTTTCACTGCTCTGACCCTCCACTCGCAGCCATTTTCATAATTCGGGCACCTGTAATCTTCGGTCCCACACTTTGACAGTGTTACTTGAAACGTTTGATGTGTTCGAACAGCATAGAGTTTCACTGCCCGTCTTAAACTAAGGACATCTGCAAACCGCATATCCTTACATAACTCCTGTTGAATATTAATAGGGGCCAACGCATTGGTATGCCAAGTGTCGTCATTTCCCATTCGATCAACGTCAACGTAATGTAAAAAAGTTGATGATGTGTCTGTCATGAGAGCCATGTCCGATGTTGTAATTACGTCTGCGGTATCATCGTCATCGTCATCGCTGTGATTGTCAAAATTTTCCGGATCGTAGTCGGGATCATTTAACTCATCTGATATGTTATCTTCTAAGCCCATGTCATACGCAGCAGATAGTAAAAGTGGTTGATCTGATGAACTTGGCTGTGAGTAGTACTGGGGGATTGAGAGAGTCGTTGGATCACATAGTTGATAGTCTAAACCTTGCTGTACTTGAGACAACAAGTCTAGATTTGTCATGTAGGTTGATATGATACTGCTCAGATCGATTTCCACTGTACTGAGCTCCACCAATAATTCCATCATCGCCTGATCTTGAAAGTGATCGAGGTGTGTAATCACCGCAGCTTGAAGTTGATAGTCATTTTCCATTTTCACCTTTCCATTTTTATCTAATTTATCTGTCTTTTTTAATATAAAATGAAACTAAATATTATATAAAAGTAAAATAATCATGTACAAAATAAAATAACCATGTATTTATTTATTATATAATTTTAATTTCTTTCATAATTTTAATTTTCAATAAAAAAAATTCAAAAAAGTGGTACCAAATTCGACCAGCCACTGGTCGAATTTGATGCTGAAATTAATAAAAAAATAAGTTGCAGCAAATTCGACCAAAGCTTAGTCGAATTTGCTGTATTTTCCCACTGAATTCGACCACGGGTTGGTCGAATTAGTTAAAAAGTTAGTATATAGGGAAATACTTTTGAATAGTTAGTATACGCGGAAATTTTTTTTAAATTAGTAGTACCACAGTAAATTAGCCTCAAAATATAAATGTTAGTCATATTTTTAATAAAAATACTACTAAGCTTTCTTATGTTCCTTTTGCACATAGTTATCTTCTTCTTCTAAATCAATCAACCACAAATCGTTGATAAAGTATTGAGAAATTTTTTTTTTTTGCAGATTTTACAAAAGACCAGTGTGTCTCATATAAATATTATATAATGAAGCGCGGCCAAATGAAGTAAAGTATGGAAAAAAAACAAGCTTAAGAGAGCAGCCCTCATATCAGTTAATTAATTTCTAAAATCAATATATTATATAGAGCCAGCCAAATCATTAATTCCATCTACTAAATTAATTGACACGTAAGATGCTACCATCTCAAACCTTTTAATAAAATTGATTATTTATGATTTTTTTTGTCAAATGGATATCAATTCTATTAAATTGGCACTAAGTCAAGGTTACATAAAATATACCAAACTTAAAAATATCTAATACATTACATGCCTGAACTTATGAGATAATTTGTGTTGTGACCTGTGCGATGCACAGTTAAGTTATAACTCTAAAAACTTTCATAATTTATAAAAATAATAATAATTATAATTGATTTATGTGAAACTTATGAGTTATGACATATACTTTTTAAACGTAAATAATTAAATATTTTTAATTGATTTATCAGCTCGATAATCAAATTTATTTTACCTACTCTAATTTTGATTTGAATTAATTTATTTATTTAATAGAATAAATTTAAATGAATAAAACAGGTAAATTAATTAATTTTTAGTTTGTGGATTATTTGTTATTTGTTATAAATTATTTATTGTATAGATCGGTGATTGATTGAATATTGATTTCATCTTTATTTTTGAATGCATCTTTTTTTTTTTGTTTCAATCGGATTCATAGAAGAAAAACATTGAAGGATGCTGCTACATTTGGACTGGATCTCTAGGCCTCAAATTTCATCTTTCAATAATTTGATTTTTATCTCTTTCTTCAGTCAATGGATAATAATTTAAAGATTCATATCTCAAACTTTGATTTATATTAAATTAAAAACTATTTTGAAAAGAAATCAAAATAAAGTCAAATAAAATAAATTTTTTAATTCACATATCAATTCCATAATCAAATTTATTTTACCTACTAAAAAAATCTTCTAAGACACTAAAGCGGTCAAATAATAAAAGTAATTTTTTTAATTTCAATTCAAATTATTTAAATAAATTCAAATCAAATAATTAATATTATGTGATGTCATTAATTTATCAAATTTATTAATTTACCTAATTTATTTATTCATTCAAATTAAATAAAATAAAAATATTTACTAATTATTAATTTCACTTATTAATAATTATGGTAATATATTCTAGTAAAAATATGTTCTACTATTCACTATAACAATAACTCACATAATATATTAAATATATTGGGATCCACATAATATATTCTAATAATAATATTGTAATTTAAAAATTTGTGAAACTTATGAGACTTATAAGTTATGAAATATATTTTTTAAACCTAAATATTCTAATATAAATTTTGATTATTTATACAAATATAAATTATAAATTTTAATAAAAATTTATGATAATAATGATCATCTTATATTATGATGTAGAATAAGTTATCAAATAGAATAAAATAATAAAATATATATGTAATCAATAAAAAGTTTTTAATTTAAATTTTTTTACAAAAAAATAATAATCAAATTAAAAATGTTCATATGGAATGTAAGATAATCAACTGTAAAAATTTTTTATACATATAATCAATAATTAATTCTAATATATCTTGATCCTCGTGTATATATATTTCAATAATTTATTATCTATATATTTCAATTCAAATCAAATAATAAAGGTAATTTTTTTTAATTTCAATTCAAATCAAATAATTCATTTAATGCGATGTTATAATGGTCAAATAATAAACGTAATTATTTTTGAATTTCAATTCAAATCTTTTCAATCAATTCAAATCAAATAATTAATCTTATGTGACATCATTAATTTACCAAATTTATCAAATTTATTAATTCATCTAATTTATTCATTCAAATCAATTCAAATCAAATAAAATAATGAAATTCACTAATTATTAATTTTACTAATTACACTAATTAATAATTATGATAATATATTCTGATAAAAATATATTATATTATTTACTTTAACAATAACTTACATAATATATTAAATATATTGGAATTCACATAATATATATTTTGAGAATAATACTATAATTTATAAATTTGTGAAACTTATGAAACTTATGAGACTTATGAGTAGTGACATATATTTTTTAAAATGTAAATATTCTGACATAAATTTTGATTATTTATACAAATATAAATTATAAATTTTAATAAAAAAATTATGATAATAAACGGTCATATTATATTATAAAGAAAGATCATACCTTTAACATGAAATAAATGTTCTTTGCATATTATCTCAGTATTTTATGAACTTCCACCATGTCTGAACCTTTTTCTAACAAAAGAAAGAATAATCATATCAATTTTTTTGGAACTCCCCATTTCAAGATATCTTCCTTGTCTTTCTTTGTCAGTGTAGGGAGATCCACTATCTGTCACGTCCCAAAATCTGAGCACGTGACCGGCACGGAAAGTGAATTTCATTTCACCTCCGTAAGCCTATTTTTTTTCTCTTAAGCATCATACCATTATTTTTCATGCAACCAAACCGAGTTCTCTATACAAAGTACAATTATTCACATTACATCACTGAATGAACCTACCCGATTACAGAGATTTCTAGATTTATACAACTTAGAATAAGACTTAACTATTATACCTTCATCCTAAACAAATGAAAAGGTAATCATGGACTAAGGATCTATAATTCCTTGTTCCGATATTTACCTTCAGCTGTCAACTCTGAAAAAAAATATCAATAAGAGGGGTATGAGCAAACCACGTGCCCAGTGAGTAAATAACACAACACTATGACAAAAAAAATATCATGCATCATAATGATAACATGCAGCAATCATACGTAAATCGATCATCATATGATATAATATTATTCATAATACTTCACAACAATATCCAAGTAAATCAAATACATTTTAACATAATTCAAAATTCACAACAGCAATCGGTGAAATCAATTTCACACACATTTCCCGTACCAACCGGGTCGTCCAGAATACCTCTGGATCGTTGCCCGCGGCCCCCGCCGTATCCACCCTTATCGCTCCATTTATAATCTCCACCCTTATAACTTCACATAAATTTCTCCATGGGGTGCACCACCATGCATTTCCTTTCCAGTCAAACACAATCACAATTACATATAAAAACATCCTCAATCATAATCTTGAGCCACAACATAATCGATGTGGTTCCAGCAACATAGCATGTATACAACATAACCCATAATATAGAACAATTATTCAACAATAACATACTTCAACTATCCGCATATGAATGAACTCAACAATCAGAGTATGATACATTTCAACTCAGTTCACATGCCATTCACAATCCATCATATAACCTCAATTCATGAGAAAATAAGAAAATATAATTATATACATTACCTGGCACGTTCCACAATTGTTTATGTCTCATCATCCCACATCATTCTCTTCAAACTTGGATATTCAACATATTTTCACTATGATGCAAAAAGTCAATAACAAAGATATTTAATCATAGCAAGTATTAACCCACTCACCTAGATTTCATGCTCTCAGCACTCCCACCTTGCACTTGACCATTCCTATTGTAACCAGATAAAAACCATCAGGGTTACGAAATAGAGAAATTTCCTACCACTACTCTCGACCTTCATCTACTTCTCAAATCATAACTCCTAACTGGTAATGAATATACAGATGAAACTTATACCATTGGAAACTAGACTCAAAGAGCTTTTCAACGATATTAAAAAAAAAACTGATGCTACAGTAACGGTCAACGGTCAACGCAGCTACAGTAACATTGACCGAGTCAACGCTACAGTAACGTTGACCGAGTCAACGCTACAGTAACGAGAAAAATCTGGAAAAATTTTCTCGGTGAACAGTAATTCTGGAGAAAATTTTCGATGTTCTTCGTGTTCTTCATCCAAAAATCCAAAAATCATATCTAAAACAATATTTCTTTTGATTTCTTCCATGGGTTTTCATCCTTAATGTCTAAGGAGTGTTTTAACACCAAAACCCCCAATTTCTACCAACAATCCAAGCTCAAATCTCAAATTTTCATCAAGAACACTAATTTTTTTCAAATATCCAAATTTTACGAATTTCTCCTAGTTTTCTCCAAATTTCTTGTTCTAATAACATCATAAACCACCTAGGAATGTTTTAGATTAACATCCACACTTAAATTCATCCATTAAAATATTCTACAAAAATTTTGCAAAAATGATAACCAAGGATTTGATCTTGTAATAAGAGGAAGAAGAAGAAGAACATCAACTTACCAATCATCCTAACTTTCACAGCTTCTTTCCCAAAGCAAAAATTGCATGAATGATTGATGAAGAAATTCCTTTGCAAGCATAATCGAGAGAGAGAGAAAGTGAAGCTACGGGAGGGAGAATGAGAAAAAGAAAAGAATAAGGAGAAGTGTATACGCGTGGGCCCCACCAATTTCTTTTTCGATAAAATTGCTCATAGCCACCTTAGCTTATAAGATTTGTTCACTTTAATCCCTCTCGATGTCTCAAATACCACTTTAACCTCGAATCAATCATCTCTTCGGTACCGGACTCATAATTCATTCTCATAAGCTTTATTCTTCCTCTCAAGTTCCTATTTGGTCATTTCTCAAAAGTAATCCATATTTTCTTTTCTTTTCACTTTAGTCCTTGAGAATTTGTAAAAATTTCCTAAATTAAAAATTAAAATTTCTGTTCCCAGATTTTCTTCACTAATTCAAAAAGCAAATTTTTCACATAATTAAATTTTTCACTAAACTTCAAAATAGGCTTTAAATATTCATATAAATTCTTGGGATATTACACTATCACTCCAAGAAGATTAACATTCTTTCTCTCGCGAAAAACTGTAAAGTTCTCATAACGACATCAAACCAAACCTAATTTTTTGTTACATGATAAGACCATAAATGAAATAATTTCATATGAGCACAGTATTACACTATCAAGTTTCACATCATCAGCCAACTTTTTGTAGATTATACATATTGTATTCTCATCTCCCTTTATGCTATTGTCAGTTGATATGGTTATTTTCTGATCTTGTTTCAATTTGATAGGATTACCATCATTCAGAAATCCAATTCAAATCTCGAGGCCTTAGAACATTAGAGACAAAATGAAAAATAAGGAGCACCATAAAATTTGATTGACTCCAATATGTGAAGTGGATTCAAACAAAAGAATTATATTAAATCAAAGAACAAACAAATAAAAAAGGAAAAAAAACACTGAATCCGAGGAGTTTACCTTTCCTCTGTAATAGCCATCTTTTTGGACTCTCTGCTTATCAGTTGCGTCCATTTTTCAGCATACTCGTGGGTAATATATTGTGTGATTGCTCTTGATTCTGTGTATTGAAATAATTTTGATAAGAAATTTTACAAATGCTAATTTAACAATCTCTGAGTGTGCTTGTTGGAATATATACATAATACTTACCAAATAATTTTAGATATTCATCTTCAAAGGCTGAAACTTGACCAAATGTTTGCATCAAAAGAAGCAAAAGTTAGTTGAATTGAAACTCAGAGACAAGTAATTCATGAATTACTCTAACACTTACATTAAGAGAAATGAAATGTTTCTTTTTGTATTTGCTCTCTTTCATGTTAATGGGAACAAACTCGAATTCAAGCTGTTTCTCAAAAAAGCAAATAGTAACCTACATGGTGGCTATCGAGAATGTGCTTTCGTGAACTTTTATGGCTGCTACGACTAAGAAGATTATACTGAGTTTAAGTGAAAATAGAATAGAGACAGAGGCGAGTTGCTTTTTTGTAGTCGGTGGCAGAAAATCTACTCTGAAGTTGATACGGGAGCCATCCAATCATTCTTCCATTGCTGCTTCTCAGTTCAACGCATGACACTTAACATTCGGTCATTCTTGAAATTTGAAACGCATTGTATTAGCTTGAGATTAAGCTTCAGATTGGCACAAAGACAACTGATATAAATTCTCTAAACATAGAATTCTTCTAGCTTCAAATCGAGCTCCAAACACTCAAATTTTACGATAATTCATAATTTTAAAAGGGATGGTTTGAATTCATTTGAATGCAAAATTTTCAAATTTATTTGAATGTAATTATAGAATCAATTACACTAATTTGCATTTAATATATTACAATTATTTAATTATTAAATTATTAATTAAATTTACGACAATTCATAGTTTTAAAAGGGATCATTTGAATTCATTTGAATGCAATTTTTTCAAATTCATTTGAATGTATTATAGAATCAATCATACTAATTTGCATTTAATATATTGTAATTTTCACATAATTTAAAGGGGAGCCTTACAGTATATCTCAAAAGGGTTGCTTAGAATGAATTTAATATGGTGTCATTAATAGGAATAAATTTATTCATTTACATAAATTTATTCATTTAATTTTCATTTTAATTTAGTAATTTTATTATATGTTATTTAATGACATCCACGTAATTAATACCTTAGAGTATAATTGTTTTAGTCTATTATATAGATGGTACATGATTTAAGATAAAATATCCTAAAAATCAATACTAGACAAAGACAACATAACTATGAGACTAAACAGAAGCAACACACCTCTGACTCTAAATCTAGTGAACTAATAAAAGATAACATTCCCCTAATCTTATAGTAAAGCTAATCTTCTAATAGTCCAAAAAAAAGATACAAACTTTCACATCTGTGCATCACACTATCCCAAAAGAGCAGGTCTTCTAGCTTCTTTTTTTTTAATATAAAATATAAAAATTTTCAATCTGAGGAAGGATATCAGGAGGAAGGGGGAGTCTTTTTGTGTTATAAATAAAAAAAATTAAATTACAGTTTTGGGCTTTTTTATTATTCTTGGACATACTAGAACAATCAATATGTAGTTTAAATTTCTTAACTACGTTAGTCCCAAAAAAAAAACTGAACTACGTACTTTGTTAAAATAAAAATAATAATTTTCACTATCTTAACTAGGCGTGTTTGTGTTGAATCAGTTTAATTTAGACTTATCATTCAATTGAACTGATGTAATTTGATGAAAAGAAATTTCATCCAAACCAATCGATTAAATTACCTCAATATAATCTAATTCAAGTTAACCATAACTAGTTTAGATTAGATTGAGTCAGTTTTAAAAAAAATAAAAAATATTTTTTTCTCTTCAAAATTTAATAAAAAAATTATATGATATTATAAAATATAAAATATAATATAGTATATAAAATACAATCTATTTAGTATTTATATATAAAATATAATGTTCTAAAATATATGATACTATCTAATATATATATATATATATATATATATATACACACACATATAATTTAAATTGGTCGGTCGGTTCAATTCGAGTGATTTGGATATCATCCAACATATGAACCAATTAGGTCGGTTTTTACAAAAAAATATCAAATTCATCTGATTAAATAATCAATTTGATTTGGATTGGTTCAATTAAAATTTGATTGATTTGGATCTCTCTCCTTATTCTTGGGTATGGTTTCATTGCATTGGCTTCACTATCTATGTGTAATAAGGGGAGATAGGAATAAAGGTAAATGTTGGAAATGGATTCTTCATTGACTAACACTGGGTTGTGTACTATGAGTGCCTGTTTGGATATGCGGCAGACTCAACTAACACACGTTAAAGATATCAAAAGTATATTGCATGCATATACCAAGACGTTTGGATAGGCGTTGAATGGAAATTTCAAAATCGATTCTTTAAGCTAATCGAAGAAATGACCAACACTCTGGGATGAAGCTTCTGCACAGAATCGATTCTACTTTGTAATATCTTTTTTTTTTCTTCCTTGGCTACCCCTCCTCCCATCAGAAAACATTGCAAAGATTGAACCAAAAGACATACAGATAATGTAAGCAAAGAGTGAACCAAGAGAGATATGACAAAAAACAAAGTTTTGATTCTTCCAAAACACACACACACACACACACACACACAGAGTTGCCTGTGGAAGATTGAAGCTTGGTTGCCTTCGCCGTCTCTGTTGCTGTGATCTGTTGTGCCCTATCTCGGTTCTCGTAGTTGTGTGTGGGCATTTTTGTGTCTGTGAGTAGAGATTGGAGAATGACTAGAGATGGAAAGTTGGAGACTATTATAAACTGATAATAAAATATTGGAAGCTATAAAAATAATTTATCATAAACTATGAACTCTATTATCACGAATTGAGGGCTACATCATGAATTCTATTATCCAAGTCACCATGGGGAGAATAGAACAAACAATTCAAAATAATTTAAAGAGAGTGAGAGATACTCAATCTGATTAATATTTATTTTATTTTATTTATTTACTAATTAATAATTAATTAAATTGAGTATACAAAATTGATCTATTAATTTATATATTTAAGTTAATTGACTTTTAATTTAAAAATTATATAAATATAATTGTACATGACTATTGACTCATTCACACAAAAATTATTTATTTTTCTTCTTAAATTTTACTTGTTGATCTTATTTTACTTAACTCCAAGAGTAATTCATTTCATTACAACATTTATAAATCAAATATTAGTATCAATAGTCAAATAAAATAAAACAATATAATACTCATACCATTTTTGGTAATTACACATTCAAGAGTACTTCTGCTAACTAATATCCAAATAAAATTTATTTTCTAAAATCACTTTTCTAATGATAGTTTCCAAACATAAATCACGTTTATGCAAAATCAATTCTACTCAAAATCAATTCTAAAAACCAATTCTGCTCAAATCTAGGTTTAACCAACGAGTTTCCAAACACACCCTGAGATTGGCCATCAATTCTCTTGCATTTTCAATCCAAGTCATTCAATTGATCTAGTCGTTGAACGTGATTAATGGCCTAAAGCATTAGCACCATGCTGACATCTCATTATTCAATATATCTCCTGTTGTAATATATCAATTTCATTAAGAAATTTAAATGATTGAAACCCTTCAATCTATATTTCTCCTCCTTGTTATAAACATAAATTTAAGTCACCATTTAAGATGAGTCTAACAAAAATAGCTAATTTTCATAAGATAGTAAATTCAAATTTAAATATTTGTTAAGAGAAGTACTCACATTTAACAGTACATTAAGTAAATTTGCTTTAAGTGAATAATATTTATAAAAAAAACACATAGGGCATGTTTGGTACCTTTTCTCAAGGAAAAGAAATTGTAAATTCCAGCATTCTGAACTTTTTCCTTTATTTGGTATGGTTTCTTAAGTGAGAGAGAAAAAAAATCACGGAATTCCAGTCATGAACATGACCCCATTTTCCTTGAAAAAATGGGAGGAAAATCGGTTGAAAAGTTGAAAATACCATCAAATTTTTATCAAATGACAAAAACGTCCTCAGTGATGCCCAATTCATTCGCAGCCTCAGATGCGTTGGTTGTCTTCGCTGGTTGAAGCTTCGCCGTGCCCATGCGTCTTTCTCCTCTGTGATTCAAGCTTCATCATCTGGTCCAGATTCGAGCTCTTTGACTTTCGATTTTCACGCCCAAATTCGAGCTAATCTTCATATATGAGTTAAGGACACAAAGTTGGGCCGTCGACTTTGCTAGAAAGAAGAAGGAGGTTAAGGATTTGCCAACAATGACAGTGGAATAGAGAGACAGTGGAAGAGGGATGAAATTGAAAGGGACTATATTGAAAGAAAAAAATGAAGAGACTGAGGAAGAAAAGAGAGAGATTATATTGAAAGGGACTGTATTGAAAGAAAAAAAGAAAGAAGAGATTGAGGAAGAGGGATTATATTGAAAGAAAAAAGTTAAGGGACTATATTGAAAAGATGAATAAAGACTATATTGAAAGAAAAAAGGACTATATTGAAATAGAAAAAAGTTAAGGGACCAAAATAATAATAAATGTATTATGAATAATAAATTCAACATAAAAGTATTTTAGTAAATATGTTATAAATACTAAACACATCTTTTATTTTTCCTTCATTTTTTCCCTCTCATACCAAATATATTTTTTTATTTTTTCCTTTCTCTTTTTTCTTTTCATTTCTGTCTTGTGTACTAAACTGGCCCACAAAGATATAGAAGAGAAAAATATACTTCATTTCCCTAATATTTACATGTATTTTCATTTATGTCTCTAAACTTTTTTTGGTCAAATATATTTCACATGTTTCAAATTTTTTTCAGATATATCCTTTTTTTCTAACACCATTACTGGGTTAATGGAATTACTGACGTGGCATATGACGTGGCTAAAATATTTGCCACGTCATATAATACGTGGCCATATACTGAAAAATGACCAAAATACCCCTGAGCCTATTTAATATTTGTAACATATTCTATCGTGACACATGGTACCAATCACGTCGTGACATGTGACTGTAATACCCATTATTTTTTTTTAAGTTATAAGTATTTAAGAATTTCGATAAATTTATTTTGAAGAAAATAAATTCCCTATCAGTTTAATTTTTGTATACTCGTTTGTGCATATTGTTGAAAATATAAATTTTTAATTATAGATTCTATAAATTGTGGGATATAATGGATGATATGATATGGAATTAATCCCATTAAGTAAATATACAGTTCAAAAGTGGAATCTAGAATGAAAACTGGTAAGTGAGACTGGTAGATGAAATAGTATAGGAGAATGGTAGATGAAAACTGGTAAGTGAAACTGGTAGATGAAATAGTATAGGAGAATGGTAGATGAAAACTGGTAGATGAAATAGTATAGGAGAATGGTAGATGGAATAGTAGCAAATAGTACCATAATTTCTCCTATAAATAGGCCCTTCCATTTCAATTCAAAACACACACCTTCAGTTTCTCTTCTCTCCTTTCCTCAAAACTTCTCTTGCTCCGGCGTTAGGGCTCTGAGATTCTAGGTCTTTCTTCCTTAGCCTAGATCCAAGGTAAGAATACTATGCCCCTTTTCTGTGCCATTCAGATTTTTAAAAGTTATTTTCTTAAGTATGCTCTGTGGTTGCGGCTTTGGCCGATCTTCCACATCAGAAAAACTGTCCTTAGCTACCTATATGTTGTTTTGATTCTCTGATTACCGAAATAGAATGTAAACTGTGAAGAATACATGTCTAGGAAAGTTCTGGCTAAGGAAAGACATGGTTGTTAAGTGTGTCCATTGAGACTCTCCACTCTTTCCTGGGAACTTACCTGGTGTACTCTTTTACAAATTATATTCTCTATTTCTGGTATGAATAGTACCTGTACGTATGAATAGTAATCGTATGTATGAATAGTAACCGTATATATGAATAGTAACTATACGTATAAATAAATAGTAACTATATATAAATAGTATTTATATGTATTTTTGAATAGTACATATACGTGTACATTTTTATATGTATTTTTGAAAAGTACACGTACGTATACGTGATTATATGTATTAAAGAATTATATTAATTGAATCCATTAAATGTAATTGTGTAGATTTAAAGAAGATATAGTAACTTGGATTTCAGGTGAGTAGCTAACCTACTTGGATACTTATTTAATTATATGAATAGTCCAAGTAATTTACATATTCAGAGTATATCTACTATTACCTTTGACTGAATATTTTAATTAATATGGCTGTGTGCCGAATATGATTATGGTCATATGCTATGGCTGTGTGCCGAATGTGAATATGGTTGTGTGCCGAATATGATTATGGTCATATTTATGGCTGTGTGCCGAATGTGAAAATGGCTGTGTGCCGAATATGAATATGGCTGTGTGCCAAATATGATTATGGTCATATGCTATGGCTGTATGCCAAATGTGGAGATAGCTGTGTGCCGAATATGATTATGGTCATATTCTATGGTTGTTTGTCGATTATAAGTATGATATGATTTTACTTATGCATTTTATACATATACTTGTGTATTGTTAATCACTTGATGATTATCTGTAATTAAGTTTCTATCCTTGTAACGTTATCTATTCATTGAGATTATTATCTCATATTGTGGTGGATATATTTTTTTTCAGATCCTGAGATTAACGAAAAACATCTGTCTGAGCAGTAGCGCAAGTTCAATATCCTAACCCTCTTTGCTTCAAGGGTTGGTGTTTATTTGAATTAAAGCTGTTTCTTCAGTTTTAAATTCTAGAAAGCTCTGCAGTCAAATAGGACATCTAGGAGGAAGTGGTTATTGTACATAATTATGTTATTACAGTACTTTAAGTTTACTGTATGTTTTGTAAGATTGTAGCTTATTAAGTAAAATCAGAGTATTTAACTAAGATAAGTCTTTGTTATATTATTACTCTCACATTTTAGAATGATTATTATATGGAGCTAAAAGCATAGGCTTACAACTAGAGAGTATCTCTAGGTTGTGCCGGTCACGTACCATTTTGAGGGTCGTGACAGTGACACTATTCCATCATGACTTGCTAGGTGGAAGAAAAAGACTTTTGCCATCAAATTAATAGCAATCTCTTGTCTTATATACTCAACAAATTGTATATAAAGACATTCTTAGAGACATGAATGAAAATGTGTGTAAACATTAGGGACATTAGATATACTTTCCTCTTATATATATTATAAAACAATAATAAATATTAGAATTCAATAATATACCATTATTTTGCGTAAATCATTTTAAATTACATAAAAGTTTAAAATTTTACATATATTAAAATTTTACAAATATCAATGTATATGTCACAGTGTCACAGATATTAAAATGTTAACTTATAAGACTAGATTTATATTACAAGATTTGTTTTTAAAATTTTTAAATATTTATGTAATTTAAAATAATTTATGTAAAATAATGATATATTGATCTAAATCTTATTTCTGTCCATTTCTGGTCCCAAACTTTATCGCGGAAGTTTCCCCTATTTCCAGAACAAATGGCAATAGAAGAATGAGTTTCGGGGATTTGGGGCCCCTCCTTAGCTAAGGAGGCTCCTTAACTGCATGACATACCCACAGCCATCCAATGACTATGGGCATGCCATGGGACCTCCTTAGTCAAAAGCCAAGAAAGGAAACCCAATCCGAGTTTGGGAGAATATTGAGTTTCTCGTCCTAGTCTTCGATGATGAGCCCTTTGCCTTTGGTTCTCAAATGAATGAAGGGGAAGATGGTATGAAAAATTAATAAACGGGGAGAGAAGAATGAGTTTGGGAGAAGAAGAGAGAGAAAAGAGAAAGAATGAGAAGAAATTTAGAAAAATAATGAGATAAGTAATTAAATTTAACAATAAAAAAGAAATTTAATTTAATAAATTTAATAATAAAAAATAAATTTAATAAATCAAATCAACGATATTTTAGTAATTATCATATACATTATCTATTTTTTTAAATATTATATCAAATATATATTTTTTTATTTTTTATCACATATTAAACTTTTTTTTTATATTTTCTTTTTTTTTTCTTTTCTATCTTTCCATTCCTTCACCAGAAGTGCCCTTACATTGAGTAGAAGGCAGAAGCGAATCCTGCTCCCCAACTTCGATTGATTTCAGATTTGTTCTCTTAGTTAATAATAAATATTATTAATATATTATAAAATTAAAACCTGCCCAGACGTTTTCGGCACCATTATAAAATGCTGAACTCGTGAGCCACAACAACTGAGTCATATTTTCGCGTTGAAAAACAACAGATATTAGTGTGTGTTTGGATCAGCGGCAGTGAGCATTTAACGCGCGTTGGTGGAGGCAGACCCGCTTTTGCACTGAAATGGAATGGTTTGGTTCTGCGTCAGTGGGCTTCTCCATAATTGCTTCTTCATGTAGAATCGCGTTTAAGGCAAAACATTATGGTGTAGCTTCTGTCCTGAATTGATTATGGTTGGGAGCAATTAATATTCAGCAGACTCAAATACTCCTGAAAAGCCTCTCCCTGTTTCTCTTATATGTCAAATTTTCGACTGTAATTATTGTGTTTCCCTTGCTTTGGTCATCTGCCTGCAGTGGTCCGGCCTTGATCTCCTCCATCAGTCTGTTGTTCATGCCATTTGTTATTGTCCTTCAAATCGCTGGTAAGCTTCTGCAACAATGGCTATCCTCTGTTATATATGTTATGAAGTGGTGCATTGTTTTGTTGCTGTATTTGTCCTTGTTCGGCGTTGGAGCAACTTGGTCATGCGTGACCCGACATAGGATAAAGACGATGATCTTCAACCGATTTTTCATTCTGCATATTTAATTTTTTTTGCTGCTATTTATTGTTCTTTTTTAGGTTTTTTTTGCTGCCTTATTTATTTTTTTTGTAAATTTTTGGACTGCTTATTTAACTTTTTTTTTGGTAAATTTTTGGACTGCTTATTTACCTTTTGGACTGTGTTTTATTAAAATTTGAAGATGTTTTATTTTTTATAATTAAAATTAAATTTATATTTTTAATATATATATATATATATATATATATATATATATATATATATATTATTCAATAAACTCAATAAACTCTTTTTTTTATATTTCTCTTTTTAAGTTTTATATATATATATATATATATATATATTAAGTTAAATATTTAAGTTCAAAGTTTTATTAAATTTTGAAGATGTTTTATTTTTTATAATTAAAATTAAATTTATATTTCTAATATATATATATATATATATATTATTAAATAAACTCTTTTTTTTTATATTTCTCTTTTTAAGTTATATATATATATATATTAAGTTAAATATTTAAGTTCAAAGTTTTATTAAATTTTGAAGATGTTTTATTTTTTATAATTAAAATTAAATTTATATTTTTAATATATATGTGTGTGTGTGTGTGTGTGTTAAGTTCAAAGTTTTATTAAATTTTGAAGATGTTTTATTTTTTATAATTATAATTAAATATATATTTTTAATATATATATATTAAGTTAAATATTTAAGTTCAAAGTTTTATTAAATTTTGAAGATGTTTTATTTTTTATTACTAATTAATTTCAATTGTATACTATTACTTTGATTATTTAGACAATACACATCTGTTTAACTTTACCTTTAATAACTATTAGAAATGAGTTGACTCTTATGCTTGTATATAATTGCTAGACATGAGTTTTCGAAACAAGCAAGTCATTGTAGATTCAACTCCAAGTGATAAGGCAAAAGTTAATTGGGACGCAAAAACAACTGAATATTTTGTTCGAGCTTGCCTAGAACAATTGTTTAAAGGAGAACGTAATGGAACTAGTTTTACCAAAAGGGGGTGGAAAGCTGTTCTGACTAAGTTCAATGACCTTAGTGGAAGAAATTATAATAGATCCTAGTTAAAAACAAATGGGACAGTTTAAGAAAGGATTGGCAAGCATGGCATAAATTGTTTGCACATGAAATCGGATTAGGATGGGATAGTGCCAATAACACCGTTGATGCTCCCGATGAGTGGTGGGAGAAGAAACAATTGGTATGTGTCAAATAGATTAAGTTATAGAGTTTTTTTCCTCTAATGTATTGTGTTCTAATGACAACTTGTACATATACAGGAAAATCCTCAGTATGGCAAGTTTAGGCAGAAGGGCCTACCATTTGCCCATGAGCTAACCTCATTGTTTAAAGACGTGGTGGTCATTGGGGAGTATGCTTGGGCACCATCATCAGGGGTACTGCCTACTGGGTTTAACGATGATGATAGGTATCGCCCATCTTTAGACAATATTACTATGGATTTAGAGGAAGGGTCGGGAGATAGTGAAGAAGATCTTAGTGCTAGAGCAACCAATGAAATGCGAAATATCAACTTAAATGTCTCTCAAGGCACCAAAAGCCAGAAAAGTGGGGATAAGAGGAAGAGGGCTACTTATAGTGAACAAAGAGGCAAAGCTAAAGTGCCAGCTGCCTCTAAGATAGCGGATGCAGTGAGTGTCATGGCAGATACATGTCGCTCACGCCATATTGACATCCCTGGTGCCTCTATTGGTGAAGTTATAACTGAACTTCTCAATATAGATGAAATTGCAGATGATCTGAAACTTCGTTCCAAATGTATTAATTTAATTATGAGTAAGAAAGTAAGGGAAGCATTTGTGGCATTGAGGAAGGCAGGTGCAAACGATCAGTTAGTAGATTGGCTTCGTCGTACATCATCTGACCCAGAGAACTATCCGAAGGACTAGTTTAGTATCATGTTGGATTCATTAGTAGTTGTATTATTGTCTTTTTTATCTTGTATGGAGAAACATGTTGTATTTCATTAGTAGTTCTGTTGTTGTCTTTACATGTTGTATATCCATTCAAATTATGTTGTTGGATATCATTTTCTATGAATGTTAATTTTCATGTTGTCTATTGATGTTGTCTTTTAATAGGTGTAAATGGATGATCATGAAATAAACATGAATGAAGTAGCAAGTTATCTCGTCGACGACAATGATATGAAAGAATATGTGGCTACAATTTGCTAATTAGTCAATATGCAACCACTTATTTATGCAAACAACCATGTAGAACAAGTGAGCAAACTGGTCATGCATGTGTTCTAGAAATATTAAATGGACATCCTATTCGTTACCATGAAATGTTTCGTATGGAGAAACATGTATTCCATAAGTTTGTTTCGTATAGAGAAACATGTATTCCATAAGTTATGTCTAGAACTAAATAAATGTGGTCTAAAGGGTACCACACGGATAGGAATTCAAGAAATGGTTGCAATGTTTCTACACATGGTTGGCTATGGAGTGGGAAACAGAATGTTACAAGAGAGGTTCCAGCATTCAAGAGAGACTATTAGTAGACATATTCATTCGGTCTTAACTACTTGCTTGAAGTTGTCTTTCAAATATATTAGGCCACAAGATCATACATTTCGTGAAGTCTCATTAAAAATACGAAATGATCGACGATATTGGCCATTTTTCAAGGATGTCATAGGAGCTGTTGATGGAACTCATGTTCACTATGTGGTTAGTGCTAGTGAGCAACCAAAATTTATCAGAAGAAAAAGAGTTTCAACACAAAACATAATGGCTGCATGTGATTGGGATATGTGTTTCACCTTTGCTTTGCCAGGATGGGAAGACACCGCCCATGACGCTCGTGTATTCCAACATACTCTGACAACGCCTGAGATGAATTTTCCTAAATTTTCCACAACCACCTCTAGGTATATCATTTATCATAACCGCAATTTGATTAGACTTTTAGATTAGGTTTTGTTTGATAATTATTTTATTATTTTTCTAGGTAAATATTATTTGGTGGATGCTGGCTATCCAACACTAGTTGGATATATCGGTCTGTACAAGTGTGAGCGTTATCACATACCTAATTTTAAACGACGTTCATATAGATTTCAGAACAAAAATGAGGTATTTAATTATTATCATTCAAGTTTGAGGACTACTATTGAAAGAACTTTTGGAGTATGGAAGAATAAGTTTGTAATTTTAAAAAGTATGTCTAAGTTTATATTTGAAACACAAGTTTAGATAGTTAGTGCAACAATGACTATTCACAATTTTATCAGAAGAAACACTGATACAGATATTGAATTCACTCGTTCAGAAGAAGAAGAACTGTTAGGAGAAGAGCATGCGAACAATGATGATTCAGATTCTTTGCAAACCCTAAACCTATCATCTTCATCAGAAATGGATTATCTTCGAGATACTATTTGTGATCAACTTGTGGAGCATATATAGAATAAATGACAATTATCTGTAATTTATTGAAACCATGTACTTCTATTTAAATTTTAATTTAATTACTTACTTGAATTATTTTTTATATAAGTTTGATGATTTTATTTTGATTAACTCAAAGAGTGATCTTTAAATAATTATTAAAAAATAATTAAAATTAATTTGGAGATAAATAAATTCATTTTATTACAAAATTTATAAATTTATATTTTAGTGCCAATAGTCAAATGAAATAAAACAATATAAAATTTATACCCTTATTACACATTTAAAAATATTTCTATTATCCAATATCCAAACCAAAATTCATTTTCAAAAATCACTTTTCTAATGACAGTTTCCAAACATATAGCACTTTCATCCAAAATCAATTCTATTTAAAATTAATTATAAAAATTAATTTTATTCAAATATCAATGAGTTTCCAAACTCAGACAAATTACCCCTCCCACTTCGAATCGAATCGAATCGAAGCTCGCAAAAATTCATAATGTCGATGTGTAATTGATAATGCGAAAACGAAGATTCGTAAGAAGAACCACTGCATCAATATCAGCTGCGTAATTCGCCCGAGATCAACAGGTACGATTACGAAGCAAAGGGAAAGGGAAAAGAGAAAGGTAGAGATAGAGGGATTTCATTGCGGAACCGATCATCATGTCGTTCTCGTTCTTCAAAGCGAGGCCTAAAACGCCACCAGAGGTGGCCAAGTCTATGAAGGAGAGTCTAATGGCCCTCGATATCAAGACTGTTGTTGAAGTTAAAGCTCTCGAGAAGGTTATGTTTCTCTCCTTTTTTCTGCTCTTGGTTTTTTTCACTTACCACTATGCGGATTATATCAAAACTCTCTTCAGTCTTTAAATTTCACTTGCGCTGACATGAGATTAACTCACTCAATTGGCATCCTTTTGATCCAAATCCTTAATGCTCCAATAAGTGTTCATTTTTCAGCTAAATGCGCGGTCTTGGTTCTCTGGGAATTTTCCAAGAATCATACGAATTATTCCGTTTGAGGATAATTTGAGGCACCCATTATGTGCTGTGCTATGAATATTCTGTGTCACACGCAGACGTGATTCTTAACATTTTAATGGAAGAGTATTAGTTAATTTTCTGTTATTTCAATTGTTTATTTTTATCTTTTATGATTACATGAATTGTTTTATTTGAATAACATTATTGGCGGAGTAATACTTTACAAAAAGGATTCCAAGTGATCAGCATTCCTAAGTATATGTTTTCTAAACGGCGAATGCTCTAGTTTTTGAAAAGAAACAACTAGATTAATCTGAACAGGGAATTTATTACAGATTGGGAGGCAGGGAACTGGTTTATGTCCGGTTATTAATCATCTCGAAGGATGTGAGAGAGATAACTGTTTGGCTTCCTTCTCAGGAATGTTTCTGAAGTTCTAATACTATCATCTTGTTCTAAGAAGTAAATAAAGAAAAATGGACCTATAGATGCTAAACATTTTATTGATTGTAGTTGATTTAGTATTAGGTTATTGATTTTTTTTTTTAAATGCTTTATCATAGGCTTTAGAGGAAGTTGAGAAAAATTTTGTAACATTGAGATGCATGCTTTCTGGAGATGGGGAATCAGAACCAAATATGGATCAGGTTTCCCAGCTAGTGGAGGAAGTTTGCAAAGAGGACGTTATTGATCTGCTAATTAACAAGCTGCCTACACTGGGATGGGAAGTAAGATTCAGATTGATACAAGCACTAAAAAGTGCAGTTGGCTTAACAGGTTTTCTCATTGTTGTTGGTATATGAATTCTGTTACAGGCAAGAAAGGACTTAGTCCACTGTTGGTCCATATTGTTGAAACACAAGGTTGACTCCAAATATTGTTGCGTAGAATACATTGAACAACACTACGAGTTACTAGATTTTCTTGTGGTATGGTAAGTTATTTGGTGCATCACATCTTTCTTTCCTCGGATTTGAACTGCTTTTTTCTCTCTTCTTCTGTCTAGGGTGGATTTTTTCAAGTAATAGAGTTCTCATGTGAAATCCTAAGCTTGTCAAGTTGGCAGCTATAAATTTAATGCTATATGCCAAATCAGAAGTTTTTTTTTTTTTTGGTCCAGTGTGTTCTTTATCATTATTAATGGAAAAATTGAAGTTGACTATGGTCTTTTGTTTGCCATAGAATAATTTCTACAATTTAAGAATCACAATAAATGCCAAGTGCAATGTGGGACCTATTTTGGGCAGTTCATTCTGAGAATATGAAAATGCATATATATATATATGACCAAGATTTTTAGGAAGTAAAGTCAACGGCATTTCTTCCATGTCAAAATACTTTGTTATATAATGATTACCTCTTCCTTACTGTTGCAGTCTACTATTAATCAACAGTTTTACATTTCCTAAAAAGTATTACTTATAGCAGTATACTTTTGTTAAAGTAATTTTAACACTTTTCTTCAAATATGTATATTGGCTGTCCGAAATCAGATTCTATTTCACTTTGGAAGTAAAACTAGGATTGGTCAACCTCATTGTCCTTCCAGGTGAAAGCTTGGATGAAATTTGACTGTTTCTCTTGTTATTATTGTTAAAGCTGGTTTAAAATTACATTTTGGCATCCAAAAATAACTGTTTTTTGCCTAAAAATAATTCTTGTTGCCTGTTTCTTCTTGAGGTATTTGGATACTTCTAAGTGTATGTTTCGATTGAGGAGAATGGAGAAGGGAAGGGAAGGGTATATTTGATTTAAACATTTTCTTTGACTTTAGAGTTAAACAAATGTTGTCTTTCCATATCTTCTCGTCCATCCTTCTTAATCCAAACATACTTTAAGGGAAAGAAAGGTTAGTTTTAAGTCTAAAGGAAAATGTCTAAATTAATTTTTCTCTTCCCTTCCATTCTCAATTCAAATATACCGTAAACTAAAGGATTTAAGCAAAAGTAATGGTGAAAATACTGGGATTAGCTGAAGCAAATTGAACCTTATTCTGATTCTTGCCAAAGTGGTTTTTCCTTTGATTATACACAATTTGACTAAATTACCCCAATTTTTAAAGCAGGAGACAATATGCCAACTCTATACCCTTTTTCTGCAATTAAACGTTAAAAATTGATCTCCCTAACAATTCTCAAACAAAAACAATTTCACTTGCAACATTTTTTAGGATAACATTCTCAAACATCAATTAATTTCTGCCAAAATGAATTCTTTCAAAAACAATTATCGCGAAAATGATTTTTCTTATATCAATAATATCATAGCAATTCCACCACAATTAGATTCATTTCTACTTAACTAAACAATGTCCCTACTTTATGTTCACAAGTGTAAGTTTAAATAGTTGCTCACAGAACTTGTTCGTATCTTCATCCATGCAGCTATGATAACAAAGAAATTGCCTTGACTTGTGGACTAATGTTGCGGGAGTGCATCAAATTTCCAACACTTGCGAGGTAAGAAATTTCTGCATTGTCCTTTTTTTTTTCCCTCTCACTTCTGCTGTTTTATTTTTGTTTTTTGTTTTCCTTATATCTTCATGTTCATTGCAGGCTCCTATCGATCTTACTGGAAATTTATGTGCATTTTTGTATAACAGACTGCTTTACTACTCTTGCACTACTGGACCTTTGTAAAACTGCACTTAATAAGAGAGATTTTTTGAATTATAGGAAGAAATTAAAGAGTACTTTCTTGAATTATAACAATGAATTTTCTGCCCGGTTGTGTGTAAATATATTGGCAATTCTCAAAGTTGAAGGAGCTTCCGCATCTTTTCTGGTCATCATCCCAGCATCAACATCGTGATGGCTTTCATTTTTTTCCATTTTCTTGCATGATTTGTAATTCTCTGTTGAGATTATGGACTTAGGGAAATTGTAAAATTTTGTAAGTTTCTTGAGGGTAAGCTTGAGTGTGGTGATATTCTTCCTTTCAAAAACTGGGGCTTTATAGATTGCTTCAAGGAGAAAATGTATCAGGATTAGATGAGAGTGAATGCTATTAAGTTAGGAGGGAGCCTATCTAGTATATTTCTATTCTATGCTCACAAAAAATGTTTTGCTGAAACTAAGACCTCTTTTATTTGTTTTTTTTTTTAAAATCTTTAAAAGGATTCCCAAGACATGTTACCTATAAAAAAGACCTAGTGCAATTCAATTATTTAAAAAAAAGTATTGTGTGAAAGACGAGATATGATCCGTAATGATTGTATACGAAGTAGAGTCGGAGTGGCACCTATTGAAGAGAAAATAGTAAAAAATCGTTTAAGGTGGCATGGTCATGTTCAAAGAAGGCAGTTGGAGGTGCCAGTTAGGAGGGTTGAGCAGATGGTATGGAGTATTTTGAAAATAGGCTGAGGCAAGGACACTTAGAGAAGTCATTGAAAGAGATCTTTTGATAAATGAGATACTTAAAGAGTGGGTAATTGATAGAGCTCAATGGCGTCGTGCGATTCATGTAGCCGACCCCACCTAGTGTGATAAGGCTTTGTTGTTGTTGTTTTTGATGTGTCAAAGACCGTGTTAATTTGAAAGCTTAAGCTGTCAAATGAAGGTCCATAAATAGTTTCTTTTATAATCTCTAACATGTCCCCACATTAAATGCTGAAATATGGACAAAACATAGGCTCACCAAACCTTGTATACAGATTTTGATTTAGAGAACGGGAGATGGAAAGGATCAAACTCCTGACCACTAATACTTGGTCGAAGAAGCTTTGATACTATGTCAAAGGCTATTCAACTCAAAGCTTAACCTATTAAGTGAAGGTCCATGAATAGTTTTCATTATCATCTGCAACAATATGCTTGACATATAATGCACACTTGTTGTCACATCCTTCTTTCTCCTGAGTTTAAGTGGTGGTTTATCGTTCTGTAGCTTGTAAAAATTGACAGACGAAATTCACTTTCAATATGCCTTTTGAGACTGGTCCTTGCCATGCAGTCTATCATGAAGGCAAGTCAGTTACACCATTTCACCGTTCTAATTTCTTTGTTTTCCAGATACATATTGGAGTCTGCAAGCTTTGTGTTGTTCTTTAAATTTGTAGAGTTGCCTAACTTTGATATTGCTTCTGATGCTTTTTCTACCGTTAAGGTGTGATCTGAACTCATTCTATTTTCCATTTTATTATTCTTTCCCCCTGTTACATTTCTTAATGATTTAGATGTTCTCCTGCCACCCTTTTTACGTCCCCTAGGAATTGTTTTGCAGGATCTGCTTACTAAACATGAAAATGTGGTCTCTGAATTTTTGACAGCTCATTATGATGAGGTTTGCTCTCTCCTCTTTGTACTTATTTGATTTGAGCATATCAAGACAGCACTAGATGCTGCTGTAGCAAAATTCATGCACCTTGATTGAATATTTACACCCAGGAGATCAGGCCTCTTGGAGAATATTCTAACCATCTGAGTAACTGTTCTTTTGGAGATAGTTAAGTACACCTATATGGCAATATCATCTTTGAACATGTGCATGGTGCAGACTCATTTACTGGAGTGTTTTATCTCCCATATTATATTACAGCTTTTCTAATAGGACTTCTTGTTCCAGTTCTTTGATCCATATGAGAAACTCCTGACATCTCCTAATTATGTCACAAGGAGGCAGTCTTTAAAGGTTAGTTCTGGTATCTGTTTTTCTATATTTTGGCTTTGTTAATCTTTTGATCTAAAAGGATTTTTAACAGTTAGATGTATGGGGGTTTTAGCTTCTCTCAGAATTTCTTTTGGAGGCTCCAAATTCCCATATAATGAAACGCTACATCTCAGAAGTTCGTTACCTGAAAGTCATGATGACATTGTTGAGGGTATAGTTCATCTTCATTTTTTTGTATCGTTCTTTTTCCTCATAACTAATCAAATGCTACTCAATCAATTTGTTTAATTCTTTTGAGACAATGAGTTGCCTGCTAAATTGACAATTGAACATTCTTAATTGTCTCCGGGTAGCATATAACTTGTTGTCTCTCTTGGTTCCAATCTGCATACATAGTGAAGAAGAGAAGTTCATCTTATCTCATCGATCTGTTTTACTGTTGTTTTTGTATTCTTTCACTACAAGGACAGGCAATTACATGTTTGCTCTCCTAGTCCCAGTTTATTGTGGCATGGATTTCTTAATTGATATGTGAAGGAGAGAATAATTGTTTGTAACATAAATACATGCCTTCTAAATTATTTTGGAGCTGACAATTAATATTTGGTTAGATTGGTTATATGTGATGTTATTTTTATGTAACTCTGGGTACTTTACAAATTACAACCACTAGGTATCACAATGTTGGTGCTTAATTTTGGTCAGTCACTTTTCACGATTGGTGTGTTAAACTGAGCTACTTCAACTTAATAATGTGCTTCCAAAGCTATAATGTACTGACATTATATGTTTCATACATGCTAATTTTTGTATTACCTTTTCTTTTGATCTGCCACTAGCTTTATTCTATTCTTACTATTTTAGCTTTTGGATTTTGGACTGAACAGGACTCAAGTAAAAACATTCAATTATCTGCTTTCCACATCTTCAAGGTGATTTCTACTCTTCACGTTCTACTTTACTTTACGAGCTCATTCTTCTATGGTTTTGTTGAAAATTCTAAATCATATTATTTCTATTAATGAAATGCAAATCAGAGTATGCAATCCCGTTGTGAATTTCTGATGTTACAGCAACTAGTAAAAAATTTGGTCAATAATGAGTTAGATCATAAATTGTTCCAATGCAGTTATCTGGACGACAAAAGAGGCTTCTATGATTTTAAGATATATTATTGTTTGATTTATAGTACATGTTAGAGTTTTAAATACCATCGGTGCAATAACTCGAAAAATTAGGAAAGATATCGGAAGGCTAATAAGGAGACAAAAAAAGCAGTAAGTGAAGCATGATCTAAAGCGTTTGAAGAGTTTTACAAGGATTTAGGAACGAAAAAAGGGGAACAAAAGATTTACAAGATTGCGAAGGCTAGAGAGAGGAAATCTAGAGATTTGGATCAAGTAAGATGTGTTAAGGATGAAGAAGGAAAAGTTCTGGTTACAGACAGAGATATTAAAAATAGATGGCAGGGTTATTTTCATAAGCTCTTTAATGACGGAACGGAGTCGACTTGTGATATAGAAGATCTAACAACCTTGGAGAGAGAACAAAATTTGGCATATTATCGCAGGATCAAGGTTGATGAGGTCAAGGAAGCTCTTAGAAAAATAGATAATGGTAAAGCTGTTGGTCCCGATGGTATTCTTATTGAAGTTTGGAAGTGTTTAGGAGAGGAGGGTACTATCTGGCTAACTAAGCTCTTTAATGAGATTTTAAGGTCTAAGAAAATGCCTGAGGAATGGAGAAGAAGCACTTTATTACCTATTTACAAAAACAAAGGAGACATTCATAATTGTGCAAACTATCGTGGGATTAAGCTTATGAGTCACACTTTAAAATTATGGGAAAGAGTGATTGAACGTAGGTTAAGAATCGAGACGAGTATTTCTGAAAATCAATTTGGATTCATGCCAGGACGGTCTACTATAGAAGCTATATATCTTCTAAGGGGGTTGATGGAAAGGTATCGGAGTAAACAAAGAGACCTTCATATAGCATTTATTGACTTGGAAAAAGCCTATGATCGAGTACCAAGTGAGGTGCTGTGGAAAGCCTTGGAACAGAAAGGTGTACGAGTTGCGTATATTAGAGCCATAAAAGATATGTACGAGGGGGCTACGACTAGTGTGAGAACGTATGGAGGGGAGACTAGAGACTTTCCTATTAAAATTGGCTTACATTAGGGATCATCTTTAAGCCTTTATTTATTTGACTTGGTTTTAGATGTTCTGACGAAACACATCCAAGAAGAAATCCCTAAGTGCATGCTTTTTGCAGATGACGTTGTTCTCATAGCAGAGACTAGGGAAGAGATTAATTTTAAACTTGAGTTATGGAGAGCTATTTTGGAATCGAAGGGTTTTCGTCTGAGCAGGAGTAAGACCGAATATATGCATTGTAAGTTTAACAAGCGACAAGCTAGGAACGAGATGGAGGTTAAACTTGGTGATCAGGTCGTATCACAAGTGTCAAAGTTTAGGTATTTGGGATCAATTATACAAGATGACGGCGAAATTATTAGAGATGTGGAACATGGGATACAAGCTGGGTGGTTGAAGTGGAGAATGGTATCAGGGGTTGTTTGTGATCGGAAAGTACCTGATAAACTCAAAGGAAAGTTTTATCGTACTGCTATAAGACCAGCGATTTTATATGGGAGTGAATGTTGGGTAATGAAAGAACAACAAGAACATAAAATTGGAGTGGCGGAGATGAGGATGTTGCGTTGGATGTGTGGTCATACAAGAAGAGATAGGATCTGTAATGATCATATACGAGGTAGAGTTGGGGTGGCACCTATTGAGGAAAAAATAGTTGAAAACCGTTTAAGATGGTTTGGGCATGTGCAAAGAAGACCATTGGAAGCGCTAGTTAGGAGAGTTGAACAGATGGTTTGGAGCCCTGTGAAAAAAAGTCGAGAAAGACCAAAAAGGACACTTAGAGAAATTATTGAAGGGGACCTTTTAGTAAATGAGATATCTAAATAGTTGGTCATTGATAGAACTCAATGGCGTCGTGCGATCCATGTAGCCGACCCCAGTTAGTAGGATAAGGCTATGTTGTTGTTGTTGTTGTTGTTAGAGTTTTAAATAATTCATTGACTGACTTTTTGGAAATTGCATATTTGACTGAGATGACTTTGGCCTTTGAGATATGATATACTTGTGATTTAGTAGTCATATTATGCATGTGTAATGTATTATAATAAAGCAAGGCCAGTAAGCAATAAGGTGCTTGTTAATAGAAGAAATTGCCATTTTTTTAGTTGTTGAAAATATGTCCTATAACATAAAAAATTGCTGTGGTGATGATAATCTATAAAAAACTTTCCCACGTATTTATGCAGGTTTTTGTTGCTAATCCTAATAAACCGCGAGAAGTAAAAATTATCTTGTCAAAGAACCGGGAGAAGCTGCTGGAATTGCTTCGTGATCTGTCTCCTGGAAAAGGTTATTGTACTTTCAGAAGTGCATTGCTATGGAAGCTATATATACTTCATATATAGATTTCTAAATTGCCATTTTCAGTTCCTGAATAATTCTACTGTAGACCTGAGTTTCTGAGTCACGGCTTTTACCTTTTATGTCATTTTCAGGTTCTGAAGATGAGCAATTTGAGGAGGAAAAGGAGCTGATCATGAAGGAAATTGAAAGAGTATTAGGCTAAGTTGTTTATTCTGCTAGCTGCATTTGATTTTTTCAATTCGATGTGATGACTTCATATTGCTGTTGGGAAGCAACTAATATGTTTGAGAGGTCCAAAATTATTTCAATGGACAAGATATAAAAAAAGCATGTGTTTTTGTGATATGTGAACTGAATTATTTAAATGTATTAATGAAGCAGTCCAGATATCTCTTATGCCCGTCTGTAACGAAGATTTACAGCCTTGGAAAAATGGCTTTCTGTTTGTGAACTATCTAAACAGCGGATTTCTGAACAAGGTTATGGATAACTTTCTATTATTTATCGATTCATAATAAGTATATTTATATCGATATAATTACTGTTATTTAGGCAATACTAGAATACGGGAGAAGATTCTCTCTTTAAAAATTTTTTTCTTTAGCCCACCTCCACATTTGGATCTGTGAGCTCCACCCATCCAAAAGTGGAAGTGGGCTAAGGAAGGAGAGCTAAGGATTAAGAAAAGGTCCCATGTCTGTTTCAATAAGCATTTTGCGATGGTTAGTAGAGATATAAAAAAAGTAATTTAGAAATACTTTCACCAAGTCTTTTTCCTTTTTTTTTTTTTTACAACTTCTCATAAGATTTAACTATTTGTTCTGTGAATCTTGGTCTTATAAAATTCAAGCCTTGGAAAGTTTTGACCCGTAACATTTTTATATCCACTCACTGAAGTATGTGAACTACTTTTTTTTATGGTTAATTAATTAAGTGTTAATATTTTTTGATGATGGCTTTATTAACTTATATTAAATAACATCTAATACTTGTGGAGTTTTATAATGTATATCTTATGGTATAATATATGAATTTAGACGAAGTTTTGCTTGAATAATAACCTCAAGCAAGCGCAAACGGACTAATCTATTTAAATCTTATATAAATGGATTAAAATGTAGTATGTTTAAATAATTATTGAACATTACTAAATATGTAGAATAGTTGGTAGGAGTTGTTTTAGTATAAATTAAATTTTAGAGTTTGAATTTTTGTGAATACAATTGTGTTAAAATTTAATTTAGAGAGTTTTATCGTTTACTATAATTTTATTTGACTCGAATATAGATTAATCGACGTGGATAAATTAAATTAAAAAAAATTAGCAAACTAAACAATGGACCCGCGAGTTTTAACCCTTTTTAACCGTACTAGTAACTAGTTCAAAGTTCAAACTCCAAACCGAATGTATAACGACTTGAAGTTGAAATACAGAAACAATGTGTTTGAATTTTGAAGTTGATGTGAGTTATAAGGTTATAACTGAGTTAAACAATTTGAAGTGGATCTGTTAATTACCCATAATATTCCCATAAATCTCGCAAATTTCCATTATGCATTAAACCCTTTCATATATAACACTGAATCCACAAAGTAATCGAACCACCGTCACTCCTCTTCCCTGCCCCCATCCACATGGATTTCTTCAAGGCTGTGTTCTCCGACGACGACCAACCCTCCTCCGATCTCCATGAATCCGGAGAACGCGACCACTTTGAACCAGCTCCGCTCCATAGTTCCAATTCTGATGCCACTTGGAGCTTCGGAGGTCTGATCAAGACCCTCGCTACCAAATCCGAGTCCGTTATCGAGAACTACCGCCGCGATCTCGAGGAATTCAGTTCTGGGTTGCAGAAAGAGACGGCCGTGATCCGTGAAGCTGCTTCACGCGCCGTCAAGGACCTCCCGTCTTCGCTCGACGCTGGCGCGTCGGTGGCTCAGGAGTCGCTCGAGTCGGTTGGTCAAGCCATAGACGACATTGGCAGCTCCGTCTGGAATTCGACGGCGCATATCATTTCTCACGGTAGGGAGGCTCTTAAAGCGGCTGATTTTGATTCCGATTCTTCTGATTTCAATAATTATGATAAAACTATTGTTGGTAATCGACAATCGTGTGGCAGTAGTGAGAGTTCGGGTTTGATACGGTATAGTAGGTTTGAGGCGCTAGTTCGTGCTCTTCAGAGCGATGTTAATACTTATCTGGAGGAACCGGCAGATTTGGAGAATTACAATGACTGGAAATCAGGGTTTGAATTGGATAAGAAGGGGGAAGAGATTGAGAATTTGATGAAAGAGAATGGGGTGATTGAGGAGATTTATGGGAAGGTTGTTCCCTGTAGGATTGACCATGAAAGCTTCTGGAGTAGATACTTTTATAGGCTGAATAAACTAAAGCAGGCAGAGGATACAAGAGCTAAGCTTGTAAAGCGTGCAATTTCTGGGGAAGAGGAAGAAGATTTAAGTTGGGATTTTGATGATGAGGATGATGGAAATGATGGCTATATCCCAAAAGGTGATAATTCTAATGGGATTACGAAATTGAATGAAGCTGCAGTTGCCACAGTTGGTGATAGTGTTGATATTGAGAATGTCGAGACTGGAAAGAAGGATCTTGGGATAGAAGATGATGTGAAGAGCGTTGCTTCCAAACTTGAAACTGCTGGCGGGGATAAGTCAGAGGTGAAGTACCATGACAGTATGGCATCAAATGCTGCTAAATCTCTTAGTGACAGTGGGAATAAGTTAGATGTTAAATTTGATGAGAAAGTGGCGTCCGAAGCCAAGACAGATAACAGTGAATCTTGCAAAGATAGTGATATTTCAGTTGTTTCAAGCCAACCTTCAATGCCTGAGGAAGCAGACCTTGGCTGGGATGAAATTGAAGATATTGGAAGTAATGATGAGAGTAAAGGGGATGGCGTTGGAGTCAAGATTAGGACAGATCTGCGACAGAGGTTAAGTGCAGCAGACCAAGAGGAGGATCTCAGTTGGGATATTGAAGAATGACAACGAAGTTGTCAAATAATGAGCAATTTGTGGTTCCAGGATCATTCGTGCTTGGATCTAATTTCACAAAATTTCTTTTCGTCCTCGGGTTAAGTTTCCTGTTAAGTGTGTAATTCTTTCTCTTTCACAATGTGAATAAACTCATTTGTGTCTTATAAAAGTTGAAGTGATATATTATTCTTAAATGAAGCTTAATTTGAAATTTCATGTTTTATCAGAATATAAAGGTTTGGAAGTTCACGTGAACTCTTAATTCTGGTTTTCGAAGGTCCTTGCACCACCATGTTAATTTGTATCTTACGGGAAGAAGTGTAGGTCTTCTCGATCTTAAATGTGGTCCATTCAGAGACACCTACTGATAATAATAATAATGTAAAAGAAAGCACACAAAATTTTGAAGACGTGTGGGCTGTGACCCAAGAAATAATAGAGCTAATTGAAGATAACTCAGGCGGCCAAACTTGAAAAACATTTGCTTTTTAGGCTCAAAGAGTATAAGCTTGAGCCAAAAATAAAAAGTAGAAACCTAGATCTATGAAACTCACAAAAGACAAAGCCCAAGATGAAAAAAGAATGAAGATAAGTAAAATCATGTTAGTTGGTCTTGAAGGGGAGTGTTAGAAAGAAAATATCAGTGAAGTACGAGAAAATGTAATGACTTAAAAATGTGATGAGAAAAAAATTGAATTATCTTGGACAATTTGATTACAAAACTACCAAGTTTTCAACATGCACCATTTGCAACTGGAACTGTTTATAATAAAAGTTATTGGAATGTAATGAAATTATTTTGTTATACAGATAACCAACACATTATATCTGTTTCGGATGGCGTGACATGGACTCAAATCCTGATGCCATATCCGACCAAATTGTGCAGATGCTACGTTTTGAGAAGAAAAAATTTGGTCATATAGTACGTTTTGAAAAATATTTGTGTCAATGTTATCTTTCCAATCACATCACTAATTTTTTTTTAATATATAAAGCATAGAGCTCGGTGACAATTCGAATTACATATATATACATATATATATATATATATATATATATATTTATTATTGTGATGTTGAGCTTCATCAAATTTTTTTAAAGTAACACAGCTTTAGCTGATTTTTTTAATTAAATTTAAATATTCATATATAATTAAATTAAATTATTTAATATATAATTAAATTTATTTATATATATAATTAAATTAGTTAATTTATTTTATAGACATAAATAGTTATTTACATAAAAATTAGTTCATATATTTTATTAAATTTATATGATTTATTATTTTCAATTACAAGTAGTTAATTTCAGATAATTGATAATATACTATTGTATTTAATAAATTGATTGTATAATTAAAATTAATTTATTTTTATACAATAATAAAAAATATTTAATTTATATTTTATTAAATAAATTAAAGTTAGTATATGAAAATATAAATAACGTATTAACAAAAATATTTAAATAATAAACGTTAAATATATATATATATATATATATATATATATATATATATATATATATATTTATTTATTTATTTATTATTCTGATGTTGAGCTTCGTCAAATTTTTTTGAAGTAACACAGCTTTAGCTGATTTTTTTAATTAAATTTAAATAATTCATATATAATTAAATTAAATTATTTAATATATAATTAAATTTATATATATATATATAATTAAATTAGTTAATTTATGTTATAGACATAAATAGTTATTTACATAAAAATTAGTTCATATATTTTATTGAATTTATATGATTTATTATTTTCAATTACAAGTAGTTAATTTCAGATAATTGATAATATAATATTGTATTTAATAAATTGATTGTATAATTAAAATTAATTTATTTTTAAACAATAATAAAAAAATATTTAATTTATATTTTATTAAATAAATTAAAGTTAGTATATGAAAATATAAACAACGTATTAACAAAAATATTTAAATAATAAACGTTAAAATATATAATAAATGATAAAAATAATCTTAAAGAAATGACTTTCATTTCCATAACTTCAAATTTGCCTTAATAAGGCATGCATGCGGAAATTTCCTATACACATTATGTAAGAATGTTAAATGACCCTCTTTTTAGTTTTTAATACATCTAGAATGTTTGGCATAGGAGAATTCTGTGAGCATTTAAGAACGATTATAATTATGACTAAATATATTTTTTTAGCAATGATTTTTATAATTATATTTATAATTATGATTAAATATATTTTTTGCCACAAGTATAACTATAACTATTTTTACTATAGTTAAAATCGTAGTTAAACAAACATAAATTTAAATCTAAATGTTTGAATGCACATGAGAAGACAAGAACCCCACCCCAAAATAAATAATAATATTATTAGATCTCTTGAACCAAAAGAATTAATATAATATATTAAAGTATATATTGGCCTGCCTGGCAATCGAGTTGATCATATTTAGATCCTATGCAATATAAAAGTTGATTCCCTCTTATGTTTTTTAAGTATAGAACTATCCCATACAATATACACTCTTTCAATGTCTTTTACTGCATGTTTTTTAAGTATAGAACTATCCCATACAATATACACTCTTTCAATGTCTTTTACTGCATATGCCAATTTTGAGAGGATCCGATAACATTTCAATTAGGTGTTGTGCAAGTCATGACACGAAGGAACCATCTCACAAGAACATTAATTAGTCTTTATATATAATGCATGCCTCAAGCGTCTCTCTTTAACCCTTTCGTAAAGTCGTCACCATGGATGTTATTTGCAGGCCTTTGAAGATATACATTCTAAATATAATACTTTTTATTTAGTTATAATTTTAATTATGATAAAATTTTTTAATCATAATTTTAACCGTAACTACATGTTTGTTTCAGCACGGGATCCGCATGCCTTGGCACAGGACCACTTGCTTCCTTTCTCACAGTTCGCTTGAGGTTTTGCAGCACGTGGCCTGCACGTGACCATATCACCACTCCCTTGAACGCTCGGTTCCTCGAGAAATCCATCACTTGCGATCAAAACTCTGGCCACATCATCCTCATTAACACCGTGAGGAGCTCGGCCTTCCGGACACAACCCAGAACTTATCCGATTTCACTGATTCCCAAACTTCTCACAAGCTATTAACGGCCGTGGATTTGCTCCGACACCAAGTGGAGCTTTTCGTCGAGCAACACCCTCCCGATTGCGTCGTCTCAGACTTCTTATTCCCGTGGACCTCCGAACCAGCCACCCGTCTGGGTATGCCCAGGCTCGTCTGCAACACCTTCTATCTTTTTTCCGTGTGTGCTATTGACGCCATTAAGAGGTGCAACTAAAACTACACATCGGCCTTTAGGGGTTCGGCTGTGGTTATGGGTCTTCCCCATTCCATTACCTTCACCGCGCCACCGCCGAGAAAGGCCTTTCGGAGGGTCGAGGCGGCCGAGCTGAATAGCTACGGGTTGATTGTGAATAGTTTTGTTGAGCTAGACGGTGAAGAGTACATCCAGCATTATTACAAAAGAATAGTCACGATCACAAGCACAAGGTGTGGCATATTGGACTTGCTTCTCTTATGTTGCGGCACACACTACAACAAAAGGGTCTACATGAAAGGAGCGTGATTGGTGGTGATGATGATGAGCATGAACACATAATAAGATCATGGCTCGATTCCAAGGAGCGTGATCACTGGTATACATAAGCTTTGGAAGCATGTGTGTTTTTCTGGACAAGCAGTTGGTGGAGATAGCGTATGGGATGGAATCCTCTGGGCACAACTTCATTTGGGTAGTTCATAGGGAAGCCAAGAAAGACGAAGATGAGAAAGCGTGGTTGCCAGAAGGGTTTGAAGAGAGAATGAAGAAGGAAAAGAGAGGGATGATATTAATAAAATGGGCCCCACATGAGCTGATACTGAATCATGCGGCGACCGGAGGGTTCATGACGCACTGTGAATCGACGTCACTGCCAGAGGGGGTGGGTGCAGGGATTCCAATAGTGATGTGGCCGGCATTCACAGAACATTATTATAATAAGAAGCTGATAACGCAGGTGCAGGGTTTTGGGGTGGAGGTGGGTGTCGAGGAGTGGATGCGGAGCACTATGAATCGGGAGAAGCTGGTGAGTAGAGAGAAGATAGAGAGAGCTGTGAGGAGGCTGATGGACAATGGGGATGAAGGTAGAGAAGTGAGAAGGAAAGCCTGGGAGATGCGAGAGAAAGCTATGAAAGCTGTTGAAGAAGGTGGGTCTTCCCACAAGAATATGACAGCCTTCATTCAAGATCTTGAATGCATTGCAGCCAACCGGTCCAAATCCTAGTTCACTAACACATATCATTTCTGTGCGCAGAACCTGTTCGGTTAAACAAGTCGTCTGTCTGATTAGGGTATGAGCAGGTGGCGTTCAGGATCCTCTAGAGTTGGAGGCGCGAACTGCACTCTATAGTTCGCGCCTCCATCATCTGATTCATCCAGATCTAACCGTTCTGGCCACGCCAAGTGGTGAGATCTCGTCTGTTGCCTTCAACCGTACGATGGCAACACGTGGAATAGCTGTCTTCCACCTTTCCCTGCATATGTGAGATTGCCGCACGCCACTGTTCTTCCTTTGCTTGTTCTTCCGCCATAGCCTTTCTACCTGCGCCATAGCCTTTGTGCTTCCTTTCTTCATGCTTCCCTGCTTCCGTGCTGCCGGCATCACCTGTTTCCTCCATTGCTGGTAAGCTACCATTGCCGGCTTCGACCGCTGCTTCTGCGGTTCCGCCATTGAAGCACTTTCTTTCCTTTATTTGATTTATTCTCAAATCCTTGCATAGAAATTCCTCCTAGTGGGTATTGATTAATGCATCTGCCGTTTATTTGATTCTCTAGTTGGTCTGCCATTGAAGCACATCACCGCTGGGTACTGATATTTAAGATTGTGCAATTTTTTTTGTTGTTATAGTTAAAAAGTTGTACTATTTCAAAAAAAAAAAGGAAAAAAATAAAGACCCTGCTCCTTCTCAGAAGATGACTGTAACAGAATTTAAAAAACAAAATTTAACTATCAACATATTGAAGAACCTATTTTGATGAGGGAAGGGGAACAAGGACGAAGAGGCACCGTGGATAGAGAAATCGCTGAGGAAGAAGGGGAGAAGGCACTAGAGCATTCGCAGAATCACAAAGTGTGCCACATGTCGTCATCGTGCGGTTGAAGACAAACATAGTAGATTGCACCATGTAGCGCGACCAGAACGTTAGATTTGGATAAATCAGACGGTGGAGGTGCGAACTATAGAGTGCAGTTCACGCCTCTAACTCCAGAGGATCTGAACGCGAGTAGGTGAGACTCATTATTAGGGATACGGATCACCTCCTATCTCTAGTGGAAACAAGAGGTTCCTGTCCCTCATCTAAAGGCTAGAAACAATGTGGTCGAAAACAATCATGAAGGGGATTATTTAATGAAAAATTTTAGAAAAATTTAAATTTAAAAGTGTATTATTTTATTCTAAAAATTATTGTAAGTGTTGAAAATATTAAATATTAATTTTAGTCCTAAATTTTAAAATTAATAATTTTAAAAAATATTTTAAAATAAAAATTTCATGCATTAATTAAAATAAGTATTTATAACTATTTAATTTATCGAATGATACCAAAAAATTTTATCATTTTTTTTAATTTCCACCTTGTTATGATAATGATCTTTATTTTTTTTAATTGTGTAATTTTAGACATTAATTTTAATTAATATTTAATATTTTCAACATTTATAATAATTTTCAAAATAAAATAATACACTTTTAAATTTAATTTTTTCTAAAGTGTATCATTAAATTATTTAGAACGCACGATTGTCTTTAGCCACATTGCTTCCAACCTTTGGATGAGGGATATGAGTCTCCCGTTCCCATCAAGGATAGGAGGTGATCCACATCTCATAATCAAATAGTTGTGTTTGGCCAAACAGTAAATTTAAACTAATAATTTCTTGGTTAAGATTGAAGATCTTTGTATTGTATTGTACGCAAGAAAAATTTCAATTCGTTTTTGGATATTTAGTTTTTGGTTATGTGTGTAGTCAAGTTTTTAACATATCATTGTAAAAGTGAGATGAGGACATGAATATTGTTCATGGCATTGAACCTTTAATGTAAAAAAAAAATAGTTATATTGTTATAAAATGCAATAAATGTTTACATAAATCATAATTATCATCTAGCATCTTTTTTTTTAATCTGGCATCTAATTTTTTATTTTAATTTTTAGAAATAATTATGAGAAGTATATTATATAAATGGTTTATGTCACATCCCAAAAATTGAACATGTGAAAAGATACTATTTCAAACTCAGTGGTATCTCGAAATCCTGAATAATTTTAATATCCACAATCACTTATTTGATAAAATTCTCAAACATGAGTTATTCACATATATTCTGTAAGGTTTTACATTCAACCTTTATCATTCATTCCACACAATAGAATTATAATCATCTGATAAACAAATATAAGTATACATAATCTGATGTGTTTATCTTATCGTAAGCCTAGGAGACTTATAGAAAGTATAGAGCGTTCCTAGTATTCACATTAATAAATACTGGTATCCCACCACACAGAAATGGAGAATAACTCCAAGAGCTTCTAATCTTCAATCGGATACTCTTCTTCCTTGTTTACTGTATTTGAAAAGATAATCATAGGGAGTGTGAGTTTATTTAAAAAAGCAGCAAGTAAATAACTATACTATATAAAATATCAAAAGTGCAAATACCACATTTACTCATATAATCAATTATCTTATACATCGAGTAGTATGAAACTCTAACCCTTTCAAACTCGTGAATAAGATTTCATAGATATATACCAAGTAGTATGAGACTCTAACTCTTTCAAACTCGTATTTATAATTTTATCTATTTACACTGAGTAGTATGAGACTCTAACCCTTTCATACCCGTGCATAAGTTTTTATAGTTATACATGAGTAGTATGTGATTTTAACCCTTTCAAACTCATGTATTAGATTCCGTAGATCTTTGCTCATTAATAAAATAGTGAGAATTTATCACATAGTACAAATATCATGAAATAAATTAATTTATACATACTTTTATCCTTTGAATGTTTGTAAAAAAAATATGTCAATCATCATATACCGTCATCTGAAAGATTAATTGCTTAATATCCAAATAATATTGTAAATAGGACTTATATTGTACTTTAACTAATAATATCAAACTAGCTTAGCAAGATTATTCACTTACCTTGATATTTGTCCAAATTTACATTGTTCCACACTAGAATTTGTGTAAGAAAATTTCCTAGTAAAAGATATCACAAGAAAAAAAAAAGAAAGAGAACAAAATCATGAAAATATGTAATTTTTTTTTTCTGATTGCTACAGTAACGGTCAACGGTTAACTAACCGTTGCTACAGTAACGGTTGCTACAGTAATTGCTAATGGTCAACTAACCACCACCGATGCTACAGTACTTTGACCGAAGTCAATGCTACAGTACTCCTGGAAAAAATTTTCTCGATGAACAGTAACCGCGATATTCCCTCTTAGTTTTTTTCATGATTTTGAGATCAAATCTTCATCATTTACCTTGATTTCTTCCATGGGTTTTTATCCTTGATGTATAAGGAATCTTTTGATACCAAAATCCCTAATTTTAACCCACAAACAAAGTCTAAATCTTCAATTTTTCATCTTAAACCCTAAAAACTAAACTTACTGCAAATTATCTGATAAATTAAAGTTTTAAGAAAATTAAAGAGATTGAAGCTTACCTTAGATCATTGTTAACCAGTTGAACCGAACAAATGATCAGAACTCTGAAGATCGAAGGAAAGGATTTGAGAGGAGGATAAAGAAATGAGAGAAAATTCCACTGTTCACTTTTGCCTTATTTCAGGTACGGGAATTATGAAGGAAGTAGGAAGTTTTTGTTTTAAGGTTAAGGGTTTCTAATGAGTTATTTAAATAACCCATGGGTATCCATAACCCAATAACCCATGGGTATCCATAACCGAACATCCAAACTCATCCAGTCAAATTACAATTAATGGATTAATTGACCATTTTTAAACTACTTTTCCATGAATTTCACCATTCTAAAAATATACCCCACATGGTACAAATATTCAGTCCAGTTATTTAACTCAATTTTCATAAATAATATTCAAAGAGAACAATTAACTATGAAAATTAAAAATGACTAAAATAAATAACTAAAGTAACGTTGTAAAATTCTAAAATACTCTCAAGCGAATTATATTTCGAAATTAACGAGTATTACATTCTAGCCCCCTTAAAAGAATTCAGTCCTTCGAATTAAAATCTTACCTCAGATTTCAAAAAAATGTGGATATTTTATCCATATTTCATCTTGTGCCTCCTACGTAGCTTCCTCGTAAGAATGATTTCTCCAAAGAACCTTGACAGTAGGAATTTTCTTAGTGCGCAATTTCTTGACTTTTCTATCAAGAATAACTACTGGCATTTCTTCGTAGGTGAGAGTTTCATCAAAATGAACTTCTTAGGGTTGAATGACATGAGAAGGATCAGGAAGATACTTTCGTAGTATGGACACGTGAAATATTGGATGAACTCCCTCGAGGCTGATGGTAGGTCTAGGTGATATGTCACATTACCCACTCTGTCTACAACCTCATATGGGCTAACATACCTCGGACTAAGCTTTCCTTTCTTCCCGAATCTCATTACTCCCTTCATAGGTGAGATTTGTAAGAAAACCATGTCACCTATTGCAAATTTAAGGTCACGTCGTCGGTTGTCTACATAAGACTTCTGTCTACTCTGAGTAGTTAACAACTTCTCTCTAATAAGTTTAACTTTATTTATATCGTCTTGAATCATCTTAGGTCCAATTATTTTGGTTTCACCAAGTTCAAACTAACCTATAGGAGATCGACACCATCTCCCATATAGAGCCTCAAAAGGTACCATCTAGATACTTGCTTGGTAACTGTTATTATAAGAAAATTCAATAAGAGACAAATAGTCTTCTCAACTTTCACTAAAATCCATCACACAAGCTCTTAGCATATCCTCTAAAGTCTGAATTGTCCTTTTAGACTGTCCATCAGTCTGAGGATGGAATGCTGTGCTAAGATTCACTTTGGTACCCAAAGCCTCTTGAAAGACTTTTCAGAACCGAGAAGTAAACTGAGGTCCTCGATCTGATATAATAGATACTGGCATACCATGAAGTTTCACTATTTCCTTAATATAGAGTCGAGCAAGTTTCGCCACACTGAAAGTAGTATGAATAGGAAGAAAATGTGCTGACTTAGTAAGCCGATCCACTATGACCCATATTGAGTCATTTTCCTTTGTTGACCGGGGTAAACCTACTACAAAATCCATAGTGATCCTTTTCCATTTTCACTCGGGAATATCTAGTTTTTGCATCAAACTAGGTGGTCGTCGATGTTCAGCTTTAACCTGTTTACAAGTCAAACATCAAGCTACAAAGTCAGTTACATCTGGTTTCATGCCCTCCCACCAGTAAACTTGTTTCAAGTCCTGATACATTTTTACAGCACCAGGATGTATAGCATATGGCCAACCATTACTAAGATTTTATGTTTTAAAGATTCAATATTAGGGACACAGAGTCTCTCATTAAACTGTAAGACTCCTTCTTCATCTACCAAGAAATTTGGTGTTAAACCTTCCCTTGCCTTATTTCTGATTTTGACCATATCGATATCGTTTTCCAAAGTTACTTTTACTTTTTCAACAAGGGATGATCTAACTGTTAAATGAGCTAAAAATGTACCTGACTCAGTGATCCCAAAGAATACTCCATTAGCTTCTAATTCTTATAGTTCCTACATTAAAGACCTCCTTATAGTGGCAATGTGAGCTAAACTTTCCATAGATTTTCGACTTAGGGCATCAACCACAACATTTGCTTTACCTGGATGGTAAAGGATGGTACAATCATAATCTTTCAGAAGTTCCATCTACTTTTGTTGTCTTAGATTAAGATCTCTCTGCTCAAAAATGTACTTTAGACTTTTATGATCTGTGAAAATTTTACAAGTCTCCCTACACAAGTAGTGTCTCCAAATCTTTAATGCGAACACTACAGCTGCCATTTCTAAATCATGAGTGGGGTAATTCAATTCATGCTTTTAAGCTGACGTGAGCCATAAGCTATGACTTTACCATGTTACATCAACACACACCCTAAGCCTATCTTTGAGGCATCACAGAATATAGAGTAACCCCCTAGTCCTAATGGTAGAATTAAAACTGGTGTAGAAGTTAAACACTCTTTCAACTAGGAGAAACTTTGCTCATATAAATCATCCCAAATGTATTTAACATTCTTTCGAGTTAACTTATTCAATGGAAGAGCCGTCTTGAAAAAATCTTTGATAAAGCGACAGTAATACCATGCTAAGCCAAGGAAACTACGTACTTCAGACACAGTTGTTAGTCTAGGCCATTGTTTTACTGCTTCAATTTTACTTAGATCTACATGAATACCTTCTTGGGAAATAACATGTCCCAAGAACGTTACATGAATCATCCAGAATTCACATTTTGAGGGCTTTGCATACAACTGATGCTCTCTCAAGGTCTGAAGCACCATTCTCAAATGTTCAGTATGTTCTTCATGACTCTTTGAATACACCAAAATATCATCAATAAATACAATTACAAACTTATCAAGAAATGATTTGAATACTCTGTTCATTAAATCCATAAATGCTGCTAGTGCATTTGTCAACCCAAAAGACATCACAAGAAACTCATAATGTCCATACCATGTACGAAAAGTAATCTTAGGTATATCATCGTTCTTAATTCATAACTGATGATATCCAGACCTTAGATCAATTTTTGAAAAGTATCTTGTTCTTTGAAGCTGATCAAACAAATCATCTATCCTTGGTAAATGATACTTGTTCTTCACCGTAACTTTATTCAGCTGACGATAATCTATACATAATCTCATAGAACTATCTTTCTTTTTCACAAAAAGAACAGGAGCACCCTAAGGTGAAAAACTTGGGCGAATGAACCATTTATTCAACAAATCTTTCAATTGTCCTTTGAGTTCTTTTAGCTCAGTAGGAGCCATACGATAAGGTGGAATTAAAATCGGTCGTGTGTCTGGGACCAAGTCAATACCGAACTCAATATCTCTTTTTGGCGGTAATCCAGGTAAATCTTCTGGGAACACGTCTGGGAATTCATTAACCACATGTATATCTTCTAACTTCTGTTCTTTCTTTTCTAAATCTTTGACAAAAGCTAGAAATCCCTGACATCCCTTTCGCAACATACGCTGGGCACTTAACATAGATATCATGTTGCAAGGTGCATCGATTCGATCTCCTTGAAACACAAAATTACTCCTCCCCGACATATTAAAGGAAATAACCTCGTCACGACAATTTATAGTAGCCATACGATAAGGTGGAATTAAAATTGGTCGTGTGTCTGGGACCAAGTCAATACCGAACTCAATATCTCTTTTTGGCGGTAATCCAGGTAAATCTTCTGGGAACACGTCTGGGAATTCATTAACCACATGTATATCTTCTAACTTCTGTTCTTTCTTTTCTAAATCTTTGACAAAAGCTAGAAATCCCTGACATCCCTTTCGCAACATACGCTGGGCACTTAACATAGATATCATGTTGCAAGGTGCATCGATTCGATCTCCTTGAAACACAAAATTACTCCTCCCCGACATATTAAAGGAAATAACCTCGTCACGACAATTTATAGTAGCCATACGATAAGGTGGAATTAAAATTGGTCGTGTGTCTGGGACCAAGTCAATACCGAACTCAATATCTCTTTTTGGCGGTAATCCAGGTAAATCTTCTGGGAACACGTCTGGGAATTCATTAACCACATGTATATCTTCTAACTTCTGTTCTTTCTTTTCTAAATCTTTGACAAAAGCTAGAAATCCCTGACATCCCTTTCGCAACATACGCTGGGCACTTAACATAGATATCATGTTGCAAGGTACATCGATTCGATCTCCTTGAAACACAAAATTACTCCTCCCCGACATATTAAAGGAAATAACCTTGTCACGACAATTTATAGTAGCATGACAAGAAGATAGCCAATCCATCCCTAAAATTACATCAAAATCTAACATGTTGAGAATCATAAGATCTATCTCAGTTTTCATACCTCTAACAATTATTTTACAAGAACGATAACCTGTTTTAACTATCCAAGTCTCTCTCATCGGTGTGAAAACCAAGAATGGTTCCTTAAGAGTAATCGGATCAAATTCAAACCTCTTGGCAAAAAGGGGTGACACATACGAGTGAGTAGAACCAGGATCAAACAAAATACGTGCAGCAAAAGTATTAACAGATAAGATACCTGTAACTACAACATTGGATGTTTGAGCATCATGTCGAGTTAGAGTATATACTCTTGCATTTCCTCTTCCAACAGCTTGTTTTCCACGGTCTCCTTGACCTCTTCTAGAACCTCTTCCCATACTACCCCCTATTGAAGGGGTTGGTGTTTGAGTAACAGAAGCAGAAATAGATTGTGGTCGAGGTGGCAAAGTAGACCATTGACTTGGTTCTGTCATGAGCTGAGGGAACTCCCTTATAAAGTGTCCCTTTTGTCCACAGTTAAAATAACCTGTACCAATAGTATTTAACCTGCATTCTGTGAAGTGAAACTTTTCACATTCAGGACATTGAGGTTTTTCCCTTCTAGTTTGAGTACCTCCTCTATTAGAAGAGCTGAAACCGCCCTTGATCTCTGAACGAGGCTTAGCCACATTGGTTGTGGAATAAGATGATTTAGAAGGAGTGGCTGGAGCATACTGTGATGCAGTAAAGGGTTTCAAAGTCCCTGAGTCTTCCCCTTGATTAAAAGATCTCCTATATCTAGCTTTCTTCTTTTGTCGATATTCTTCCTTATTCTTTGACCTCTTTTCCATTCTTCGGGCCACATTAACAGCTTCTAAGTATGAAGGGTAATTATTCATATTGGAACCTACTTAATCATATAAGGCATCACGAAGTCCTTCCACAAACTTTTCTATTTTTTTTCTTTCATAAGGAATGATTTTAGGGGTATACTCAGATAATTTAACAAACTGAGCAGAATATTCATCAATAGTCATGGTTCCCTGCCTTAGATACAGAAAATCCCTTGTCCTAGATGATCGTACACTTGTCGAGAGAAATTCATCTATAACCAATCTGTAAAACTCCGTCCACACAACTAGTGGTGCGCTTGAATTCTCGCTTTCTTCCAGTTCCTTCACCATTTACCAGCCTTACCCTTCAACTGAAAAGAAATGAATTCTATCTTCTGAGTAAGAGAACACCTTATAGCATCACAGATTGCTTCACAATCTTCAAGGAAACATTATGGATCCTCTTTGGGATCTTTTCTTGAAAAAGTAGGAGGCCTTATTTTTTAGAATTCAGACATTTTTACCTCCCTTACATGACCCCCTCCAGCTAACTGAGCTAGTGGTACAATTTCAACTTCAACAATAGGAGGATCCATAGGCAAGTTAGCTTGTGCAGCTTAACCTCTCATTTCAGCCTCAAATTGGTCAAACCGTTCATTCATTAAATTAATCATATGTGTAATAGTCACATTATCAATCTGAGCGACAGATTCGACTCTCCTTGCTTATTCACTAGCTGCGCCCTCAGTATTTTGAGCATGTAAACTATCACCATGGTTAGGATCATCTTGCACATGTACTGGTAGAATTATGGCCCTCCTTGGACCCATATGATCATTATTATTAGAAGATCCTTCTGACATTGAATTGTTAAAGATCTACACACATAACAAACACTTTTCAAACATAAATAAAATATCACTTACTAGCCCCATTGAAAAGTTATCTATAAAATGATATTATACTCTACAAGGTCTTTTATGGAACCTAATCTTATGGTCATGCTGCGACTCATAACAATAGGGAAGGGCCCACAAAGATTACTTTACTCTGTACTCTATAGAGGACTTATAGAACCTATCCTCTGATACCAAATTATCACATCCCAAAAATTAAACATGTGAAAAGATACTATTTCTAGGGAAAAACTCAGTGGTATCCCGAAATCCTGAACAATCTTAATATCCACAATAACTCATTTGATAAAATTCTTAAACATGAGTTATTCACATATATTCTGTAAGGTTTTACATTCAACCTTTATCATTCATTCCATACAACAGAATTATAATCATCTGATAAACAAATATAAGCATACATAATCTGATGTGTTTATCTTATCGCAAGCCTAGAAGACCTATAGAAAGTACAGAGCATTCCTAGTATTCACATTAATAAATATTGGTATCCCACCAGATAGAAATAGAGAATAACTCCAAGGGGCTTCTAATCTTCAATCAGATACTCTTCTTCCTTGTTTACTGTATTTGAAAAGATAATCATAAGGAGTGTGAGTTTATTTAAAAACTCAGTAAGTAAATAGTTGTACTATATAAAATATCAAAAGTACAAATACCACATTTACTCATATTGTCACGACTTCTAGGCACATGACCGGCACAATGATGAATCTCAGATCACTGTAAGCCTTTCGATAAATTCTACTAACGAGTTAAATTATTTAGTTATTATCTCTATGTTATCAACATAACCATTCCTTAATAAATATGAAAAAAATATATCAAATTTTCTTATTAGAAAATTATATAGAAATGAGTTGCATATAATGATAGATCATCAATATGAAATTCATAATTATACTGAAATACAAGTCAAATACCAAATCTCTGATCTAGATATCCTATACAATTACAGAGCAACCTAATTTACAATAAAAGAGGGGCTTACCCGATAGCGCAAAGGTCCAAAGTGATCTACTCCTCTAGCGGATATTCTTTGCCGGTAACTTGATCTGAACAAAAAGATTTTACAGAGAGTGTGAGTTTTTAAAACTCAGTGAGCGAATCGGCCTCGCGTTAATAAAATTTAAATACATCACCAGTCATACAAGTATACCTGAAGGCTCACTCAACCAAAAGACATAGTTATAAATTACATACTAGAAGATAAAAATTCATCCAATTCAACAAACGTTACTAATACTCATCAATGACAATATATCTCGGAGAGCGCACATAGGCCGGCATACCAATTTTGTATATTTCCGCCATGATGCACAACCTCATCCTCTAAGCTAGGGCGTTTCACGGATCTGTTACCAACCCGGGCTATGTCCTTACTGAGGGAAACGTTGTCTCCACACTCTTTGGTGTCTTAACTAGGTTTTCCGTCTTGTCGTGAGATGGGGTACTGTACCGCTCAATCACAATTAATAGCATAGTATTTCATATTATAATCAGAAACTATACTATAAGTTTATAAACCACAAATCAAGATAACAATTAAACCGTTTTTTGGAAAGATTCAAACTTTACATCATTATGAAATACTTGTTTCGTCTTATCCATACTTTTGGATTAATTATCTCCTTAGATTCATCATTCTGAATCCAATTTACCCCTATGAATCTTAGGAGTCTCTTACGACATACTTTTTATCACCAGTAATGCTAAAACTCTATTAAAATGGGGTCGTTTCACTCACCTGGATTCTGTACGAGTATCACTTCTCTAAGTCGTTATGGACAAAAGTACACAGGTGAATTTCAGTGTTTCGCTACGAAGATTTTCATGAAAGATTCGAGAAAATAAGTTAGGATTGTTTTCGTATAGATACTGTTCATACATACGGTTACTATTTATATGTACGGTCATTATTCATACATACGGTTACTATTCATATGTACAGATACTGTTCATATATACGGATACTATTTATATATATGGTCATTATTCATACATACGGTTACAATTCATATGTATGGATACTGTTCATACCAGAAATAGAGAATACAATCTGTAAAAGAATACACCAGGTAAGTTTCCAGGAAAGAGTAGAGGGTCGCAATGGATACACTTAAAAATCAGTTCTTTCCTTAACCAGAACTTTTCTAGACATGTATTCTTCACAGTTTACATTCTATTTTCAGTAATCAGAGAATCAAAATAATATGTAGGCAGCTAAGGACAGTTTTTCTGATGTGGAAGATCAGCCAAAGCAACAACTACAGAGCATATTTAAGAAAATAACTTCTAAAATTTGAAAGACATAGAAAGGGCATAGTATCCTTACCTAAGTTGAAAAGGAAAGACCCGAAATCTCAGAGGCCTAGCGTCGAAACAAAAGAAACTTAAGGAGAGAAGAAGAGAAGCTGAATGTGTGAGTTTAGAAGTGAAATAGAATGGTCTATTTATAGGAAAAGTCAATAGTATTATTTGATACTATACGCTAATAAAATATTCAATTTACTATTCATGAAAATGATATTTCCAATAATTTAATTTATTGTGCATTTTAATAATTTAACTTACTGTGCAAAATGCGACCACGACGGCTTGGTTACTATTAAAAACTTAAAGAAAAACTATCCTTTCACTTTAAACCTTTAAGTTTCTTTTCAATTCAGTCCTTTCACTTTAGTCCCTAAGGGTATTTTCACACATAAAAAGTTATTTTCTCCTACGAACTTCTTTCTAGTTTTCTCTTATGACCAAACCACATCTAGTACTTGACATTTCAATTGTATAAGTAAACAGTACCATATACGTAAATAGTATTATATAGGTGAATAGTATCGTATACTGAAATAATAATCATAGTTCGAAAATACGCATTTATATTTTATTTTTCATGGGTATTACACATATAATCAATTATCTTATACATCGAGTAGTATGAGATTCTAACCCTTTCAAACTCTGAATAAGATTTCATAGATATATACTGAGTAATATGAGACTTTAACCTTTTCAAACTTGTATTTATGATTTCATCTATTTACACCGAGTAGTATGATACTCTAACCCTTTTATACCCGTGCATAGGTTTTCATAGTTATACATGAGTAGTATGAGACTTTAACCCTTTCAAACTCATGTATTAGATCCCGTAGATCTTTGCTCATTAATAAAATAGTGAGAATTTATCACATAGTACAAATACCATGAAATAAATTAATTTATACATACTTTTATTCCTTTGAATGTCTGTAAAAAAAAAATATGCCAATCATCATATACCGTCATCTGAAAGATTGATTGCTTAATATCCAAATAATATTGTAAATGAGACTTATATTGTACTTTGACTAATAATATCAAACTAGCTTAGCAAGATTATTCACTTACCTTGATATTTGTCCAAATTTACCTTGTTCTACACTAGAATTTGTGTAGGAAAATTTCCTAGTAAAAGATATCACAAGAAAAAAGAAAGAAAGAGAACAAAATCATAAAAATATGTAATTTTTTTTTCTGATTGCTATAATAACGATCAACGGTCAATTAATCGTTGCTATAGTAACCGGTAGCTACAGTAACCGCTAATGGTCAACTAACCACCACCGACATTACAGTACTTTGACCAAAGTCAATGCTACAGTAACCGCGAAAATCTGAAAAAATTTTCTCAATGAACAGTAACTGCGATATTCCCTCTTAGTTTTTTCATGATTTTGAGATCAAACCTTCATCATTTACCTTATTTCTTCCATGGGTTTTTATTTTTGATGTATAAAGAATCTTTTGACACCAAAATCCCTAATTTTAACCCACAAACAAAGTCTAAATCTTCAAATTTTCATCTCAAGCCCTAAAAACTAAACTTCCTACAAATTATTTGATAAATTAAAGTTTTAAGAAAATCAAAGAGATTGAAGCTTAGCTTAGATCATTGTTAACTAGTTAAACCAAACAAATGATCAGAACTCTGAAGATCGAAGGAAAAGATTTGAGAGGAGGATGAAGAAATGAGAGAAAATTCCACTGTTCACTTTTGCCTTGTTTCAGGTACGGGAATTATGAAGGAAGTAGGAAGTTTTTGTTTTAACGTTAAGGGTTTCTAATAGGTTATTTGAATAACCAATGGGTATCCATAACCCAACATCCAAACCCATCCAGTCAAATTACAATTAATGGACTAATTGACTATTATTAAACCACTTTTCCATGAATTTCACCATTCTAAGAATATACCTCACATGGTACAAATATTCAGTCCAGTCATTTAACTCAATTTTTATAAATAATATTCAAAGAGAACAATTAAATATGAAAATTAAAAATAACTAAAATAAATAACTAAAATAACGTTGTAAAATTCTAAAATACTCTCAAGCGAATTATATTACTAAATTAACGAGTATTACAGTTTAACAAAATAACAATTCCAATGTATAATTATAAATTTAAATTCTTCCCACCCTAGCTAGCTCATCATTTGAAGTAAGGTAAATTACGCTCACTCAACTGAAAGATGTTCAAATGACAGTCATTCCATTTGTTTTTAAAAATAATTATGACCATCTCCCTTCCCACCCTAACAAAAAAACAAAAAAAAGAATAATAATTGGGTTACATTTAGCTCCTATATATGTAGCAAAAGATAAGTTACACAATTAAACTTATTTTGATCAAAATATATAGTGTAACAATTATTGAATATTTATTTGATTTAATATAAAAAATCACTTTTTTTGGGAAAAAAATTAGAACTAATATATAACTAATTTCATGGTTTCAAATAATATTTATTGTATTTTAAAATAAATAATATTAAAAAGTGTAAAAATTATTTTTTTCCAAATATGTTATACTTTTAGTAATAAAATAATATTATCTTTAAGGATATTGGGATAATAATTTAAGGTAGTTTTCATAATAAAAGAAAAGAGTCATTTATCTTTAAATTTGTACAAACATTCGAGTTCTCCTTATACAATTTTCTTTCTGGTGCATGAGATGATGAGAAGATGGCAATGGCTATTAGTTATGAAAGTAGTGAACTGTATTGTTCTACAGATTTTTATCAATAAATTGTTCTGGATTTTTCAACATGTGTTGTATCCTGTGAGTATTGGGCTTTTGCAAATCAAAGTCTAAAACCATATATTCAATTTCCAAAGCTTAGGATTTGGGCCTCCAAAAGAAATTGATGGACTTAAGAATCGTGGTGGGCTATGTGGGTCTTAGGCCGGACGTTCGGATCCAATAAAGTGAAACTAATGAAGAAAATACTGTTCAAGTTTAGGTTGGTGAGTAATGTATTGGCGTGTAGAGTACTTGTCTTATCATTAGCGTTCTTTATTTTATTTTATTTTTATGGTTTTTTTTGAGATCTATTTGAAGGAGAAAACTTCAAATAAGTCCTAGCTCTTTTTTATTTTTTTTATTTTTAGAAAGACCATCTTCTTCTTCTTCACACGCCATGCACTCCAGCCCACATTTCTTCATCTTTGTCATCGTCACCATTGCCCTTCGTCTACGTTGCCATTGCCACTGCCCTTCATCTCCTCTAGTAGCCTCATCAGTGACACTCACCACGATGTCCCCAAAGCCATCGATGTTGTTGTCCTCCTTCTACCTCTACACAATTTTTGACACATGTTTGATAAGGAGAAATAACCCACCCCAAGAAAATCAATAAAGCTTTTGCTTGTGATTCACTCAACTAGAGAAATCACGGTAGAACCAAATTGATGAGATCAAATCCCTAGGCATGGGTGGATTAGGTTGAATCCAAGGATGGCAAAAGAAATGGATTATTTCACACTATGATTACGAATCCATATCTCTATTGTAACAATAGAGGTGGAAGGAGGATGGCGGCTTTGGGGATGCCATGTAGGGTGTCACTGATGAGGCTACTAGAGGAGATGGAGGGCGATGGTCATGGCTACGGAGACGGAGAAAGGTGGACTAGGGTGCGTGTGGCGTGTGAAGAAGAAGAGGGTCTTTTTGAAAAAAAGAAAAGGAGCTGGGGCCTATTTGAAATTTTCTCCTTCAAATAGGTCTTTGAAAAAAAAATACCACAGAAAAAAAGAAGAAGAATGCTTTTGGCCGTTGATAATACAAGCACTCTACTTATCCTTAAGGACAAGCAGGGATCTGCATGCACTGTGCTAACCCTGGTTCCTTGTTGTCTTCAGCAAAATCCTTATGATGCAGCCACCTAGAAGTTTCTCATTTGGCTCCAAATGATTCCTCACCAATAATCATTTTTCTTGATCCCATTTTGCCATTCTGTTCGGATTGGATTGGAGTTTTGGATCTATTGCATTGGCCAACCCATTGAAATACGAGAGGTAAATTTTATACTTAGATCCCTAGCTTTCATCGATTTAATCTTTCAGTTTCCCGAATTATGACATTTCTCATCGATCGAATGTGAAAAATGGGGAAGGTATATGTGATGACCCAACTTCCCTATAGGCCCAACGTAAATATTCCCCAAATGGCAATATGAGAATATATATATTCACGACCACCTTTATGTTTTTAGTTAAGAAAAAGAATCGGAATATGGTGAAAGAAAGATAAGGTGAGATAGAGGAAAGAGTTCTAAGTTGGAAGAGATAGAAAGTAAAGACACAGATAGAGAAAATTTAAAGAATAGGAAGAAGAAAGAAGAATGGGCGAGAAGATGAAGAGAAGAGATTAAAAAAAAAAAGTATTTCAAATTTCATTCATGATAATCCTTTTTAGTACATTTTTCCTATAATTATATTGCAATCTTCTAAAATCTCTCCATGTTATGATAGAGTGGCGAGATTCTCCTCCTCTCAGGCTTCGTGGTGTATGTTTTGTGATAATGCTTACTTTTTTTGAAATTTAATTTAAATAAATGTAAAAATTCATGTTCTAAAGTGTTGAAATGTAAAGTAGACATGATGATGGGATTCCCTCTCCCTGAGGTCATGGGTGCACATTACAGAAATGCCTAATTTTTTAGAATTAAAAATAGAAATTGTAAATTGCTAATAATAAAAAATAATCTGCAATCTGGAATGTGAGGGCACGTGACACTTCCTCCCCCTTAGGAAGTCCTTGTCTCAAGGACTGAATGAAAAAAAATTATCTTTTTCTTCTAGGCGTACTTTTGTAGTAATTTCTTTGTCTTTGTTTTCTTCATCCGGTAGTTCTCCTTCAATGTAGTGAAATGTCTTTTTCCAGCACTGGTGGCCTAGTATCCATTTATCTCCACATGTGTAGCATTGCCTTTTTTTGATATCAATAGGGGTGTTGATATTCCTCTAGTCTGTGATTAGTTTCTGTTCATCATTATGTCTACCCTTAGTCTTAGTTTGCATGGGTTGAGGAAAAAAACTCGGGTCTTTATAGTAGGAACCCTTTTTCCATATGGCTTCCATCTTCTTTTCCTTATTCTTAGCCTACATGACCTCTAGGGTTTGAGGCTTGAACATCATTACACTGTGTTTGATCTCATCATGCAACCACAAATAAAACTATGCAAAAAGTGTGTGTCTGTCAGTGTAGGATTAAACTCAAGCATAGTCACCCTTAAATCCTCAAAATGATCAATATATGACTCTAAATTCCCTGTCAGTCTAAGTTTGTCAAATTTCCCCACAATTTGCCCATAGTCTAATTTATCAAATTTTGTTTTAATAGATCTAGATAATTCCTCCCAAGTCATTCTAGGTCTTCCAACTAGCTGATTATTAAACCATTTTTCAACCTTCTTTTCAAAATACAAAGCAGCTATTGAAATTTTATCTATTTCTATTGTATTATAGTATTCAAAATATATGTTACATTATCTTAACCAATACCTCGTGTCTGCCCCGTTGAACATGGTTAGTTCAACCTTAGGTTTAGGTTGGAAATGATAAGGCATGTTCCCTTCAATTTCTGCTTGAGCGCCACTGCCGGTAGGGCTGGGGTATATTGGTCTGCCCAACGAGGGATTGTCTAGCTGAGGGGTGCATAGAATACCTCGCTCTACTCCTGATGGTGAACCTACTCCTCCTTGTAGACTGCTCTCTGTCTTTTTGGTACTCAGTTGCTGAAAAGTGGGGATTCACTCAGCTATTGAGGGTGAGCCTACTCCTCCTTGTACACTTCCCTCTGTCTATTTGGTACTTAGTTGTTGGAAAGTGGAGATCAACTAATCCAGCTTGCTCTTTTGTGCACTGCATATGTCTGCTACTTGTTGTTGCACACTTCGTAGTTGCTAATAAAACTCATCTGACATTTTCTACATCTTGGCCTCAATCCTCGACTCGAGGTCAGTAGGCTCCTTTCCCTTGTCAGAAGTTTTTTCTACCATCTGCACCGCTCTGGTCTTAGCTAGCATGTCATCCGAAGACTTTGCTTTGATACCACTTGTGATGACCCAACTTCCCTGTAGGCCCAACGTAAATATTCCCCAAATGGCAATATGAGAATATATATATTCACGGTTACCTTTATGTTTTTAGTTAAGAAAAAAATCAGAATATGGTGAAAGAAAGATGAGGTGAGATAGAGGAAAGAGTTCTGAGTTGGAAGAGATAGAAAGCAAAGACACGGATAGAGAAAATTCAAAGAAGAGGAAGAAGAAAGAAGAATGGGCACGAAGATGAAGAGAAGAGATTCAGAAAAATAAGTATTTCAAATTTCATTCATGATAATACTTTTCAATACGTTTTTCCCATAATTATACTGCAATCTCCTAATATCTCTCCACATTATGATAGAGTGGCAAGATTGTCCTCCTCTCGGGCTTCATGATGCATGTTCTGTGATAATGCTTACTTTTTTTGAAATTTAATTTAAATAAATGTAAAAATTCATGTTCTAAAGTGCTAAAATGTAAGGTAGACATGATGATGGGATTCCCTCTCCCTGATGTCATGTGTGCACATTACAAAAATGCCTAATATTTTTAAAATTAACAATAGAAATTGTAAATTTCTAATAACAAAAAATAATCTACAATCTGGACTGTGAGGGCACGTGACAGTGTATCTCAAGGAAACAAAGATACGGATTATAAATAAGGAATAAATGGTGTGAATCTGTGAATTGGTTCAATTCTTTGTAGGGTTAGATCACGGAGAGTTGGAACATTTAGTCATCGGATTGTCTCCTGAGAATGATATTCGTACATAATAATTTGTTACAAATCTAAAAATGTTCTGATGGCTAAGAATTAAGAATTCAGGCTTTTCAAACAAGGGCAGTTCTTTTTATTGACGTTTCCCAATTCCCATAGATAAAGTCAAGGAGGAAAAATGGACTGAAGAAGCCAATAATGGATCTCCTTGTTCGGACGTCCCTTTGACTTGATTAACCTCAAGCGTCTGAGGAAGGAACAATAAAACCATTCATTGGTTAAGACTCAAGAGTTCAGTAATGGAGTCTGGACTCTGAAACAGAGGGAAGGCAAACAAAGGTCTCGCTGCTTCAAATGTTTAAGCTTAGGGATGAATGCTGAATTGGTAAATATTCACTTCCCCAAGGCATTAATGAGGAACTTTTTATGCTATAGAGTCGGAGGAAAACTACATGTAAATACATAAATGCTGATGCAGTATCTCTTGAAAGTACAATCTTGGCTATGAGATTTTGGGGGGAAAGCAATTTTGGCATAGGGGAAATCTTCCATGGGGTATGAGGTTTGTACGGTCAAAGGGGATATGGATGTTGTGGTGAGACTGGTGAATGGGGATTGTGAATATTTTGACTCTGACCTTCCACCTTATTGTTTTTGCTTCTTTATTATCTCATTCATTCATTCCTTTATTTACTCACATACTAATATGTTTAAAACTTATTTATTTCATATTAAATTTTTTTAATTATTTTTTAATATACTAACTTTTCATATTAAGTTTTCAAAACTATTTTTTTATATATTAATGTTTAAATAAAATTGACCAACATTTTATCAATTTTCTTCTTTTTTATGCAATTTGACTAGAACTTAATCGAATTATCTATTTATTTTTTTTATAATACACTTGATATTTCATCAACACTTTTTAATTTAATATTAAGTCAAGTTTGAGATTATTTTTTTTAAAAAAAACACATTTTACCTTCATTAACTTTATTAATGTGCAGAAAATTATCGTCAACTCTAAAACTGAACAAAGAATTCTTATAAACTTTTTATTATATTCAAAAAATCTTTGCCATTCAATTGACCATTATTTTATTCACTCATCGCTAATTAAAATACAAAAACATCATGTCAACCTATTATTTACAACTCAGCACACCACGTCATCATTCTCTTTACAGCCACCGTAATTGTTCTCTCCGTCATCATCCTCTCTCGTCTCTTCAATCAGAACGACAGGGCATTGATGCACTTGTCGTCATCCTCTCTCGTCTCTTGAGCAGTTGGAGATGGTGAGGGGCACAACTCAAGAAGATCGAATTTCTCATCTCACCTATGACACCGTCCACTATGATCCCACTGATCTCTACAGTTGGGTTCAGAGCATGCTCACTGAGCTCAACAATTCCCCCAATCCTCTCGATCCATCAGCCCTCTTGGCCAACCTGCAAATCGATGACCCTCTCCTTGCTCTGTCGAAGTCCTCCACCATAACCACCGTCGATGTCTCCAATTCCCGGCATCAGATAGCCAATCAATCACGCGTTTAGAATAATCAATCACGGGTTTACAATGATGATTTAGAGTATGACCTTCGAGCAATCCCTGGCATGGCAGCATACCCTCAAAGCGAACAAACTCTAGAGAGGGAAAACATCAACAAATGATTGAAGAGTTCACAAGTTGGATTAGACTCTCTGCCAGTGCTTCCATCGCGGTAGTGACTTTGTTGGAGCCTACACGCCCTCGTTGTTCTGATTGAAGAAAAGAGAGAGTGAAGTGGGCGTTTTTTTCTCTCGAGTGCTTCAATGCCCCGTCGTTACGATTGAAGAGACGAGAGAGAGGATGATGACGGAGAGAACAATTACAGTATGTGGGGAGAGAATTGTAACGTGGCATGCTGATGTGTAAATAATAAGTTAACGTGACGTTTTTATATCTTAATTAATGATGAATTAATGTTGACCAATAATTTGATTAATGATTAATTAGATAATATAGTTTTTTTGTACAATTACACATAGTAAAATGTTGTTCTTTGTTTAGTTTTAATGTTGATAAAGATTTTTTACTCATTAATTAAAGTTTATAAAAGTAAAATATATTTTTTTCAAATTTTTTATTAAAATTATAAAAATAATAAAATTTTTTATAATATATTTGATACTCTACCAAGTGTTGGCCGAGTATCAAGTGTGTAAATTATTTTTTTATATAATATTAATTTTAATTAATAAATATATAAAATAGAATAAAAATATATAATTATCTAATTATAATAATATAAAATATAGATTATAGATAAAAATATATAAACCAAATCATAATAATTTCTAATAATTTGAATGATTTATTATTATTATTATTATTATTATTTTTGTTTAAGGGTTTAAGAATATTCCTAAGTTCTATTTTTTAAATAAATAAAAAAATAGAAAATATTCGCCTTCATTTTAAGCACTTAGTTAAGTAATTGATTAATTAGTTAGTTAAGTAATTTCTTAATTAATTTTCACTCACATTAATTAATTAAGTATATTACTTAATTTATTCATTAATTCGTTTTAAATAATTTGTTAAGTAATTAATTAATTTGTTAGTTAAGTAATCCGTTAATTAATTCCTTATCATCTACATTAATTAATTTAGCATTTTGTTACATTTATCAAATTTCAATCATATAATATTAATTAATTCATTTCTACTTAATAATTTCATCACTTACATTAATTAATTTAGTAATTTGTTACATTTAAATAATTTTCACAGACATTAATTTTCATTTAATGGTGTCTGTGTGTTAGTTCATTTTCACTCATAATCACCTACATTAATTATTCAGTCTCAGACAAGACTGATCTATTTTTCTATTTTTATTTAAAAATAGAAATTAAGAATATTCTTAAACCCATAAACAGAAAAATAATAATAAAAAGAAATCTTTCAAATTATTAGAAATTATTATAATCTAATTTATATATTTTTGTCTATAATCTATACTTTATATCATTATAATTAGATAATTATATATATTTTTATTCTATTTTATATATTTATTAATTAAAATTAATATTATATGCAAAAATTAATGTATACACTTGATATTCGACCAGCACTTGGTAGAGTATCAAGTGTGTTATAAAAAATATTATTATTTTTATAATATTATTTTAAAAAATTAGTCTCAAATGAGACTTAATATAAAAAATAAAATTATACACTTAATACTTGACCAACACTCGGTCGAGTATCAAGTGTATTATAAAAAATAATTTAAAAAATAAATAAGTAATTTGATTAAATGTTGATCAAATTGTGTAAAAAAAAATTGATAAAATGTTGATTAATTTTGTTTGAAAATTAATATATATATATATAGAAAAATAGTTTTGAAAAGTTAGTATAAAAGGAATAAATTTTAAAAATGTTAATACATGAGTAAATAAACCTTATAGCAACTAGGTATATTTGATGGGAATATTTTGAATTTTGAGTGAAAAGAATAATAAAGTTGCGTTTGATTGAGATAGTGTGAGAGTGGTGAATAGGGATTGTGATTATTTTGACACTAGCTTGCAGTGCCTTATTGTTCTCCTTTATTCTCTCATTCATTCATTGCTTAATTATATCAGCTTGGTATATCTGATGAGAATATTGAATTTTGAGTGAAAAGAATAATAAAGTTGCGTTTGAATGGCATATCTTATATAATAATAGTTGGGGAAGGGACTAAACCGAGTTTCTTGTAACTGAACATCGAATCTGGCATCAGAGGTTGATTTCCCTTAAACGACAAAGTTGGTGGTTTTGTCTGACAAGCGTTTCTTGGAGTTGGAGGACAAAATCAAATTAAGGTTAGAGTTTAGACAGTTGGCGCTGTTTAATCCAGAATTGAATGATGCAGGCTATGGGGATTAACATTATATATGGAGCATAATTGGCAGAGGGAGATGATGAGTCACTTTCATTAGAGAGCCTTGTTGATGGAGACATAGCAAAACGAGTGATTGGATAATCAAAAATCAAGATTCCTTGTTTCTGTGGTCTGCTACCCGCCATCTGTTTTGTTCTTTTGGCTTTTGAGTGGTGCCAACGGATTCTGGGGCGGCCTCGCACGCCAATCAACTCCAGAAGACACAAGAATGCTAAATGTTCACGTAAAACTTCAGTCAACACTCTGCTTATCTCACTCCAAGAAAACCATACAAAATACCTACAAATTTTCTTCACTGGATAAATATGGGAAAAGTAATATTATATATATATATATATATTTATTTATTTATTTATTATTTAATTATACAAAAATGTGCATATACATTAGATTTTCGATATGTAAATAGATTCTTTGATTGGTTCCAAAGTCAAATAAAATGTTTGACCAATTTAAACTGTTAGTTTTTTATAATTAACAATTCAAATTTTAAGATTTTTGTTAAATGTAAAAATCAATAGCTCAGATCGAATTAAATACTCTTCTTGATTTTGGGACTAGTTCTAATCAATAAAAACTCGGTGTGGTTGAACTAGTTGTTTGACATCTAAAATTTTTTATATATTTAATTGAGTTTCAATAATCCAAAAACTTTGCTGTTATATTTTTTTAGTGCATCGTTAAATTCTGCTAATATAATCAAATCTGTATCATTTTAATAGTCTAAATATATAAAATTAAAATTGGGATGAAAGTAAAAATGAAGTAAAATTCAATGTGATATAATTTTTTATATGTATAATTTTAGTTTGGATGTTGAGATAAGTCTGCATAAATCACAAATATTTAAAATATTGACATATTACATAATTGGTTGCTTCAATAAAGCTTAAGGAAGAAAATCAAATTAAATGATTTTTCGGATATTAGAAATCTAAAATTAAGTTAAATTATGATACCAAGATTATTAATTGAACAATAAAATAAGTAAATGCTAAGAAAAGAGCACCGATGTACGTCATCATCAGCACACTTGTCGTGGGGTGGGTAGTGGAATGGAGTGTGGGTGTGGCTCTCTTGGCACAGTACTTGTGATAAAATAATCAATATCTCTATTTTTTTTGATAAATTTGTAGATAATTTAACTTTTTAAGAAATTAAGTATTTTTATTATTAAATTATTTTAAAATTTATATAAATTATTTTTTTATTATCATACACACAAATCTTAAAATAATTTAAAAATAAAAATATTCAATTTCGGATTGAATAGATTTATCTTTTTTGTTTTAAAGTAAAGAGTTGTAATATTTTTGTTTATTGTTCAAAATAAATCCTAGAAGTGTCAAACTTGTTCGCCGCCTTAACTTCCTGAAAAATCTTGATTCTTCATTGAAAAAGACAACATTTTAAAATTAAGTCATCAATTAAAAAATAATTTCTTATTGGTATGTATAAAGTATATACTATTTGAAAAACAAACATGTACGATTGTATGGAGTGTTTAATTTAAAAAAAAAAACGAAAAGAGAATTAGAATGAGAACAAAATAAATTAAATATTTTAACAAAAAAGAATGTTTAATGTTTTTTAAGAGAATAAGTTAGATAATTTTTTATTATCTTTTTTATTACTTCACTATTTTTCCTATGACTGCCCTACTTGCCAAACACACACTAATGCTCAAGCTTATTCCATCCACCATACACCATTATACATAATAATGAAATCATTTGAAATCAAGTTTGAACAAGAAGCCAAAAGTTTGATATATTTCAATTATTTATCCTAATTCATAATATTATAACTATAAAAAATTAATTCCAATTTTTAAATATTTGTTATAATTCATTTTGGTAGTGTGTTATCAATTTCTTTTTGTGAAACATAATTATTTAAATAACTGCAAAATTACTCTTTCTTTTTGGGTTGCTAAAAATAAAAAATTGAGTAGATTACTGTTTTGTCTTTGGAAGATAATTGAAATTTTAGTTTGATCCTCCACAGTGTAACACTGTCAATCTAATCCATTAATTCTTTATTTGGAAAGTCAAACTGACAAGTTAGCTCCAATAATTTTAACAGATGAAGGGACAAAATGGTTGGAGAAAATATATTGAAGAGAAAATTAAATTTTAGATGACTACATTAAAAAGTTATATTTTAAAGGTGAAAAAAATAACTTCCTTTATTTTGTTTTTGCCGCTGCTATGGAATCGAAGTTAGGGTAGGATGCAAAAAAGTCTGTCCTGCTTGCAGTTTTGTGCTAGCGAATCAGGTTCGAGCTTTTTGCTTTATGCCATTCTTTTTTATCTAAGGTAAAGCATAGCATTTTGCTTTTCTTCACGGGCAACGAAAATAGACTGTTGCTTATAAGACGAAGTGCGGGCTGTGACGGTACTGATTCTCTTTTCTCTAATAGTTTTAGAATGTGTGATTTCTTCAAACTTTAGTTTAGGACTCTGTCTTTTTACATGAGAAAAATCCTGATTCTTCCAACGGTTGCAACGGAATCAAAGATGAGTCACTAAGCATTTGCTTCTTCTTTCAGTACTGAAAAGCATCAACTTTCTTCCCATTATGCCAAATAAGAAGATTAGCAGAGTTTGAAGCTGCAGATTTCATCCAACATTGATGATTACATTACAGGACAACTTCATTAGATATTCTCAACATAAACACACAGCTTTGCTTCTCAGTTCTGCACATAATTAACACATTTAATGTCAAAAGACTCGAAACTCAGAATTAGTAAGCTAAGGGCTCAACGCTTCAAAGTTTACAACCTTTACTCTTTACATACAAGTGACTGGAAGTTGACATAGCACTCTAAGGGCTCAACCTTAACTCTTTAATTGGGGAAACCAGTGTCTCAACATAGACTTCAGCATCAAACCAACCCTTTCCACCTTCAATCCTGGGATACTTAAATGACTGATCCTTTGGGTCATACAGAACCAAGTCAAATTCAAACATCAACAGGACTTGGCCATTCTCTGAAATGCAATAAGGCACTGAGTATGAAAAATCTTCAGGATTCGGCAAATAAGGAACACTTACCAATTTCACCCAAGACTCTCTGACTCCATAGTCCTTCATTAGCCACACAACAAAATGGGTCTTTTTGTAGTCATAGTTCATGCATAAACAGCCCTTCAAAACACCCAAGGTAGGCGTAGAACAATCTTCCTTTTCATAATCAGGAGGCAGAACTTCCCTATATGTTTCCTTCTCAAGATCCAAAGAAACAATGGCCCATACAGAAGTTGAACCAGCTGAACAATTCGCTGCCCAATTGAGACACCCACTCACGAATTTCCCAGAATTTTGATATGGTGTTACACCAAAAGGAAAATCCTGAATCTTCCTCCATGAATTGGAAGCCATACTGTACAGCTTCACTTTTGCTTCACTGAAATAAACATCAGGGTCACAAAACACAGCCACCACCTTGTAATCGTCATTGACATGATCATAGCCAAGCCCAAAAGCAGTGTAACATCCAGGTCTCCAATTATTTCCCAAAGGAGGTGATTTCTTCGATACTCTAATCGAAGGGTTCCAGAGAAGCACACACTCACCTTTAATGGCGAAAGAGAGCAACCCATGACAAGAACCTATGATACCATCATGACGATACTTGTTCTTCACAGGGTAATTAAGGTCCTCACAAATGGTGGATGGATTATTGAATAACGAACTCACAAAGCAAGATTTAAGATTAAACTCGGCGGCTGTGGAACTTAAAACAATCCTATGGTGGGTGAAACTGGGGTTTTCAGTTGATAAGTCGAGGTGCTTCTTGACAAAGTAAGGATCAGAAATTAACGACTTCCATCGCCTGCATACGCACCTGAATTTCAGAAGCGACTTCACCGGAAGCCGCGAGAGGATTTCTACGATGAGTTCGTCGGGAAGGAAGGGAAGGAACGGAATCGAGCCCAGCGATACGGCGTCGTTCTTACCCGGAGCTTGATGAATGGAAGAAGGAGGAAGTTGTGAGGTTTGAATCTTGGGAATGATAAGTCGCTCTCGCTTCCGCGTGGAATCGGAGGCTCGCCGGAGAAAGGGAGGGACTCGCCGGTGGAGGTCGTGATCGCCGCGGTCTTCCGATGACATGGCGGTGAGGGGAAAGATTGTCGGGAGGTGGACGAAGGATTGATGGAGTTTTCGAATCTGAGTTTGTGCGGTGAGTGGTGTGCGAGTGTTTGGCTTCTTCTTCTTCTTTTTCTTTTTGAGTCCTTCGTTTCTTGCTTCTGCGACCTGTCACAGTCAAGTGTTACAGATGCATGCGGTGGCCGATGAAGATTATTAGATTACTATGATTGCGCGCCACAAATATGCCACGACAGCATTCTCGTTTTATTTTTTATTTTTTTTATTATTTTTATTTCCTTTCGGATAATACAAAATGAAGTAGCAGTTGCGTCAAGAGACGTATTTTTTTGGGGAAAAATTTTAGTACAAATCAGATTCAGATTTTAGATGCTTGCAGATTGAACGAAAGGAAAAATAAAAAATAAAAAAAGCAAGGATACAAATTAGAAGAAATTTTGTATGAATTCCAGAAATAAATTCGTAAGCTCATCGTTATAGTTCAACTTTTTAGCTTTTATCAAGCTTTACATAGAATTCTAATTAATTTTCAAGCTTACTTCTCTTTAATTTTTAAATGTTTACAAAAGATTTATTTCATTAAGTTAACTATTAATTTAATCATTAATTAATAATTTAATTAATCTTTTTAATGTAAAATTAACTTAAATGTGTTGTATAGACACTAACATAATTAGAATATATTTGTCTTTTAACAATAACTGATTTTTGAGGGAAAAAAAAGGCAATACAACTAGTAAGTAGTAACCCATAATTAATAGTCGTTTTCAATGTCGTAGACTCGGGTGTACTTTCTTGGAGTTTCTAACTTACTATACTTTCTTCTATCCATTTCTTTTTAGATTTAGATTCCCTCTAGCACTTTAGGTGCCAGAGGAAAATCATACTTTCAACACATTAAAAAAAAAATGATCAAAAAAATTTTTTTAAGAACCTTTTTAGGTTCTCATATATTCCCTCCGGAGAGAATCTCTAGAGGCAATTCAGATTCATTTTTTTTTAAAAAAAAAACTTAATGTATTTTTCATGAATTTTAAAAATGTTAATAAATAAATTAAAAAATAATTAATGTTTTTAAATTTTCCCTCTTCTTAGTACATGTTACACTTACCTTAATTAAAGTCTGGTTAAATAAAAATTAATATTCGTTATTTTAAAAATTATATCTAACTTTTTTAAATAATTTTTATATAATATGTGTTCTTTTAGAAAATAAAGCCGCTTTTTTATTGTAAATTATTGTCACATAAAATTGACTTATTTGATAAAAATATGCACCAGAAGAACAATTTTTGTAAAATAATACATTAAAACTTAAAAAAAATATAAATGATTCAGTTATTTAATCATTCATTTTTACTTTTCTGCCCCCAAACACACGGATTGTGACCGGGTAAGAAACCAGAAATGGAAGAACTTCAATTTTCCATGACTTTAGTTAACGAACCTGATCACTTGCAGCACTTCCGTCTTTTGTCACTTCGTCATCGATCGCCTGATTTGCGAATCGTCTGCTTTAGATCTGCGATTTTCGGTGGCGGCGATCCAGTTTTCCTCTTCTTCTTCTTCTTCTTCTCAGAGCTTGAGCTTCATCCTTTCGATGATGATGATAATGACGATGATCTCACTCTCAGAGCTTGAACTTCATCCTTTCGATGATGATGAAGATCGGTTTGTATTTATTATCATAGAGCCACACAGTCGTGCCACCACAGCATTCTCTATTCCTTTGTTTATCCTGTCATCCTTTGGATAACCTCACTCCATTTTCGGATCTTTTCTGTGACACTCTAATCTTTCCCACCAAACGACAAATTTTCACACAAATTTCAGGCTCCTCACTCTATCGTTGATATGGACGTGTGGTACATCGGAATTCTAATAATTATGTACTTCCCTTTATTTGTTTTTCTGTAGCTTGTAAACTTGTTTCATTGCTATTGGTTCATCTTTTTCTTTTTTTTTTTTATGCTTATCATCTGCGAAGATTCTTAGTTCATTTTTTTAATTAAAATGTCATGAAATTGTCATTTAAGTGATTATTATTTTTTTGAAATCATCTTCTGCTGATATATGTTAAGTTTCCCGTGAAAAATAGGGAATATTCCATCAGAATATTAATAATTGATTTGAACACCAGGTAATCTTTGAAATTATCACTGTTTACATCAAACATTTTGATTTTTATAATTCCCTTTAAATTTACAATTCCCTTTATGGTTCGGACATTTACTGATTTTTTTAATTAGGTAAAAAAATATTTTTTATATCCTTAATATTTACACTAAATTTTAATTTTGTCCCTAACAATGTTTTACTTATGTTATGTCTTACATATTTTATCTTTATTTTAAATTTTTCTTTTTTACTAACAAAAAATGATGGTTAATTGGTTAATAAAAATGATATATTTATAACAAAAATAAAATATGTAGGACATAATTGACCAAAAAAAATATTAGAGACGTAAAAAAATGTAAATTTGAGTCATATATATTTTATTTTTATTACTCATCCAATTATCATTTTTCATCAATAAAATAGACAACATTAATATAAGCATCATAGACGTAACTTAGTATAGGACATAACTGACGAAAAACAAATATTAGAGTTAAAATTAAATCTTAATATATGCGTCAAAGGCGCAAAAAAAAAAGACTTTTGTCATTGAATTAATATGTGTATGAATCCTTCAATGATCCCAAATTTATTAGTTTTTAACAGAGGGCAGAGAGAATGGAAAAGAAATGAAGGGCATTTCTGGCGTTTGCTCTTTGAGCATGAATTGTGAAGGGAGCAACTAAAAACATGTAAAGCAAGTAGGCGGTGATCCAGGTCAAAAGCTTTTGACCAAACAGACTGAAAAACGCAGTGATGTAAATGAAGATAACATAAAAATCAAAGAAATTGGGTTTGTGACCACTAGCAAGTAGCAACCAATATGATACACCGATTCCTAATCATAAACCATTATTGTAACCCTTATCAAGCCATTGCTGATCAATTGAACCTTAGTGAAAACATACGTCAATTCCTTAAATTACAGATATAGATAAAAAGATAAGGATCAAATATGTAGTTTTCAAATGTAACTTCAAATACCGTGTGATCTCTGATATGATTATAAAGCATTAGAATATTATATTTTCTTTAAAATATCCATAAGTCTCCAAGTGGAGCTTCATGCATATCTAGATAACATTTTCGTTCTTTGTTATTATTATTATTTATTTACTTGTGTGAAACAAGTTCGTTCTTCAACACATGAACAGCACGGAGAAGATTGAAAATCATAGAGGAAGATATGACGAAAGTGCGCACATTGGAATCAATTTTTGAAGAAAAAAAGAAAGATAATAAAAAATTCTCTAAATTACCTTTTTTTTAAAAATATTAAACTTATTTTATATATTTTAAAGTTAAGATATTTTAGTAAAATACTATATTTTTATTCTTTTTCCCATCCCTTTTTCTCTTGCCATAGCAAATATGAATCTGGATTAGCTCTAACGAATTAGAGCATCCAACTCAACTTTAGTTACAGTTTTAACTGTGACTAAAAAAAGCCATGATTAAAGTCGAGTTGGATGCTCTAGACATTACAGTTGATCTGTATACAGCAAATATATTCTTTCAACATGTTTGGTTCGGCTGGTTTCCAAGAAAGGAGGACGGAATTCTTGCGAAGAAGTCACATTCCTGCATTTGGTTTGCTCATTCAGATGGAAAGCGGCACTCCATTGACAGAAAGGAAGCTGCAATATTTTTCATTTTTTGTTCGTATGGCCAATTCCTTCTGATTTGCTATGAAAAACGCCTTCGAATGGATGGGAAATGTTAATTTTGACATTGTTGCTCTCAATTGTGCTAAGAAATTCATTAACAAATGGGATTAACATAACATAACATTAAAAACTATCTCAAAGTCCCCTTAATTTAAGTCAAGGAATTTGAAGTATCTTTCCTGGCAAGTCAGAGCATAATAGTTGCAGGCACAGGAAATTGTCATCCACCACCATACAAGGTTTCAATGGAACTTGGAAATTGTCATCCACCATCTGAATCAATGATAAAAATAGAGCTTATAACAGTAAATGAAGGCAAGGTCTCCTGAACTGGAGCTGAAGACACAAAAATGAATAAGGTGTGTGAAGAAGATAGGGTCTGTCGTTGAAGGCAATGTTGAAGGAGATGGGCCTTTGTCGTCAGAGAACTTGTCTGCCCATCACGTCGTCGTTGAAGGAGATCAGTCCGTTGAAGGAGATAGAGGTGACTTTCGAAGGGGATGGCTCTATCGAAGGATTAGGATTCACACTGATCTTAGCTTTTTGTTTATTGTTTTTTGAAAAGACAATTTTTGTAATACCCATGAAAAATAAAATATAAATGCGTATTTGCAAACTATGGTTACTATGCTAGTATACGGTACTGTTCACTTATATAATACTATTTACGTATATGATACTATTTACTTATACAATCAAAATGTCAAGTACTAGATGTGGTTTGGTCATAAGAGACAACTAGAAAGAAATTCATAGGAGAAAATGACATTTTATGTGTGAAAATACCCTCAGGGACTAAAGTGAAAGGACTGATTTGAAAAGAAACTTAAAGGTTTAAGATGAAATGATAGTTTTCCCCTTAAGTTTTCAATAGTAAGCCGTCTGCGACTTTTTCAAAATTGCACAGTAACCGTAAATGATTAACAATTTTATTAGAAATGTGATTTTTATGAATAGTAAATTGAATATTTTATTAACGCATAATGTTAAATAGTACCCTTGACTTTTCCTATAAATAGGCTATTCTATTTCACTTCTAAACTCACACATTCAACTTTTCTTCTTCTATCCTTAAGTTTCTCTTGCTCCAATGCTAGGCCTCTGAGATTTTGGGCCTTTCCTTTTCAGCTTAGGTAAGGATACTATGCCCTTTCTATGTCTTTCAAATTTTAGAAGTTATTTTCTTAAGTATACTCTGTGGTTGCGGCTTTGGCTGATCTTGCACATCAGAAAAACTGTCCTTAGCTGCTTACATACTATTTTGATTTTCTGATTACCAAAATATAATGTAAACTGTGAATAATACATGTCTAGGAAAGTTCTGGATAAGGAAAGACCTGGTTTTTAAGTGTGTCCATTATGACCCTCCACTCTTTCTTGGGAACTTACCCGGTGTACTATTTTACAGATTGTATTCTCTATTTTTGGTGACCGTATATATAAATAGTGTCATATGTATGAACAGTATCCGTATATATGAACAATATCTGTACATATAAAATAGTATCTATACGTATGAATAGTGACCATATATACGAATAGTATTAGTATATATAAATAGTAACTGTACGTATGAATAGTGATAATACGTATGAATAGTAACTGTACGTATAAACAATGACTGTATGTATAAACAGTGTCTGTATGAAAAACAATCCTAACTTGTTTTCTCTAATCTTTCATGAAAATCCTTGTAGCGGAATACTGAAATTCATTTGTGTACTCTTGTTCGTAACAACTTAGAGAAGTGATACTCGTACGGAATCCAGTTAAGTGTGACAACCCCATTTTAATAGAGTTTTAGCATTACTGGTGATAAAAAGTATGTCGTAGGACATTCCCAAGATTCATAAGGAGAAATTGGATTCAGAATGACGAATCTAATGAGATAATTAATCCAGAAGTATGGATAAAACGAAATAAGTATTTCATGATGATGTGAAGTTTGAATCTTTTCAAAAACAGTTTAATTGTTATCTTGATTTGTGGTTTATAAACCTATAATATAGTTATATATTATACCTGTTATATGGATGAATATTATATTGTGCTTCTGATTATGATATGAAATACTGTACTATTGATTGTGATTGAGCGGGATAGTACCCCCTCTCACGGCAAGGCGAAAAACCCGGTTGAAAGGGTGTCTTGACCAATGAGTGTGGAGACAACGATTTCTTCAGTAGAGATATAGCCTGGATTGGTGATAAATCTGTGAGGCGCCCTAGCTAAGAGAATGAGGTTTGTAATATCCCAACAATTTTCATGAATATTTAAAGTCTATTTGAAGTTTATTGAAAAATTTAATTACATGAGAAATGTTCTTTTTGAATTAGTGAAGGAAATTTGGAAATAGAAATTTCAAAAATTTTAATTTGGGACATTTTACAAATTCTCAAGGACTAAAATGAAAAGAAAAGAAAGTATGGAGTATTTTTGAGAAATGACCAAGTAGGAACCCGAGAAGAAGAATAGAGCTTATGGGAATGAATTATGAGTCCGGTACCGAAAGGATGATAGATTTGGGGTTAAAGTGGAGTTTGAGATATTGAGAGGGACTAAAATGAAATAAGAAAATCTGTGGGGCACCTAAGATTTAGAAACACCTGAGGTGAGATTTTATGAATTTGCTTTTGCTAGTCTTGACTGAGGGTCAATTGTAGAGCAAGTGATAATTTCACCCCGGGCGAGTATATAAGTGGCCTCACCTATTTTTTTATTCATTTTTCTCCTTTACTCTCTCTCTCTTCACTTTCTCTCCTCTCCTTCTCTCTTCTTTCTCTCTAATTTCTCTCTCTACACTCCAACTCTACAACCGGGCTTTGGAGGGTGGATCTCGGGCTACGGGGCGAGCCTCTAGGAGCCAAGTAACATAGGGAAAGCAAGGAATCGAGGTAGAAATTTCTATTTCTTAAGCTTTTCTCTATTTTCTAGTTTTAAGAGTGTTTGAGGTAAAATCGAGATTCTGACTTCGTTTCTCGATTAAAATTGGTGATTTTGGTGTCTAAATGCTCCTTAGACATTAAGGGTGAGATCCCATGGAAGAAATCATGAAAAACGGTGAAGATTTGGCCAGATTTGGGCCAAAACCGAGAGAAATCGCGAAGGGGTCGCGATCGTGGAGCCCAGGATGAGATGGGAAGAAGAAAGAATTGGCGCCCAGGCGCCACGTGTGGCGCCTAGGCGCCAGGCATGGGTGGCGCCCAGGCGCCATAGGTGGCTCCCAGGCGCCAGGTGTACCAGAAAATTTTAGTTTATTTTTCAATCAGTCATAACTTCTTCATCCAGACTCCGTTTTGGGCAAACTTTATATCGTTGGAAAGCTCTTTGAGTCTAGTTTCCAATGGTATAAATGTCATTTAGAAATTCATTACCGTTTAGGAGTTATGACTTAAGATGTGAGTAAAGGTCGAGAGTAGTGATAGGAAATTTTTCTATTTTGTAACCCTAATGATTTTTACCTGGTTACAATAGGGATGTTTGGGGCGCAAGGTGGGAGCGCTGAGAGCGTGGAATCCAGGTGAGTAGGCAACCTTGCAAAATTAATTTAATAAATTAGTCAAATCACAATATAAATCCCATTTGCGTTATTTGTGAAATTGAGAAGATTATCAGTGTGTGTTCAGGTTGAGAAAAAGTACAATATCATTGGAAGGTATTTTATTACCTTTAAGAATTGATTTCTCTAGTTGACTAAAGAACTAGATGTGATTGTTCCTTGAATAAATTGAAACATTTTGTAAGTGAATAACCTTACTAAACTAATGTGATCTTATTAGATAAGGTACAATACAAGTCTTGTTTATAACATTATTGAAGTGAGAAATAATCAATCTCGCTGTTGATAATATATGATGATTGTTATGGTTGATGATAGATATTCAAGGGAATAAAAGTATGTGTAAATTCATTTATTTCATAGTAATTATATTGTGATAAATTGTCACTATTTTATTGATGAGCAAAAGATCTACGAGATCTAATACACGAGTTTGAAAGGGTTAGAGTCCCATACTACTCGGTGTATAAATGTGAAAACCTATGCACGAGTTTGAAAGGGTTAGAGTCCTATACTACTCGGTGTATAACTGTGAAAATCTAGGCACGAGTTTGAAAGGGTTAGAGTCCCATACTACTCGGTGTATAAATGTGAAGACCTATGCACGAGTTTGAAAGGGTTAGAGTCTCATACCACTCAGTGTATAACTGTGAAAACTTATGCACCAAGAGTTTGAGGGTTGAATTCCCAAGTCACTCAGTGCAAGTATCTATGGCATATAATGCAAAGTGATTGAGGGATTGATCACCCAAGAAATCATACGCAAATTCAGACAAGTGTAATACTATAAATATTTACAATAAATGATAGATTGATTGTATTAGTAAATGTGGTGTTTGTGCTTATGATATTTTCATGTACAGTTGTTTACTCACTGAGTTATGATAAACTCACACTCTCCATGATTATCTTTTCAGATACAGTGGTTGAGGAGAAGAATTTATAGCCTTTAAGGATATACTCCACTTTTGTCTGGTAAACAATTGGTAAGGATTAGGAAACGCTCTGTAATCTAGTAGGCCACCTAGGCTTGGGAGGTTGTATAGTACTGTATAGTGTTTGAAGGTTGAACATTTTCTGAATATGTATACAAAATATCTTTCTTGGCATATTTATGATTCACATAATTATGGATATTAAGAATGTTCACAGAGATTATGGGGTACCACAGAGGTACACCCTAGGTATTTTATGTTTATATCACATGTAAGTTTTGGGATGTGACAAATTGGTATCAGAAGTGGTTTTTAGGTCCCCTATAGATTACAGAGCAAAGTGTTCTTTGTGGGCCCTTTTCCATTGTCATGAACCGCGGCATGACCATGGGATTAGGTTCCATAAAAGACCTTGTAAAGTTGAGTGTTCTTGTCATAACTTACCCTTCGATGGAGTTAGTTAGAGATAATTTTGTTACAATATGAGATAATTGATTTCATATGTGGAACTTTGGAACTTGTTGGAGGTATGATCTTTATACCGATGTAAAAGGTGATCTCTGTATGAAATTTTTCTTTTTGAGAAATTGGGAACATAACTCTGTAGTGTACTCTGAAAGCTGAGGATTAGTAATTACTAGAATATGGCTTGAGGGCTGGGCCAAGAGTGATGTATTAGATGGGGTAAAGTTGATTATGAGGCATGGGCTAGAGTTCAAGAAAGATTTTTGTAAAGAATATAGCGCAGATTACTAATGCAAGAATGGGAAAGAACCCTTGTGAGGCAGATCAAGATTTGATTTTGATAGATGCCAGACAGATGTAATTTATGGAAGAGGATGTAAGTCCTAAATAATATGTTCCTTGATAAAAGCTTGGTTGAGAAAATAGATGTGGGCTAGGTAGTTTTTCCCTAAGGGAGATACTACGGTAAAATGGAACCTAGCATAAGAGATATTGAGGTAAGTTATAAGTCTTCTCTAGGGGCGACTCACCAAAGTTGTACTTGTTTAGTTAGGGATTGGCATGATGTTACTATGTGATAGAAGTGTTTCAAAAAAAAAAATATATATATATACAATGTAGAAGTTTTGTAACATTAGAATAATTAGACCATGTTAAAGGTAGGCTGTTGGCGTATGAACATTCATAATTGTTAAACATGATGTATGATTGGAATGGTCTAAAAAGACGTTCTTATAGTAGTTCATGCCTCAGAGTGTTAGTTTAAGGAAAGCTTGCGAGTCGAGGCTCTTAAGCAAGAATTCATGACAATTCAAGGGCATAATATTGAGTTTAATTGATCTACACGTGATGCCTTCATCTACTCCTGTATGATAAGAGGAAAGACAACGAGACTTGTACAGAACTTCTGTTTGTCTCTGTGACAGCTTATAGGGTCATTAAATTTTTATGTGATTGGCTTTATAAGCTGAATTTGTTATTGATTTTGTGTGGCTAATTTCTTTTATCTTTCTTCATTTTATTATTATTATTATTATTTAGAGTACCATCTAGTAAAAGAAACTATTGGCATTAAAAGCGGAAGGATTATATTGCAAAAAAAAAAGGGAAATTACTCATGCATGAGTAATCTAAAAGCGAGGTGGTCTCGGATTAGGAGGGTTGTATTGTATCATCACCCCTCGACCATTTCTTGGAACAAGAGACTGAGCAATGTCACGAAGGGTAGTGTAAATCCCATTCATACAATCAACACTTCTTTGTTGTTGATTGCAGAAGCATTGGGTAGACCAATAGAAGAACCTGTCTATTCTTGAAGTCATTTCTGCATGATTGCGTTTAGTTAACTTCTCCAGGTCTCCTATCATCTTTTTCAGATTTTTCACCTCTTGCTCTAGACAGGCGATTTTGTCCTCCGAGGTATGGGCTGTGCTAGTCTCCTCAGCTTCCTCATTTTTCTTCATTTTCTTCTCCTTATGCTTCTCTAGAGACCCCTCAAAAGGTCTTTTGCCCTTGTCTTTGTCCAGACTTAAGTTTAAGTCGAGCTCTTCTCTCTTGGCATCCACTGTGAGATCAATGTACTTCCTTGTGGCCATGATTTGGAAAAAATTTAGAAATTTATGTGGGAGTATGAGAAGAGAGGAATGCTGGGAAGTTGTAGGCTCAGAGATGATTACTCCTTGTGGTGTAGTAACTGAGAACTCCGGGGCAGTTTTTATAGAGAAAAATTTAGACTTAGAGCCAAAGAAGATATCTCTTCGCCGCACTCCTATACGCTCAACCTATGGATTTCTGCAAGCTGGAAGTGTCACGACCCGTTTTCTGGGCACATGACCGGCACAATGATGAATCTCTCATCACTGTAAGCCTTCCGATAAATATATCAAATTTTCTTATATGAAAATCATAGATTATCAATTTAAAATACATTATTATACTGACATACAAGCCAAATGTCGAACCCCTGAACTAGATGTCCTAGACGATTACAGAGCAACATAATCTATAACAGAAGAGAGGTCTACCCGACAACGGGAAGGTACAAAGTGATCTACTCCTCTAGCAGATATTCTTCGATGGCAACCTGATCTGAACAAAAAAGTTGTACAAACAATGTGAGCTTTTAAACTCAATGAGCGAATCGGCCTCGCATTAATAAAATTCAAATACATTACCAGTCATGCAAGCATATCCAAAGGCTCATACTCAACCAATAGACAGAAGATAAAAATTTATCCAATTCAACAAACGTTACTAGTACTCGTCAATGGCAATATATCCCGGAGAGCGCACACAGGCCGGCTCACCAATTATGTATATTTCCGCCATGACGCACAACATCATCCTCTTACATACAAGATAAAAATTCATCCAATTCAACAAACGTTACTAGTACTCGTCAATGGCAATATATCCCGGAGAGCGCACACAGGCCGGCTCACCAATTATGTATATTTCCGCCATGACGCACAACCTCATCCTCTTAGCTAGGGCGCCTCACGGATTTATCACCAATCCGGGCTATATCCCTACTGAGGGAATCGTTGTCTCCACACTCATTGGTCAAGACACCCTGTCAACCGGGTTTTCCGCCTTGCCGTGAGAGGGGGTACTGTCCCGCTCAATCACAATCAATAGCATTTCATATCATAATCAGAAGCTCAATATTCATCCATATAACAAGTATAGTATATAACTATATTATGGATTTGTAAACCACATATCAAGATAACAATTAATCCATTTTTGAAAACATTCAAACTTCACATCATCATAAGATACTTATTTCATTTTATCCATACTTATGGATTAATTATCTCATTTAGATTCGTCATTCTGAATCCAATTTCCCCCTATGAATCTTGGGAGTGTCCTACGACATACTTTTTATCACCAGTAATGCTAAAACTCTATTAAAACGGGGTCGTTTCACTCACCTGGATTCCGTACGAACATCGCTTCTCTAAGTCATTACAGACAAGAGTTCTCAGGTGAATTTCGGTGTTCTGCTACGGAGATTTTCATGAAAGATTAGAGAAATACGTCAGGATTGTTTTCGTACAGATACTGTTCATATGTATGGTTACTGTTCATATATACGGTTACTATTCATATATACGATTACTATTCATACGGTCACTATTCATATGTACGGTCACTATTCATACGTACGGAGCATACTTAAGAAATTAACTTCTAAAATTTGAAAGACATAGAAAAGGCATACTATCCTTACCTAAGCTGAAAAGGAAAGGCCCAAAATCTCAGACGCCTAGCTTTGGAGTAAGAGAAACTTAAGGAGAGAAGAAGAGAAGTTGAAGGTGTGAGTTTAGAAGTGAAATGGAAGGGCCTATTTATAGCAAAAGTCAAGGGTACTATTTGATACTATGCGCTAATAAAATATTCAATTTACTATTCATGAAAATGACATTTCTAATAATGCAGTTACTGTGCACCTCACGCGTACGATCGAAAATTTTTCTGTTATTACTATTGAAAACTTAAAGGGAAAACTATCCTTTCACCTTAAACCTTTAAGTTTCTTTTCAAATCAGTCCTTTCACTTTAGTCCCTGAGGGTATTTTCACCCATAAAACGTCATTTTCTCCTACGAATTTCTTCCTAGTTTTCTTTTATGACCAAACCACATCTAGTACTTGACATTTCAATTGTATAAATGAACAGTATCGTATACGTAAATAGTATTATACAGGTGAATAGTACCGTATACTGAAATAGTAACAGTAGTTTGTAAACAAATATTTATATTTTATTTTTCTTGGGTATTACATTATCACCCCCTTAAGAGAATTCGGTCCTCCGAATTCAAAACTCATTTCAAGACTGAAATAAGTGTGATTACTTCGTCTATATCTCATTCTTTGTATCTCTTTCTTCCAAAACCTCATCACACCCTTGGTGAGATTTACAAGAACACTATACTATCGACTGTGAACTCTAGACCGCATTATCAATAATTTGCATTGGACTTTCCTTTTCTAAACGGTAAACATTCTCTTCCTCATCAGTTTGATTTTTTTTCCACAATCTTTTGTACCATAAAGTGTTTCATCCTCATAACCTTTACCAAACTTAAACCATCTGATTAGAGACGAACTCTGTCTCTATGTAAAACCTCAAATAGGTGTCTTCTCAAAAGTGACACATGGTCTTTCTAGTTCATACTGAATATCAGAACACAAGCTACCATACACATAGCTTATAACTTTTACGAATACAAGTACTCCACCTGAAGGCATCATTTTGGCCATAAGCAATACTCTTGCCCGAAGGCGATCCTTCTACCTTAAGGCGATACTCTCAGCTGAAGGCGTTATATAAAATGAAATCATTACATAAATCTCTAGGAAGAACAATCCTAGAAAATATGATAAGTAAATAACATACTTCTTACGCATAATTATATATATGAAAATTCCTCTCACCTCAATGACTCATATAGAGTCGCATCCCTTCAATGATTGAGGCAAACCCATAGTTCTATTTGTTCATAAAATACTTATTCAGCATTCCTCCATAGCTCAGAAGTGCAATGAAATATCATTTTAGTAATTCTGCTCAGTCACAAAGATATTACTATACTATGCTTTAGAATCAAGTATGAAATATAACAAGTCCAATATCTTTTCATTCCTCAAGTTCTTTCAGTAAAATGAATCACTTCAACAAAGAAGATCTAGATACAAACTTAAATTTTATTTCTAGTACATAGATAATTTTAATACGTGAAGCTTACACCAAATGTAGCTTTAGGTACAAACAAAAGAAAAATAAATTAAGGACGAGGAGGCTTTTGAAATGTAAAAGGTGCTCCAGGTCTAGAAGAGGAAGGTGCTTCAGACCTTAAGGAGGAAGCTAATCGTTGCAGCCTAGAAAGAGTTTCTGGAGGAAGCGCCTGAGAAATTTGGCGAAGAGCATAAGTCACTCCGTTCATACAGTCAATACACCTTGCTTGTTGGTCACGAAAATTTTGAGTTGCAAACATTGAATGTCTATCAACTCGATTAGCCAGTTCCCCGAAACGACGGTTTATCAGTTTCTCTTGGTTTTCAAAGAGACGACTTATTAGTCGCTTCTGGTCCTCTATCTTGTATTCCAGGCTATCTATCTTACGTTCCAGGAATGCAAGCTTATTTTCTGAGGATGTTGCAGTACTGTCCTCCTCCAACTCTATTACATCCCTCTTTCTCTTCTTAATTTCTGGTGACCTGTCTACAGGTCTCTTCCCTTTGTTGTTTCCGAGACTTAGATTTAAATCAAGCTCTACATTGCCAGTCTCAAAATTCAAGTTGAAAGACTTATTATCGGCCATTGCTCTAGGGATCTCAGAAATAACTTCGAATGAGAAAGGAATGGAGATTGAGAAATAGGTATGTAATGAAAGAAGTAGGTTTGCTTGGTGCGATGAGTAGGGTAACGGGCATACAAGATTTATAGACAACCCGAAGCCCCTGGAGCTAAAGCCACCACAACCTACACGCCGCTTGCTATAAGGTTTACAGATCACATACGTCGCAATGCCAGCAATTAATGTCGGACATGCGAGTAAATAGTAAATATAATTTAATGCAATTAACATAAGTCAAAGATTTTCTCAAAAAAAAAAATTTTCGGCTAATCTTGACCTTTCTCAAAGTTCTGACTAACTACGCTCTTCAGTCTGAGATTTTCTCCCTCTAACTTGTTTTATCCTGTAATCCCATATCACGATGTCCCTCTATGATCGGGTAGTCTCATATTAGCCTTATCTTAGATTCTGATCGGTGTCTTTATTCTGGATTTACACATAATATATGTATATCAATATATACATTTTAAAACAAAGTTAACTGCTTACGGTCACATGCCTTAAGCATTATCATGATGTAAGGAAATCACTGCCTTTCATTTGCCCACGAGAGCATTATATGTAAGTATATGTAACCATGAAGATATATCATCATCTACACATTTTATTCTATCCAAGTCATTTTGATTTCACATCTCTATGAGTATATGTAGGATCATCACATATTCTCCTTGATCGTAGCCTTCACTCATTATGCATGAATAACATACATAAATGTAATTACAACATGATTCAATCAATTATATTATACTCAACTGAAGGCTATTAAGAACAACACAATAAAACGGAGAAATGTATTTCAGTTCATCATAAAAGCATCTAAGGCAATCTTTGATGGCTATGTTATCAACTTCTTTGAATTTCGGAAAATGCCAACGGGAGAAATGGGAAAACCGAGTAAAATCGGCCGCAAATCCACCGAATACTGACTTTCGTGGTTTTGGCATTAATGCGACGCATTGTTGGTGTGCACGCCTACCCTAGACTTCTGGCTTCTAGCTTGCAGAAATCCATAGGTTGATCGTGTAGGGGTGCGGTGAAAAGATATCTTTTTTGTCTCTAAGTCCTAATTTTTCTCTATAAAAACCATCCCAGCGTTCGCAGTTACCACACCACAAAGAGTAATAATCTCCGAGCCTACAATCCCCCAGTATTCCTCTCGCCTCATACTCTTACAAAAATTTCTAAATTTTTCCAAATCATGGCCTCAAGGAAGTACATTGATCTCACAGTAGAGGCTAAGGAAGAAGAGCTCGACTTAAACTTAAGTCTGGGCAAAGACAAGGGCAAAAGACCTTTTGAGGGGTCTCCAGAGAAGCAGAAGGAGAAGAAAATGAAGAAGATCGAGGAAGCTGAGGAGACTAGCACGGGCCATACCTCGGAGGACAAAATCGCCTGTCTAGAGCAGGAGGTGAAAAATCTGAAAAAGATGATAGGAGACCTGGAGAAGTTAACTAAACGCAATCATGCAGAAATGACTTCAAGAATAGACAGGTTCTTCTATTGGTCTACCCAGTGCTTCTGCAATCAACAACAAAGAAGTGTTGATTGTATGAATGGGATTTACACTACCCTCCGCGACATTGCTATGTCCCTTGCTCCAAGGAATGGTCGAGGGGTGATGATACAATACAACCCTCCTAATCCAAGACCACCTCGCTTTTAGATTACTCATGCATGAGTAAACTTCTTCTTTTTTGCAATGTAATCCTTCAGTTTTTTTTTTCTTTTGTTTTTAATGCAAGTGGTTTCTTTTATTGGCTGGTACCCTAAAATAATATAGCTACACAAATTCAATTATGAATTCAGCTTATAAAATCCACCATATAAAAATTTGATCCGACAGCAACGGAATCAAAACAAGTAACAACTTTTCCTTGACTAAGTTCAAAAGTGTAGCCACATCTGTATAAAACTAAAACTGAGAACATACTTCTCAAGAAGAGATAAGTCTCGGAGGGAAAGGAATTGAAAACATTCTACAGGACCTTCAGTAGAGCCGTCTCTCTATAATTGTGCCCGGGTTCACAACGATAGAGGAGGTCCCACTAAGGTTACCTTGCTCTGTAATCACTAGGAGACCTAACAACCTTTCCTCTGATACCAACTTTGTCACGACCCGTTTTCTGGGCACATGACCGGCACAATGATGAATCTCTCATCACTGTAAGCCTTCCGATAAATATATCAAATTTTCTTATATGAAAATCATAGATTATCAATTTAAAATACATTATTATACTGACATACAAGCCAAATGTCGAACCCCTGAACTAGATGTCCTAGACGATTACAGAGCAACATAATCTATAACAGAAGAGAGGTCTACCCGACAACGGGAAGGTACAAAGTGATCTACTCCTCTAGCAGATATTCTTCGATGGCAACCTGATCTGAACAAAAAAGTTGTACAAACAATGTGAGCTTTTAAACTCAATGAGCGAATCGGCCTCGCATTAATAAAATTCAAATACATTACCAGTCATGCAAGCATATCCAAAGGCTCATACTCAACCAATAGACAGAAGATAAAAATTTATCCAATTCAACAAACGTTACTAGTACTCGTCAATGGCAATATATCCCGGAGAGCGCACACAGGCCGGCTCACCAATTATGTATATTTCCGCCATGACGCACAACATCATCCTCTTACATACAAGATAAAAATTCATCCAATTCAACAAACGTTACTAGTACTCGTCAATGGCAATATATCCCGGAGAGCGCACACAGGCCGGCTCACCAATTATGTATATTTCCGCCATGACGCACAACCTCATCCTCTTAGCTAGGGCGCCTCACGGATTTATCACCAATCCGGGCTATATCCCTACTGAGGGAATCGTTGTCTCCACACTCATTGGTCAAGACACCCTGTCAACCGGGTTTTCCGCCTTGCCGTGAGAGGGGGTACTGTCCCGCTCAATCACAATCAATAGCATTTCATATCATAATCAGAAGCTCAATATTCATCCATATAACAAGTATAGTATATAACTATATTATGGATTTGTAAACCACATATCAAGATAACAATTAATCCATTTTTGAAAACATTCAAACTTCACATCATCATAAGATACTTATTTCATTTTATCCATACTTATGGATTAATTATCTCATTTAGATTCGTCATTCTGAATCCAATTTCCCCCTATGAATCTTGGGAGTGTCCTACGACATACTTTTTATCACCAGTAATGCTAAAACTCTATTAAAACGGGGTCGTTTCACTCACCTGGATTCCGTACGAACATCGCTTCTCTAAGTCATTACAGACAAGAGTTCTCAGGTGAATTTCGGTGTTCTGCTACGGAGATTTTCATGAAAGATTAGAGAAATACGTCAGGATTGTTTTCGTACACATACTGTTCATATGTATGGTTACTGTTCATATATACGGTTACTATTCATACGGTCACTATTCATATATACGATTACTATTCATACGGTCACTATTCATATGTACGGTCACTATTCATACGTACGGTCACTATTCATATATACGGTCACTATTCATACGGTTACTATTCATACGTACGAATACTATTCATACCAGAAATAGAGAATACAATCTGTAAAAGAGTACATCATGTAAGTTCCCAGGAAAGAGTGGAGGGTCACACTAGACACACTTAAAAACCAGGTCTTTCCTTAGCCAGAACTTTCCTAGACATGTATTCTTCACAGTTTACATTCTATTTCGGTAATCAGAGAATCAAAATAACATATAAACAGCTAAGGACAGTTTTTCTGATGTGGAAGATCAGCCAAGGCCGCAACCACAGAGCATACTTAAGAAATTAACTTCTAAAATTTGAAAGACATAGAAAGGGCATACTATCCTTACCTAAGCTGAAAAGGAAAGGCCCAAAATCTCAGACGCCTAGCTTTGGAGTAAGAGAAACTTAAGGAGAGAAGAAGAGAAGTTGAAGGTGTGAGTTTAGAAGTGAAATGGAAGGGCCTATTTATAGCAAAAGTCAAGGGTACTATTTGATACTATGCGCTAATAAAATATTCAATTTACTATTCATGAAAATGACATTTCTAATAATGCAGTTACTGTGCACCTCACGCGTACGATCGAAAATTTTTCTGTTATTACTATTGAAAACTTAAAGGGAAAACTATCCTTTCACCTTAAACCTTTAAGTTTCTTTTCAAATCAGTCCTTTCACTTTAGTCCCTGAGGGTATTTTCACCCATAAAACGTCATTTTCTCCTACGAATTTCTTCCTAGTTTTCTTTTATGACCAAACCACATCTAGTACTTGACATTTCAATTGTATAAATGAACAGTATCGTATACGTAAATAGTATTATACAGGTGAATAGTACCGTATACTGAAATAGTAACAGTAGTTTGTAAACAAATATTTATATTTTATTTTTCTTGGGTATTACAGGAAGCCAGAAGTCTAGGGTAGGCATGTGTGTCAACAGTGTGTCACATTAATGGCAAAACCACGTAAGTCAATATTCGGTGGATTTGCGGCCGATTTATACTTGTTTATTTTTCATATCTCTTGTTGGCATTTTCTGAAATTCTAAGAAGCCGACAGCGTAGCCATTAAAGATTGCCTTGGATGCTTTTATGATGAATTAAAATGTATTTCTCTGCTTTCTTGTATTGTTCTTGAAAGCCTTCAGTTCAGTATAATATACATGATTGATTGAATTATATTGTGATTATATGTATTTAAATACATATGCCATGTATGTATGTTATCCATGCATTGAGAGTGAAGGCTATTTGTTATGGCCAGGAATAATATGTAATGATTCTACATACATTCAGAGAATGAGAAGTCTGAAATTTAAAAAGGACTTGAATAGATGAAAATATATAGATAATGATGTATCTCTATGTTGATACATACATACATATATGCTCGTAGAGGCAAGAGAAAGGTAAAAAAAATTTTCTCACTTTATGGTAACACTTGATATGTGTAAATGTGAGAAGTTTTTATTTTAATATGTATGTTTGAAAATGTGTAAGCTTAGGGCAAAGCCATGGATTAGAAACCTAGATAAGGTTAATATGAAACTACCCGTTCATAGAGTAATATCTCGATTTAGAATTATTGGATAAGACAAATACAGAGTTAGGAAGTCATAAATTGAAGCGGCGATTAGTTTAATAATTTGAGCAAGAGTCAAAAGTTAGCCGAAATTTTTGAGGAAATCTTTTGTATTTGATTATATTTTGTTATTTTCTGGCATGCTTATCAGAGACCGTTGGCATTGCGTCGGATAAGGTCTGTAGGTCATCTTTAGAGTATGATGTAAGGGTTTTGGTAGCCCTAAATTTCGTCTATAAATAATGGATACCCCATTACGCCGCTCACTACACTAAGAGTTCATTACTTATAAGCTTTCTAGCATCAAACCTCTCATTCCATACAACCTTTATAGCTCAGAAAAATATGGTCGGCAATAAATCTTTCAATTTAAACTTTGAGGCTGGCAAGGTAGAGCTGGATCTAAATCTTAGTCTGGAGAACTATAAGAATAAGAGATCCATGGAAGAGTCATCAGAAGCTAAGAAAAGAAAAAGGGATGTAGTAGAGCTAGAGGATGTTAGCACAGCAACATCTTCAAATGATGAGCTTGCGCTTATGAGAAAAAAGATGGAGGACTTGGAAAGGATGATAAACCACCACTTTGAGGACTAGGGAAGATTGATAAATCGTCTCTTTGTAGAACAAGAGAAGCTCTTGAATCGTCATTTTAGGGAATTGGCGAATAGAGTTGATAAACATTCGATGTTTGCAACTCAAAATTTTCGTGACCAACAAGCGAGGTGTATTGACTGTATGAATGGAGTGACCTCTGCACTTCGCCAAATTTTCCAAACGTTTCCTCCAGAAACTCTTTCTAGGCTGCAACGATTAGCCTCCTCCTTAAGATCTGAAGCACCTTCCTCTTCTAGACTTGGAGCACTTTCTGCATTTCAAAAGCCTTCTCGTCCTTAATTTATTCTTTCTTTTATTTGTACCTTAAGCTAATATTTGATCTGAGCTTCGCGCATTAAGATTATCTGTTTTGTAAATCAAGTTCAGCTTGTTGCCTGTAACTTATGTATTAGAAATAAAAATTTTCGTATTTGATTTTTTTCGTTGAAGCAATTCTTTTACTGAAGAAACTTGAGAAATAAAAATATGTTGAACTTGTTATATTTTGGACTTGATTGTGAAAATTCTAAAAGAGAGAACGAGATTTGAACAAAATATCTGCATTTGTTTCAATCTTGAGTTAAGTTTTGAATTCGGAGGACCGAATTCTATTAAGGGGGAAGAATGTAATATCCCAAGAATTTTCATAAATATTTAAAGTCTATTTGAAGTTTATTGAAAAATTTAATTACATGAGAAATGTTCTTTTTGAATTAGTGAAGGAAATTTGGAAATAGAAATTTCAAAAATTTTAATTTGGGACATTTTACAAATTCTCAAGGACTAAAATGAAAAGAGAAGAAAGTATGGAGTACTTTTGAGAAATGACCAAGTAGGAACCCGAGAAGAAGAATAGAGCTTATGGGAATGAATTATGAGTCCGGTACCGAAAGAATGATAGATTTGGGGTTAAAGTGGAGTTTGAGATATTGAGAGGGACTAAAATGAAATAAGAAAATCTGTGGGGCACCTAGGATTTAGAAACACCTGAGGTGAGATTTTATGAATTTGCTTTTGCTAGTCTTGACTGAGGGTCAATTGTAGAGCAAGTGATAATTTCACCCCGGGCGAGTATATAGGTGGCCTCACCTATTTTTTTATTCATTTTTCTCCTTTCCTCTCTCTCTCTTCACTTTCTCTCCTCTCCTTCTCTCTTCTTTCTCTCTAATTTCTCTCTCTACACTCCAACTCTACAACCGGGCTTTGGAGGGTGGATCTCGGGCTACGGGGCGAGCCTCTAGGAGCCAAGTAACATAGGGAAAGCAAGGAATCGAGGTAGAAATTTCTATTTCTTAAGCTTTTCTCTATTTTCTAGTTTTAAGAGTGTTTGAGGTAAAATCGAGATTCTGACTTCGTTTCTCGATTAAAATTGGTGATTTTGGTGTCTAAATGCTCCTTAGACATTAAGGGTGAGATCCCATGGAAGAAATCATGAAAAACGGTGAAGATTTGGCCAGATTTGGGCCAAAACCGAGAGAAATCGCGAAGGGGTCGCGATCGTGGCGTCCACGCACCAAGGTGAGATGGGAAGAAGAAGGAATTGGTGCCCAGGCACCAGGCATGGGTGGCGCCCAGGCGCCAGGTGTACCGAGAAATTTTAGTTTATTTTTCAATCAGTCATAACTTCTTCATCCAGACTCCGTTTTGGGCAAACTTTATATCGTTGGAAAGCTCTTTGAGTCTAGTTTCCAATGGTATAAATGTCATTTAGAAATTCATTACCGGTTAGGAGTTATGACTTAAGATGTGAGTAAAGGTCGAGAGTAGTGATAGGAACTTTTTCTATTTTGTAACCCTAATGGTTTTTACCTGGTTACAATAGGGATGTTTGGGGCGCAAGGTGGGAGCGCTGAGAGCGTGAAATCCAGGTGAGTAGGCAACCTTGCAAAATTAATTTAATAAATTAGTCAAATCACAATATAAATCCCATTTGCGTTATTTGTGAAATTGAGAAGATTATCAGTGTGTGTTCAGGTTGAGAAAAAGTACAATATCATTGGAAGGTATTTTATTACCTTTAAGAATTGATTTCTCTAGTTGACTAAAGAACTAGATGTGATTGTTCCTTGAATAAATTGAAACATTTTGTAAGTGAATAACCTTACTAAACTAATGTGATCTTATTAGATAAGGTACAATACAAGTCTTGTTTATAACATTATTGAAGTGAGAAATAATCAATCTCGCTGTTGATAATATATGATGATTGTTATGGTTGATGATAGATATTCAAGGGAATAAAAGTATGTGTAAATTCATTTATTTCATAGTAATTATATTGTGATAAATTGTCACTATTTTATTGATGAGCAAAAGATCTACGAGATCTAATACACGAGTTTGAAAGGGTTAGAGTCCCATACTACTCGGTGTATAAATGTGAAAACCTATGCACGAGTTTGAAAGGGTTAGAGTCCTATACTACTCGGTGTATAACTGTGAAAACCTAGGCACGAGTTTGAAAGGGTTAGAGTCCCATACTACTCGGTGTATAAATGTGAAGACCTATGCACGAGTTTGAAAGGGTTAGAGTCTCATACCACTCAGTGTATAACTGTGAAAACTTATGCACCAAGAGTTTGAGGGTTGAATTTCCAAGTCACTCAGTGCAAGTATCTATGGCATATAATGCAAAGTGATTGAGGGATTGATCACCCAAGAAATCATACGCAAATTCAGACAAGTGTAATACTATAATTATTTACAATAAATGATAAATTGATTGTATTAGTAAATGTGGTGTTTGTGCTTATGATATTTTCATGTACAGTTGTTTACTCACTGAGTTATGATAAACTCACACTCTCCATGATTATCTTTTCAGATACAGTGGTTGAGGAGAAGAATTTATAGCCTTTAAGGATATACTCCACTTTTGTCTGGTAAACAATTGGTAAGGATTAGGAAACGCTCTGTAATCTAGTAGGCCACCTAGACTTGGGAGGTTGTATAGTACTGTATAGTGTTTGAAGGTTGAACATTTTCTGAATATGTATACAAAATATCTTTCTTGGCATATTTATGATTCACATAATTATGGATATTAAGAATGTTCACAAAGATTATGGGGTACCACGGAGGTACACCCTAGGTATTTTATGTTTATATCACATGTAAGTTTTGGGATGTGACAAGGTTGTGCGTCATGGCGGAAATATACAAATTGGTGAGCCGGCCTGTGTGCGCTCTCCGAGATATATTGTCATTGATGAGTACTAGTAACGTTTGTTGAATTAGATAAATTTTTATCTTCTTGTATGTAATTTCTAACTATGTCTATTGGTTGAGTATGAGCCTTCGGATATACTTGCATGACTGGTAATGTATTTGAATTTTATTAACGCGAGGCCGATTCGCTCACGGAGCTTAAAAGCTCACACTCTCTGTGAAACCTTTTTGTTCAGATCAGGTTGCCGATGAAGAATATTCACTAGAAGAGTAGATCACTTTGGACATTCCCGCTGTCGGGTAGGCCCCTCTATTGTTATAGATTATGTTGCTCTGTAATCGTCTAGGACATCTAGGTCAGGGGTTTGACATTTGGCTTGTATGTCAGTATAATAATGTATTTTAAATTGATAATCTATTATTACATGCAAATCATCTCTATGATTTTCAGATAAGAAAATTTGATATATTTTCTTCATAAATTAAGGAATTGTTATTTTGATGACATAGATAATTTAAACTCACGGGTAGAATTTATCGAAAGGCTTACAGTGATAAAAGATTCGTCATTGTGCCGGTCATGTTCCGAGAAAACGGGTCGTGACAATTTTAAATTAGGAGTGTTTTGATAAAAGTAGTGTTGTACAACCTGGACAGGCCAGACATGGTCAACCTGGGAACCGACGACCCAGGGCCTGGCCTAGTCTAGGTCGGTGGTTTGGACCGGCCTGCACAGGGCCTGATCGAGTCTTGGTCGACACGGCGACCTGCGACCCAGATTTTCTTTTTTTTTTTAATGGTTCAGCAGCACTTTACCAATAGGTAGCAGTCCAACACTTTCCTAATTTCCTTCATTCAAAAATTTTTAGCATATACACAATATGACTTTGGCTCTATATAATAAGTTATACAAGTTGCACATCAACATAAATGTATTAAAAAGATTGTAATTGATATTGATTGTTGAACGCCTAATAATTATTTTCTAAATGATTGATGAATTTTCAAATACTGGATAATCATTTTTTGAATAAATTAGGTTGATTGCTGAATGATTTGATCTAAATGATTAATGATTTGATCTGCATGTTGAATTATTATGAATACTTATGACTTTATGTTTGAATTATTATAAATGTTTATGACTTTAAATTGTGAAATTTACATATAAATTATTTATTTTACTTATTTTTAAATTTATTTATAAAGATATATAAGTATATATATAATTTTAATTTTTTTAATATATTTATCTAGATTAACAATTGACTCGGTGACCTAATGGTTAAACTAGTGACCTGATAACCCAAATACTTGTCCGAGTTAATAGCCGGACCGGTTCTAACAACATTGAATAAAAGTATCTATATATTAATTTTTTTATTATAAAATTCATACTAAACAAATTTTTTTTTTTTATTCTCTTTTTTATTTCATATCAAACAATTTTTTTTTTCATTTCTACTCTTTCTTATAAAACAAACAAGCGTCATTCTTTTATTCCGTAATCCTCAATTAAATGCATTGGCCGAAGCAAAAGTAGTAAATAAAGTGGGAATCCAGACACCCCAAAACTTCACATTCTTCTCTAATTCAATCATTACAATAGAAGAAAGCTAATTGTACTAAAGAATGCTTACGATAAATTATTCATTTAATTTGCTTCTTCAACTCAGGAAATCATCTTACTTTAATGAGTAAAGCCATTCTTGGGGGATTCAGATCAATTCCAGTAAGTTAGAGAGTTTAATTTTTTTTAGGTACAATATTGTGACTTTCAGCCACAGTTATAAACGTGGTTATTTTTACAATACTTTTAACAACGGTTATAACCGTGACTAAAAATCACAAAACATTTACTAAAAGAGTTGAATTCTCCATATCACAGTAGCAGATCTGTGTCCTTGTGCTTACGTTGCTTATGCATGTTTAAACAATATCAGAGTCATACCAACCGATATTATCAAAATTAATTTGGGCATTGATTTGGGGTAATTTTCAAGTCACTGAGTCAATAGCTAGGTTACCATATTAATTACTGAACCAAATAAATAAATTTAAAAATTAAAAATTATATATATATAAATTTAAAAACAAGTAAAATAAATAATTTATATGTAAATTTTATATTTTAAAATCTTAAATATCTATAATAATTCATTCGATCGTGGTTAAATTATGATCAAACTGGTGATAATTAAAATACATAAATTAGAATACATAATCTAATTATATAATAAACCTCATAAATTAGTAACAATAATATTTATATATAATTTACTTTTGCATAACCATAATTACCTATTAATTATTCAATATTCATCTCCCTCAATTTTCTAACATCCCTCATTATTTTACTTCCTTTTCACATTTCTCTTTCCTCTCTCTCTCTATCACATATAAGTTTACAACGTACACATCTTCATTTTCTAACACTTCCCAATTTCCCATCATTTCACTTTTCTCTTTCTTCGACTCACACTCACACTCACATTTCTCTTTCTCTCTCACCCTTCTCTTTGGAAGACTATGTAATGTGATAAAACAGTTTGAAACACACCATCCTTCCCTCCTCATCTCTCTTCTTCCATTTGCACCTGCTTCAGGCTTTAGCTTCTTTCTCTCTCTCTCTCTCTCTCTCTCTCTCTCTCTCTCTCTCTCTCTCTCCCCGGCATAGTGCTTTGCATCTCTCTTTTTCTTTTTCCCTCTTCTTCGATGGCTCTAATGCTTTGGATCTCTCTCACTGGTGTAGTGTCCTCTGCATCTCTCTTTTTCTTTTTCCCTATTCTCTGTCAGCTCCAATGCTCTGGATCTCTCTTGCCGACGTTTATGGCCATTCTTCACTTTTTTTTTTCAAGAAAACCGGGCAATCCAGGTCAACATAGGGTCGCTTGCGTACCGGTCTAAAGGAGTGACCCAGACCAATTTCAGCCCTGGGTTACCGTGTCGGTCCGGATCTAATAACATGATACTAACTCTCCAAAACCTATACTTTGTTGACTTGTCACTTTACCCCTATGAACTTTTCTTATTATGCAGATAATTCTCATTAACTATAAAACCCAACACAAAATTCCTGTAAACTTTTCATTTTGTGCGGTTAAGCCATTCCGTCCAAAAATTTGTTATGATTAACTATCAATGCTGATTGAGATTGCAAGACTACCACGTCAGCACTATTATTACACATCGACAACCATGTCAGTATTGAAAACACATCAGCACTACTTTTACACATCAACGACCATGTTAGCATTGAAGACACTTCAGCATAGTGTCTCGCATTCCTTCCCCTTCTCTCCCTTGCTTTCTCTCTCCTTCTCACTCTTTGCTTCCTCATCCCTTCTCTTTCATGCTTCTCTCTCTGACCGATCACCTTCTCTTCATTGAGATCTCGATTTCTATGCCTCCATCTCGCTCCCACTTATTTCTCTATTTTTTCAATGTCCGCTTGCTCTGTTTTATGGTTAGAAAACACAATAATTCTTCCTAAATCTAACCTACCAGAACTATAATCCCAAATATTGATAGCAACAAAATTCTCACTCAGAGAAAAGGGAAGAAAACACGAGAAATTTATATTTGTTTTGTTCATACATATTCTCTCCATCATTCTTCAATTAATTGTTTCCCTCCATGCATATTAGTGAAAACATACGTCAATTGCTTAAGTTACAGATATTAGTACAGATAAAGAGATAAGGATCAAATATGATTATATATATATATATTAAATATCCATACTTCATAGCGATACCGCAAATGATGGTAATTAAGATAAACAAAATGTCCCATACGTTGACATTAAGGCTGCAAGTGGATCTTCATGCATATCTAGATTGACTAGATATACCGTTGGCAGATCTTGCTACAAAGCCAGCCAAAGAACTAATTTCACCTCTTTATTTTTATTTATCTATTTGTGTGAAACAAGTTCGTTCTTAAATACATGAAAAGCCTGGGGAAAGATTGAAAACCATAGAGGAAGCCGTGCTGAAAAATTTACAGCATGTTTGATAGGAAGGGTGAGCACATTGGAATCAATAAAAAAAGACGAAAAATAGTAAAAAGTTGTTGAAATTATTTTGTAAAAAAAATACTAAACTTATTTTTTATATTTTTCAAAGTTGAGATATTTTCGTAAAATATTTTTTTTTAATTCTTTTTCTCTTCTCTAGAGGTTTGGTTTGGTTCAGCTATTACCCTGGAAAGGAAGACGGAATTCAAGCGAAGAAGGCTCGTTCCCGCGTTTGGTTCGTTGCATCTGAGGGAAAGCGGCACTCCATCAACGGAAAGGAAGGTGCATTGTTTTCCCTTTTTTTTTTTTACGGAGTTTTCTTTCCATTTTGTTGATGGAAAAGCGCCTTCTCAGATGGAAAACATTGAGTAATGTCTGGATCGCCCTCAACTGTGTGTCTCCTTCGCTGTACTATATCGATGCTGTTTATCGTCTTCTCTTGCGGCGTCGAAATGGAGGAACAAACGAAAACATGAGTGTCAGCCGGCGTTGGAAGGAACGATGCACGACAGTTACCGGTGGAGTGGCCGTTTGATTTGAGAGGCTGGAGGCGAGACGAGATAATCAGAAAGAATCAGAGAAGAGAGGAAATCAGAGAGAGGAGACTGATGTTACTGTACCTCAATACCCCATGGATTCCAGAAAAATACAGAAGCACTGTGAGCGTAATGACTTTTTCATCCTAGACTGGTTTCATTTTTATTTTTTTTAATAAAATTAAAAAAATTATATGTACTTTTAGAAGAATTTATTTTAAAATTATTTGATTTATCTTATGCCATAAACGTTTATGTACGTGTTTAACAGATATTATAAAAATAACTTATGACATGTATATAAATTTTTTTAATTTATTTTCATATAGCTTATAAAAATAAATTTATTCTTAATTATAAAAATAATTTATATATAAACGCTTATATAATAAGTGATTAAATAAATTATTTATTCAAACAAGATCTAAGGGTAAAATAACAAAATTACTACACAACATTTTATTTTCTCCTTAAAAATTTACATCAAACAAAGTTTTTTTTTCATTTCTATCATTTTAATTTATGTTATATCAAATATTTTTTTTTCTTTTTTCTTTATTCTTATCTTATCATGCGAACCACATGCAATGATAATTTTTCTTTAACTTCCTAATCCTCTATTAAATGCATTCGCCAAAGATAAAATAGTAGATAAAGTAGGGATCCAAACCCCAAACTTTCACATTCTTCTCTAAATGTATGTTTGATTTTTTGTTACATTTTTACAAATTATGATTTAAACTCATTAACGTGATTTTGGTGTAAAAATACATGTTTAGAAATCTTTGTATTAAAATAATTTTATCCTCAAACTATGATTTTAGTGACAATATTTGTTATTTTTACAAACTATAATTTGTTCAAACTTAAATTTTTTTAAAATCAATTCTTAAACTATAGTTTGTTCAAATTTAAATTTTTCTTAATATTTTCTCAACACACATTAATTTAATCATTACAAAAAGAAGAAAGCTAGTCGTACCAAAGAATGCTTATGATAAATTATTCATTTAATTTGCTTCTTCAATTTGGGAAATCATTTTACTTTAGTGAGCTAAGCCATAACTGGTGTGCTCACCTTGCTTATGCATGTTTAACCAATATCGGAGTCATACCAACTCTCCAAAACCTGTACTTTGCTAACTTGGGAAAATTCTAATTTGCTGCTAAGTTATCATTTATTCTTTATGTAATTTTTCTGAGGAAAGAACTTTTATTATAAAGGAAAGTAGTACAAATGCAGGGGAGGAAAAAAGAAAGAAAGATGAATGCGAACATTGGAATGGAAAGATAACAGTAAAGAAGATTGAAGAACATTTCATGCCTAATCCTCCTTGTTCATTGTTGTTGATTGTTGAGTATCTTCTTCTCCATCTTCCCCACTGTCACATGGGAGTGAAAGTAGGCTCTCTGTATATCTAACTTCTTCACGCCACTCATAACTGTATGTGCGATGCTCTACCATATTTCCTTCGGCATTATATTTCACTAATCCAGTTCCACCATCTACTCCAACAACTTCACCACTTTCAGTTAAGCATATAGGGACAAAGTAGTTGGAAGGAATCTCATCAAGAGACACAACGATGGATTTAGTCCAAGATGAGATCACTCCATATTCTTTCATCAACCATATCTCAGCTTCGTCATCAAGCAGAGAACAGACACTGAGACACCCTCCCAGTGCCCCCAGATAACATAATTCCAAGCTGGAGTAAAATTCTTCTGGCAGAGGAACCTCCATTAAATTCCTTTCTATTACATTAAAAGCAAGAATTAATTCAACCGAGGTATCATGACGGAATGCCAACCAATGAATAGCTTCATTCAAAAGCGAACCTGCTCTGGGATCATCAATGGCATTCACATAGGGAAATTTAGTACCCTCAATTTTTTTCCATGAATTGGCTTTCATGGAGAAAAACTGGAAATCGGATGCAAAATTAGCATCATTTGGGTCGTACGATGCCAGAACTACCAAGTAGTCATCATCGGACGCATCGTAGCCAAATCCATGAATGAAAGGACAAAATAGGTGAGGCATGGGGAAGTATGGCAGTCCTTTGTAGAAACCAGTTGATGGATTCCACACAAAGAAATTATAATAATCATCTAGAAGCACAAAGCCTCTGCAAGAGCCCCAGATCTTAACATCAAAGAGAGGGGGCGTAATCGGAAGATTAAGCTTTACTACATCAGAATCATCATGGAAAGATGATTGAAAATCAATGGATCGAACTTGAGAACCCGATAAGCAAATAATTCTGTCGGCGAGCGAGGAAGATCGGTCGAAATGGGATTCGGCAAAGGCGGGATCGGAAATCAGAGAACGCCATTCCTTAGACACAGACCTGAAACGCAACAAAGATTTGAGGGGCAACCTCAAGAGGATATTCAGTATAAGCTCGTCAGGAAGGTTCTTCATGGTGGTGTTGCAGGCAAGTATACAAGATGGTAGGAAGTATTTAAGGTTGTTGGGCTGAATAGTGAAACGTCCAAACTGCAAAAAGACGAAGTTTTAAGCAAGAGTGTGGAGTCAACTCAGATTGTACAAGGGAAAAGTGAGGGAATTTTAAAGGAAAGCAGAAGTGATACAACAACAACAACAACAACATAGCCTTATCCCACTAAGTGGGGTCGGCTACATGGATCGCACGACGCCATTGAGCTCTATCAATGACCAACTCTTTAGATATCTCATTTACTAAAAGATCCCGTTCAATAATTTCTCTAAGTGTCCTTTTTGGTCTTCCTCGACCTTTTTTCATAGGGCTCCAAACTATCTGCTCAACTCTCCTAACTGGCGCTTCCAACGGTCTCCTTTGCACATGCCCAAACCATCTTAAACGATTTTCAACCATTTTTTCCTCAATAGGTGCCACCCCAACTCTACCTCGTATATGATCATTACGGATCTTATCTCTTCGTGTATGACCACACATCCAACGCAACATCCTCATCTCCGCCACTCCAATTTTATGTTCTTGTTGTCCTTTCATTGCCCAACATTCACTCCCATATAAAATCGCTGGTCTTATAGCAGTACGATAAAACTTTCCTTTGAGTTTATCAGGTACTTTCCGATCACATGAGAGATTCGACACAGTTTTACGTTGGCTGTCGAAGGCCTAACACAACCCTCCTCCTTTCTCCGGGCTTGGGACCGGCTATAAAACATAGGAGACCTTTGAGTTCTAATACCCCATACCCTCTGCTCACGGAGGACACATAACTAGATTGAGCACAGGAGAGACAGAGGGAGAAAGATAGAGAGTAATGGTTGTGATGTGAGGGGGAATGATTGAGGTGCATTTATTTAATTGTATATTAGGAAGCCTGAAAGACTCATTCATTCTCGGAAGAAAATTTTGGTCAATGGTGGTTAGTAGAAAGTTGTCAACCACTCTTTATGCAGAAAAGAGGGACGCTGTTTCAAAGCTTCTCATGGAAGTCACTCCGCTCTTATCTTCTGATGGGTGCTTGCTTTTGGATTTTCTGCTAGGTGCTAAGTGTCCGTGTTGGAAGCCCAACGTCTGATAAGGTAGAATTGATGAAGTTCATGTGGGATCCGGATCATCTGCTCGGAATATTTCATGCTCAGTTTTTAGCGTTGCTAAAAACTTTCAGCAACAGTTATTTGGTTGCTAAACTGTTGCTAAAGGTTTTTAGCAACGGTAAAAATCGTTGCTAAAAACTGATCAGGCTTCTGCTTGGATTTATTCCAAGCAGAAGATCCGGACGGGTTCATGTGGTTCTATTTCAATATCTCAGCACAGGACGCTGTTAGGCAGAGTAGTTTCTCTTTTAAGGCCTAGGGGAATAGTTTCCTTTATATTTTGATTTAGACTGTTCAATGAGATTATCTAAAAGTCTAAATTAATATTATATTTTTTTCAAAACAATTGTATGATTAATTTTTATAAGTTTAATTTTGTATTTTTTTTATTTTTAAAAATTAATTATGTAATTTTTTAAAAAAATGAAAAATTAATTTAGATTGTTAAATAATCTTATCTAACGGCCCTCACAGGATCTGGCCACTTTTGTAAATTTAAGTTATTTATCAAATATAAGTAATAAATGTGTTAATTATTTTATTCTTACCTATAAATTAAAATAGAGTAAATTATTGATTTAATCCTTAGAATTTCACATTTTTTTAAATTTGATACTTAAAAGATCAATTATTACAATTTGATTTTTTAAAAAATTATATTTAATTTCATTTAATTTTATTATTATTAAATTACAAAATTCACTGTTTTAAATTAAGGGATATGGGTCCCTCCTATTCACTGTAAGAATAGGAGGGTCCTTCTATCAGATTTAGCGGATGATAACTGGAAATTAATAAACATAATCAGTAATTTCCGTTCCCTTTTTGTTATTTCAAATAAAATCAAATTTCACCCAACGAGTCAACCATTGCTCTATATCTGGTCCTCATTTGTGCTTTGTTGTTGAACCCACTTTACTTATGTGATAGTACTTATTTTTGGATGGTTTGAAACCTTGTATATGAATGGATGTGAGTCAATAGGCAAATGGTGTAAAGTCCTTACTCTTGTATTCAATTATTTATGTGTGTGAATTGTGCATGATTAATGCCTTGGCTTTGTGAGGAAATAAATTATGGTGGGAGTTGTGTTGACTTACTTCATAAGTACCCTCATAGGGACTTATTTGAAAGGAAAAATAATATGTGGTTTACGAGGATAATGGTGGTTTTTATGTGGTGTGTATAAATGTATCATGTTATGTTAATTGTGTGGCCTTACAATTAGAAAGAGAGGAATCATGTTTATTTTTGGGCGAAGTGTGGTAAGTATAATGTGGGAGGGTCAAAATAGAAATAAACAAAGTTTATTTTAAAAAGGGCAAGACCCCTTCAACCCTAGCCATTCTTTTTTTTTTCTTTTTTTTTTCTGCTGAAAGGAGAGAATGAAGCATCTCTTTATTCCTCCCCACTTCCTTTGTGTCTCATTTCTCTTTTCCTTGGAAGATTGGATTGGATCTTAGTTGGGTGGATCTTTTTCTGACTTTGGAAAGGTGGAAGATTAGGTGAGTTCTTGGATTTACGCTCTTCTTCCTCTCATTTTCACATTACTAGAACCCTAGGTTGAAAACTTGAGATTTTCTGATGTTGGGGTTGTTTAGTGCTTGCAAATCCTTTTCAAAGTGTTAACAAAGTGTTTGTTAACTTGATTTCATGATTAAAAGTCTTTTGAATGCATTTAATTGGGAAGTATGGAGGATAAGAGGTTGGTGGCTATCATAAAAATTCCTTGCTTGCTATCATGGGTGTAAAATTTTGGTAAAACTGCAGAATCAATTTCATTTTGAGGTTGGGAGAGGGTTATAAATTGTTCATATTGCAGAATCATGGCCACTGCTATGCAATGCAGCGATAAGCATTAGAGTGAAGCAGCGATCTGTCGTTGTAGTGATGGACATGTCATTGTAGCGACAGTTTCTATAACAAATGAATTTCTTTTCTATTAATCAGCACTGTAGCGACGGATCTGGTCATTGCAGCGATAGGGAAATTTCTAAAATGTGATTTTAAAGCCCTTGTTTCATTTATTATTGGTAGGAAGTGATCTTAAACGTCTTGGCTAACATCTTGTAACTTCCATTGGTCATTGGAACTCGAATTTTCGAGGTGAGGGGCTTACTTCATCTCTTTATGCTATGCATACTTAAATTGCTAAACATACATTCTTTAAATCTTCAAATTTAATTGCATGAGGGAATTATTTTGTATACCAAGACTTGTGCATATATATATATATATATATATGAGTGTGGCTGATGCATAATGCTTCATTAATAAATAAACAAATGCAAGTGGGGGATAATCTTTATTTTCTAACTGGTTGGATGTTAATTTCTCTTATAAGTCTTGTTAGAACAATATTAAACAGTGGTGAACTATTGGCATGGTATGAAAAGGAAAAGAGGGAGTCATATAATTTGGAAATGTTGATGATGAGCTAATATAGTTGTATTAATATTTATATTGTGGAATTAGTGGGTATAATAGGACTCATTGAGCTAGAAATAACAACATACATGAAACTAATATATAAGGTGAGTGCTTGTATGAAAAGTATTCTTGAAACTCAATGTGGTTTACATATTAGATGATGTATAGATAATTGTTTAGAATGTATAATTTTGGTTGGGTATTGGGTTAATACTACTTGAGCTTATTATGGTGGCACCTTATTCTTCTTGTCTGGATTGCCTTCGATTTAGGACTTCACATAAAAGTTATAGAAATTAATTGTGCTTATGTGAAATAAGAAACCTAAGAGATGTGAACGATCTCATATATGTTTAGGCCTATGGTTAATTGATTATCTTTGTGTTGGATAGCTAATGGTTTATGTGACCGTATTCTTGCGTACTGTGATGTACAAAAAAAGGACTACCCCTACTCCTACATTGTATTGTTCTTGTAATAACTTCTTGGGTTTGGTTTTATGTTGGGGATTTAATTTGGTGTTGAATGAATGATCCTTCACATATATATTATCACGTAAGTAATTTTCTTCCTGTTGGGATCTGCATGATGTATGTGATGGAATTACCATGACTATATAACTGGTTAGTGAATATGAATTTTTGTGATGAGAAAATAAATATCTATATCTATATGGGTAAGCGGTTGGATGGTGTCACTTGACCTTCTTATGGGAAAATTGTGAAATATTTATTTCTATATGGGCAAGCGGTTGAATGATGCCACTTGACCCTTTTATGGGAAAACTGTGAAATATTTATATCTACAGGGCAAGTAGTTGGATGGTGCCATTTGACCCTCTTATGAGAATCTTGTGGAAAATTTATATCATATGATTAATCATATGTGCATTGGATAATTGGTGGCATTTGCTGAACTACATGTATTTTATTTAGATACATTGGTTTGGTTGGCCTTTTCACTAATGTGTGAGATTTTGAATGGTTAATGGTCAATATGATTTTATTCTTGGGTGATTGAAGTGTGGATTTATGATAGAGTGATGATAAGAATTTGTTATGTATACATACTAGAATTGTAAATGGTAGTGGCAGTATTATGGTTAGCATATTCTATCAAATTGTGTAGGTTGTGCTTGGGAACTGTGTAAGTTGACAATGGTTGAGGGTGGGACTGAATGATTTAATAGAATTAATCAAGCCTAGATCGATTATATATACAAATTATAGCATATTATAGAACAAATTAAAAGAGAAATAAATTAAGAATGTGTCACGTCTTAAAATCTGAGCACGTGACCGGCACGGAAAGTGAATTTCATTTCACTTCCATAAGCCTATCTTTCTCTTAAGCATCATACCATTCTTTTAAATACAACTAATTTAAATTACATAATTTAAGAATTTAAAATAAGAGAAATATTCTTTTTTTTTTACAAAAAATAAGAAAATACGGCTAAACCGAGTTCTCTATACACACTACAGTCATTCACATTACATCACTGAATGAACCTACCCGATTACAGAGATTTTCTAGATTTATACAACTTAGAATAAGACCTAAACATTATACGTTTACCCTGAACAAATGAAAAGGTAATCATGGGCTAAGGATCCACAACTCTTTGTATAGATATTTACCTTCAACTGTCAATTCTGAAAAAAAAAATGTTAATAAGAGGGGTATGAGCAAACCACGTGCCCAGTGAGCAGACACCACAACACTATGACAAAAAAAAATACCATGCATCATAATGATAACATGCAGCAATCATACGTAATCGATCATAATATAATATAATATAATTCATAATACTTCACAACAATATCCAAGTAAATCAAATACATTTCAACATAATTCAAATAATTCACAAAAGCAAACAGTGAAATTAATTTCACACATTTCTCATACCAACCGGGTCGTCCAGGGTACCTCTGGATCGTTGCCCGCGGCCCCTGGCGCATCCACCCTTATCGCTCCTGTCACGACCCGTTTTCTGGGCACATGACCGGCACAATGATGAATCTCTCATCACTGTAAGCCTTCCGATAAATATATCAAATTTTCTTATCTGAAAATCATAGATTATCAATTTAAAATACATTATTATACTGACATACAAGCCAAATGTCGAACCCCTGAACTAGATGTCCTAGACGATTACAGAGCAACATAATCTATAACAGAAGAGAGGTCTACCCGACAACGGGAAGGTCCAAAGTGATCTACTCCTCTAGCAGATATTCTTCGATGGCAACCTGATCTGAACAAAAAGGTTGTACAAACAATGTGAGCTTTTAAACTCAATGAGCGAATCGGCCTCGCATTAATAAAATTCAAATACATTACCAGTCATGCAAGCATATCCAAAGGCTCATACTCAACCAATAGACAAAAGATAAAAATTTATCCAATTCAACAAACGTTACTAGTACTCGTCAATGGCAATATATCCCGGAGAGCGCACACAGGCCGGCTCACCAATTATGTATATTTCCGCCATGACGCACAACATCATCCTCTTACATACAAGATAAAAATTCATCCAATTCAACAAACGTTACTAGTACTCGTCAATGGCAATATATCCCGGAGAGCGCACACATGCCGGCTCACCAATTATGTATATTTCCGCCATGACGCACAACCTCATCCTCTTAGCTAGGGCGCTTCACGGATTTATCACCAATCCGGGCTATATCCCTACTGAGGGAATCGTTGTCTCCACACTCATTGGTCAAGACACCCTGTCAACCGGGTTTTCCGCCTTGCCGTGAGAGGGGGTACTGTCCCGCTCAATCATAATCAATAGCATTTCATATCATAATCAGAAGCTCAATATAATATTCATCCATATAACAGGTATAGTATATTACTATATTATGGATTTATAAACCACATATCAAGATAACAATTAATCCATTTTTGAAAACATTCAAACTTCACATCATCATAAGATACTTATTTCATTTTATCCATACTTATGGATTAATTATCTCATTTAGATTCGTCATTCTGAATCCAATTTCTCCCTATGAATCTTGGGAGTGTCCTACGACATACTTTTTATCACCAGTAATGCTAAAACTCTATTAAAACGGGGTCGTTTCACTCACCTGGATTCCGTACGAACATCGCTTCTCTAAGTCATTACAGACAAGAGTTCTCAGGTGAATTTCGGTGTTCTGCTATGGAGATTTTCATGAAAGATTAGAGAAAATACGTCAGGATTGTTTTCGTACAGATACTGTTCATATGTACAGTTACTGTTCATATATACGGTTACTATTCATACGGTCACTATTCATACATACGGTCACTATTCATACCAGAAATAGAGAATACAATCTGTAAAAGAGTACACCAGGTAAGTTCCCAGGAAAGAGTGGATGGTCACACTGGACACACTTAAAAATCAGGTCTTTCCTTAGCCAGAACTTTCCTAGACATGTATTCTTCACAGTTTATATTCTATTTCGGTAATCAGAGAATCAAAATAACATATAAACAGCTAAGGACAGTTTTTCTGATGTGGAAGATCAGCCAAGGCCGCAACCACAGAGCATACTTAAGAAATTAACTTCTAAAATTTGAAAGACATAGAAAGGGCATAGTATCCTTACCTAAGCTGAAAAGGAAAGGCCCAAAATCTCAGAGGCCTAGCTTTGGAGTAAGAGAAACTTAAGGAGAGAAGAAGAGAAGTTGAAGGTATGAGTTTAGAAGTGAAATGGAAGGGCCTATTTATAGCAAAAGTCAAGGGTACTATTTGACACTATGCACTAATAAAATATTCAATTTACTATTTATAAAAATGACATTTCTAATAATGCAGTTAATGTGCTCTGTTATTACTATTGAAAACTTAAAAGGGAAAAATATCCTTTCACCTTAAACCTTTAAGTTTCTTTTCAATTCAGTCCTTTCACTTTAGTCCCTAAGGGTATTTTCACACATAAAACGTCAGTTTCTCCTACGAACTTCTTTCTAGTTTTCTCTTATGACCAAACAACATCTAGTACTTGACATTTCGATTGTATAAATGAACAGTATCATATACGTAAATAGTATTATACAGGTGAATAGTACCGTATACTGAAATAGTAACAGTAGTTTGTAAACAAATATTTATATTTTATTTTTCTTGGGTATTACAGCTCCATTTATATTCTCCACCCTTATAGCTTCACATAGATTTCTCCATGGGGTGCACCGCCATGCCTTTCCTTTCTAGTCAAATACAATCACAATCACATCTAAGAGCATTCTCAATCATAATCATGAGCCACATACACAACTCAGTCATTTACAATTCAAGTCACAACATAATCAATATGGTTCCAGCAACACAGCATGTATACAACATAATAACCCATAATATAGAACAATTATTCAACAATAACATACTTCAACTATCTGTATATGAATGAACTCAACAACCAGAGTATGACACATTTCAACTCAATTCACATGCCATTCACAATCCATCATATAACCTCCATTCATGAGAAAATAAGAAAATATAATTATATACATTACCAGGCAAGTTCCACAATTGTTTATGTCTCATCATCCCACATCATCATCTTCAAACTTAAATATACAACATATTTTCACTATGATGCAAAAAGTTAATAACAAAGATATTTAATCATAGCAAGTATTAACCCATTCACCTGAATTTCATGCTCTCGGAACTCCCACCTTGTAACTTGACCATTCCTATTATAACCAGATAAAAACCATCAGGGCTACGAAATAGAGGAATTTCCTACCACTATTCCTGACCTTCACTCACTTCTCAAATCATAACTCCTAACTGGTAATGAATATCCAGATAAAACTTATACCATTGGAAACTAGACTCAAAGAGCTTTTCAACGATATAAATTTCACTCAAAACGGAGTCCGGATGAAAGAGTTATGAACATGCTACAGTAACAGTTAACGGTTAACGCAGCTACAGTGTCGTTGACTAAGTCAATGCTACAGTGAAGTTGACCGAGTCAATGCTACAGTAACGAGAAAATCTGGAAAAATTTTCTCGGTGAACAGTATTTTCTAGAAATTTTCTGGAAAATTTCCAGAATGAACAGTGACGTTCTTCGTGTTCTTCATCCAAAAATCCTAAATCACATCTAAAACAACATTTCTTTTGATTTCTTCCATGGGTTTTCATCCTTAATGTGTAAGGAGTGTTTTAACACCAAAATCCCCAATTTTTAGCAACAATCCAAGCTCTAATCTCAAATTTTGATTAAGAACCCTAACTTTCTTCAAATTTCTTAATTCTTGAATTTCTCCTAATTTTCTTCGAATTTCTTGTTCCACAATTATTATCCAACATGTAGAAATATTTTAAACTAATATCTTTACTTAAATTCATCGATAGAAACAATATACAAAGATTTCCCAAAATGATAACCTAGAATTTATTCTTGTAAGAGGAGGAAGGAAAAAAAAAAAAAGAACATCTACTTACCAATCTTCCTAGCTTCCAAGGCTTCCTTCCTTAAGCATTTGGCATGGATAGAGGTGAAGAAGAGAACTTGGGAGTCCTTGGCCGAGAGCTACGGGAGGAAGATAGAAAAATGAATAAGAGAGAATGATGCATGTTTAAGTGTGTATGTGTGGGCCCCAATCATTTTCTTTTCAATTTAGTCCCTTTGACAACCATCTTACCTAGGACTTGCAAGGGAATTGAAAAAGTTTGATTATACTTAGGGCACCCAATAGACTCCCACAAAATACACCTCATCACATCCTATTTTTATTAAAATTCTAAAATCACGTATTTGTTCACTTTAATCCCTTTCGATGTCTCAAATACCACTTTAACCTCGAATCCATCATCTTTTCAGTACCAGACTCATAATTCATTCTCATAAGCTTTATTCTTCCTCTCAGATTCCTATTTGGTCATTTCTCAAAAGTACTCCATATTTTCTTTTCTTTTCACTTTAGTCCTTGAGAATTTGTAAAAATTTTCCAAATTAAAATTTTGAAATTTCTATTCCCAAATTTCCCTCACTAATTCAAAAATAATATTTTCTACGTAATAAAATTTTCTAATAAACTTCAAAATAGATTTTAAATATTCATATAAATTCTTGGGATATTACAGAATGTGTACCTAGTATGATTCCGGAATCAATTACTAATATCGAACGTATCAAGAGAAATTATTTGTGAGAGAATTACTATTCTCTATCTGATAAGTTTACTGCACTAGTTAAACTACTTAATGGGGAGTCAGTTTATTTATTATCATATGAGCATAAAGACTTCTCAACAGGTTATCTAATGAACAGCCTAACTTATCACAGGGTACTCATAACAAAAAGCCTAATTACAATATTCATAAATTAATTATAAAGCTATATTATAAAACACAAATAATATAGTTGATATATTAATAATATTAAATAATATTTTAATAATTGATTAATGCTAATCCATATAGGATATACATATGTAAATTAAAATTCAATAATTCTTCCAGTTTGATAGCAATAGTCAATCAATAAAATACAATAATCGTTAAGACTAAAATACTAACTATAGTTATAGTGCATGTCAAGAAACATAAGCTTTAACGATGTAAAAATAGTATCCGATAAGAAAGTATATTATACATGTTAAAAGTTCATATTTTATATAAAGAGTAATAAATATGGAAAAACATAATTAATTAAGAGAAATATGCAATCCAAGAACGGTCGAAGCATTTGAAAATGTTATAAGAGATATAATAATAAAATTGACGTCATCTCAAACATATCTCATAAGAATGACATTAAGTAAATGTAAAATTTCAAACTATCACTAACTCAAGACATCAAAAAACTTAACTAAACCCATATAAGCTACATGATTCTAAAAAGCTCTAACAGTTAAGCCTTTAGTTAGTGGATCTACTAACATGTTCTCTGTAGCAAGATGTTGAATACGAGTCTGAAACTTCAGAATTTTCTCTCTAACAAACATATATTTAATATCAAAGTGCTTTGATCGAAAAGAGTTTCTGTTGTTTTGAGAGAAATGCACAACAGCAGTATTGTCGCAATATATCACAAGTGGCCTAGAAATACTTTCAATAATGTGAAAGCCAGAGATTAAGTTTTTCAGCCACATGACTTAACAAGTAGCCTAATAGCAAGCGACACACTCTGGCCCTATAGTAGAAGTAGTTGTAAGAGTCTGTTTAATACTCTTCCAAGAGATAGCTCCTCCTGCCATTATAAATATAGAGTCGGAAATAGACTTTTGGTCGTTAGGGCAACCTGCGAAATTAGAATCAGAATAACCAATAACCTGAAGTTAATCAGACTTCTTATAAGTCAACATATAAGCCTTGGTTCTCTGTAAATATCTCATGACCTTTTTCACGGCTTCCTAATGACCCAAACATAGGTTGCTCAAGTATTTTCTTATAGTATTAACAACAAAAACAATATTGGAACAAGTACAAACTTGAGCATATATTATACTGCCAACAACAGAAGCATATAAGCCCTTTTCCATTTCAGTTATCCTTGCATCATTTTGAGGACATAAAAATTTAGAGAGGTTATCACCCTTTTGAATAGGTGCAGCATATGGGGAGGAGAAATGCATGTTAAATCGCTTGAGGATCTTTTCAATATATCCTCTCTGAGACAATCCAAGAATGTTACGTAACCTATCATGGTAAATCTTGATGCCTAGAACAACTGAAGCATCACAAAGGTCCATCAAAATGGCTATTTAACATTAATTTTGTCGCAATCAAAAGGTTAACACAACTGCTAGCGAGAAGAATATTGTCGACATAAAATACAAGAATTATAAAATTACTCCCACTGGTCTTCAAGTAAATGCATTGATCTAAAGCATTTTCCTTGAAGCCAAAAGAAGTAACAACCTGATCAAATTTCAAATACCATTGCCTGGATGCCTGTTTTAGTTCATAAATAGACTTTTTAAGTTTACAAACCAAATGCTCCTTACCTGTTTCAACTAAACCATCAGCCTAAAGCATGTAGACATTCTTGGCTAAATCTCCATTTAGAAAAGCTGTCTTCAAATCCATCTGGTGAAGTTCTAAATCAAAGTAAGCTACTAAAGCCATAACAACCCGAAATGCATCTTTAGTAGAAACCGGTGAGAAAGTCTCCTTATAATCGATGTCTTCCTTTTGACTATAGCCTTTCGCTACTAGTCTAGCTTTGTACCTTTCAATTTTATCATCTAAACTACACTTGGTCTTAAAGACCTATTTGTACCCAACTGGTTTGCAACTAACTAGTAATTGTACAAGATCTCAAACACCATTATGAGACATGAAAGCTAATTCATCATGCACAACACTTAGCCAATCAGAAGCATGAGAGCTAGAGATAGCTTCTTAGAAAGTGATAGAATCATCGTCATCATGGAGATCAAACTCCTGCTCCTGAAAATACACTACATAATCAACTGGTATAGAAGGCCTGCGTACTCTCTGAGATCGTCTCAATAAAGGTCCTTCAGCAATGTCATCTAGTGGTGCCATTACATCTCCTTTAGCAACGTCATCAGGTTCCTATTCATCAACTAGTGGTGCTACTACATCATCTCCTCCTTGAAGAGTCTGATCATCATTATGAGTGACTGAAACCACGATATCCATAGGAAGTAAACAGCCGATACAGGAACTACAATCTGATCTTTTTTTTAGAGTAATTGGTCGTGGTGTATGGCTTCCACTATCTAAATCATCCTCAAAGAATATCGCTCGATCAGACTCAATGACTCACATAGAATGAGAAGGCCAATAAAATCTGCAACCTTTGGAGCCCACGTAGTAGCCGATGAAGAAACCACTGATAGTTTTAAAATCAAGTTTCTTTTGTTAATGATTATAAGGTCTAACCTCTGATTTACAACATCACACATAAAAGTGTTTCAAACTCGGCTTCCTTCAACTCATTAGTTCATAGGGAGCTTTCAGTACAGACTTGCTGGGCACTTGATTAAAAATCTACACATAGTCTTTAAAGCATCTCTCCAAAGAAAAACTGGCAATGATGAATGACTTATCATGCATCTCACCATATCCATGAGTGTGCGATTACGCCTCTCTGTAACTCTATTCTACTCAAGAGTACCAAGCATAGTGTATTGAGTTTCCATTCCATATTCATTGAGAAATCTGGCGATCGATCCTGAATTTCTTCCAGTCTCATCATATCTGCCGTAATACTCACCTCCTCTGTCAGACCTTACACATTTAATCTTCTTACCTGTCTTCAATTCAATAGTAGCCTTGAAGGATCTGAAGGCATCCAAAGAACCATATTTTTCTTGAAGAAGATCTATCCAACCAAATCTACAGAAGTCATCTATGAAGGTAATAAAATACCTATATCTACTCATGGTAGTGGATGTAATAGGTCCATACATGTCTGTGTGAATCAACCTTTCTTCCTTGTTTTGGTAGTGAACTTGCCTTTAATATAATTAACGCAAATGTCGAAATCAGAAAAGTCAAGATTATGAAGAATACCTTCTTTAGTCGATCTTTCAATTCGAGGCCTAGAAATATGCCCCAAGCGTCTATGCCATAGCATAGAAGAACTCTCATCAATCCTATTACATTTATTTCTAATGACAAAGTTAACAACTATATTATTCAAATTCAGCATATAAAACCCATCACATAAAACTCCTGAACCAACAATAACAGAATTAAAACAAATAACAACTTTTCTATTACTAAATTTAAAAGTTTAGCCACATTTATCCAAAGCTAAAATTGAAATCAAATTCCTTCTCATAGAAGATACATAAACAACATCTTTTAATAATGAGGAATGTCTAGAAAGTAAATGCAAGGTAACATCTCCTATTTCTTCCACTGATACTTTAGCTCCATCTCCCACAATTTTGGATTCAACATTACTTGGCTTCCTCAGGCTTGTGAACCCCTGTAAAGAATTCACAACATGCAACTAGGTATTGGGAGCAACATCAATCACATTTGATTCAAAACAAGCTAATGCTAGGAGTATATATGAGAAGTTCATGATGTGCTTATTAACTCCACTAACACTATAATTTTTAGTTTTCTCAATCAAAGAAAGATACTGGCCTTTCTAAGCTTTATAAAAAATAGTGAATTTCTCACCAACAGACTTCAAAAAATCCTTAGCCATTTGGCTCTCTGGAATACTCTATCTAATAAACTTCTCCATAGTGTATTTTATCACCACAAAACATACCTTGTTTGAGTGCTCCCATTTTTCACGAGAAGCCTCTTCAACAGCAGTGGACTCAACAATAAGAACAAAAGGCTCTTCTTCTCTAAGAGTCAAGTTCATATTAATGATAGTCAAATAGAGATCCAGAGATTCTTTCCGGTCCTCAAAATTAGTCCCATTCATAGTGTTGACAGAAGTCAATTACATAGGCAAAGAGGGTGGCATGAAAACAACAAAAGGAAATATTTAATATGCACAATATCATCATTCTATCAGAGAATTAAATGTTTCCATATGCACAGCCAACTATGCCTTTTAAAAAAAGTTTCTTACTTGCTTGGTCCTGCCTAAAAGTCCCGAACCATAATAAATAAAAAATATAATAATTACAATACACAAATCTTATATCACCAAAATTTTTAATACCGATAGGGTACTCGAAAGATAATTGACATAAGTATAAACTAATAGGGTATTGTACAAGAAATTACAATAATACCAACACACCGATAGGGTATAATTATTATTAATGAAATAAATTAAAATAATAATAATGATTAAAATAAAATAAATAAAATTTTGATCATTCAACTCAGAAAATTTGCATAACTGTATCCATGATAGGTGATTTTACAATTATACAAAACATCAGCAATTATACTCAACAGAATATAATAAATTCATATAATGCCTAATTAAAAAAAATTAATTCACATATAGACCAAAATTAATTCCGTGACTAGGACACATCAATAGGGAAAGTATGATATACCTAGGTGTCACTAGCAGGGTAAGAAATAATCACAAAAAATATTAGATAAAAAATCCTAGTATAATATTTAAAATTACAAAATAATCTCAGATTAAATAAAATAAAATATTTAGGGATCTCCAAAAATTTTCAAAAAATTACCAAAATAACAAAAATATTAAATAATTAATTTTGGCAAAAAATTTGAAAATTTTTGGGCCCTAGAAGTGGTTCCATACGCCAACACGCGCTTATGCCCGAGAATGGACTTAATCAGAGGCCAGGAAAAGAGTTTCATTTTCCTTAGTTGATTTCCTACAAAACGGCTCTTGTGACCTATCGTTTTGACCCGCCTGGAACTTGTAATTCTAGTGACAAAAAACCAAGATTTTTCTGGGGCTATGGTCGCACTGTTGTGACAAGAGGAACCCCTTAAGAAACTTTACTAATTGTGGTTTGAGAATGGAGAAATCGAGTTCAAAAAATAGGGAGAAAATCGAATCTGAAAAAAGCTTCGATCTCCCAAAACCCTTGATGAAAAATTCTGATTTTTAAGTATGTGAATCTTGTAATAGCATTAAAGAGAACCCCCAAATCAATTTTGAAAAAATATTGGTTGACCCTCCAAGAGTTCCCCCTTGTGAGTTGTACACGGTTTGCTTACTCATTCTACGATTTAATTTGGTTACATTGAGTATTTTAATACTCACCCACTTACTCTTCGTGTACACTTGCAGGTTTTCAGTGTAGCTAGCGAGTCGCCGTATGAGGAGTAACGAAGGCTCCAAGTTTTCGACCCCTCCTGGTGTCGGGTGGGTAATTGTAGTAGTAAGTTTGCGGTAGTAGAATAGAATACCTAAGATTGTTATAGATGTTATATGTGATATTAATGTTGGATCATTGCTCATAAAGTTTGTATTGATGTGTGATGGAAATCCAAGGATTTTACATATATATATATATATATTAGCACTATAAAATCTTTTTGGAGCCAATGTGTTTATATTTTTATTTATACTGTTAGTTAAGACTTACAGTAGTAGATAGAATTTTTACTATTTCAGTCATGCTCCCAAATCGAGACGTGACAAGAAGGTTGTCCATGGTGAATGTCGGAGCACTAAAGACACAGGAGGCTCATTGCTAATTGCTAATGGATCTTTGCATTTATTTGGTAGTCTCAGGATCGAGTCCAATAACCCCCCTACTCGGAATTTCAGGCTAATCTTGCCCACCAAACGATAAATTTTCACAAAAATTTCGGGCTCCTAACCCTATCATTAAAAAAAAAAAAAACCAAACACTTAAAATTTGGACAATTAAATCTACGCTTTGTAAGGACGAGTGGTAGAAAAGAATTCTAATAATTATGTACTTGTCTATCATTTGTTTTTCTGTAGCTTGTAGACTTGTTTCATTGCTATTGGTTCATCTTTTTTCTTATATATGCTTATCATCCACCAAGATTCTTAGACCATTTTTTTTAATTAAAATGCCATGAACTTGTTATTTAAGTGATGATTACTTGTTTTGAAATCATCTTCCGTTGATATATGTTAGTCCAACATGATTACAGCTCTGCATCAAAACTTTTTTTAATGGGTTACAAAATCGTCATGTGGTTTTAAGTTTCCCGTAAAAAATAGGGAATATTCCACCAGAATATTAATAATTGATTTGTACACCACTTAATCTTTGAAATTATCAAACTGGTATATCTATATCAGTCATTTTGATTTTTATAATTCCCTTGATAAGAGAAATAATATGCATTAAATTTATAATTCGTTGTTCTAGTCCTTCATCTCATATGTATATATTAAAGGACGGAAGTGAAAATTCGTTTTTGATAATAAGAATATATGAAACTTGCTAATGAGAATAATATTATGAATTTTGGGATTAATTGAACCAAACTATACATTTAAATTTTAAATAAATTGAATAGATAACTTTAAAAAAAATTATATCAATAATGAAATTATTTATTTTTGAAACGAAAATATGTCAAAATAATTTAGAAAGCTCCACATTTTTTTTTGGCTAGCAGAAATACAAAAATGGGCCAAAAGCAATAAGGCCCAACGAGCGAAAACCAGACCAATTAAAACAACATGAAAGACAAGTCTGAAAAGCTGGCAAGCAGCTGGGAAGAATGAAAATTGATTAGCCATTATACAGCACACCTAACCCAAAGGAGACGTGGAGCATCAGAGGAATTTCAGTGTATTCTCTCGGTCCATTTCCAATTTCTGATGAAGCGTAGGAGGAGGGAGAATGGCCCAGAGACTCGTGAGTTGGAAGTTCTTATTGAGTCTTGCGATTTCATCTGCTACACCATTTGAATCCCTTTTGCATCATGAATAAGCCACAGTATCAAAGCTTTGCTGGAAATCTTCTATTTCTTTGATGACACAGGAGATTTGCCAATGGGTTTCGACTTTCTTGCAGACTGCAATGAGTTGTTGATTATCCGATTCGAAGATGATTTCTTTGGTTCCCAGGTTGGATGCCAATATATGAGCTTCTCTCAAGGCTAATGTTTCAGCGTGCAGCGGTGATAAGGCAGGTAAAATTTTTGCAACTCCCGATCTGACAGAGCCTTGATCATCTCTTAGAATAACCCCAATTGAGCATAGGCATCTTGTTTCGTCAAAACTTGCGTCTGAATTGGCTTTCATAAAACCATCTCGAGGGGGACGCCATTTGCTCCTGTTGTTCTGTGTTGCTCTGTTAGTTGTTTGGGGATCACTTAGACCTTTTTGCTCAGTTCTTCAAAGTTATCGTATGCAGTCCTGATTGCTTTGTTGAGAGTGAATTCTGGCTGGGGATCCTGATCTTCGAAGAGCTTCATCTTTCTACCCTTCCATATGTGCCAGCATAAAGAGAGAAGCAAGGCAGCATTTTGGTCATAGTTTTAACGGTAAGCTGAAAGCTGTTGGAATTTGTCTTGGAGCCAGAGATCAAATCTAGCCATTCTCTGATCCGTTGGATTCCATTGCAGGGGGGAGCCAAACCAAATGGGTCTAGTGTACAGGACTCGTAATACGATTATATTAAGAAATTTCACTTCTTGTGAACTAAATTATTAGTTTAATTACTGACTTTTCTGGAGCAATATAGGAGAAACAATGGAAATGCAAGTATGCGATACTGATTTGCTTCATTTATATTTACTAATTATATTTATTGATTTCTAGCTTAACAATTTTAAAGAGCAACTAAAAAATAGAAAACATGATTGAAAGAGTGAATTAGGAGCTTTACATTATTGCTGCGTAAGAGTTGATTTTATTTGAAATAACAAAAACGGAATAGAATAGAAATTACTGATTATGTTTATTAATTTTCAGGAGTAATTACCAATTTCATGTGGCCAATTATCATCTGCTAAATTTTATAGAAATTAATGATTGAGAATAAAAATAAGCAATGGTAGGCACGAGTCGAGTTGGTTTGGATTGAGAAAAAATCTCAACCTGAACCAACCAAATGCCCTCAAGTTGAGTTGGGTCGAGTTCAGTAATTTTGAAGGCTGAACCCAAACCAACCCAACCCAACCAATATTCGGACGGGTTGGTTGGTTGGATTTATTTATTTATTTATTTTTAGTTCTTATTCTTCCTATTTCTTTTTTTCCTTATCTCTCTCTTTTGGCCTGAGTCTCGCCATTGCTAATCCCTTCTTCCATGTTCCCTCTGCTCTCCTCCCTGCTTAGTTCCCATTCTCTCTCATAGACTCGCAACAACTTCTCTCTAGGTCTCTCCCTCAAATCCCTCTCTTCCCACTTCCACAACTTTTGAATTGCCTCGACGGCTCAACCTTGGCAAGCCTCATTCCCGACTTAGAAATTTGGTGATGGCAAGGGGATGGCAATGGACCAAATCTAAAAATTATAAATGAACTAGATCTGGTGATGGCGAGGAGAAGCGAGGTTGAGGAGTCGAGGAGAGTACAGACTACAGAGTATCTAGTGATGACGAGGCCGAGGACGAGAAGTCACTGGGTCAAAGACCAGAAGGCAAGATCTGGAGATGAGAGTCAGTATAGAGATGGAAAGATCTGGTGACGACGAGCTAAGGAGTCGAAGGAGATGACTTGGCGAGATGGAGATGGCGAGCAGCAAGCCAAGGAGTCGAATTAGATGAGTTAAAGACTAAGAGCTGGAAGCCTGGAACTGAAAACCACATATATGTATGTATGTATGTATATATATATATATATATATATATATATATATATATATATATATATATATATATATATATATATATATATATATATGCACAAATCCCACTTTTTATAGGCCCAAAAATTCTTTCACAAAATAATTCATCTTTTTCAGGCTTACTAGTTTGGTAATGAAAAGTATAGGGTTTTGTTACCTCCCCAACTATCTCTCCATTAGGTAAGATTTTATTGGCCCAAGCACTTATTTATTGAGGAGAAACTGATCCAATTCGGAGTTGTTGATGTTTATACTGATCAATCATATATATATATATATATATATATATATATATATATATAGGGTTGGTGGATTGGATTGGGTTGAGAATTTTTCAACTCGTCATACAAACCACTACTTGGTGGGTTGAAAAAAATGAACCCAATCCAAACGTGCGGGTTGGGTCAGATTAAACGAATTGTGCGAGTTGATGCCTACCCTTAACTGGAAGAGAGGATTTGCATCCTATCATATTTTGACGAGAACATGTCAGTTATATTTCACATTTCGACTATTGATATTAGATCGAACAATTTAAATTAAAAGATAAAAATATCTCATGAAGTCTTTTTTTTTCTTTTAATTATTTTCTCTGACCTAGACTGTTTAATTTCAAATGAACAATCTAAATTTGTAGAACATGAACATCATGCTCCCGCTAAAACATGATAGAATACGAATATAATTAAGTTTGTGTCTGCTTTCGTCAATGTTACGAATTTGCAACAAAATGGAGAAGGCAAAACATAAGTAAAAACAAGAACACATATATTTATGTGATTCAGTCAATAACCTATGTCTACAAATAAAAAGAGAAATTCCTTATTTTTTAGACAAAAAAATTGTTATAAGTTATTAAAAAAAATCATAAAACCATATTATATATATATATATATGTATATATATATATATATATATGTATATATATATATGTATGTATGTATATATATATATGTATGTATGTATATATATGTATGTATGTATATATATATATGTATGTATGTATATATATATATGTATGTATGTATATATATATATGTATGTATATATATATATATATATATATATGTATGTATATATATATATATATATATATATATATATATATATATATATATATATATGTATACATATACATATATATATATATATATATATACATAAGGATCAATCCATGACGGACGCAGTCAAAACCCTTAAGGCTAGAGTTAAGAGACTCCCTTGTCTAGGCATACCAGACCCAGAAGCTTTTATGATCATCGAGACCGATGCATCAAAAGAAGGTTATGGAGGAATCCTTAAACAAAGGCCCATAGGAAGTTCAAAAGATCAAATAGTTAAATTTAATTCAAGAGTATGGTCTGAAGCCCAACAAAAATACTCCACAATAAAAAGAGAAATTTTATCCATTGTTTTAATTATCAAAAAATTTCAAAAAGAAGTTTTTAACAAAACTTTTTTGCTCAAAACGGATTGTAAATCCACTAAGTCTGTTTTAGAAAAAGATGTTCAAAATTTAGTTTCAAAACATGTTTTTGCTAGATGGCAAGCATTACTTTCTTGCTTTGATTTTGAGACCCAGCATATAAAAGGGAAAGAGAACGCCCTTCCTGACTTCCTTACTCGAGAATTTTTGCAGGGTAAGACAGAAGGATGAACAAAAAGAAAGGAAGAGAAGTAAAGAAGGAACAATATGGATCCTGCTCTAAATGTTCAAAGAACCCCACTGGTTCATACAACGTCACCTCTACTGGTGGCTCCATCATCATTCAATAGCCCTTCCGGCGGTGGTTTTCAACCACAGATAAGAGGTCATCGACCTCAAACTCCTTCTCCCTCTTCTTCTCACAACCGCTTTCTTCCTCTCACCTATGATCAAGCTCTTTCTACACCTCCACCACAACAGGCCATAGTCCCTGTTCGCCCATCTTCTTCCATGGTACAACTCTCTCAAGCAACCCCGCTTAAGAGATCCCTTTCTGATAAATACATTTCAAAACCGATGTACGCACTGATTTGTCCCATTGAACTCGAATGGATCAAGACAAACCCTGATCTTACACCAAGGGAAATTGTTCAAAAATATTTTCAAGAAGGAAAATACTTTTCTTCTGATGATTTACAAAAAAAAAAGAATATTTTATGAATTTATTTTGGTTGACACAAACTCGATCACACTCACGCACGAGTATGATCTGCTTTTTCCCCATCAAATTCTATATTCGAAGTTCAAAATTAATAAAGTTTTAACACTTTCTCAATGGAATCAGCATCCATTTTCTTTTAAGAATTTTTCAAGACAGTTCCAGCCGCTAGGATTTAATTACTGGGATTACAAAATGGCTTGGTACAATGCTTTGCTGATTCGTCCCTTCTCCCACTCCTGGTTCATATGGTTCAATAAAGGAAATCAGGAATTTCTAGCCTGATTTTCCGATTGGTTTTTCTTTTTTGGTCCAAACACTGAATTCCTTCCCTCCTATGCGAAGGAATCCTTTTCAATTTTCTCTGCTCAAACCAGTTTTCACACTGGACAAATGCTTTTGAAATTTTTCTCAACATTTGGAACACCCTGGATTATGTCCTGGGATTTTGAATTTAAAGATCAGCTCAACAGTGATTATCCTCTTTATCTTAGCCGCACGTTCAACTTAAAATGGTGGTCTACATACAACCCCAACTTGCTCAACAAAAAGGCTGTGGAAAAATGGCTTAAACAGAATCCCTAGCTGATGAATTATCCTCAAGCAGTTCAACAGCAATCTCCATTTTTGACCTCCAAGTCTCAAATAATGGCAGAACTTGCACAAGCTCAGACGGAAGAAGAATTCAACCGTCCTGTTCAACAACTCTCAGACAAAGCTCCCTCTGAAGAATTCAACCAAGAAGATAGCAGCCAGTTTCAAAATGAAGATGACTGCTACAACATTGACTTTACTCACCTTAGTCATGACTGACTATGGTCAAGTTAAGCCGTCGGCATAAGAATCCAAAGCTCCTGCCAGCTCAATAATTTTGATTCCCTGTCTCCTTCAGCATGTTCAAAAGTGGCAGACATACTTTAGCAAAAGTAAAGCGTCGACACAAAACGACAAATTTACTTTTTGAAAAGAAGACTGCCCGTGCTCAACTTTCTGAAAAGTAACCGCCCACGCGTCTTAGCTTTTCGGATTTCAAAGTTTTCAAATCCGCGGACTCCAGAGTCTCTGAAATCTACGGACTTTAGTTGTGTTCATATCCGCCTTCATATTTCTATAAAAGGCGAAGTAGTTCAGTAATGTAGGCAGAGCGAAAAATAGAGAAAGAAAACTTTGTATCAAAACTCTCTATAAGCGTTTCTGGAATTTAATCTTTGTTGTTTGTTCAATACAATAAGTTCAAAACTCTCTTGTAATTCCATCAGATTAATATGAGAATTTCTGGAATTGCTTTTAGTAAAAGGTATTGGAATTACAAGAAATTCTCATATTAATCTGATGGAATTACAAGAGAGTTTTGAACTTACAGTATTGAACAAACAGCAAAGATTAAATTCCAGAAACGCTTATAGAGAGTTTTGATACAAAGTTTTCTTTCTCTATTTTTCGCTCTGCCTACATTACTGAACTACTTCGCCTTTTATAGAAATATGAAGGCGGATATGAACACAACTAAAGTCCGTGGATTTCAGAGACTCTGGAGTCCGCAGATTTGAAAACTTTGAAATCCGAAAAGCTAAAACGCGTGGGCGGCTACTTTTCAGAAAGTTCAGCACGGACAATCTTCTTTTCAAAAAGTAAATTTGTCGTTTTGTGTCGAAGCTTTACTTTTGCTAAAGTATGTCTACCACTTTTGAACATGCTGAAGAAGACAGGAAATCAAAATTATTGAGCTGGCAAGAGCTTTGGATTCTTCTGCCGACGGCTTAACTTGACCATAGTCAGTCATGACTAAGGTGAGTAAAGTCAATGTTGTAGCAGTCATCTTCATTTTGAAACTGGCTGCTATCTTCTTGATTGAATTCTTCAGAGGGAGCTTTGTCTTATGAAGCTTTCTCTGAGAGTTGTTGAACAAGACGGTTGAATTCTTCTTCCGTCTGAGCTTGTGCAAGTTCTGCCATTATTTGAGACTTGGAGGTCAAAAATAGAGATTGTTGTTGAACTACTTGAGGATAATTCATCAGCTGGGGATTCTGTTTAAGCCATTTTTCCACAGCCTTTTTGTTGAGCAAGTTGGGGTTGTATGTAGACCACCATTTTAAGTTGAACGTGCGGCTAAGATAGAGAGGATAACCGCTGTTGAGCTGATCTTTAAATTCAAAATCCCAGGACATAATCCAGGGTGTTCCAAATGTTGAGAAAAATTTCAAAAGCATTTGTCCAGTGTGAAAACTGGTTTGAACAGAGAAAATTGAAAAGGATTCCTTCGCATAGGAGGGAAGGAATTCAGTGTTTGGACCAAAAAAGAAAAACCAATCGAAAAACCAGGCTAGAAATTCCTGATTTCCTTTATTGAACCATATGAACCAGGAGTGGGAGAAGGGACGAATCAGCAAAGCATTGTACCAAGCCATTTTGTAATCCCAGTAATTAAATCCTGGCGGCTGGAACTGTCTTGAAAAATTCTTAAAAGAAAATGGATGCTGATTCCATTGAGAAAGTGTTAAAACTTTATTAATTTTGAACTTCGAATATATAATTCGATGGGGAAAAAGCGGATCATACTCGTGCGTGAGTGTGATCGAGTTTGTGTCAACCAAAATAAATTCATAAAATATTCTTGTTTTTTGTAAATCATCAGAAGAAAAGTATTTTCCTTCTTGAAAATATTTTTGAGCAATTTCCCTTGGTGTAAGACCAGGGTTTGTCTTGATCCATTCGGGTTCAATGGGACAAATCGGTGCGTACACCGGTTTTGAAATGTATTTATCATAAAGGGATCTCTTAAGCGGGGTTGCTTGAGAGAGTTGTACCATGGAAGAAGATAGGCGAACAGGGACTATGGCCTGTTGTGGTGGAGGTGTAGAAAGAGCTTGATCATAGGTGAGAGGAAGAAAACGGTTGTGAGAAGAAGAGGGAGAAGAAGGAGTTTGAGGTCAATAACCTCTTATCTGTGGTTGAAGACCACCGCCGGAAGGGCTATTGAATGATGATGGAGTCACCAGTAGAGGTGACGTTGTATGAACCAGTGGGGTTCTTTGAACATTTAGAGCAAGATCCAGTAGGGATCCATACTGTTCCTTCTTTACTTCCCTTCCTTTCTTTTTGTCCATCCTTCTGTCTTACCCTGCAAAAATTCTCGAGTAAGGAAGTCAGGAAGGGCGTTCTCTTTCCCTTTTATATGCTGGATCTCAAAATCAAAGCAAGAAAGTAATGCTTGCCATCTGGCAAAAACATGTTTTGAAACTAAATTTTGAACATCTTTTTCTAAAACAGACTTAGTGGATTTACAATCCGTTTTGAGCAAAAAAGTTTTGTTAAAAACTTCTTTTTGAAATTTTTTGATAATTAAAACAATGGATAAAATTTCTCTTTTTATTATGGAGTATTTTTGTTGGGCTTCAGACCATACTCCTGAATTAAATTTAACTATTTGCTCTTTTGAACTTCCTATGGGCCTTTGTTTAAGGATTCCTCCATAACCTTCTTTTGATGCATCGGTCTCGATGATCATAAAGGCTTCTGGGTCTGGTATGCCTAGACAAGGGAGTTTCTTAACTCTAGCCTTAAGGGTTTTGACTGCATCCGTCATGGATTGATCCCAAGGAGGGGATTTCTTTCTAAGTCTAGAGTAAAGAGGTTTACAAATTACTCTAAGATCTTGAACAAAGTCTGAAACATAATTAAGACAACCTAAAAATCTTTGTAATTGATTTTTATTAGTTATCTCGTCTGGAAATTTATCAGCAAATTCTATAGACCGGCTAATGGGTTTGATCATACCTTGATGTATGTCATAACCTAGAAACCTAATCTTTGTTTTGAACAGTTTCATTTTCTTGGCTGAAACAACTAGACCATTATCTTTAACAATTTTATAAAATTGATCAAGGTGCCTAAAGTGTTGTTCTATGTTATTAAAGAACACTAAGACATCGTCTATGTAGACTATAGAAAATTGAGAAAAAGCATTAAAAATGGTGTTCATAACATTTTGAAATTCAGAATGAGCATTTTTGAGACCAAAGGGCATTACGTTCCATTCATAATGTCCAAAGGGAACAGCAAAGGCTGTTTTGTACCTATATTTTTCTTCAATTTGAATTTGATAAAAGCCCGATTTCATATCGAACTTAGAAAATAAAGATGCTTTTTGAACACGACTAATTAGGTCACTCCTATCAGGTATAGGGTACCTAATCCATCTAAGAATTTTATTGAGGGGTTTATAATTAATGACCATGCGAGGTGCTCATCGCTCTATTTCTGCCTGATTTTGAACATAGAAGGCTGAACAGCTCTAAGGGAATTTACTGGGCATAATCAGCTTCTTATCTAACAGATCTTGGATTTCCTTTTTGCAGTATTCTAAGGTTTCTTTATTCATTTGAATGGGCCTGGCTTTAGTTGGGATTTTATCCTCACTAAAACTTGGCTCGTAAGGAAGCGAGACTGTGTGTCTCTTCCTATTCCAGAAAGCGTTGGGCTTTTCGGAACAGATTTCTTTTTCGAATTTTTGTTGAACATGTTCTATCCTAATTTTGACCTAGGGTTTTTTTACTTGTTCTTCGATTCTTTTGTATTGAACTTCTTTATTGAGTAATTTAATTTGAGTTTGCTTTTTATTAATCAAATTTATACTAGAGATAGACAGGCTCTTAAGTAAATTAACGTCTGTAGTTTTGGCAGGATTTAAAAATTTAAAACAAAGTTCTTTGCCTGAAACAAAAGTTGAAATTCCTAATTCTGAAACCTTGAAAGGGTAAATAAGGGTTAGAAAAGGTGTTCCTAAAAGCATTGAATGATTTAAATTCTTAACAAGAATAAAAGTTGTGTTGAACTTAATGCCTTGATTACATATCTTGGCATTGGACAGTTTGTACCTGACGGGAAGTCTATTACCTCCTGCACCGCTGAGACTCTCAGTGGTTTTCTCATAGTATTGAGTGGGAATTAACCCTTCTTGAAGACAATTAAAATCAGCGCCTGAGTCAATCAGAGCGACTAACTTTGTTCTAAAATTTCCTATGGTAAAGTTTATGTTACTATACCATCTTTGAACAGATATTTGGGAAATCAAATTTAAATATTTTTCGTTGTTTTCTGAGCTAGTTTCTCTTAACTCGTTTTGATCAGTGGTATTCCTAGCCTTTTTATTGGCCATTAAACTTAAAATATCTAGGAATAAGTCATTATCCTTTTGTTTGAGCGATTGAATTTCTTCTTTTATTATTTTGATTTCTTCCTGGAGTTCCTTGACAGAAACTTGTTTTTGAGTGGAAGTATTCTGAAATCTATTTATTATTTCTTGAACATTATAAGGTTTAACTATGGGTCTTGGTTCGGGTTCCTCCGAATCCATCAAATCTTTAATTTTGAACAAATATTCTTTCCTAATTTCTTCATCAGTGATTTTGTCCAAAATCTCTAATAAAATTTGAACTTTATCTCTATTAATTACATTAATTATTTTTGAATAACTACCTGATTGTTTTGAACATTCTTTACAGTTACAAATTCCTATGTCTGAATGACTCTCGACATCAGAATCTGAACTAGAGGATGTGTTACTCAGTTGTTCTAACTGATATAACTCATGTTGAACACTAGACTGATTCGAATCATATTCTGACTCAGAGTTTTGATCTTTTAACAGAATACTCATAAGACTCTGTTTGTACTTATCATCTATTTCTAATGAATTAATGTGTTTCTTGAGCCTGCAATGTTTTGAAATATGACCATACCTCCCGCATTTAAAACAAACTATATGTTTGCGATCGGTAGTTTTTGAACTATGGTGTCTAGGTTTACGAGACTATTGAACAGGTTTCTTTATTTAGAATGATCTAACAGGTTTGTCAGGGTATCGACGATAAGTCTTTCTGACAGTTTGGTACCTGTGACTCTTCCTATTTCTTTTATTTTGAGCAGAGGGGGTTCGAATCTTTTCGATACCGTATTGATCACAGAAATTACCTAATTCTCTATAGGTGTTTTTGAATTCTGTTTTTAACTTAGACTGAAGCTTCATATATATATATATATATATATATATATATATATATATATAAAACCTAACGTAATAGGTTTGAATCGCTCAAAAAATACATAAAATAAGTTAAACCCATACAGGGGAGGCGAAGCCCATGAATCTCGGGGTAACATTGATCGTGCAATTTCACAAAGGGTATTCAGGACCCTTACAGAAATATCATTCTTCAAGCAGTTGAACCAGAAGGCAAAGATTCACATGAAATTTCTAAAATTATTCAAAAGTACTAGGTTTTATACTACACCTCATGACAATGCCCTAAAATGTATATGAGTTTTAGTACCTGATCCTTCTTTTTGGTCCCCATTTCCTATCTTCCACCTTTACTCTATGATCAGTGCTCAGAAGGGAGGGAAAGTAGAGTTTAGTATATTCACTTGCAGCTGCCTCAAACCACAGTGGAAGTCGACAATATTCACGATGTTCTACTAGTTCTCCTTTTTCATTGCATTTTATTAATCCTGTTCCACCATCTGTTCCAATAACTTGACCATCTTTGGTGAAGCATATTGGTGAAAAGTACTTGGTAGGAATCTGAACAAGAGAAACAGTAACATACATACTCCAAGATGACTTCGCTCCATATTCTCTCATCATCCATATCTGAATTTCATGTCGATTGTTCATATCAATCACACTAAGGCATCCTCCAAGCACTTTCAAATCATAAGATTCTTCGTTGAAATCATCAGGCATCGGTACTTCTCGTAAATTCCTTTCTGTTAGATCAAACGCAATTATTACTCCATGTGAAACTTGGGCCGTTTCAAGACGCAGAGCCAACCAGTGAATAGCACCGTTTATGATCGAACCACCCATAGGAAGGGGATCATCCATCAGATTGACGTATGGATAATTGCGATTCTCTAGGTTTTCCCATGAATTGGTTCTCAGAGAGAAGATCGCAAGCTGAGTAACACAAACATGTGCACTGTCGTCGTATGATGCTAGCACTATCAAGTAGTCATCTGTCGCTGCATCATAACCAAAGCCACAGAGAAATGCAAAACACTGCGAAAGAGGTTGACCGATTCGTTTGCAGGCACCGGTTGAAGGATTCCATATAAAAAGTAAAAAATCGTTATCAGACGCTAGAAGCAGAAACCCTCTACACGAACCCATAATCTGCACATCGGGGGGTAGTTCGCAAAGAGGGAAATCGAGCTTTACAATAGCAGAATCGTCATAAAGGGATGCATTGAAATCTATAGATCGAGCTCTCGAAGCTACTATGCAAAGGATTCGAGGGTCGTGTTGGGAAGATAGATCAAAATGCAATTTGACGAAATTGGGATTGCAGATGAGGGAAAGCCATGACTTAGATACACACCTGAAACGCACAAGAGACTTGAGGGGCAAGCGTAGGAGGATTTCCTCTATTAGTTCTTCGGGAAGGGTCTTCATTGGTGTGTGCCTCAGGGTATCAATCTGTTGCAGACTCATCTGCGGAGACACAGGGAGAAAGGAGATGCCAATAGTTGTGACTTGCGAGTTGGAATCACTGTGATGCATTTAAGGGAAATATTGGAGAGTTAAGGTTGACCATTTCACTTCTATCATTATATTAATATTAGATTATTTTAAAATTTGTCTGATGGAAATGTTGATTTGTGAATTGGAATCACTGTGATGCATTTAGGGGAAAATACGGAAGGTTTAACTTTTAAATAAGTTAATTTTTTTATTATTAAATTATTTTAAAATTTGTATGTATAATAATTAAAAATTATTTTATATTAATTTTAAGATGATCCAAAATTTAACATTTTTAAATATTGAGTGCTCTATAAACTTACTCTGTATTTAATTATATATTTGGGAGCCTGAAAGTTCCTCATGGAAGCTTTAGGGAGGCTAACTAGGAATTCAGATGAGTGGGGGATTACGTAGAATATTGTTAATTAAAGAGATTAATCAAATATAAGTAAAGCGCGTGGATTATTTGATTCTTACCTATAAAATAAAATATATAATTTTGTCTTTCACAAATAAAAGGTGGATTTTCTTGAAATTTAATCATCCTAGCTAGAGCAATCGCATGTTTCTTGAACTACAAAATAAAAAAAGACACAAGAGACAAGGGAGAGGCCGACGGTTGACTTCTCAATGACGATTTATGCAGAGAAGAGGGACAATGATAGTATGTAGATACTTGTGAATATTATTCTTTGTAATCCTTAATGTCTTTTACTCACAAGGGAGGGAAAATAGAGTTTGGGTATAAACAGCTGCATCTTCCTCAAACAACCGGGGATTCTGAGGACGACTTTCTATCACTTCTCCTGTCTCACTGCATTTTACCAATCCTGTATCATGTCCATGCACTGCAACAACTTCACCATCTTTGGTGAAGCATATTGGTGTAATGTATTTGGTATAAACCTCACCCAGACGCAGAGTAATATGCTTACTCCAAGATGACTTCACTCCATATTCTCTCATCATCCATATCTCTATTTCATCTTGATGCCTTCTATCAGTCAGACTAAGGCATCCTTCAATGACTCTCAAATCACAGCATTCATAGTTGAAATCCTCAGGCGTGGGTACTTCACGTAAATTCTTTTCTGCTAAATCGAATGCAAGAATTACTTCACGTGAAACTCGCGGTGCTTCAAGATGCAAAACCAACCAATGAATAGCACCGTTTAAGATTGAAGCAATAGGATCATCCAATGGAGTTTCGTATGGGTAAGTGCCGCCAATTTTTTTCCATGAATTGGTTCTCACAGAGAAGATCTCAATGTTAGTGCCACAAACAACCGAAGCATTATATTCATAATGTGCTAACAATACTAAGTAGTCATCTGTCGATCCATCATAGCCAAAGCCATACAGATATATATTAAACCTCACAGGAGAACGTGGGATTTGTTTGCAGCCACGGGTTGAAGGATTCCATATAACAAGTTTGGGCTCCCAATCAAGCAATAAAAGCAAAAATCCTCTGCAAGAACCCATAATCTCAATATGATAAGGAAGTATGCTAAAAGGAAAATGGAGCCTTACAGAAGCAGAGTCATCGAGGAAGGATGCATTGAAATCTATAGAATGAGCTTCTGAATACAACGTTTCCAAAGTTTCTGTGTAAAGGAGCCGAAGGTTGTGTTGGGAAGATCGTTGGAAATGCAAATTTGCGAAGTAGCGACTGGAGATGAGAGAGAGCCATGACTTGGAGACACACCTGAAACGCAGAAGAGATTTGATGGGCAAACGTATAAGGATTTCGATTATCACAGCTTGGGGAAGGTTGTCCATGGTGAATGACGGAGTACTGAAGACACAGGAGAGGAGAGGCTCATTGCTAAATGCTAATGGATCTATGCACTTATTTGGCAGCCCCAGGACTAAATCCAATAACCCCTTGACTCAGAAAATAGTAGTCAAATGTATTAACTTATCAATGTCAATGATCAGTTATCCAGAAGAAGAGGGAGAGTCCTCACGCGTATTTGAAAATATGGAGTTTTTTCTTTTTTTCCAAATTAATCTGAACCTCCGCAATACTTAATGTAGAATTTTCTTATGATGAGGTATGTAGTCTTTTCTAATTAATTTGAGTTGGATGACTGGTTCTGCGCAGGATTTATGTGAATAGTATGACAATCGAAAGTTCAGTATATTTATTAAGACTGTTGAATTTAATACTTTCACCGGTGCTATTTAAACGCATTATCTGATACAGACTATATGCAAGGATACGTACATGTTCAGAAATACTAACAAACCAAATAAGCAATTGAATGAATTCACCGACTAGAAACTTTCAAGAAAAGAAGAAAATCATGACGTGCTAATCCAGGTTTTCCTCTCATCGTCTTTTTTTTTCCCTGTCATATCTGTCCCTTTCGTATCCTCAGTATATATAACTAAAGTGGCTCTGCCTCCGATCATACAGGGACTCAACTATCACTTTTCACCTAAACCAAGAAAAAGAGAAATTGAATGATTGATAAATATACACATACATATATACATAATGCACTCGCAGAGTTTAGAAGATAGATTACCAGAACAAGAGTGGTAAATATTATATTAGACAAGGTAGTACTCAGACAAGACGGCAGCTCCGACGACAACAGTCAAGCACAACAATGATATAAAGTCTGCCATCCCAAACGATGATTCTGACAAGAAGTAAATTTTATGAGCGCCACTCTCACCTTTAAAACCTCTGACTATCATAGCCTGCAGTATTTTATTTGATAAACCATCAGAAAACAACTCATGATATATATTTTTTTTTGGGGGATTAATTTTGCAAAAGATATACGGGAGGCCATAATTTGTCAATGTGAGTATCTTCTGACAAAGTTTCAGCAAGCTTTTATCAAAATCAACATATACTCCAGAGTCCAGAATACGCCGGAAGCACAATGGCAAATTTCTAAGAACTGTTTGTGCAGCTTAAAACAGAAAGCAACATTTTATAGCATACAGTTTTTGAGCTATAAATCAGTAAAATTACAAGTTAGATAATGATGTCAAATGTTGAAATAAATCATCAGGTTATACAACAATTCTTGAATGAGTTGAAATTATGATAAAGCTAAAGAAACTCAAGACAAGATTGAAACATGCTGAGAGGGGGACAAAGACGTTATATTGATGTAAATTTAAGACTAACCTGAGAAATTTGCTCTGCATGGCTGAAGATATTTTTGAATATACGCCGGAAGTAGTTAAAAAAAACTGCAGAGTCATGAACCAATAAGGAAAAGAACAAAGATATGGTGACAAAGAAATATCTATACATGTAAAAGCTATAAATTGATCATAAACTCATTAAACTTAAACCTTATAGAAAACATAGCTTTTGAGAAGAAAATAATGTTATTCATAAAAAACTCAATAAACATGACTGAGAGGACGGTTGGGGAGTAGGATGGGATGGAACACCCAACTTTCAAATTGGAGGGTTTGAGATGGTTGGAGTTCCTTATAATTTTCTTTTCTTTTTTAAACCTTCTCTCTTGCCTTAAAAAAAAAAAATCTTAAAAGGTTAACACCACAAGGGTAATATTGGAAATTTCGCCCTTCAAACCCATCCCATCCCATTAGTGACATTGTAGCATCCGAACAGTGGGGAGTGGGTTACTATCCATTTTTGGGTTGAACTTCCAATCAATGAAATTGTCTTCTCTGCTCCACACTACCCTACCCCCTTAGAAACTCCCAATCAAGCCCAGTTTTAGCTATTTTATTCAGGATCCATACTGACATAGATTATTACAGTGACATGCTATAGAAGGTACGAACTGGAAGTCATAGATATCATGATGGGTCTGTGAGTATCCCACCTTACAAAAGAATACACAATCAGGGAGAGGTAAGGGCTGGGCCCAGCAACAAAATGGATCCAAATGTGTACTCTGGGAAAGGCAAGAGAGCAAGGGCAGAAATGGGAAATAGATCTGACACAGTAGTGGAGGCAGAGGAGGCACGACAGGCTGATATAAGTGGGTCTGTGAGGAGTGAAAAAGGAAGAGAAAAAGAAATTTGGCATTGAGGGGAGAGGACCTAGCCTCTCGAAAGCTAGGTGGATTATCTTGTGTGCTGTCTGTCTTGTGTTTTCCTTTATTGTTCTGTGTGTTACTGCATTTTAATCCATTCTCTGTGGTACTGTGTTCTTGTGTGAGAGATCTTTTAATTCCTGTGAGTGTGCTGTTGTTTGAGTGATTATTAGTGTTGTCTTCTTTACCCACTAGTAACGATTTATCAATATATTTAAATACAATCCTTAGTTATCAGTCTTCATTTTTATTGTGTTTATTCCATTTCACTATCTGGGTCATACCAGGTGTCAAATTATGATCTGAGAAATTACAAATCAATTTCCAATGCCCAGACATTCTACGCAAATCAAATATTAAGCTTAGAGAATCTAAATGAGATTCGTGAACAAGAATTTTCTAAATGATAACCATCCACTGGTAAGGTGAAAAGTAACAAAATCAGAAAACAGTACAATACCTTCATTCGGTACATGGAAACAAGAGGAAGAATTATCAATATTAACTTACTATCAATTGTCTCCATAGTGGTCAGCTGTTTCCAATTTATTCTGCGAGATACAATCCCCAATGCAACATTTCGGACCTGCAACAGAAAAAAGAAAAAAAGAAAAGCTACGAGGCAGGTTAAATTAGGTTATAAGTCATAACTATTGAAGTTGCTATAGCTGTGTTTTATTTTATTTCTTTTCCTTGCAACATGATACAATTAGTTAGAAAACTTCCCAGTTTCCACAGCATGAGTCATAACTGCTATGCATGTTATGCTAGTAACTAATCATCAATAGTAGTTGAAAATAACCTGAAAAGGTGAGAGGACCAAATTATGTTTAAAATTTGACCAAAATAAGCTTCTTTAGTGCTCTGCCATATAACAAAGGAATCCTTCACCCAAAAATGAAGATAAAAAATGGGGCAGGGGGCACCCAGCTTGTCCTCCACAAATTCCAGGCCCAAAATTGTCCTCCGACGCTCTTACTCTAAGATCATTATTTTTTTACTTTTTATTTCAGAATTGTGTTTGGTGGAAAAGTTTACTGGTCTTAAAGGATTAACTTTGGACCAATTGAATCGAAGGTAATAATGAAAGCATAAAGTGAGAAGAAAACTCAAGTAAGTGTTGATGCAAATCTCTACCCTATTTCTCTTACCTCATCAAAAACTAGAGTGATAAACCTCAATGAGAGCAAAAGAGTAAGCACAATTTCTGACACAGAGACACCTAGGTGCCTTAGAGGGAGCAAAAACCATCGCAGCGCAAATGCTAGTTGTTCAGGGGTCGTGGTAGTGAGGCAAAGGCTTGCACTTTGAAATACCTTTCAAATAAAAGAAGACCAAAACTTTAGAAGTCAAACAGATCAATATTTCTTTTATATCAGAAAGCATACATGAGTCATGACTTCTCTATAAAGCGCAAATAAATGTATACTTGCTTTCCAGGTTTTGCAGCAACTGCATTTTAAAGTTCTTTAATCTTTTCACTTTCAAGTTTAATATGCAGGAATGGTTAAATACCATAGACATACAACAGTGAATGAAAAGTTGACATAGAAAAGCAGAAAGCCACTTACTGTAAAAGTTAAACATGCAGAAGTGCTAGCTACAGATAAGCCTTTCCTTGTAAAGGTTAGTGGACCTAACTTCATGATTACATAGGAGTATCCACTTAAAGATACAGGAAGATTAGGAAGACCCATCATCGCAGGTGGCGGTGTTCTGGACTGGACGAGTGGAGGCACACCATCTGAACCCAGCCCTAACATTATGAATAACAATCCTGAGAGCAAATACACTCTTCCCAACTGATCCTGCAAAATTGTAGAATTTAGAAGTTCCCTGACTTAGCACATCATCCTAAGATGAAAACAACTATAAATATGTTGGAAAGTATCTATGGCATGATAAAAACAATCCAACTTAGCGCAAAAGGTCCTTCACTCACAATAATCTAATCTAAGTGAAATGTCAAGGCCATTTACCTTCTCTAAAAAATAAAACAAAGGTGTCCTTTTGAATCAGTGAGAAATAAATATTCAACAGGGGTTATATTATTTCATCAAATAAGCAATCAAGTATGACAAATACAGTGTGCTGAAGTTCAAACAGGACAAATACAGCCCGGGACAGCAAGCAAATGGGGAAAAGACAGTGAAAATCAGATGGAACACAATGTGAAACTTAAATGCTGGATCTGACAACACCATGGACAGGTAACCCCAGTCGGACCCTCAAATTGATGATCAACTTGCCATATGTACTTTTATGAAGTGAATAAACCATCTATCTATGCATATGGCACTACTGCTTAAGTATAACCATCTCAACCAGTACAACTGAACTTAGAATAGCCATCTCACACGCGCACACACACATATATGTGTTGAGTTTGAAAGAGTTCTAATTAACAGTGTAAGGTTAATAGAATGAAGGCCTGATAATGACTAGCCTGTAACTCCACACCCCAAGATAAGACAACGGTTACTAATTACTTACCATCCAAGCATCTTTTGGTAGAGTCCAAATTGAAAGCAGAGTCAAGTATATTACAAGTCCAAATCGCATAATAACATGTGACCTTGCTGGTAGAACAACCAAAGCCAAAAGCCATACCTGTAATATTAGACTGATTTGATTACTAACACACACACACACACACACCGGGGAGAGGGGGGAGGGGAGGACAACAAAATAGATTATGCATTGATAAACAATTGTTGATTGTTCCATCATGATTGATCATAAGAACTCTTCAACATTAATAGACTTGATCAAAAGCAATCCAACATGTATCAAAAACAACTTCACTAGTCACTGCATGTTCAAGGAACTTTCTTCAATTCCCCAACTAATCAAAAAGTAAGCATCAAAAAGTGATTTAAGAATTACAAACTAAATGACTATTGGCCCGCCCTAGAATTATTGATATGTTTCAATTAATATTTAGTAATTTTATTGCTCGTTCTCTGGGGAAACTACAAAATCTGAAAGATATCAGAAGTCACAATTTGCACTAGCAAACCAAAGCTATACACTTCTGAACAGACTTTAAATTCATGCTAGTGATCTCTGGAATAACACTGCTTAGTTGCCATTCCCAAGTATATAATATTACAGAAAACTAAGCAATTAATTTTCATTGTCTATCATCTCTACATTAATAAAATATCGCAAAACTCAAAAAGACAATAACAAAACACTTTCTTAGACAAGTTCGTCTCAACTGGTTGACACAACCCGCGAATCCAGGGTCCAAATACTCAAAAACCCATTCAATTGATTTCAAGGCTACTCACCAATTTGGTCCGAGGGTCTACAGAATGGAGAAACGTGGTAGGTGACGATATGTACTGACCAATGGGGCTTGCTGTGGCTCCCCCAATCAATCTAAGAACTTTATCAGCAGCAAGAGCGCTGGTGGGTATCCACTTGGACCAATTTGCTGTTTCGCCATTATCACTGGCCGAAGCTCTAATTTGAAGGCTCGCCTTCTTCAACGGCAAAAGGGTCGTCTTTTGCTTAAGGAATGCACTAGGGCTTGGGTACAATTTTGGGAAAATTACAGATTTGGGACCAGAGCTTATAGGTAGAGAAGATGGAAAATCAAGCAAGACAAAGGCGCCATGCTTACAGTTCATGGGTAAGTATTAAATTGTAGAGAAGAGAAGGAAATGGAGATGGTGTGTGCCAACACAAGGGGCTATACTCTAATCTCTATGATTCCTGGTGCAATTGGTTTCTAGCGGGAAAGCATTGATGCATATATATTTTTATGCTTTGCTTTCTTTTGTTACTTTGTACGCGGGTGAGAGTTCCCATGAACTACGGCAAAAACCATTCTGCTTCCTTCAGTAAGCTAAGACCCTCAGATGGATAAGTTACGATTTTTTTTTTTAAGACGACACGTTAATTTTTAGAATAAATGTAATAAATTGATTCTTAAAATATATGTTTTCTAATTATTTAATAAATTAAGTGTCAAATAAATTAGTCTCATAAGTTATTAAATTAATGCAAATTAATCTTAATAATAGTATAAAGTTTTTTCCCATAAAAAGAAAAGTTAAATCTTACAGTTATATTTTTTGTAATTAAATTATTAATATAATCTAATTTTATGTATAAATTATACCTGGATGATAACTTTTTATCTTAAGCTGGGGTTCTCCGGTTTGGAAATTTTATTTATATATCTAGATTTAGGTATTATTTACTTTTAGAACTGTTCCTAAGAATCTATGAAAGTTTGTGAATTAATGCGTCCCTTAATCACGGAGGTTTGGTTGATTTGTCCTCAATTTATGATAGTGGTATGATAAAGAAACAAGTACTTTGCCCTTTAAAAACTCGTTGGATAAATTTGAAATTAATTTTTAAAATTAATTTTGTGTAGAATTAATTTTACATAAATATAATTTATGTTTAGAAATTGTTATCAAAAAATAAATTTTACATAAATATTGTTTGACAAAAATACTTTTAAATATATAATTATCAGAAAGGATATGAATATTATATTATAATATTTTATTTACTCTTATTAAATTTCTATCATATGAAATTTAATAAAAAATATATTTTTAATAATAATTTTTAAATATTAATATTAATATTTGATTTAAAATATACCTTTATTCCATACAAATATGTAATAAAAATTCATATTTCAATTCATAAATAAAAATTATAATTAATTAATAAATAAAATATAAAATAATATTTTATAATCATTTCCTTTAACTTTATTTTCAATTTTTTCTTCCCTCAATTTTTTATTCCAAATTGGCCCTACACACTTAGTCTCAGAAGAAGGATTTAGACAATTTGCACCTATCTCTCTCACGAAAAGTCATTTTTGATTTTTCTCTTATCTCTTATTCACCTCTGTTTTGTTAACCATCTCCTCCCAAAAACAGAGTACCTACTTTTTCATTGTTTTATGCGGCTATCTTCAATTCTCCATCCTCATCCCTCTTAGATATTCAGAGACTCAGAGTACTTAGGGTCTGTTTGGTTTGTGAAAATATTTCCTGTTTTCATTTTCAATCTTCATTTCCTGAAATACATTTCTTGAAATACTGAAAACATCTTTTTTGTATTTTCAGATTTAGGCTTATTTTAAAAAATGTTTTCAAGAAAACGTTTTCAATTAACTCAACCAAACGCATTTTCAAGTTCATTTTTTGTTTTTAGTAAAAATGAAAACAGGAAATGCCCAAACCAAACAGGCCCTTACTTTTCCCTTGTTTATTTGGCTATCTCCCAAATGGAATTGTATAAAAAAAAAAAAGAAAAAAAGACAGAGCATAGGAGGGTAGTGAAGGAAAGGAAAAATGTATAGAGGATTATGAAGCTGCCAACCACAATTGGTTATGCAAGAAGCTATCTTTTGGAGCATTCAATGAAATTGAGGTTTTGGGAGAAAATCGATTATGGTAAGAAGAGGGAACGTGTTAAGTGCTGGATTTAGTACTATTTTAGTGCTAAATACTCTATTTTTTATCTCTTACTTGTCTTGGCTTGTGATTTCTTAACCCTTGTTTTGAATATTTTAGTTTATTTTAGGTTTCCTTAGAGTTTAAGATGTTTTGAGTGATTTCATGATTCAAAACTGATGATTACTTTTTTTTTTTCTGTTATAGGTTAAGTTGGTGGGAAAGTTATACAAGACGATTGTTGTAATTCTTAAGACTTTAAAGCTTACCTGTCTGTCATCTATCACTATAGCAGTGACCACTAGAACTATATGATTGGAAGCCTTCCCCCTGCCTTCCACTGCTATAGGGGTGGACCCCGCGGTGGACACTGCACCTGAAATTATTGAAGCTCATATTCTGCCTCTCAACGCTATAGTGGTAAATTTGTGCCGCTATAGCGATAAATGATGCACTTCCAAGATTTTAAATAAGGAGTTACTGCTATAGCGGTAAGAATGTGCTGTTATAGCGACGGGAAAAATTCTGCTATTTCCTATTGGAGATTTAAATAGCAAAAAGGGAAGATGTTTTAGGATACTCTAAGCACGAGACAAAAGAGAGTGTGTCATTTTTGCTAAAAGAGAAGAAGGAATGCATTTTTTAAGCTTTCTAAGCCTGATTTCTGTTAACCCACCTCGGTTTCATGAAGTTTTATAGTTTTACTGTTGTTTTCTATAATTTTAGAGTTATGAGTAGCTAATTTTCCTGTTTTAAAGTTATTATGAACCTAATTTCAGATTAGGAGTTGTATTTCTTTATAAACTTGTGGTTTCTCTTCAATTAATACATTCCTATTCTTGAAACTGATCACTTTACTAGTTGCGTGTTGCTTTCACTAAACTTTAGTGAGGGAGGTGTTTGTAGAACATTGAGTGAATAGGACGGGTGCTTGAACCTCAGGAGTTTTTACTTGTTAACTTATAGGGATATCAGTTAACTTCATTTAAGCTTAACTCACATAAGGGATTGTGTTAGAGTTGAGTAGCTTAATTTAGATTCGGGAGAATTACTTTAAACCATTAGGAAACCTAAGATTAAGTGTATAATTGATTAGAATTATAAGTGTAAGAGAGAGTTTAACAATTCTTAGGACGAAAGAAGGGGATTAGTAGCTCTAAGTCTTTTAATTAAGTTGATTTCATCTGATTTGTGAGTACATTCATTTTAATTGTGAAAAAGTATAAAAATATTTTGTTACTTGAATTTTACCTTTCAACTTTTAATTTAGAGTTGTCTTTGATCCAAATTAGCTTGTCTAACTAATACATTTAAGTTTTTTGAGTAATTGCCAGTTAGTCCTTGAGGGAACGATAAACTTTACTTTTTCACTGTATTACTTGTGCGACTGATGCGGTTGCCAAATTGCTAACAAGTTTTTAGCCCCACAGTCGAGGGCTAACGATTTTTAGCTAATATTCTAAGAAATTTAAGGGTGCTAGATTAGGCACTTTTCTGTTTTGTTTTATTTTGTTTAAGTTTCTTATTTTCTTTTATTTTTCTTTAATTAGTCATTTTTGCTTTAAGATTTTTTTTCTCATTTCCTTTTTGTCAATTCTGATTGGCGATTTTTGCTGTGTATGCGAGGTACCCTTGATCCAGTGAACTCTTATACAAGCCTGAGATCGAGAAACTTGCAAGGAAAGCCAGAAAAGAATCAAGAGTAGAAAAAATACAAGAGATACTAGCTTCTCAAGAAGAAGAATAAATTATAGATAATATTAGAAGTAATGGGGGCAATGGTGCCAGAAAATGAGCAATAAGATAACAATAGAGCTATATGGGACTATGCTTCACCCAATAATGTTGGACATGCTTCCAGTATAGTGAAACCTCCGCTCAATGCCAATAATTTCAAAATTAAGACAATATTGATGAATTTGGTTCAGCAGAACTAGTTTGGAGGAAGTCCCATAGAAGACCCGAACAACCATATTACAAATTTTCTGGATATATGTGATATGATTAAACATAATGGAGTAAGTGATGATGCCATACGTCTCCGTTTGTTTCCCTTCTCCTTGAGGGATATGGAAAAGAGCTTGTTGAACGCTCAACCAAAAGAGAGTATCACGACTTGGGATGAACTTTAGAAGAGGTTTTTAAATAAATTCTTTCCTCCCTCAAAGTCAGTCAAATTGAGGAATGAGATCACAGCCTTTTATCAGCAAGAAGACAAAGGGCTATATGAGGCTTGGGAATGGTTCAAGAACCTACTAATGAAGTGTCCAAATCATGGCGTTCAAGAGTGGCAACATCTCACTATCTTCCACAATGGCCTAACATATGAAACGAGATAAATTGAATATCGCAGCTGGCAGTACTTTGATAGCTAAGTCGATTAAACAAGCTCAAGACATAATTGAAACTATGGGGGCTAGTTAGAATGCTTCTATTAGAGCCAAGAGCAATCCAAAGAAAGGGATGCTGGAATTGGATACCCTTAATGCTCTTTTGACGCAAAATGAAGCATTAGCTAAGAAGGTCGATATGTTGTGCTCGATGCAACAAGAACCTGCGATAGTGAATATTGTTGTCACTCTCGAAGCTAATTGTGATTTTTGTGGTGGTACCCATATCAATGGGTGTTGTGATATGTCGATTACAATTGAGCAACTAAATTACATGGGTAATGCTCAAAGGAATCAAAATAACTCTTATTCCAATTCATATCATTCGAGGAATAGGAATCACCCAAATTTCTTATAGAGCAACAACTACTGTCTAAACCCCATATCTTCATCATCTTTTGGTAGGCCATCTCAACCTCCTAGCTTCAATAACCAGAACAATTACTCTCTTCAAAATAGAGCTCAACCACCTCAAGTGGGAAAAAAAACCTTCAATGGAGGATATATTCATAAAGTTCATGGAAAAGAGTGAGTCAATGTCCCAGACTCAGAATATGGCAGCTAAAAATTTAGAGACACAGATGGGATAGATGGCATTTGCTCTAAGTAATAGGCCACAAGATAATATCCTAAGTGATACTGAGAACAACCCAAGAAGGGATGAGAGAGAGTATTGTTAGACCATTACTTTGGGAAGTGGCAAGGAGCTTCCTGAGGTTGTCAAACCACAAGATCAGTCAAAAGAAGTGGTTATTGAAGAGGAAAAAGAAAAGGTTGTTCAACCTCAAGAAAAGGTAACTAATATGGTTGATGTTTATATTGCTAATGTAATACCCAAGAAAAATAAAATATAAATATTTGTTTACAAACTACTGTTACTATTTCAGTATACGGTACTATTCACCTATATAATACTATTTACGTATACGATACTGTTCATTTATACAATTGAAATGTCAAGTACTAGATGTGGTTTGGTCATAAAAGAAAACTAGGAAGAAATTCGTAGGAGAAAATGACGTTTTATGGGTAAAAATACCCTCAGGGACTAAAGTGAAAGGACTGATTTGAAAAGAAACTTAAAGGTTTAAGGTGAAAGGATAGTTTTCCCTTTAAGTTTTCAATAGTAATAACAGAAAAATTTTCGATCGTACGCGTGAGGTGCACAGTAACTGCATTATTAGAAATGTCATTTTTATGAATAGTAAATTGAATATTTTATTAGCGCATAGTGTCAAATAGTACCCTTGACTTTTGCTATAAATAGGCCCTTCCATTTCACTTCTAAACTCACACCTTCAACTTCTCTTCTTCTCTCCTTAAGTTTCTCTTACTCCAAAGCTAGGCGTCTGAGATTTTGGGCCTTTCCTTTTCAGCTTAGGTAAGGATAGTATGCCCTTTCTATGTCTTTCAAATTTTAGAAGTTAATTTCTTAAGTATGCTCTGTGGTTGCGGCCTTGGCTGATCTTCCACATCAGAAAAACTGTCCTTAGCTGTTTATATGTTATTTTGATTCTCTGATTACCGAAATAGAATGTAAACTGTGAAGAATACATGTCTAGGAAAGTTCTGGCTAAGGAAAGACCTGGTTTTTAAGTGTGTCCAGTGTGACCCTCCACTCTTTCCTGGGAACTTACCTGGTGTACTCTTTTACAGATTGTATTCTCTATTTCTGGTATGAATAGTATCCGTACGTATGAATAGTAACCGTATGAATAGTAACCGTATATATGAACAGTAACCATACATATGAACAGTATCTGTACGAAAACAATCCTGACGTATTTTCTCTAATCTTTCATGAAAATCTCCGTAGCAGAACACCGAAATTCACCTGAGAACTCTTGTCTGTAATGACTTAGAGAAGCGATGTTCGTACGGAATCCAGGTGAGTGAAACGACCCCGTTTTAATAGAGTTTTAGCATTACTGGTGATAAAAAGTATGTCGTAGGACACTCCCAAGATTCATAGGGGGAAATTGGATTCAGAATGACGAATCTAAATGAGATAATTAATCCATAAGTATGGATAAAATGAAATAAGTATCTTATGATGATGTGAAGTTTGAATGTTTTCAAAAATGGATTAATTGTTATCTTGATATGTGGTTTATAAATCCATAATATAGTTATATACTATACCTGTTATATGGATGAATATTATATTGAGCTTCTGATTATGATATGAAATGCTATTGATTGTGATTGAGCGGGACAGTACCCCCTCTCACGGCAAGGCGGAAAACCCAGTTGACAGGGTGTCTTGACCAATGAGTGTGGAGACAACGATTCCCTCAGTAGGGATATAGCCCGGATTGGTGATAAATCCGTGAGGCGCCCTAGCTAAGAGGATGAGGTTGTGCGTCATGGCGGAAATATACATAATTGGTGAGCCGGCCTGTGTGCGCTCTCCGGGATATATTGCCATTGACGAGTACTAGTAACGTTTGTTGAATTGGATGAATTTTTATCTTGTATGTAAGAGGATGATGTTGTGCGTCATGGCGGAAATATACATAATTGGTGAGCCGGCCTGTGTGCGCTCTCTTGGATATATTGCCATTGACGAGTACTAGTAACGTTTGTTGAATTGGATAAATTTTTATCTTCTGTCTATTGGTTGAGTATGAGCCTTTGGATATACTTGCATGACTGGTAATGTATTTGAATTTTATTAATGCGAGGCCGATTCGCTCATTGAGTTTAAAAGCTCACATTGTTTGTACAACCTTTTTGTTCAGATCAGGTTGCCATCGAAGAATATCTGCTAGAGGAGTAGATCACTTTGGACCTTCCCGTTGTCGGGTAGACCTCTCTTCTGTTATAAATTATGTTGCTCTGTAATCGTCTAGGACATCTAGTTCAGGGGTTCGACATTTGGCTTGTATGTCAGTATAATAATGTATTTTAAATTGATAATCTATGATTTTCAGATAAGAAAATTTGATATATTTATCGGAAGGCTTACAGTGATGAGAGATTCATCATTGTGCCGGTCATGTGCCTAGAAAACGGGTCGTGACAAAGTTGGTATCAGAGCAAAGGTTGTTAGGTCTCCTAGTGATTACAGAGCAAGGTAACCTTAGTAGGACCTCCTCTATCGTTGTGAACCCGGGCACAACTATAGAGAGATGGCTCTACTGAAGGTCCTGTAGGATGTTTTCATTTCCTTTCCCTCCGAGACTTATCTCTTCTTAAGAAGTATGTTCTCAGTTTTAGTTTTATACAGATGTGGCTACACTTTTGAACTTAGTCAAGGAAAAGTTGTTACTTGTTTTGATTCCGTTGTTGTCGGATCAAATTTTTATATGGTGGATTTTATAAGCTGAATTCATGATTGAATTTGTGTAGCTATATTATTTTAGGGTACCAGCCAATAAAAGAAACCACTCGCATTAAAAACAAAAAAAAACTGAAGGATTACATTGCAAAAAAGAAGAAGTTTACTCATGCATGAGTAATCTAAAAGCGAGGTGGTCTTGGATTAGGAGGGTTGTATTGTATCATCACCCCTCGACCATTCCTTGGAGCAAGGGACATAGCAATGTCGCGGAGGGTAGTGTAAATCCCATTCATACAATCAACACTTCTTTGTTGTTGATTGCAGAAGCACTGGGTAGACCAATAGAAGAACCTGTCTATTCTTGAAGTCATTTCTGCATGATTGCGTTTAGTTAACTTCTCCAGGTCTCCTATCATCTTTTTCAGATTTTTCACCTCCTGCTCTAGACAGGCGATTTTGTCCTCCGAGGTATGGCCCGTGCTAGTCTCCTCAGCTTCCTCTATCTTCTTCATTTTCTTCTCCTTCTGCTTCTCTGGAGACCCCTCAAAAGGTCTTTTGCCCTTGTCTTTGCCCAGACTTAAGTTTAAGTCGAGCTCTTCTTCCTTAGCCTCTACTGTGAGATCAATGTACTTCCTTGAGGCCATGATTTGGAAAAATTTAGAAATTTTTGTAAGAGTATGAGGCGAGAGGAATACTGGGAGATTGTAGGCTCGGAGATTATTACTCTTTGTGGTGTGGTAACTGAGAACGCTGGGATGATTTTTATAGAGAAAAATTAGGACTTAGAGACAAAGAAGATATCTTTTCACCGCACCCCTACACGATCAACCTATGGATTTCTGCAAGCTAGAAGCCAGAAGTCTAGGGTAGGCGTGCACACCAACAATGCGTCGCATTAATGCCAAAACCACGAAAGTCAGTATTCGGTGGATTTGCGGCCGATTTTACTCGGTTTTCCCATTTCTCCCGTTGGCATTTTCCGAAATTCAAAGAAGTTGATAACATAGCCATCAAAGATTGCCTTAGATGCTTTTATGATGAACTGAAATACATTTCTCCGTTTTATTGTGTTGTTCTTAATAGCCTTCAGTTGAGTATAATATACATAATTGATTGAATCATGTTGTAATTACATGTATGTATGTTATTCATGCATAATGAGTGAAGGCTACGATCAAGGAGAATATGTGATGATCCTACATATACTCATAGAGATGTGAAATCAAAATGACTTGGATAGAATAAAATGTGTAGATGATGATATATCTTCATGGTTACATATACTTACATATAATGCTCTCGTGGGCAAATGAAAGGCAGTGATTTCCTTACATCATGATAATGCTTAAGGCATGTGACCGTAAGCAGTTAACTTTGTTTTAAAATGTATATATTGATATACATATATTATGTGTAAATCCAGAATAAAGACACCGATCAGAATCTAAGATAAGGCTAATATGAGACTACCCGATCATAGAGGGACATCGTGATATGGGATTACAGGATAAAACAAGTTAGAGGGAGAAAATCTCAGACTGAAGAGCGTAGTTAGTCAGAACTTTGAGAAAGGTCAAGATTAGCCGAAATTTTTTTTTTTTTTGAGGAAATCTTTGACTTATGTTAATTGCATTAAATTATATTTACTATTTACTCGCATGTCCGACATTAATTGCCGGCATTGCGACGTATGTGATCTGTAAACCTTATAGCAAGCGGCGTGTAGGTTGTGGTGGCTTTAGCTCCAGGGGCTTCGGGTTGTCTATAAATCTTGTATGCCCGTTACCCTACTCATCGCACCAAGCAAACCTACTTTTTTTTCATTACATACCTATTTCTCAATCTCCATTCCTTTCTCATTCGAAGTTATTTCTGAGATCCCTAGAGCAATGGCCGATAATAAGTCTTTCAACTTGAATTTTGAGACTGGCAATGTAGAGCTTGATTTAAATCTAAGTCTCGGAAACAACAAAGGGAAGAGACCTGTAGACAGGTCACCAGAAATTAAGAAGAGAAAGAGGGATGTAATAGAGTTGGAGGAGGACAGTACTGCAACATCCTCAGAAAATAAGCTTGCATTCCTGGAACGTAAGATAGAGAGCCTGGAATACAAGATAGAGGACCAGAAGCGACTAATAAGTCGTCTCTTTGAAAACCAAGAGAAACTGATAAACCGTCGTTTCAGGGAACTGGCTAATCGAGTTGATAGACATTCAATGTTTGCAACTCAAAATTTTCGTGACCAACAAGCAAGGTGTATTGACTGTATGAACGGAGTGACTTATGCTCTTCGCCAAATTTCTCAGGCGCTTCCTCCAGAAACTCTTTCTAGGCTGCAACGATTAGCTTCCTCCTTAAGGTCTGAAGCACCTTCCTCTTCTAGACCTGGAGCACCTTTTACATTTCAAAAGCCTCCTCGTCCTTAATTTATTTTTCTTTTGTTTGTACCTAAAGCTACATTTGGTGTAAGCTTCACGTATTAAAATTATCTATGTACTAGAAATAAAATTTAAGTTAGTATCTAGATCTTCTTTGTTGAAGTGATTCATTTTACTGAAAGAACTTGAGGAATGAGAAGATATTGGACTTGTTATATTTCATACTTGATTCTAAAGCATAGTATAGTAATATCTTTGTGACTGAGCAGAGTTACTAAAATGATATTTCATTGCACTTCTGAGCTATGGAGGAATGCTGAATAAGTATTTTATGAACCTATAGAACTATGGGTTTGCCTCAATCATTGAAGGGATGCGACTCTATATGAGTCATTGAGGTGAGAGGAATTTTCATATATATAATTATGCGTAAGAAGTATGTTATTTACTTATCATATTTTCTAGGATTGTTCTTCCTAGAGATTTATGTAATGATTTCATTTTATATAACGCCTTCAGCTGAGAGTATCGCCTTAAGGTAGAAGGATCGCCTTCGGGCAAGAGTATTACCTATGACCAAAATGATGCCTTCGGGTAGGGTACTTGTATTCGTAAAAGTTATAAGCTATGTGTATGGTAGCTTGTGTTCTGATATTCAGTATGAACTAGAAAGACCATGTGTCACTTTTGAGAAGACACCTATTTGAGGTTTTACATAGAGACAGAGTTCGTCTCTAATCAGATGGTTTAAGTTTGGTAAAGGTTATGAGGATGAAACACTTTATGGTACAAAAGATTGTGGAAAAAAATCAAACTGATGAGGAAGAGAATGTTAACCGTTTAGAAAAGGAAAGTCCAATGCAAATTATTGATAATGCGGTCTAGAGTTCACAGTCGATAGTATAGTGTTCTTGTAAATCTCACCAAGGGTGTGATGAGGTTTTGGAAGAAAGAGATACAAAGAATGAGATATAGACGAAGTAATCACACTTATTTCAGTCTTGAAATGAGTTTTGAATTCGGAGGACCGAATTCTCTTAAGGGGGTGATAATGTAATACCCAAGAAAAATAAAATATAAATATTTGTTTACAAACTACTGTTACTATTTCAGTATACGGTACTATTCACCTATATAATACTATTTACGTATACGATACTGTTCATTTATACAATTGAAATGTCAAGTACTAGATGTGGTTTGGTCATAAAAGAAAACTAGGAAGAAATTCGTAGGAGAAAATGACGTTTTATGGGTAAAAATACCCTCAGGGACTAAAGTGAAAGGACTGATTTGAAAAGAAACTTAAAGGTTTAAGGTGAAAGGATAGTTTTCCCTTTAAGTTTTCAATAGTAATAACAGAAAAATTTTCGATCGTACGCGTGAGGTGCACAGTAACTGCATTATTAGAAATGTCATTTTTATGAATAGTAAATTGAATATTTTATTAGCGCATAGTGTCAAATAGTACCCTTGACTTTTGCTATAAATAGGCCCTTCCATTTCACTTCTAAACTCACACCTTCAACTTCTCTTCTTCTCTCCTTAAGTTTCTCTTACTCCAAAGCTAGGCGTCTGAGATTTTGGGCCTTTCCTTTTCAGCTTAGGTAAGGATAGTATGCCCTTTCTATGTCTTTCAAATTTTAGAAGTTAATTTCTTAAGTATGCTCTGTGGTTGCGGCCTTGGCTGATCTTCCACATCAGAAAAACTGTCCTTAGCTGTTTATATGTTATTTTGATTCTCTGATTACCGAAATAGAATGTAAACTGTGAAGAATACATGTCTAGGAAAGTTCTGGCTAAGGAAAGACCTGGTTTTTAAGTGTGTCCAGTGTGACCCTCCACTCTTTCCTGGGAACTTACCTGGTGTACTCTTTTACAGATTGTATTCTCTATTTCTGGTATGAATAGTATCCGTACGTATGAATAGTAACCGTATGAATAGTAACCGTATATATGAACAGTAACCATACATATGAACAGTATCTGTACGAAAACAATCCTGACGTATTTTCTCTAATCTTTCATGAAAATCTCCGTAGCATAACACCGAAATTCACCTGAGAACTCTTGTCTGTAATGACTTAGAGAAGCGATGTTCGTACGGAATCCAGGTGAGTGAAACGACCCCGTTTTAATAGAGTTTTAGCATTACTGGTGATAAAAAGTATGTCGTAGGACACTCCCAAGATTCATAGGGGGAAATTGGATTCAGAATGACGAATCTAAATGAGATAATTAATCCATAAGTATGGATAAAATGAAATAAGTATCTTATGATGATGTGAAGTTTGAATGTTTTCAAAAATGGATTAATTGTTATCTTGATATGTGGTTTATAAATCCATAATATAGTTATATACTATACCTGTTATATGGATGAATATTATATTGAGCTTCTGATTATGATATGAAATGCTATTGATTGTGATTGAGCGGGACAGTACCCCCTCTCACGGCAAGGCGGAAAACCCAGTTGACAGGGTGTCTTGACCAATGAGTGTGGAGACAACGATTCCCTCAGTAGGGATATAGCCCGGATTGGTGATAAATCCGTGAGGCGCCCTAGCTAAGAGGATGAGGTTGTGCGTCATGGCGGAAATATACATAATTGGTGAGCCGGCCTGTGTGCGCTCTCCGGGATATATTGCCATTGACGAGTACTAGTAACGTTTGTTGAATTGGATGAATTTTTATCTTGTATGTAAGAGGATGATGTTGTGCGTCATGGCGGAAATATACATAATTGGTGAGCCGGCCTGTGTGCGCTCTCTTGGATATATTGCCATTGACGAGTACTAGTAACGTTTGTTGAATTGGATAAATTTTTATCTTCTGTCTATTGGTTGAGTATGAGCCTTTGGATATACTTGCATGACTGGTAATGTATTTGAATTTTATTAATGCGAGGCCGATTCGCTCATTGAGTTTAAAAGCTCACATTGTTTGTACAACCTTTTTGTTCAGATCAGGTTGCCATCGAAGAATATCTGCTAGAGGAGTAGATCACTTTGGACCTTCCCGTTGTCGGGTAGACCTCTCTTCTGTTATAAATTATGTTGCTCTGTAATCGTCTAGGACATCTAGTTCAGGGGTTCGACATTTGGCTTGTATGTCAGTATAATAATGTATTTTAAATTGATAATCTATGATTTTCAGATAAGAAAATTTGATATATTTATCGGAAGGCTTACAGTGATGAGAGATTCATCATTGTGCCGGTCATGTGCCCAGAAAACGGGTCGTGACAGCTAAAGATAAGGAAGAGAATACAATAAAACATGTGAAGGCTGAAAATTTTGTTCTACCACTACCTTATCCTTAGAGGGCTAAAAAGAAAAATCCAGAAAGGCAGTATAAGAAGTTCTTAAATGTGTTGAAGCAATTACACATCAATATACCGTTTGCAAAGGCATTAGAGCAAATGTCGAGTTATGCCAAATTCATTAAGGACGTCCTATCTCAAAAAAGACATCTTGTAGAGTTTGAAACAATGGCATTGACTCAGGACTGTAGTGCTATTCTATAGAGAAAGTTGCCCGTGAAGATGTAAAATTTGGAAAGTTTTATGGTACCATGTAATATTGGAAAGAACTTTGTGGGAAAGGCCTTGTGTGATTTGGGTGAATCTCATGTCTCTCTTTACTTTCAGGAAGTTGGGTCTAAGAGAGATAGGTCCTACCACGGTCACCCTTCATTTGGTGGATCGTTTTATATGCTACCTGAATGAGGTTTTTGAGGATGTGCTGGTAAAAGTAGACAAATTAATATTTCCAGCTGATTTCATAGTGTTGGATTTTGAGGAAGATATGGAGATTCCTATCATTTTGGGAGACCTTTCCTCTCAACTTGTAGAGCTTTAATTGATGTCCACAAAGGCGAGCTGATAATGAGGGTCAACAATCAAGAAGTAAAGTTCAATATAAACAAAGCGATGAGAGCACCGAATGACTCTGAAGAGTGTAGTTTTGTAGGGATCATAGAAGAAAATCTGCCTGAGCAATTTCTAAATCTTGTGGCGAAAGATGAGTTGGATGACCTCTTGGGTGGTAAAGAAGATAAGGAAATTAAGGTAGACAAATAGTGATTAATTCATGCACCACTACATCTATGTTGTTCAAGTCGAAAAATTACTTTGAGTCTCTAGATATGTCTGCTAGAGCAAGCTCTCCTCTAAAGCCATCAATTGAGGTACCCCTTATACTTGAGCTGAAACCACTTTCCACTACATCTAAAATACATATACCTTGGAGACTTTGTTTCATTGCCTGTAATGGTCTCTAATGCATTTACTGATGAGCAAGAAGAGCAGTTGATGAGAGTCTTGAAAGCCATAAGAATGCTATTGGGTGGTCTATTGCAAATATCAAAGGTATAAGTCTGTCGGTTTGTATGTATAAAATCAATCTGGAATATGAGAATAAAATGTCGATTGAACATCAAAGGTGTCTAAACCCAGTGATGAAGGAAGTGGCAAAGAAGGAAATTATCAAATGGTTAGATGCTAGAATTATCTATCCCATATCTGATAGTTCATAGGTGAGCCCAGTCTAATGCGTCCCGAAAAAGGTAGAATAACTGTAATGGCTAACACCCACAACGATCTTATTCCTTCTCGCACGATTACGAGGTGATGGGTCCGTATGGATTATAGGAAGCTGAACAATGCCACCCATAAGGACCACTTTCCTTTGCCATTCATCTACCAGATGTTGGACAGATTAGCCAGGCAGGAGTATTTTTGTTTCTTGGACAGGTACAATAGATATAATCAAATTGCAATAGCCCTGGGGGATTAGGAGAAAATGACATTCACTTATTCTTATGGCACCTTTGCTTTAAGAAGGATGCCTTTTAGGTTGTGTAATGCACCGACTACTTTTCAGAAATATATGATGGCTATTTTCTCTGACATGGTGGAGACAAGTTTGGAGGTTTTTATAGATGACTTCTAGGTATTTAGCACTTTGTTTGAAGTGTGTCTTCAAAATTTAGAGAAGGTACTTCGAAGGTCTGAGGAGACCAACTTTGTCCTTAATTGGGAAAACTGTCATTTCATGGTGCGCAAAGGTATAGTATGGGGCCATAAAGTCTCTAAGAGTAGGTTGGAGGTTGACCGGGTGAAGATTTCAGTCATTGAGCAATTACCTCCTTCAAATTCAATTAAGGCCATAAAAAGTTTCTTCCAACAATTCATCAAGGATTTTTCAAAAATTTCTAAGTCGTTGTGTAAGTTACTTGGGAAAGATACCCCGTTTTTGTTTGATGACGAGTGCCTAAAAGCCTTTGAAGAGTTAAAGAAAAGGCTTATATCTACCCCAATCATGGTTGCTCCGATTAGAACTAGCCTTTTGAGCTCATGTGTGATGCGAGCAATTATGCTATGGGGGCTGTTTTGGGGCAGCGAGCTGAAAAATTATTTCACCCTATCTACTATGCTAGGAAGACATTAGTCGATGCCCAACTAAATTACACCACAATTGAGAAGAAGCTATTGGCAGTGATGTTTACCTTTAAGCAAATGTCATTGTATTCACCGATCACTCAGCTATAAAGTATCTTATAACCAAAAAGGAATCGAAGCCCAGATTGATTTGGTGGACATTCTTGTTACAAGAATTTGATATGAAAATAGTAAACCAAAAGAGAATTGAAAATCAAGTGGCAGATCATTTATCTCGCCTGAGTACTATGCTTAAGGTGAAAACTCGATTCGGATCAATAAGAATTTTCCTGATGAACATCTCTACTTTGTGGAGGAACAAAAATACCATAGTTTGTAGACTTTGCTAACTATCTAGTATGTGGAGTACTACCTCTTGAGCTGACTTATCAACAGAAAAAAGAAGTTCATGCATGATGTGAGAGTCTACTACTGGGATGAGCCTTATCTCTTTAGGTTCGGTGCAGATCAAGTCTTCCGAAGGTGTATACCAGAAGAAGAGATGGCTAAAATCTTGTGGCATTGCCATGGATCAGAATATGAGAGTCATTATAGCAATGTACGTACAACTAACCGAGTACTTGAATACGGATTTTACTAGCCTTCTTTGTTTAAGGATGCTAAAAAGTTTGTGGAAAGATGCAACCGGTGTTAGAGAGTTGAAAACATCTCCAGGCGACAAGAAATGCCTCTAAATATTATGTTAAAGGTAGAAATCTTCGATGTATAGAGAATTGACTTCATGGGACCGTTCTCATCTTCTTTCTCTAATCAATACATACTAGTTACTGTGGATTATGTTTCTAAATGGGTGGAAGCTGTACCTACTCAGACTAATGACTCTAGAGTGGTCATTAATTTCTTGAAGAAGCACATATTCTATTGATTTGGTGTGCCAAGGGCATTAATCAGTGATGGAGGCTTTCATTTCTGTAACAAGGCTCTAAATAGCCTTTTGGCTAAATATGGAGTGAAGCATCATGTAGCTACTCTATAACACCCTCAGACCAGTAGATAAGTAGAAGTGTCCAATGTAACATCCCATATTTTCCTCTATTAAAGTTATATTTTTTCTTTATTAAGTTGGAAATGATGTTAGAAAATAGTAAAATATACTTTTGGGATGCCTAGAAGCAAGTCATCAAGAAAAGGTATGAGAAACTAGGATAAATGAGCTAAGAATAGAAGAAAAATAAAGTTATGAGGGAATTAGTCGACTAATGGTAACAATCAGTCGACTGATAGTATTAGAAAAGGACTAGGTTGTTGATATCTGCAATCAGTTGACTAATTAAAAGATATCAGTCGACTGATGATTCTCTGTCATGCTGAAATTTTAGGTCCTGTAGCAATCAGTCGACTAATCTGGTTAAATCAATTGATTAATTTCAAATCAGTCGACTAATCATGAGCAATTAGTTTGACTAATCTCCTGCTGGAGTGCAAAAGTAAGTCGGTTCCAACTGAAAAATCAATAGGAAATTGACTATAATGCCCCTAACATGCCAAGGAAGCTCAGAAACAAGAAAATAAGGGTAAAAGAGGGATTTACATGCTAAAGGGACTCTTTAAACCCTTTAGAAGCAAGAAGAGAGAGAAACTAGGAGAGAATCCACAAGTTTCAGCTATAGGAAGAATCCAATGTAGCTAGTTATTCATAAAAGCAATTTATTTTCAGTTATTTATCATGCTTGTGTATGATATGTTATTGTTTTATGATAAAGCTATCCATGAATGTTTGAGAACATGTTTTCTTATGAATATGGGACTTAACTCCTTATGGGATGTAGTAATTTCTTATAGGATGAAGAGTTCTCTTCATAAGAAAGCTAGAAAGCAAGTTAATTTAGTTATTTACCATATTCCTCATGATTCAAGAAGTGTAGATATGTTGAAGTTTTCCATGAGAACATAGCATTAACTTTCTCTTGAAAAGTAGAGATTATGTATTTATGGGATGACAGAACTAAGAATTCTTCATGAGACATTAAGTATT